>CM070517.1:5334593-6084488 GCA_036346375.1 Guadua angustifolia
AGGGAAGAAGGCAGAGTGGGTGCGACTAGCCGAGGAGTGTATGAACTCTGGGACGGCAATGCCGTACTCCCACATATGTGAGGAGCGGGCATGCGACTGGGTATTAGCGAGAACAAAGAAAACCGCCGACAGGCAGCTTGTAGTTGCAAACCCCGCTACCACGCACGTCGTCTCTATAATCATAAGACATCTAATTTAGTGCGTTGCAGTAGACCCAACTTGTATTTCAGATCTAATTCATACTCGCTTATTGAAGGAGGAGGTAAGCCAACGGAAAGAGTAGGGGACCTTTCAGAGCCAAGGGTCGAATGACATCCTATCGTCTGCGATCGGCAAGCCCAATCATAAGGGTCGGGTGCTTGCCGTAGGGGCGGGGCATATGAAGAAGTCCTATTTCCAATATGGTGCTACGAGTGCTAGATCAAAATCATGGGAGGCACATGCGGAGCGCCTCAAGGATACGCCCAGAGAGCAGCTGAGGGAGTAGATCAAGGAGGAGATGAGGGGGGAGATGATGGCATGTGAGGATGAGATAAGGGGGAGATATGGCACGTGAGGAGCGCCTGAGGGCCGAGATGATTGCGATGATCTCCCAGAGTCAGAGCTAAATGCCCTCACCTCCTGTAGAGAAGCCTGAGCCCCGACCCAACAGCAGCGGTTCCAAAAATGATAACACTGGTCCCCAACTAAAGGTAATAATTAAATTTTCCTAACTTAAAGCTACGAGTGTAACTCCTACAATATTTTTCCTCAAGTTCCACACTTCTTGTAGGCCTCTGCCAAGTGCCTGCTCACCCTGACGGAGGACAGATTTCCCATCGAGGCTGCACACGGATTTGCATTTTCATGCAAGGAGACTGACACTGTGCATGGTCAACCCTTGGGGAAGGGCTACATGAGGGTGCAGGTAGACTATGTCCACAAAGACTTCGTATCACATATGCTGCAGTTCCCCCCAACGAAGATATCACTACTCTCGGGTAGGCACATATGTCGTTCATTAAGTGGCCCACTGACGGGTGTCGTATTGGTCAAGGTAAAAATCCACCGTGGTGGGCCACTTGATGAACGACATACGAAGATATCACTATTCCTGTAGTACTTCAAAAAGTTACATATGTGTGTGCTTCGTAGGTTCCTACCGTACCTGCGCCTATTCCTGCTCCTACACAGAGTGCAGAGCTCACACGAAAAAGAACTAGCACGACAACCACTGAACCGCAGGAGGACTCTGCGACTCCTTCGAAGAAGGCAATGCTAACAGAGGCCACAGCACCCCCTCCATCACATGCAAAGCCCCTTGCCTCGACCTCGCAGACTTCTTCTACGTAGAAAGGAAAGTCGGCAGACAATAAGGAGACCTCTCATGATTTCAAGGCCTACACACATGGAAAACCTTTAATTGCATCCAACCTATTGAATACTCTAGGAAAATTTAGTCACTTGCTCCATAGATGGTACATTGATATGTCAAAGAGAATGAGAGTCGAGTCGACTTCACTGTGAGGTATAGAAAGGGACATTTCCACCGCGACGAGGATGAGACATTCCCAATCAGTTTTAAGGATCTATTCTATGTGTACCAATTGATGGCCATCGATATTTCTACTTTATGATCTTGGACGCTGTGAGTAACACACCATACACCTGATGACTTTCATAGGATTTCGCATTATGCTTTCTAACGTTCAGCACGAGTTGCAGGGCAATGAGGCAGCGATCCGAGATGCATCAACACCTAGTTTGGTTCGTCGACCCCGAGTTGGTGTCTGTGACCGTGGCACGGCTTCACCCGGACTTCCTTATCAGCTACATCAAGCGGGCTTTGATTGCTGAGTTAAAGAAGGACTTCATTCTATTCCCGTACCATAAATAGTAAGTAGTACTTTACCCTTCAATTATTTGTATGCACTTACACCGTATGCAAACTTATTTCCTTGCACTGCATGCCATTTAATAAGCAACCATTGGGTTCTACTCGTCCTCGTTCCAAGTGAAAATGCGGTCTACATTTTAAACTCAATCAAGAAAAGACCGATGGCCTACACAATCAAACCTCCTTTGGAGTAGTAAGTACATTACTTCAACCTAACATGTTTTGAATTTAACTACATTCATTTTTTTGACTCAATGGCATCTCTCCAATGTATGTAGGGGTTTCTCGACCTATATCAATGAAGGAGGGAAACACGCTGCGAAAAAGGGCAAGACGCTATAGTATAAGCACTTCAGGGTACAAGTGCCTACCATATATACAATTAATTTTTTCTAACATGTAATCTTTGTGTGTTAAATTCTTTCTCTCTTCATAGTGTCATCAACAGGGTAGCGATGACCTATGCGGCTTCTACGTCATGCACCACATAGTGCTCTTGATCGACAGCTCATATCTTTTCCCTAAGGTATATGTATATGCATAATAATACACTTAGCCTTTTACATACAAATTTTAAAACTTAAATTATTGTACTACATTCTGTTTTATAGCAGCTCACTATCCCTTAGAAGAGCTTAGACAACAAAGCATTAAACACCATATGAGATCACTTATGCCAATGGTAATGGTTAAAAGTTATATCAAAGAACGATATGTTTAGAGATCCTGAATCATCATACTAGTCCATATGTAAATAATATTAATTAGTACTGATTGTTAAGCATGCTTATGTTGTATATTGTTACTGATTGTTAAGCATGCTTATGTGGTACTGATTGTTAATCACATGCTTATGTTTGTATATTGTCACCGAATATGATATGTGTTGTAATTAAAGTGTTTATGTTTTGTGAATGTGATATATACATTCTATGTTCTGCACTACAAATGTGATACATATATATATGTGCATACTGTCAATATGTGATGTTTTGGAGAATATGAAAAAAGGCATTGAGAGTCATCACAATCGGTTCTTATATGGAACCGATTCTACGATAGGGACATCAGAATCGGTTCTTCTCTGAAACTGATTCTGATAATCATATCATCCGAATCAGTTCTTACGTGGAACCGATTATGATGATCTGGTCGTCAGAATCGATTCTTTGTAAGAACCGATTCTGACGACCACATCATTGAAATCGGTTCTTACATGGAACCAATTCGGATGACACTATCATCAGAATCGGTTCCAAGTAGGAACCGATTCCGATAAAAGGGTCATCAGAATCAATTCCATGTATGAACCAATTCTGATGATATGATCATCAACATTGGTTCCATGTAAGAAACTGATTGTCATGATCCCTCATCAGAATCGGTTTCTATGTGGAACCGATTGTGATAATTGGTCATCAGAATCGGTTCTACATAAGAACCGATTCGATTCTAATGACAATATCATCACAATCGGTTCCTCGTAACAACCGATTCTGATGACCCAATTATTACAATCGGCTTATGAAAAGAACTGATTGTGATGAGGCTCTATCACGATCGGGCCAAAACCGACCGTGATAGTGTCTCCTCATTACTATCTAAAGACTTTGTATCGCCACTAGAACCGACTATAATGACAAAGTGAACCGAATCTAATGTACAATCCTGCAGTAGTGAGAGAGCACATATATATACATATATACATACACACATATATGAAGCCTCTTTTCTACTCCTGGGAGTAGTTACTCCCTATCCCGTATCTCATAATGTAGGGAGTATCTCGCATAACGGAGGCTATATACGTGTAGTATACTATCGAAGGTTAGAAATCGATAATAAACTTATAGCTTCGAGTACCTTTGAATTTAGTAAAGTCAGGCACGAAATTGGGAACACACGATGTAGATAGGTTGGGCCTCCGGATAGAGTAATACCCTACTCCTGTATGGATGATGTATGGAGACGATGAACAGATTACAAAGTAAAATGCCTAGCACTAGTTACAATGAAGATTGAACCTGGGAGTGGCTAAACTACGGCTAAAGATTCGATGAAGTGTAGTTCGTCAGCTCTTGGATGTTCTACTCCAAGGGTCTTCTTTCTTGTCTAGCTCTGGATGGCTTGTAGTCTGAGAATTGCTTTTCCTCCTATGGATGCTTACCCTCGTCCTTATATAGTCAAGGTAGCCTTGCCTCAAGTCCAGTTATAGTCGGTTTGTGATATTAGATCGTAGCTGATGAGGAGTCCATCGTTGCGTGATCTTCACAGTATATCCAAACTTCCCTAGATATCGATCGTACTTGAGTTGGTTTCCTCGTAATGAGAAAATGATCGAGTCCTTCCCAATATGGAGATACCCCCTCCGCGTATATCTTGTCCCATTGAACTGGGTTTGTGATATCCAGAGTTTTCAGATGTTTGCTTGAACATATATGGTATAGTCTTTGAGTTTTCAGTGCATACTCATACCTCATATTTAGATATTTGACAGTAGCCCCTGAACTCTACTTAGTGGAGGGTGAGGGTCCGTTTAAAGCATTAGGTCGATTAATGCCAAGCTCTGGCTTGGTTGAGTAATGCCTCACCTACTTGTGGTCGAACAACTCAAGTAGTGTGGGAATCACTAAGTATCGTGTAGGAATGTGCTGGGTCAAGTGCCCTGCTGCCAGCCCAACTTGAGTTCTTAGGGTAAC
The DNA here is from genome assembly GCA_036346375.1 of Guadua angustifolia. Classification (NCBI taxonomy): domain Eukaryota; kingdom Viridiplantae; phylum Streptophyta; class Magnoliopsida; order Poales; family Poaceae; genus Guadua; species Guadua angustifolia. The sequence continues at coordinate 5,339,169 of CM070517.1, forward strand.
CGTGTGTTACTTGATGTCGACTCATTAACTCGACTCTGAGCAGAGTTAGAACATAAATCAAACATTCTAAACATTAGGCAGTTGAGTATTTATTGCTCTTGTCTGCAACGCCACGACTGGTGGCACCATCATCCTGCTTTTCTCATCGATCAAGGCACCGTACGGCGGGGAGTGAACCGTTCACTTGAAGGGGTTTTGGATTATAAGTTCCTAGATTTAGAATTGTAACCATTACTGCTCTTTTTATCTCCAGCCTTATTCTTAAAACCTCTGTCACAGTTCCTTAAGCCCTAGCACTGCCACCTTTGAAGAATCCATCTCATACCTATCTCGATGACGTCTAGACCTTCCTCTAGTGCTAAGCTATTCCGCCACTAAGGAAAGAACTTAATACATCTGAAGCGGTCTTTGATGAAGAGACTTTCCAAAAAGTATGACAGAAATCAATGATGATGGAGAAGTATCTCATCGAATTGGAGAAAGATGGCTTTATTCTTCCTCAGGAGTTCTTTCACTGGAGCCCGTCACTCAATGAGTCATATCCCATTCCTAAGGATGAGGATGAAACCGTTGTGTTCGAGGCTTTATTTCACTGCGGACTCAGTTTTCCCCCTTCCCAATTCTTGCTCGACGTTTTGGATTTTTACTAAATCCACCTTTTCCACCTGAGCCCCAATTCAATTACGATGCTCAGCATGTTTGTTCAGCTTTGTGAGGCCTTTCAAAGTATCAAGTCTAGCCTCAATCTGTTTCATCACTTCTACAATCTAAAGAGGGCGACGAAAAATGATGCTATTAGGGGTGCCGATTTCCACCTTTGCAACAGAGTGTCTAGCTCGTACATCCTTGTTCTGTTAATTCATCATGGCAGTCAGACTAGAAAAAGCGGTGGTTTTCACCTCTTCGGACATAGCAAACTGTCCACTAGCCTATCAACCACTCCTCCTTAATCCGATTAACCTCTGGACGAAAGTCCCTCCTTCGACCCCTCGCAATGTGCATTATGCTTAGAAGATCAAGAAGCTGAGGAAGAAAGGATTAACAGGGTTGCATGTGGCCAGAGACTTCATGATGCTCGATCGAGTCCACTGAAGTGCCAGGATTACTTGGCCTAGAACTACTTCAGAGTCGATGACGCCACTAGGGATAACCCTAAAAGTAAATACTAGAAGTACTATTCGTTGTTTTCTGCTTCAGTTGATGAGTAGCAAACTAACTTACTTTTTGCTAGATCTATCGGATGCGAACATCTACTCCAGACTGAGCAAGATATTCCAAGGTTCAGAACCTGGCCCTTACGATGTCGAGGTGTATTCGCGGGCCAATCCTCGAGCAGAGATAGGTACTGAATAATGACTTGTAATGCCTCATTCGTGCACCTGTCTCTTTCTTTAACCAAGCATATCTTTAGGAGGCCAAGTTTGATGATGAAAGAGGGCAATTTGAGAGATTCATCGGCTTGAATAATGAGCCGACTAGATATGATGAGAAAGCATCGGGTTCCGCTCCTGCCAGCATCGCTCCTCCCTTGGATGATACAGTGCCTGTCATCGACCCCAGCGAGGTTGAAGCGGCTCTAGAATAAGAGGCAGCCGAGTCTCCTCGAGCGAGGAGGTCGGTGTCTCGGTGCCCATCAACCAGCCAAATGACCTCAAACCTCGTCGACAAGACCATCCGACCAGGTGATCTTCAATTGCTTGCTTGGATGCTATGAGATCACTTCTGATGTAATCCAATAGATATTAGAGGACCAGCAGACTACTTGGGGAGCTGATGCATAGAGATTGGCAACTCCCATCCAGACATCTCCTCAAATGGGGTCTCTATCGACCAGAATGGTCGAGCAGGAACACCGCCATTGAGTAGCATTTGCTAAATTTGTTTGCCACAGGCATTTTGTTCACAGTAACCACATGTGTGCAGGCTTTGTTGTTGGTCGCTGATTCCCCAGCGCTATCTCCTCGACTGGCTAAGCCAAGCGAGAAGCCAGCTGCTAGGACCAGATCAGTCTTGATGAAGGTAGCTGCTCAGAAGAAGAACGTGAAGGCAAAGTTTCAACTAGCGAAGTAAGCTACATTTCCTTCCTCATGACTTTTTCTTCTTTTTTAAAGATGTCATGTAAAGAATCTCCTGCAGGAAAGGTACGTCCAGCGACGCTGTCGATGATATTGCCACCACTGCCTTGTCGTCCCTCGGCACAGTCGCCGTCATTTCAGCTCCTGCTTCGACAGCTCCGGCCATAATAACAACTCCACCTATTCTAGCTCCTCAAGCACCTCTGGAGTATTAGTCTATCTTGAAGCTCCAACTCTAGGTATGTGATTTACACCACATCTTTTCCCATGTTCTACCTTATCCACTATTTCGCCCTTTTGACACCTCTTGACCCCTTTCTTCTTCAGCGTGCAACGGATACACTACACAAAGTTGAGGCCTTCTGCGAGCAAGCCCATCAACAAAACGAGTGGCTCGCGGCTTTCAGCCAGTAGGTGCTCAAGATGAAAGACGCCGAGTTGGTGGCCCTTAGGGTCAAGTTGAAAACTACCAAAGCTGAGGCTGAGAAATAGAAGGGTGAGGCGAAAAGGATGAGCGCGGAGACGAAGAGCCTAAAGGAGGAAGCAAAGAAGCTGAATGTAGAGGCAGAGAAGTTAAAAGCCGAGAAAGTTGCTTCCGATGCTGCATGGCACATGACTTCGCCTGCTCGTCTTGCGACTTCCCATGTAGTTGGCTTGGTAAAGAGCCACCATCCTGGCTTGGACCTCTCGATTGTAGATGAATGATTTGTATGTAAGGAGAGCGAAGCTACCAATCTCATCGAGTCCTTCGGAGACCTTGCGGAGAGGTTCGTGGTCCAGCTGGAGCTATCTCTTGATGATGCTAGCTACAGTTCTTTAGGCCTGACCGTATCGCTTGTAATGCTGCTACTGCGTCTTTAATGACAATGCTAGTTGATTTGCTTTCTATTGTGCTTTGCCTGCTACTTCTTTGTCGATGAAATAGAGTAACACAAGTAGGTGCAAATTTGACTTAGCACTCACAGACTCTCAATAACCAACTTTGCCGCTAACTGTATCTACACACAAGGCTAAAATTTTTTTGTCAAATAGCTAAGCCCCTGATCTTACACTCAGAGAGGCCGGGCATACCACAAATGCTAACTAAGTCGAATTGAGATTACATGGCTTTTACAAGTCTTCATCGACCATATGACTTAGGTGTTGTAGCAAACGTGAACTTGTTGAGCAGCGCATGTAGAACTAACTAGAGATTTTGTCTCCTGGCAACCGTTGAGCTTTAGATGTCTGACAATCTGGTGCTTGTATGTGTGCAGGATAGAATTGCTCATCATTGAGTTCAGGCATGGCCACACTTTGGTTTTATTTGCTGACATGCTAAGCATGCAATCGAATAAATGCGTGCAAAAAATCCGCATGTAAAAGAAAATAAAGAATCATATGCAAAGAAAATAAGGAAACTATGCCTACAGCTCCCCGCTCGACAACTGTATCGACCAGGAAATGGAACAAGGTATCGACTTACCTGCAGCCCCTGACTCCTTACTCGATGATGCCATTGAGTAGGGAGTAGATTGACGTAAGCACAAAGGCGTGGTGTAGCCCTTGACTCTTTACATGATAGCAGGATCGGGCAAAAAGTGGAGCATTAGCATCACAGAAAACTATTGCGACCCTAAACCTCCTACTCGATAGATGTGTCGAGCCGAGAGTGGAGCTAGGTTTAGAAATAAACAAGTGATGTAGCCCTCGACCTTCTACTCAATGAGTGCACCGAGACAATGGTGGAGCAAATGCACTAATCAATGCATGATGTAGCCTTTTGACTTTCCATTCGATGACTGTATCGAGGAGGAAGTAGAGCATGAGCATCATAGATGGTAGCCTTTGACCATACACTCAGGTGCGTGAGCCCTCGAGAATACACATAAAGCTTAGCATTTTTTCACTTTGTTATAATGATTTCATATTGTTACAGCCTTTGCGCCCCTTCAGATTCTGTGCGACATGTCATAATTTAGCGTCTCTTCAGTTCCCACATTTATGTGGAAGTGCAAAAAGACGCCTCGTAGATTGGGACCAATGTGAATCTAGACGGGTTGCAGCTTCAGCCCAATCCGCCCCCCTGAGCTATAAATGAACGGGACTTACAGTCACCTGACAGAGCTCCTCCTCTTCTTCTTCTTTTTGCTTGCGATGCCTTAACTTTTTCAATTGCCCTCAAGGTTTCCACTTCCTTGCCATGCTCATCCATAGAGATCCTTAGAGAGTCCCCTCTCCCTACGCTGTTGGCCATCGTTTCTCTAGGACAGATCATCATTTCCTCCGATGAGGAGGAGATCGACTAGGAGGCCATTGAGAGGGAGGTTTGGTCAGAGGAGGAAGATGAGGTCACCAGTAAACTACGCGTCGTCGTCAAGGAAGACGATGCCACCTCTACTACCTTCGTGATAGCAGATGCCACCGCTGGCACATAAGGAGAAGAAGGTGAAGTTGGTAGCACTGACGAAGGAGATGAAGCTCAAGACAGCTTCATCGATTCGACAACTGCTTGAACTCCAAACCCTCGCGGTGCTCAAAGGCTTTTTACGATGGAGAGGTCACCTTCTCCATCGACAAGCGGCCGGGTCTTCGCCGCCTCTTTCGGCCCGTATATAGGGCACAGGCCCATCCTAGGGACCTTTCTTTTCTAGTCCCTGTGGATGCAGGGGAGGCGGCTCGATGCCTCTAGGGACAAGTAGTCATAGGATACCTACCTAAAAGTAATAGGATAACTTTTGTTAGTAAATTTAATAAAAATTTTACTTGCCCAAACATTTGTTGTTCGATGCATCAGACGCAGTCTTTTTTGCTTATGTATGAAATCTTCTCAGTTGATCGATGTTCTATGAATTGGCTAGTATCATTCCTTCCGTCATAAATAGCCGTACTGATCTTGGTCGAGTTGCTTTGACCACCACGTAGGGACCTTCTCACTTAAGCGATAGCTTGTTACAGTTGTCTTGGTTCTGCACCTTTCATAGTAATAAGTCTCCAACAGTGAGCACTCTTTCCTAGATTCTTTGGCCATGATATCTGCGTAAGACTTGCTGATACCTAGCTGAGCGAATGGATGCTCGATCCCTATATTCTTCGAGTAGATTTATGTCATCGATTCGCGCTTGCTCTTATTCCTTTTTCGAGTAGTTATCCACACGGGATGACCTGAATGTTAATTTGGTTGGAAGCACTACTTCTGCTCCGTAGACTTAGAAAAATGGTGTTTCACCAGTGGCTCAACTAGTTGATGTGCAAACGGCCCATATCACCAAGGGGAGCTCTTTTGCCTACTGGGTCGAATAAGCCTTGAGCCTTTCGAATACGCGGGTCTTAATCCCCTGTAGGACTATGCTGTTAACTCGTTCGACCTAACCGTTACTCTAAGAATGAGGTATAGAGGTGAAGCAAAGTTTGATACCCAATTCTTCGCAAAAGACTTTGAAAGCATTGCTCTTGAATTGGCTACCGTTGTCTATGATTACTTGATTAGGGATGTCAAATCAAGTAACGATACTCTTCATGAACCTCTTGGCCACTTTTGAGGTGGTGTTCCTGATAGGTTCATCCTTAATCCACTTGGTGAACGTGTCGATTGCCACGAACAAGAACTTATAACCTCCTTGAGCTCTCGACAACGATCCCAAAATATCCAAACCCCAGACAGAGAAAGGCCAAGATAGAGGAATAATTTGTAGGGCCTAGGCTAATCGGGTGGTTTGCTTGCCGTATAATTGATAGCTTTTGCATTTTTTCACCTACTCGTAGAACCCTTACTAAAAACTTCTCCGACTAGAGTGCGATAGGACGCATGGTTGCCACAGATACCTCTATGGATATCGAGAAATATTTTATTGCCCTCTTCCTAAGTGATGCGCTTCGTCAAGATTCCATTACTCCCTTTCTAGTAGAGTTTGTCATTTACCAATGCGTATAGCTTGGACTTAGATGCAATTTTCTCGGCCGATGCATCATTGTTAGGGATCTCTTGACCTTCGAGATAGGTTTAGAATGGGGTCATCCAAGTCGACTCGTGTTCGAGTAGTATAGCTTCCATGTTTGCAGATTCTACCTTGCTGACTCGACCAGGCTGCTGGTCGAGTTGGACAGCATCTATCTCTTGTACGGGGGAGATAGATGGTTTAAGGAGTTTCTCAAATGAAGACTCCTGCAAGCACGCATGAACGAGATGAAGCGAGCCTAGCAAGTTCATCTCGATAAAGTTATCACTTCACCTGATATGCCTTACCTCGACCCTTCGAACTTGTGCTCTAGCATGTGAACCATATTCAGGTATGCCACCATGTTGTCATCCGAGTACTAGTACTCTTTCTGCATTTGGTTTACGACTAGCTGTGAGTCCCCTTTCACGAGTAATCTCCTGATCCCATGTGATGCGCTATTCAAAGACCGTTGACCAGTCCCTCGTATTCTGCAACGATATTCGAAGCTTGAAAATTGAGTTGGATGATATATTTGAGCTCTTCATCTGTCGAAGATTTGAGAATGATGCCCGACCCCGAACCCTAAAGCATGAGCGATCCATCGAAGAACATAGTCCAGTGGCCATCGACCATCTTGTACTTCTTTTCCTCGATGTGCGTCTATTCTATGATGAAGTCTGCTAAGACCCCGAACCTAACGCTGGTCCGTGGTGCAAAATCAACCTTGAATCGTTGAGTTCGACCACCCACTGTGCAATCCATCATGTCGCCTCTCAGTTGCGTATTACCTCCTTGAACGGGTACATCGTCACGATCGTAATCTTGTGCGCTTGGAAGTAGTGTCGTAGTTTTCGGGAAGTCATCAGAACGGCATACAACATCTTCTGTATTTGAGAGTATCGTAGCTTGGCGTCGTGCAAGACCTCGCTCATGTAGTATACTGACTTCTGGACTTTGACTTTTTTATCGGGGCAATCCCGCTGAAGGATTCGAATTTCGTTTTGGATAAAATTTTGCTTGTGGCTGAAATCCAAAATTTTTGTGAAATTTTGTTATTTCAAATAAAATCCATTTAAAATTCAAATTTGGTTTTTTTATTACTGAAATTTCTGAAATTTCGCCAAAAATCTGAAATTTCGCCCGAAATTCCCAAAATTTCACCCGATTTCAACTGATCGAAAAATGGTCCAAACGATGTCAAAAATTTTTGAATTTTTTTTAATGTTTCTGGCACATTAGATATGTTATCATTAAATTTTGAGGTGATTATCAAATCTGAGGGGTTTTTAAAAATTCAAACATTGCTATTATCCTGATAAAATGCTAACCAGCAAGTTTGAATCAAATGAAAATTAGAACAAACGAGGTTATAAAATTTTAAATTTTTTTTTGATATTCCTGACATATATATAATATTCTAATAAAATTTTTAGATGATTATAAAATGTTAATAATTTTTAAAAATCTAAACAGTGCTACTGTCATGTTAAAAGGCTTATCAGCAAATTTGAACGAAATGAAAAATTATCAAACCATGTTATAAAATTTTGAAAATTGTTTTGTATGTTCCTTATGTAGTATAAATAGTTATATAAAAGTTTTAGATTATTATCATGCTTAAATAATTTTTAAAAATTCTGACAGTGCTACGTCCTAATAAAACCCGATGATCAATACATAGATTTTCTTTAGCGATAAAAAAGGTTTAAAATTTTTTAAAATTTTACAGAAGGTTGATAAGAAAATTATTAATATCTCATAAACATTTTGAATCATTATCACCCCCTCAGAGAATTTATAAAATTCTTACAAGGCACAATACCATTTATGTTCTTTCTCTGTTTGATTTTTGAAATATAACATAACAAATACTTACATAGATTTGATTGAGCAAACAAAAAAAGTTAACATTTTTTGAAAATTTTATATAATAGTACTGAGACAATTAGTAATTTCTCGTAAAATTTTTTGATCATGATCACACTCGAGAAAATTTATAAAATTCTGACAAGGTAATTGTCTCAATTATGTTCATTCTATTTTTAATTTTTAAAGATAAAAAATGAATTTAAATTATTCTGAAATTTTTATGTATAATTCTACACTACTCAAGATAGTATCATAAAATTTTTAGCTCATTATCAAGCATTTAAAATTTTATAAAAATCTAACATTGTTTCTGCCAAAATTTTAAAATGTCTCAAAAATTCATTTTTTCAACAAATTTTCATAGAAGATCACTTTATTATGGGTTATTGGACCAAATCCGGCCCTAAAAGTTCAAATTCTGGTCAAAATTCATGAAATTTCTCCGAAAAAATGAAATTTCGTTTTTATTGTAGCAATTTCAAATTTTTTTCTCCGGCCAGTAGTTTAGATTTCGTGTAGTCCTGAAATAAAAAAATTCTATGAATTTTGGCAAAATTTAATTCCCTGATCCCGCTCGACCACAATAACTGTGCTTACTACTTGACGGGTAGCTGCAGTATAGAAAAAGAGTTCATCTTTTTTGTTAGGTGAAATTAGAATTGATGAAGATGGTAAATACTTTTTTAAGTCTTGAAAAGCTTTTTCTGTCTTCTCGGCCCACTCAAAATTGTCCTACTTCTTGAGTAGTTTGAAGAAGGGTAGCCATCGCTTGTCCATCCGAGAGATAAATCGCCTAAGAGATGCGATATAGCCTGCGAGCTTTTACACTTCTCTCAGCATCCGTGGAGGACGCATCTGGTCGATAGCCTCTACTTTCCATGGGTTGGCCTCGATGCCTCGACTTGACACCAGGAAACCGAGAAGTTTGCCGGATGGGACGCCTAGCATGCACTTCTCAGGGTTAAGCATCGTTTGATACTTCCTGAGGTTGTTGAATGTTTCCTCGAGGTCACTGATTAAGGTGCTCCTGGTTTTCTATTTAACCACGATATCATCGACATATGCTTCTATATTGCACCCGATTTGGGACTTCAAGTGCTTTTGAATATATCATTGATACATAGCGCTAGCACGCATTAAACCAAAAGGCATCTTAATATAATAAAATACACCAAAAAGAGTAGTAAAAGCTATTTTTTCCTCATATTATGCGGATATGCTAATTTGGTGATACCCCAAATAGGCATCTAGAAAACTTAGCAATTCGCATCCCGCAATAGAGTCTACTATTTGGTCGATGCGGGAGAGGAAAAGGATTGTTAGGGTAGGCTTTGTTGAGATCGGTATAGTCGACGCATATCCTCTACTTGCCGTTGAGCTTCTTGACAAAGACAGGGTTTGCCAGCCATGTCGGTTGATGAACTTCTTAGATGAAGCCAGCCTTCAGGAGTTTGCCAACCTCCTCTTGTATGGCCTGTTTCTGATCTTCCGCGAATCTACGTTGCTTCTTCACCACAGGTTTGGTGCTTGGTTCCACAGCCAGTTGATGCTCGATCACCTCATTGGGGATTTCGGGCATGTCGGACGGTTGCCATGCAAACACATCGTGGTTTGCTCGAAGAAAGGTGACGAGCTCGAGTTCCTATTTAGGGTCAAGGTCGGTGCCCACCTTGATCATCTTGGAAGGCTCCGACGGATCTAAGGGCACCATTTTGACACCTCTGCTGCTCTTCTTGTCCTTCTTGCCATCGTCGATCGGGTCCTCAGCGGTGCTGTCGGATATGGGAATTTGATCACTACTCTTGGATTTTTTATGCTTAGCTCATTCACCGTCGGCACTGGCTGCCGATCTGTAGAGATGCTTGGCCATCTTCAGGCTCTTCTTGTTGCACCTAACTGCAGCACGCTGGTCCTTCTTGATGGTAAGGATTCCCTTAGGCATTGGCATCTTGACGGTCTGGTATGCATAGTGCACTATTGCCATGAATTTGGCTAGCATTGGGCGGCCTAGGATCACGTTATAGGTGATCTCAAAATCCACCATATCGAAGAGGATCTTTTTGGTGCAAAAATTATCCAGCGTGCCAAATGTGACCGGCAGCTCGATCTGGTCAAGCGGTATTGATGATGATCGGGAGTTATGCCATGGAACGGCTCAATTCCAGCCTTTATATCAATCTAGGGGATCCCCATGTTCTCCAGCGTTTTCACGAAGATAAGGTTTAGCGAGCTACCTCCATCAACCAAGGTTTGAGCGAACTTAACGTTGACGATGGTGGGCTTGACTACCACGGGATATCTCCCTGGGTGTGGAACTGTGGCTAGGTGATCTGACTGGTCAAGGGTGATCGACACTTCTAACCACTTGAGGAATCTGGGGAGAGCTGGGACGGCTAGGTTGACCTCTCTTTTCACTGCCTTGTATTGTCTTTTGGACTCGTACGTGGTAAATCCCCAAAAAATATGCGCCAGTTTGTGATCAACCCCATGGTATTCGGGCTCATCGTTCTCGGGTTTATCTTTAGCCTGCTCGATTCTGCGCTTAGCGAGAGCGTCCTTGAGCTTATCTTAGACCTTTTTCTGATCACCTGGCACTCATCAAAGTCGTGTTTGTCCGTATGATGGATTAGGCAGTATTTGTTCCCTCCACGGCTTCGGCCTTTGTTGTCACCGATATTGTGTGTCTTACCCTTTTCAATCGCGGCTATAGTGGAGTCACTTTTGCATTTCTCCCCGTGGTTTTTGTTCTTCTTTGCCTCTTGCTTAGATGATTCATGCTTGTCGTTGTCAGGTTTGGGGTCGTCGAGATGGTCTCGGATCTCAGCGCATATGGCGTACTTATTTGCCAACTCGAAGAGTTCTTGGTGATTCTGATGTTTCAAGTAGCAAGCTTTCCCTTCAACTCTTTATCCTTGACACCTTTCTCGAAGCCCACAATGACCGCCTTGGCAGAGATGTTAGGTATCAAGTTGCTCTTGTCGCTGAAGCGTCTTCTTACTTGTCTAGCTCTGGATAGCTTGTAGCCTAAGAATTGCTTTTCCTCTTGGGGATGCCTACCCTCGTGGTAGTCTTGCCTCAGGTCGAGTTGTAGTTGGTTTGTGATATCAGATCGTAGCCGATGAGTAGCCCATCGTTGCGTGATCTTCACAACATATCCAAACTTCCCTAGATATCGGTCGTACTCAAGTTGGTTTCCTCGTAACAGGAAAACGATTGAGTCCTTCCCAATATAGAGATACCCCCTCCACATATAGCTTATCCCATTGAACTGGGCTCGCGATATTCGAAGTTTCCAGATACTTACTTGAGCATATATGGCATAGTCTTTGAGTTTCCGGTGCATGCTCATACCCTATATTTAGATATTCAATGTATATGAGTATATAAGACTAGTTATGTGGTATTTACATTTTTTCAGAGGTGGTGTGTGTGTGTGTGTGTATATATATAGACAAACTCCTTTTTATGTTTATATATAAAGATATTTGTAAAATACGCTAAAAACTATATACTCCTTTGCAATATTTTCATATGGTGCATTTTGTTCATCTTGAAATATTTTATATTTAGTATATTAGTGTAGCCAAAGTGATAAAGGAGTATTTCAAGTTCGTTTATGTGGTATTTCAAAGGTGGGAGTAGTATATATATATATATATATCCTTCGTTTCCTTAGTACTTGCTCTGGTCACAGATTGCGGAATTAAAACAAGAGAATACTATACTGTATCAAAACCAACACAAATCGTTAAACGGAGGAACAAGGGTTAAAATGTAACTTATTCCATGAATGCAACGAGTTGAAATTATTGTAAATCTATGAAGGCGTCAGCTTATGGCAATTGACATCTAGGCATCTTTTTTTTAAAAAAAAATTGTAGCACCAAAAATCACCACCTTTTGTTTTATACAAATATAAGGCCTATAGTTTGAAAGATTTTGTTGATAAATATAAAATTTGCATCTAGATTTATTGTAGCACCAAAAATCACCACCTTTCGTTTTATTCAAATATAAGGCCTATAGTTTGAAAGATTTTGTTGATAAATATAAAATTTGCATCTAGATTTAATGAAGCTTTTCCTCATATACCCCTACTTATCAAGCTTGCATGTTGATTTAATGAGCTTTTCCTCATATACCCCTTTTTATTCCCTCTATCACATGTATTTATACATTACCATCCGCATAAAGTATTCGCACCATCTTTTGAAGACTTACCCCCTATCCGGCCCCTTTCTAGCATACATTCTAGCTTTCAAAATTTGTTCTTAAACACATACCATTCTACAATTTTGATGTGACATTTTACTTTTTTCCTTCATGTCCTTCCCCCTTTAGCCATTTCTAATTTTATTTACTATGATAGACTAAATTAAGACGCATCATCTAAAGATATAATGAACAAAGGTAATACAATCTTTTATAGATGTGTCTTTGTGAAACTATAAACAACTAGAATAACATATATTCCAGAACAGAAGGAGTATATAAAGAATACCTAAATCATTCTCTCATGTAATTAACTTTCTCAATTTCGCTAACTTGTTAATCGTTGTGTAAAGTCAAAATACATTCTACATTTTTCAATGGAGGAAATACCACGCAAAGAATCCAGTGCACTATTAATATCACCGAACTTTGACAATTAGTACATCGTGTAATGTCTCTTTGCACGCATTCAATTTGAGATTAGATAGTTGGGCGGTCGATCGGCACATGGGTGCCCTTTGAACTCACAGGGCTTATTTATGTTAAGTACAGCCTAAGGAAGACCGGTTTACTCATTGCTACGCAGTACTACTACTATACCTTAATCACCGTCGAAAAATAAAGACGTGTGCTAACGATCGGACATCTGATTATTGTTTATTTTCTTGAATGCTTAGTACAATATTTTTTTTCAACATCTGCAACATTTTTTCACGTCTGCAACATTTTTTTACGTAGGAAAAAAATATTGTAAGCGTCCGATAAAATCGGACGTCCGAACACAAATCATTTGTACTAGTATTTTTTTTAGATTTTCAAGGTATTCAAAATGCAACTTTTATCAAATAACCTTTATCAAGTTATTTGAGTGAGAAATGTACTAGTGTCATTTTCATATGGCGAACCTAGATACTTTTTTTTTTATATTCCTTCCATTCAAAAATAGATGTTTTATATCCTTGTTCACAAACATTCGTTTTACATTTCCGAGAAATTGTATTACGGACAGATAATAATTTTATTTGTGAACATAGGGATCAAATTTGTAGACACAGTTTAAAAAGTTTGGTTGTGCATCTACCATAACATCACTTTTTTCTGAAGGAACAGCAAAGTTTCAGAGGTTTCCAGCGGTCCAGCCTCCACGCGTATCTTCTAATTAAAGGCAATGAAGTAGTACTCCATTCATTCATTGTTAAGAGATGGCACCAACTGTTTCATACGTGCTGCATTGGTGCAAGTACAGAAGCAAAGCAAATTAGGTAACAGCTATCGTTTGGGCAGGAGTATTGATCCATAAATGTCCGACTCCCAGCCGAAGCTTGACATGTGGGAAGCCCTAACCAACAATTTCAGGCATGCATTGAAGAGCCGCCTCACACATTCAATTTAAGTGGAATCCACAATGTACCAAGAAAAAGACTTTGATAGCTAAGTTGTACATCTTTTCTTGTATATATTATGTTTCTTTAGTCAAAACGAAAGCGGAAGCTACTAATATCAAAATCGAAAAATACCATATATCAAAGGGGTCTGAAGAGGGAGGGAAGCAAACAGTCATAAAACTGTACGTCACTGTATGGTAAAACAAATTCTACATGATTTAGCCCGTCCCAGGACACCAGAAATCAAACCAGCTTCCACAAAATTTCATTGTACAAAAGCTGTAACTTAACATTCCTATGACTTTGAAACTTTTGGGAAATGCAGCTTGACAAGCATTGGAAGTTCTGAAAGCTCCACCTTGGACCTGCCCAGCAACACAGTCTTCAGCTTGTCATCACAGTTTACAATGTTCCTATTCGTTGGGTCCTGAAAAGCAGGATAACTGCAAGTAAACAACTTGAAAAAATAAATCACATATGGACATTTCTCAACACCAATGAGATTTCAAATTGAGAAGCACTTCACTGACATTCAATTAATTTCGTTCAAAAGAAATGATATTCACTTGGACTCTTAAGTAGGTAACTACGTGCTTCCTGCATGCCAAAAGTTTTCCATCAGTAATAATTTTCAAACAGTGTTTAGGGTGTGTTTGGCAGGGATTCAGCTTCTCCAGATTCGTCAATTTGGTGAAGCTACGTGAAGCTGAAGCTGTGAGTACATTAAGAGTGTTTAGATAGATCATCTTGTTTACATTTTAGACCAAAAATATAAACTTAATTCACTTTATTTTAGCCTACAAGTTTCAGATTTCAGGAGAAGCTAGAATCTGGAGCCTTAGGGTCTGTTTGTTTGAGTTTTGGATTCTCTAAAAGCTGATTCCGGATTATAGTTGTAGAGCAGCTAATTCTTCAAATGCTAGAATCCAAAAGCACATATGAGGTGGATTAAGGATTCTAGTGTATATGTGTGGGCCGGATTGTAAGAATCAGATTCTAGAATCAGGCTATTTATTTTTTATTCTACTTTTAGGGCTAGAATCCAGAATCAAAAGTTAAAACAAACATGCCCTTACAAACAAAGGGAATGGTCTGGTGTGTGGGCAGCATTACATCTCAGAATCCTATTCAAGATCATGTCCTCGACACATTTCTGCATGTAAACAGGTCTAAACGGTGATCCACATGGGACCATAACTACTTTGCTCCGCTACAAATTAAATCAGTGGTGACAATAATGGTGCCGCTCTATTATTAAATTATTACATAACCAAATGGACGATCTGGAAAGAGACAGAATGTCTTGTTCTTTGTCTTGGATATCCAGTCAAGTAAACAGGAGCTTCAGCTAAAACCTCAAAGAGAACAGTGGACATGTGGACAAGGATGCCCAGAGGAAGCAAAATCAAGAAAAAAAAAACAAATTCTAAAGCACCGAGCTATGTCCCAAAATTCATAACACTTCCCAAATTAATATGGCAATGATTCTCACCCACAAAAAAGTTCCAATCGTTGTCTGAACTTTGAAGTGGTGAACATTATGATATTAACAACATTCTTTCATGTGGCATTGATCCTAGATCGAAATGTGTCAAATACTTTCTTTGGATAGTTAAAAACTCCACTTGTCCAGGTAAATGACCGCTCTTCTCCTAGAGCGCGTCAGGTTATTTTTTTTTCCCTATCGATATTCGATTAAAGAGTAGTGAAATGTGAGGAGCTACCAAATCCTGCCAAAATAATAAGCTCAACTAATTCCGAGCGCCAACCGATGTGATTAATTTCCTAGGCGAACAAACCGGTGGAGCTGTCTACTGTGGAGGAGTATGTACCTGGAGGTTGTTGTTCTTGATGTGCGACCAGACGCGGAGGAAGAAGGAGAGGTGGGACATCTGGGACCGGCCCCCCGCGAACTCCCGCAGCGCCGTCGGCAGGTTCACCAGGTCCACCAGGGCCGACACCTTCTTCGGGCACTCCGCCGCCGCCCGTCGCAGCACCATCTGTCTCTCCCTTTCCCTCTGAGCCAGATGCTTCAATTGTTGAAAGGGGGAAACGAGAGAGAACGAGAGAGTGAAGGTGGAGACGACGGCGAGGAGGTGACGAACCAAGGATGGCCAGCGGGCAGCCCAGGATATACGGGATAGCAGCAGCGAGGTAGCGGAGGCAAGGACGGGCGGCGGCGCGGCTGCCTGTGGGGGAAGGAGGGCAGCACGACGGGGCGGCGGCGATGTGCGCAGGCGAGCGAGGGTTCAAGATACATCCTACACTCCCAACGGTTGGATCTAGCTGTGGCCAAGGCGGGCCCGACCCAGCCGGTACGGCCCAAACGCGGCACAGTATGTTTGAACGCGGCTTGTTTAAATCCGGCTATTAAAACAGGCCGAGTCATGTCTACCCACGGGCAAAGGTCACGGCCTAAGTATGACCTAGTGGACTATCAGGCCGTTCCGCGTTGGCATGGGTGGAAACGGGTCGTGCCGGACTGTGGCCGGCTTGCTTGGCCTGCAAAATTTTATAAAAAAAATTAAAAAATTTAATATGTATATATTGAAAAATCATAAAATTTTGAAAAAAGTATAGAAAAAATTGAAAAAAAATCTAGAATAATTAGAAAAGTTGAAAGAAATATAAATTTTTTAAAAAAAATCTATGTAAATTAAAAAGGCAAAAAATATAAAATAAAATTTTAAAAGGAGACAAATAATTGGAATTAAATAATAAGCTGTATTAACGTTTGGCTGTTTCGTTAAAAAACTTAATATGAGAAAACCTTGACAAAGAAAAAAGATAGCCTATAGCTCAGTGATACAAAAAAAGTGAAAATTATAATTATTCTTCCAGACTACCTAAATAAGGATTTTCAATCATCACCACCAGCTCAATATTTTCTATAGTGTGTTGAACTCGTTGATCAAATTGTTCATAGTCTTACACAGTGAGAAGTATTTCCATCATCTCAATTGTTAAATTTGTTCTTCTCTCCTCAATTATTCTTCCGGATAGACTAAAACAGATTCCGAAGAAACCGTGGAGATAGAAACTGTTAACACACCATGTGCTAATATGAAAATCATCGGATATGTTATCTTGTGTTCGTGCCACCACTGCAAAATGCTGAAGTCCTCCTCTCCTGCACTTGGTAGTTGACAGTGTTGTTGTTGAGATAGGTAGCTAGCTCTCCACCACTTGCTGTTGTGTGCGCACTTGACGTTGTTGTAGTCGAACTCCTGAAGGTGTAACCACCTGCACCCCATAAGTTTTATTCTTACTTGTTGTGGGTGCTAGTGGATGTCGCTGCATACAAACTTCAGCAAACTTCTTATCATACTTAACATAAACTTAAGATAAGTTAGCACGGATATTTAAAAAATAACTAAAATAATCAATACAAACCGCATCACTTAGAAGTGAGAGAACATTAGCAAATCCTCGAACTTTAGCTCTAAGACCTAAAATAAATGCAAATGCATATAATATAGGAATTTCTTTCCAATATTTCAAATTGGTTTTCATAGTATAAACAGATTCACACAAAATATTATCATTTTCGTGGTTCCTTAAGTGGGTAGCAATTTCTAGAATACGATGCACAATTAAAGATGAGGTTAAGTAATAAACTCCAGATAAAGCAATAGTAGAATCATAAAAAAGTTTCAAAAATGACAACATTATTGAGCAATATACCTGACGAATACTTATACCGGGGGTACCCCACAGCAAGGTATACATCTATTTCAAGATCGACCACCTCCTAGTAGTTCACACGTGGCGGCAAGACTAGAGGCGATGCAGAGCATTGGAGGGGGGCATTACCAAAGTCCCTGCCCCTTACAGATGGGATTATCCCTAAATATCGGCTGGAACGCCAGACGATCCGATTTGGGCCCGGCTCTAGGCCCAGCAGAGGGCCACGAAAGACCCTCAGCCTCGTTCAAGACCCCCCAAGGGCAGTCCGACCTGGCCTCAGGTTAGACGCCTCCGCAGGCTCCGACTTGGCCTCAGGTCGGATCCCGGACGAGCTCCGGCTCGGCCGCCTTCGCCATGTCGCCGGTCGATTCCGAATTGACCGCCTGCCCCGTGGACACGACGTCCATGCTAGGGCAGGGGGCACCATCCCGAGGTAGCCAGAGGCGCCTTATTGAGCCTCGGTTAAACCGCCCGTCGGCGCAGATGGAAGCGCTCTCTCCCGAGGTGGCCGGGGCTCATCATAACGATGACGTCGTCGGCGTCTGGAGGGTAGCGCGCCACCCTTCCCAGCGAGCACCTTGTCATTGGGTCTACCATCCGACATAGGGCGACGGGGAACTGTCGACCATCAAGACCGAAGACTAGGAACTCCTGGGCGTAGCGTACCCCTACCTTTTTTCTCTAAAAAACTCCCATGTAACCTGCCCCCTCCGCATATAAAAAGGGAGGCAGGGACCCCTAGGGAGGGGGCAATCGACACTTCCTTCAATTTGCATTCACACCCGCTCACGGTGGCTTGCGCACTCGAGCCATCTGACCTAGGCGAACATCCCCGAGTTTTCCCACTCAGGCGACCGTGAGGACCCATCCTTAGCCCCCCGCTTGTAATCCTTTGTAGTCTACAACACTCCGAGCAATAAGAACCACCGCCATGAACTGGACGTAGGGACATTCAGCCCGAACCAGTATACATCTTGGGCTCCCTGAGTCAACCATCGAGGAGAGGGAACGTGCGGCCCCTGGACTTACAAATTTACTTGCCGGTTATACGAAACACCGATAATACCAATATTGCTCTGTGAGTAGTGGTTGACCATTCTGACTGTGATAGTGTGTGTTAATAAGAATAGAAAAAGTGCTCTTATAGGGTACGTAACGTCTCGAAATTTGACCTAACTTAATTTTTTGGAGTTATTTGAATTTTTGTGGATTTTTGAATTTAATTGAAATTAATTGAGTTTAAAATAAATTTATCCTTCTCTTGAATATTTAAATAACATAAAAGTAATTATCAAGATTACATAAAAATATTTTATTTAAGCTCTAAATGCCCTAAAATATTTTCTGGAATTTTTCTAGAATTTTTCGGGTATTTCTAGTGCCCTAAATAATTACTTTGATTTACTAGATTTATTTTTATTGATAAAACTGGAAAAATGCCGTAGCTACAGTATTGGGCCGAGCCCAACACTGTGCTCACGCCAGCCAAACCCTAGCGCCGCTAATCCCGGGCCGTGTGATCCCGATCGAACGGTCGTGGATGAGCCGCGTCGCTTATAGCGCGTAAGTCGTTGGATCTCGGTAAGTGGCCGCTAGGATGTTACCATGTGGCACCGCGTAGCCAAACCGTTACTCGCCCTAAGCCGTCGGATCGCAATCGGACAGTGGGGACGGGTTGAGCCGCATCGGGAGGGAGCACCGCCGCACCGCCGTCGCCCGTTGGTTGCCGAGGATTTGTTAGGGATTTGCGCGCAACCCGAGGCTTGTCCGAGCGGGAGATATAGTCCTTTGCATGCAGCACTTCACTCCGCCCATTTTGCCTACTCACTCGTGCACTCCCGTACACTGTAGCCTCCGCTCGAGCTCGCCGGAGTAGCATCCGTTCCTCTCCTCGGTTTCCCTCGATTCCCACCGTAGTCCGCCGCTCTCCGCCGCAACCAAAGCTCGTCCCGAGTTCGCCGTGTCAAGACGCATCCAGTGGACCACTTCTTCACGCCGGAGGAGCCTCGTAGCGCCGCCGAGCCGGTCGTCTTCCTCGTCTCCGGTCTTCGGGAGCCGCTGCACCGCCGTCATCCACCCCGAGCTTTAGCGACCGTCGGATTTTCATCCCACGACCAAGGTAAAGCCACGTGTATTCCTATTTGAATCGAGCTGAAATGATATCGGTAGAAAATGGCCGTTAGATCTTAATCGTGCGGCTCTGGAGAGGCCACGTAGGTGCGGTGAATAGGTAATCGCCCGGGTAACCACCGCCGTTGGATCTTCATCCAACCGCGCCGTTGAGTCCACGTAGCTGCGTGGGTAGCGTTTGAACAGGGCCGTTAGATCTCGGATTTGCGGCTTGGATTAAGCCACGTAGGCTCGGTAACAGTAGACCGTCCGGGTAGCTGCTGTCGTTAGATTTTCATCCAACCGCGCCAGTGCATCCACGTAGCCACCCTCGACGTGTTGATAATAGCCATCGGATCTTAGATCTGTGGTTGAGATCTTGCCACGTAGCCGCGCGGACGCTCTGCCGTTGCCATATGCCGACCGTTGGATTTAAATCCAACGGCCGGGAAAAATGTGTCCGCGTGGACCAACAGTTGCGCGCCGCGTGTCGAGTTCTGTGTGGACCGAGCACTGTTCCGGCGGGCCCACTTGTTAGTATGATGACCGCCGGGTGTGCTGACGTCAGCATGACGTCACCCGGGGCCCACATGTCAGTGACCGTGGCGACGTGGCTGGCTCTGGTGCTGACACGTTTCACGCCGAGAAAATTTAACCGGATTTCCAATAGGAAAATAAATAGAGTAATTCGGTTTTTCTTTATTTGAATTTACCAAAAATTGTAATTGCTATAACTTTTGCGTTTTAACTCGGAATTGGGTGATTCCAGTTCCTAAAAATTTGTAAAAATGTGAACTATTTATTGGTTATTTTTATTTTATTTTTAGTGATGATTTTACTGTCTATTTTAGTATATTTATTGTGTGCACGTTTGTTCCGAGTAGACTCCGAATTGACGGGAACTGTCGGGGAATAATTTGAAGACCGTCATGAAGTCCCGATCAAGATCAACTACTTTTCAAGGCAAGTCATGCTTTGATCATTTTGTTCGAGATTTCAAAATATACTTTGATTTAAATATTGCATGCTATGTTATTTAAAAATACCATTGATTAAATTGGGTATGGTAGCTAATATGCCAATCTTGTTATGCCACCTTGATTATGTTGTTATTATGCCTAAAAACCTTGTCACCCTAAGATGTTAATTTATGTTGGTTGCTATAATAATGCCAACACGGGAGGCTAGACCGTGACTAGTTGCTTAGTATCTTTGTATCGTTGAATGACTTTCAAATTGCAAAATAATATTGACTAAACAATTATGGAGCGATTTTGGAATAATGCGATGATGTCATGAGATGGAATTGGGGTAGCGACTGTGGGTCCTACTCATGCAATGAAGTGGGCATTGGCATGTGTTGCATAAATGCAAACCGGGCGGAAATGATTTGGACCGGGGCAAGTGGCAAGAAGGCTTCGTGCGAGTGGGCCTGTGTAGCAGGGATGTATTGAGATTGTAAAGGCTGTGTGCGAGAAGTATAAAACGGATGTCTTGCAGGACGATTAAGGACTTCACCTTGCGAGCCTTTGAACCGAGTTTCTCGTACAACCACTTATGCGGTATGGGATGCAGACCTAGTTTAGTAGGGTTACGATATCTTTCCTTTGACACCTCGGGCAACAGATTACACAAAAATGTAATCTGTATGGGGGCGATACTGTCTTTGCGACTTGGTACCCATCAAGCTCAGATCTGCTTGTTCTAAACTTGACTCTGAGTGAGGAAGGGTTAGAAAGGTATCTTGGAGAGGTTCACGAGTTAGGTGTTAGTCTCTGAAAGACTTTGTTGCAATCAATCACCTGTGTGGTGAGCGACTGTATCCTGTGGGTAAAGTGTACAGGCTCTGCAGAGTGTGTGTGTTAAATCTATTCGAATAGCCGTGTCCGCGGAATTGGACATTGCTCGGGGATTACAGTCAAGGGTTAGATTTTCAAAATAAAATGTGGAATGGGTGGCTGTGTGCCAAAGACTGTTGAATCAGACTTAGGGCTATGTGCCAAACTCTTGGGAAAAGAATTGAGGAAATAAATTATTATAGTAATGGTTTTACGCTTTCAATCTAATTAAGAGTATCTGTTAAAAGAAATGCTGCTTTATGCAAAATAACCAATTAAGCCTTTCCTTGGAATAAGCCATGCATGTAGTAATAGAACTGCATTGTGCATGACTTGTTGAGTATGTTGTATACTCACCCTTGCTTCAACAACAACCTCAGAAGAAGAAGCAACACCAGCGTGGGAGGAGGAGTTTAACGAAGGTCTGGAGGATTAGGGTTGAGCCTCGTCAGTTGCCTGTGGCTATGAGGGGTTTCATTATAGTACTTTTGCTTCCGCTACTGAACTTGTGTTACTTTGTTATTTATCGCCCTGCGTGGCGAATTAATGTAAGGTGACTATAAGGTCGTGTAACTCGGTTATATTTATGCTTGAAGTACTTTATTATTAATTCCGCTGTGTATGATTGTGGTACTTCAACCTGTTTATCCTGTGTATACTAGTGTGATCCTGGACTAGTACAAAATACACAGAGGGCCCCGATTTGCAGATTCGAGTCCCAACAGAGTTGGTATCAGAGCCATACTGACTGTAGGACTTAACCCTAGTTAGACTGGCCGTTCTAGAAAGGATAAAAATTAATTTCTAAAAGGAGGTGGCTTGAATTGATCAAAGATTATGATATGGGACTCCATTATCATCCTGGAAAGGCCAATATTGTTGCCGATGCTTTGAGCCGAAAGTCTCAATGCAATCGTCTTTCGGTAGAACCGGAATCGGACGCCATGTGCGTCGAGTTTCGAAAGCTCAATTTAGAAGTGATTAAGGAGAGATTCCTTGCTGTCCTAGAAGTCAAATCTAATCTCTTGGACCAAATCAAAGAGGCTCAAAAGACAGACAAGGGCATGGCACTCATCCGAGCCCGCATCAAACAAGGCAAGGCCAACTGCTTCACCGAGGACTCACAAGGTGTCTTGTGGTTCGACAAACGGCTAGTAGTGCCAAATTGTAAGGAATTAATGGCATTAATTCTTGATGAGGCTCATAATTCCACATTCTCTATTCATCCCGGAAGCACAAAAATGTATCAAGATCTTAAGCCAAGACTTTGGTGGACCCGGATGAAACGAGAGATTGCCCGGTATGTCGCCGAGTGCGACATATGTCAGCGAGTGAAAGCCGACCATTTGCGTGCAGCGGGCACACTTCAACCACAGCCCATTCCTATGTGGAAGTGGGAAGAGATTGGTATGGATTTCATCACCGGGTTGCCCAAAACGCAAAAAGGTTTTGATTCTGTATGGGTAATCGTTGACCGACTAACGAAGACTGCTCATTTTCTTCTGTCAAGGCAGACGGATCTGATGAGCAAGTTAGCTGAGTTATATCTTCATCGAATTGTGTCTCTTCATGGTGTTCCCAAAAGGATTGTCTCGGATCGAGGTACCCAGTTTACCTCGCATTTTTGGCAATGCCTCCACAAGGCCATGGGGACTCAACTCTCTTTAGCACCGCGTATCATCCATGATGATGGACAAACTGAACGGGTGAACCAAATTCTTGAGGATATGCTTAGAACTTGTGCCCTTACTTACGGCAAGAATTGGGAGAAATGCTTACCTTTCGCGGAATTCTCCTACAACAATAGCTATCAAGCTAGTCTCCAAATGAGTCCATTCGAGGCCCTCTATGGGAGATCTTGCAGAACTCCACTTAACTGGTCTGACTCCGGAGAGAGACCGCTCTTTGGTCCTGAACTAGTCACCGAAGCGGAAGAGCAAGTTCGATTCATTCATGACGATTCACGGACGCGTGATCTCGTCAAAAGAGCTACGCTGACCGTCGCCGCCGTGAACTCAAGTTCGAAGTTGGTGATCACGTCTATTTCAAGGTCTCACCAATGAAAGGTGTTCGTCGGTTTCGTGTGAAGGGAAAGCTAGCCCCTCGTTACATTGGACCTTTCCGAATTATCGCCAGACGAGGAGCGGTGGCATATCAATTAGAGCTTCCCCCTTCGCTAGCCGAGGTGCATGATGTTTTTCATGTCTCTCAATTGAAGAAATGCCTCCGTGTCCCAACTGAAGCCACAGAATTGGACACTCTCGAATTACAACCCGATCTATCCTACAAGGAGCATCCCATTTGTATTCTTGACGAGAGGGAGCGTGTTACTCGAAACCACACCATCAAATTCCTTAAGGTTCAATGGAGTAATCACACCCCTGATGAGGCCACATGGGAGCGGGTGGATCATCTTCGAGCTGAATACCCCTACCTCTTCAATGAAGCCGTGTAATCTCGGGGTCGAGATTCTTTTAACGGGGGAGGGCTTGTAACAGCCCAATTTTCGCTAATCCGGTGAGTGAAGCTTGTCATGCTAACATCTTCCGTAATGTCAGTACATCCTCACTTAATTATTATCATACAAGTGTTAGGACATTTATTTTGCATGAGAAGGGAGTAACAAAATCCTAACAATCATTTTCCAAAACTGCACACATGTTATTTTCACCTTAGTCAATGACATGTGGGCCATGATCATAAGAGAAAGGGGAGTAGGCTGCACATCCCTACCATACCATGTCTCACTTTACTCACCCTTACCCATTTACCTAACAAGTCAATGACACATGGGACCTACCTTGCATGGGGACTTGTGGGCTGCACATCCTCTCCATGACTTTTCTCACTCTAATCACTCATACCCACCCTTTTTACTTACTCTACGACATGTGGGACCTAGCCCCACATGTAAGCATGAGTGGGCAGCCATATATAAGGTTCTCCACCTTGGTTTCTCCTCCCTTTTCTGCCCATTTGCTGCTCCAAATCCTGAAAAACAGCAAGCACTTCTTCTCCAACCCCTTGCCATTCTCCCCCACAAATCCACTCAAGTTTTGAGTTTGAGCTTGTGCATGTTATACCACCTTGAAGCCATGATCAAGAGCTTCAAATCCATCCAAATGGATTCTTGAGGAACCAAGTTTTGGGTGAGTGGCAACCAATTTCATTTCTCCCCATGTTCTGAAATTTTGCAATGGTGACTCATTTTCTTCCTCTCCATGGAATCCATCATCACACCTTGAATCGGGTCGCGCATGTCGCATGGAAGCTTGAGGAGGAGGGCTAGTTGCTGTTGCAAGCACGGGCAAGCGAGGTCATCGTCGTCCACACGAGCTAGGAGAAAGGCGCCGTGAGAACCGGCGTTATGACACCTTCTTGTCATTCCTCTTGAAACCAACCTTCCCCAAGTGCAAAAGCAATCTTGTAGTGGTAATATTCTTCCCTAGTTCATCCCTTTGAAACACTAGTCTATTCCTTTGAAGTGTAGAGGACAATAGACAAATAGCCGTTTTTGAAACAGACTGCTCAACCCGGACACTCCGGGGATTTCATCCGGACACTCCGGGGATTTCATCCGGATACTCCGGATAGGGCAGGATACACGAGACCGAAGGTGTCAACCCGGACACTCCGGGGTTTTGTCCGGATACTCCGGATAGGGCAGACCGAGAGGGTCAACCCGGATACTCCGGGGTTAATTCAATAAAAACTTTAGGACTTAAACTTTTGACGCAAAACTCAATTCGTATTTTCATATTATCATTAGTACTACACATCATGAGCATTTCATGCATCTTTTAATCATGTGCACCATTGGAGTTCTTGATTTGGTGTTTATGAATTTGTTTTTTCTCGATTAGGTGTTGACGCTTCGGAAGGCACTCCCGAGTACGACTACGCCTTCAAAGTCAAGAATGAGCAGCAAGGCACTACCTTACTCCTTGACCATGATTGCTCCTACTAATTGAAATTTACATTTTTGGAATTATTTTACCAATTGCATGCTTACTTTCAATTACAATTATGATTGGGTAGAATTTTTAGCTCTTGCCACATTGTGATGTTATCCCCTTGCCATGTTCCTTTCGTGTTCTATTGTCGCCCTAGGAGGAGGGTTTATTCTTATTATACGGGTTCGTGCGAATTGCTTAGCCATGCTTAGAACATCGTTAGAAACCGCGATAGATGGACTTA
Organism: Guadua angustifolia; assembly: GCA_036346375.1. Lineage (NCBI taxonomy): Eukaryota > Viridiplantae > Streptophyta > Magnoliopsida > Poales > Poaceae > Guadua > Guadua angustifolia. The sequence continues at coordinate 5,364,461 of CM070517.1, forward strand.
ATCCATCGGTTGCAATGATCAAGATTTATTTAATGATGATGGTTTCAAATGTTGGTTAATGAGTAGAGATATTGGTTAAGGACCTTAAGGATTGAATCCTGGTGACGTCTCTTTGAGTAACTATCGTGCGAACCACATGCCGTTTATGGGACCGGCGTAACCAAGTACTTGTGTATGACTAGGGTATGTAAACCATGTGCACTCGGGATTCCTTGAGCTTAGTGGAGCGTCAAGGAATGACCGCCGGAATTCCTTGGGCTTAGTGGAGCGCCAAGGAATATCCTCGGAGTCCCTCAAACTTTGTTGAGTTGGGGATGTCCAACAACGGGTGTACTCCTTGATCCACACACACCGAGCACTGGGCACGCGGGATCGAGGGTCACATTCATCCGGATGGTTTACGTACACTACCATGCATACTGGAAAATGGTTTGTCACGTTCACCTCGGCCGACACATCCAAGGAAATGTGTTAATAGCTTGGCTTACGAGTGTGGCATGTCGTGTGGGTAAAGTCGTACCTCTGCAGAGTTTAAACTATTCGAATAGCCGCGTCCATGGTTAAGGACGATCGCTTAAATTGTCAGTCACTGGGCGAGTATTAAGGACTTGGTAGGAATGGGATGGGAATGGGAAAAGAGACACAAGTATTGGAGTACTTGTGTGTGTAGTCGAACATGAGCGATGGAACTCATGGTTCGGAGAATGCTTGAAGGCATGATATGAATGTGATTATGATGAGGTTGTATTATGTACTAGATCTTGCAAATGTTTACGAAATGCAATTCTTTTCAATCTATACATGTTTATGATTTACCCCAAACATTGCTTTATGCTGAAATTGCCATTTTGCCTTCCTTTGATGTAGCAACCACATGTAGTTAGAAATCAACATGCAATGTATATTATTGTGCGACTACACTCTTTGTACTCAATCGGATTGTCCACTTGCTGCAGGTGAGGATGAGGCACTGCCCGGGGACTTTTACCGGGCAGATTTCGATAATTCTAACGTTTAGTCGCCGTTCTTGCCCCAGTTGGTTGCCTGAGGGTTGGGGGCTTGCCATGCTGGCCCTTTTGTTGTTTATCTTGTGATTTCCGCTGCTACTTGATGTAATAACTCTAAATATATCGTTGAGGACAGCAGTCCTACTTTTGGAATGTAATGATATTTATGCTTCCGATAATTGTGTATGTGTTGTGATGTCAACTGTTGGATGAGAATGCGCGTGTTGGCGAACTTTCCTAGGACCAACACGGGTATAATCGCGGAACGCCCGAGGTTCCCTTGATTCACTTGAGATGTACCGTGCATTTGGGTGAATCAGTGGAGTTCCGGGGACGATTCCCCACATCCACCAAAGAACTGGTTGAGATGAAGAAACAGATTGAGGAGTTATTAGAAAAAGGATTCATCAGGCCGAGCTCGTCGCCATGGGGAGCACCGGTTCTGTTCGTCAAGAAGAAAGATGGGAGTTTTCGGATGTGTGTAGATTATCGTGCGCTTAACGAAGTGACGATAAAGAATAAATACCCGTTACTCCGGATAGATGATCTTTTTGATCAATTAAGAGGAGCAGGAGTATTCTACAAGATCAACCTTAGGTCAGGATACCACCAGTTGAAAATCAAGATAGAGGACATACCCAAGACTACATTTTCTTCAAGATATGGACACTATGAGTTCACTATTATGTCGTTTGGATTGACAAATGCGCCAGCATATTTTATGAACTTGATGAACAAAGTATTTATAGAATACTTAGATAAATTTGTGGTCGTGTTCATAGACGATATTCTGGTTTACTCAAGGATGGATGAAGAGCATGCCCAACATTTGAGATTAGTGTTAGAAAAGTTAAGGGAGCAACAGCTATATGCAAAATTCAGTAAATGCAACTTTTGGAAGAGCAAGGTAGAATTCTTAGGGCATGTAATGACCGCCGAGGGAATTGCAGTGGACCCAAGCAAGGTTGAGGTAGTACTACATTGGGAACCGCCAAAGACGGTTACGCAGATTCGAAGTTTTCTTGGGATGGCTGGGTATTACCGTCGATTTATAGAAGGATTTTCGACAATTGCCAGGCCAATTACACAATTGTTGAAGAAAGAGAAGAAGTTTGTTTGGACACCAGATTGTGAGAAAAGCTTTCAAGAGTTGAAGAAACGACTGACATCAGCACTAGTGTTAGTTCAACCAAATGTGCACCAGAGTTTTGATATTTACTGCGATGCATCACGCCAAGGGCTTGGATGCATGTTGATGCAAAACGGAAAGGTAGTAGCCTATGCCTCAAGGCAATTAAGGCCACATGAAGGAAATTACCCGACGCATGATCTAGAACTAGCAGCTGTAGTGCATGCCCTAAAGATATGGCGTCACTATCTCATCGGCAATAGATGCGAGGTATATACAGACCATAAAAGCCTTAAATACATTTTCACCCAATCTGACCTGAACATGAGGCAAAGGAGATGGTTAGAACTGATCAAGGATTACAACATGGGTATCCATTATCATCCAGGCAAGGCCAATGTAGTGGCCGATGCCTTGAGTCGGAAAGATCATAGTCTAAATATGATAGTGGGAGAAAGCCAGGGAGAATTGTGCAAGGATCTTCAGAGGTTGAAATTGGAAGTTGTTCCGGAAGGATTTGTAGCTGCTTTGGAGGTAAAGCCTATCTTGGAAGACCAGATTAGAGAAGGTCAGAAGGATGATGAGAAGATCAAGTGAATCAAAGCCAAAATGGAGGAAGGCCAAGCAAAAGAATTTAAGCTGGACGAACAAGGCACGTTGTGGATGAAAGAGCGCATTTGTGTACCTAACAAAAAGGAGTTAAAGCGATTATCTTCGGAGGAAGCTCACGACTCCAAGTATTCGATTCACCCAGGAAGTGCAAAGATGTATCAAGACTTGAAAGAAAGGTTCTGGTGGCCAAATATGAAGAGAGAGGTTGTTGAGCACGTAGCACTATGTGATGTATGCCAGCGAGTCAAGGCTATGCACGCTGCCAGCAGGGCTGCTGCAACCATTAAAAATACCAGAGTGAAAATGGGAGGAAATCGGAATGGATTTTATCACCGGATTGCCAAGGACGCAAGGAGGTTATGACTCCATATGGGTCATCGTGGATCGATTGACGAAGGTCGCGCACTTCATATCGGTAAAGACAACCTACTCAGGAGATAAGTTGGCGGAGCTATACATGGCAAGAATCGTCTGCTTGCATGGAGTGCCAAAGAAGATAGTATCGGACAGAGGTACCCAATTTACCTCAAGATTTTGGGATAAATTGCATACAGCAATGGGCACCCGCTTGAATTTCAGTACAGCATATCATCCGCAAACAGATGGGCAGACAGAAAGAGTCAATCAGATATTAGAAGATATGTTGAGGGCCTGTGCATTGGCATATACGACGTCTTGGGATAAATGTTTACCATATGTTGAATTCAGTTACAACAACAGCTATCAGGCTAGCCTTCAGATGTCACCTTTCGAAGCGTTGTATGGTCGACCTTGTAGGACGCCATTAAATTGGAATGAGACTGGTGAGCGTCGTGTCTTCGGACCAGACATACTCCAAGAAGCCGAAGAGCAGATAGCATTGATAAGGGAAAGGTTGAAAATCGCGATCAAGGCGAGAAGAGTTATCGGACAATCGCCGAGGATTTGAGCTTTGAGCCAGAAGATTATGCGTATCTCAGAGTTACGCCTCTTGAGGGAGTCCAGAGGTTTCACAAAAAGGAAAACTTCGCACCAAGATATGTAGGACCGTTCAAGATCCTAAGCCGCAGGGGAGAGGTCGCATATCAACTGGAGTTACCGCAGTCATTAGCAGGAGTACACAATGTCTTTCATGTATCGCAACTCAAGAAGTGTCTCCGAGTGCCTGACGAACAAACACCCCTGGAAGCAATTGAGCTACAGGAAGACTTGACCTATAAAGAGCAACCGATAAAAATTCTGGATACAGCGGATCGGAAAACAAGGAGTAAGACAACCCGCTTTTGCAAAGTTCAGTGGAGCAATCACACGGAAAGCGAGGCCACCTGGGAACGAGAGGAAGATCTGAAAAAGGAATTCCCAAACCTATTCTGTAGTTAAGCTTCGAATCTCGGGGTCGAGATTCTGTTAAGGGGGGTAGGTTTTGTAACGTCCCGAAATTTGACCTAACTTAAATTTTTGGAGTTATTTGAATTTTTGTGGATTTTTGGAATTTAATTGAAATTAATTGAGTTTAAAATAAATTTATCCTTCTCTTGAATAATTAAATAACATAAAAGTAATTATCAAGATTACATAAAAATATTTTATTTAAGCTCTAAATGCCCTAAAATATTTTCTGGAATTTTTTGAGAATTTTTCGGGTATTTCTAGTGCCCTAAATAATTACTTTGATTTACTAGATTTATTTTTATTGATAAAACTAGAAAAATGCAGTAGCTACAGTATTGGGCCGAGCCCAACACTGTGCTCGCGCCAGCCAAACCCTAGCGCCGCTAATCCCGGGCCGTGCGATCCCGATCGAACGGTCGTGGATGAGCCGCGTCGCTTATAGCGCGTAAGTCATTGGATCTCGGTAAGTGGTGCTAGGATGTTACCACGTGGCACCGCGTAGCCAAACCGTTACTCGCCCTAAGCCGTCGGATCGCAATCGGACAGTGGGGACGGGTCGAGCCGCATCGGGAGGGAGCACCGCCGCACCGCCGTCGCCCGTTGGTTGCCGAGGATTTGTTAGGGATTTGCGCGCAACCCGAGGCTTGTCCGAGCGGGAGATATAGTCCTTTGCATGCAGCACTTCACTCCGCCCATTTTGCCTACTCACTCGTGCACTCCCGTACACCGTAGCCTCCGCTCGAGCTCGCCGGAGTAGCATCCATTCCTCTCCTCGGTTTCCCTCGATTCCCACCGTAGTCCGCCGCTCTCCGCCGCAACCAAAGCTCGTCCCGAGTTCGCCGTGTCAAGACGCATCCAGTGGACCACTTCTTCACACCGGAGGAGCCTCGTAGCGCCGCCGAGCCGGTCGTCTTCCTCGTCTCCGGTCTTCGGGAGCCGCTGCACCGCCGTCATCCACCCCGAGCTTTAGCGACCGTCGGATTTTCATCCCACGACCAAGGTAAAGCCACGTGTATTCCTATTTGAATCGAGCTGAAACGATATCGGTAGAAAATGGCCATTAGATCTTAATCGTGCGGCTCTGGAGAGGCCACGTAGGTGCGGTGAATAGGTAATCGCCCGGGTAACCGCCGCCGTTGGATCTTCATCCAACCGCGCCGTTGAGTACACGTAGCTGCGTGGGTAGCGTTTGAACAGGGCCGTTAGATCTCGAATTTGCGGCTTGGATTAAGCCACGTAGGCTCGGTAACAGTAGACCGTCCGGGTAACTGCCGCCGTTGGATTTTCATCCAACCGCACCAGTGCATCCACGTAGCCACCCTCGACGTGTTGATATTAGCCATCGGATCTTAGATCTATGGTTGAGATCTTGCCACGTAGCCGCGCGGAGGCTCTGCCGTTGCCATATGCCGACCGTTGGATTTAAATCCAACGGCCGGGAAAAATGTGTCCGTGGACCAATGGTTCTTGCCGCGTGTCGAGTTACGTGTGGACCGAAACCTTTATTCGGCGGCCCACTTGTCAGTGTGATGACCGCCGGGTGTGCTGATGTCAGCATGACGTCACTCGGGGCCCACATGTCATTGACCGTGGTGACGTGGCTGGCTCTGGTGCTGACACGTGTCACACCGAGAAAATTTAACCGGATTTCCAGTAGGAAAATAAATAGAGTAATTCGGTTTTTCTTTATTTGAATTTACCAAAAATTGTAATTGCTATAACTTTTGCGTTTTAACTCGGAATTGGGTGATTCCAGTTCCTAAAAATTTGTAAAAATGTGATCTATTTGTTGGTGATTTTTATTTTATTTGTAGTGATGATCTTGCTATCTGTTTTAGTATATTTATTGTGTGCACGTTTGTTCTGAGTAGACTCCGAATTGACGGGAACTGTCGGGGAAGAATTTGAAGACCCATCATGAGTCCTCGATCAAGATCAACTACTTTTCGAAGGCAAGTCATGCTTTGATCATTTTGTTCCGAGATTTCAAAATATACTTGATTTAAATATTGCATGCTATGTTATTTAAAAATACCATTGATTAAATTGGGTATGGTAGCTAATATGCCAATCTTGTTATGCCACCTTGATTATGTTGTTATTATGCCCTAAAAACCTTGTCACCCTAAGATGTTAATTTATGTTGGTTGCTATAATAATGCCAACACGGGAGGCTAGACCGTGACTAGTTGCTTAGTATGCTGTATGCGTTGAATGACTTTCAAATTGCAAAATAATATTGACTAAACAATTATGGAACGCATTTTGGAATAATGCGATGATGTCATGAGATGGAATTGGGGGTAGCGACCTGTGTGGTCCTACTCATGCAATGAAGTGGGCATTGGCATGTGTTGCATAAATGCAAACCGGGGCGGGAAATGATTTGGACCGGGGCAAGTGGCAAGAAGGCTTCGTGCCAGGTGGGCCTGTGTGGCAACGGGATGTATTGAGATTGTAAAGGCTGTGTGCCGAGAAGTATAAAACGGATGTCTTGCCCGGGACAGTTAAGGACTTCACCTTGCGAGCCTTTGAACTGAGTTTCTCGTACAACCACTTGTCTGGTATGGGACAGACCTAGTTTAGTAGGGTTCTGATATCTTTCCTTTGACACCTCGGCAAGCAGCATACACAAAAATGTAATCTGTATGGGGGCGTACTGTCTTTGCGGCTTGGTACCCATCCAACTGTATCTGCTTGTTCTAAACTTCGGCTCTGAGTGAGGGAAGGGTTAGAAAGGCAATACTGAAGAGGTTCACAGGTTAGGTGTTAGTCTCTGAAAGACTTTGTTGCAATCAATCACCTGTGTGGTGAGCGACTGTATCCTATGGGTAAAGTGTACAGGCTCTGCAGAGTGTGTGTGTTAAATCTATTCGAATAGCCGTGTCCGCGGAATTGGACATTGCTCGGGGATTACAGTCAAGGGTTAGATTTTCAAAATAAAATGTGGAATGGGTGGCTGTGTGCCAAAGACTGTTGAATCAGACTTAGGGCTATATGCCAAACTCTTGGGAAAAGAATTGAGGAAATAAATTATTATAGTAATGGTTTTACGCTTTCAATCTAATTAAGAGTATCTGTTAAAAGAAATGCTGCTTTATGCAAAATAACCAATTAAGCCTTTCCTTGGAATAAGCCATGCATGTAGTAATAGAACTGCATTGTGCATGACTTGTTGAGTATGTTGTATACTCACCCTTGCTTCAACAACAACCTCAGAAGAAGAAGCAACACCAGCGTGGGAGGAGGAGTTTAACGAAGGTCTGGAGGATTAGGGTTGAGCCTCGTCAGTTGCCTGTGGCTATGAGGGGTTTCATTATAGTACTTTTGCTTCCGCTACTGAACTTGTGTTACTTTGTTATTTATCGCCCTGCGTGGCGAATTAATGTAAGGTGACCATAAGGTCGTGTAACTCGGTTATATTTATGCTTGAAGTACTTTATTATTAATTTCGCTGTGTATGATTGTGGTACTTCAACCTGTTTATCCTGTGTGTACTATCGTGATCTGGACTAGTCTGAGAATATCTGAAGGGCCCCGATTTGCGATTCGGGTCCCAACAGAGTTGGTATCGAGCCATCTTGTTGTAGGACTTAACCCTAGTTAGGCCGGCCATTCTAGAAAGGATAAAATTAATTTCTAAAAGAATTAAAATTATGCAAGAATAATCAATGAAATCTTGACTTATCCTTCTTCCTTACTTCATACCTATCTTGCATTTTGTTATTACTTTCGTATTCTTTTAAAATTTTAGCAGCGACGAGTTGATCTGGCGAGATGAGGATGGTTCACTCCTTGGCGAGCATCACGGAGGTTCTGCAATGAGCTTTGGAGGATGCTCTAGGTGCTTAGAGGTTTCGACCACCCTCTCTCGGTCCCGCTTTGGGTGGTCAGCGGATCAACCGCATGGTGAGGCGACCCTCACCTTGTGCCATGAGAGAACGCAGCGTGCCGCCGTCCGCTCCACCTCTCGGTGGCGGGCCAACTACGTGTGAGCATCTGAGTGTGCAGGCTAGCGCTAGCGTGGGGTTAGCGGGGACTACGGCCGAGTGTGGGACACTTTGCTTTTCGTGCACCAAGACGCAGGTGGACCCCTCAGTGCGCTTGGAGCTGGAGGACGACGCTGCGTCGTACACTTGGGCCGGTTCGCTGCGGCTCAAGAGGAGGTCATGGACGCTACTACTGTGGAGCTGCAGGCTGTGTACCGTACCTTGGAGGAGACCGAGGTGGCCCTACGAGAGACCAGGATGCACGCTGTGCAGAGGATCGCTGAGCTAGAGGAGGCCCTCTACGGTCAGGGGGAACCGGAGGCCGTTATGGAGCTTGACGACGAGGAGGAGCCAGAGGAGCAGGAGCCAGAGCCCGCGCTTGAGGACCAGCAGCCAGTGGTGCCCCCAGCAGCACCAGTGGGAGGGCATGGGGATCAGTTTGCCCCAATGCCAGCTCACCCGCCAGTGTACGTGATTGGCGAGCCGTAGCCGGGTTGGATCGAGGAGTGAGTTCCTTCAGAGTCGTGGTGGTCAGCTTTTGCGTTGAGACTCACCTGTTTTAAGTCGCGTCCTTAATTTCCAGGACTTCCCTTAGCTGTGCGTGTTGTAATGAACTATTGGTTTGACGATTGTGATTGTGGGTGTGGTTGCACGGCCCTTAGGCCCCTGTAAGCAACCATGCATAACTATTATCTATGCTTTAATGTTTAAGGGTTTTAAGTTACAACTGTTTCCCCATATAAGTTCCTATACTTGCCTATTCCTTCCCCCTCATCTCTAAACCGTCGAAGCAATCAGCAGATGGTGAATACTCGCAACACCGGAGCCGGAGGCAGTGGTTCACGTCCAGGGGGCAGTCAGAGCAATACACCACCACCACAGGCAGCACCGCCGGTTGACATGCAGAATCTAGGAGCTTTTCTCGCAGCACAAACGCAGTTAATGCAGACCATGATGGCAACCGTACAACAAATCAACACCCAAGCAGTCGCCAACAACCAAGCTATTAACAATGGGCCACGTCCCTACTCGAGATTGTCCGAGTTTATGAGGACACGTCCGCCTACTTTCTCAGGCAATGCTAGCCCGTTAGAGGCAGATGACTGGTTAAGGACCATCGAGAGGAAATTACATATAACACAGTGTGATGGAAATGAGAGGGTGCTTTATGCCTCTCATCAGCTAGAAGGAACAACAGCTGAATGGTGGGAAAACTACTGCGCATCGTAGGAAAACCCACAGGAAATCACCTGGGAAGAATTCACCATAGCCTTTCGTCAATACCACGTACCAGAAGGTATTATGGAACTGAAAAAGGAAGAGTTTAGAGCGTTGAAACAAGGAGGCCAGACAGTGGCCGATTATTTGAATAAATTCACGCAATTGGCACGCTACGCTCCAGAAGACGTAGCAACCGACAAGGCCAGACAATCCCGTTTCATGAATGGACTTAACACTGGATTACAGGTGGGATTGATCACCCACACCTTCCCTGATTTTCAAGAACTGGTAAATAAGGCGCTCATACTGGAAGATAAGTGCAAGGAGCTAGACGATAATCGCAAATGCTGCATGGCACAGCAGGGAGGATGTCAAGGTCATCAGAAACCAAGGATGATACCTCAGCAATTCTCCCGATTCCATCAAGGAAGCAATGTCAGGACACCATCACCGATGCCGTGGCTAGCAGGACAAACTCCCCAGACCCCAGTCAGAACTGTCAATCAGAATGGAGGGAACCAGCAGATGTCTTGATATTTTTGCCCTTATGCTTGTCGATGCAGTAGTACTTGTAGAGCTTAAGGATGGTACAGGTATTGCAGCTTCTTTAGATTGATAGGATGCAAGAAGCTTCTCGGGTGAAAATCCCAAAATTAGAAGTTAGAAAGGACGCAAAATTCTGGTGCTCTATAAAGAAAACTACAAGAAATAATTATGCTATTAGTACTTTAATCTCATTTAAAATAATAAGAATAACGAAAAATTAAATCACAATTCTTACCTTAATTTCTTGACAAAAGCCGGAAGCCGGATTTCTAATTTTTGGCAAAACTATTTTGAATTTTACCAAATTATCACTAAGAGTAAGAGAATTTTCATAAGAGAATGCAGAGAAGAGATTGCAAGTTTGTTGATGGAAAAATGAGGGGGCTGCTACGCTATTTATAGAATTTTTTGGGATTTTTTTTGAATTTTTTAAAACTTGCAATAGCTAAAAACGACTTTTTTCTGAATAAACAGGCTAAACAGGACGTACCGAGCCGAGTCGTGCCATCTTGTGTTAGGAGCCATAATCGTGTCATGCCGTTGTCGTGTAGGTAATAAAATGCTGCATCGCGGTCCCTGTCGTACTATGGCGGCTTTGGTCAGAAGCGAGCCGTGCTATACCGCTGCTTGAGCTCGAGTCTTGGCCCAAACATGGCATGGGCTAGCGGGCCGTGTTAACATGGCTTGTTTACGGTCTGGCAGTGCCGTGCCAACACTGCCAGGCCTCGGGCCAGCCCGTTTGGCGTGGCCCTTCTTGCCATCACTAGCTGGATCACAAGTAACAATGGATCGAACAGTCCTTACTAAAGCAATAGATCTCAACTTATTTATTTTGGAATCAACAGTACATCTCACTTTAAAACTAAAGTTAAGACGTTAGTGAAGTCTTTAAAACTAAAGTTAAGAGGTAGGTGAAGTTAAAAAAACAAGTCCAAGTTACAATCCTGAACACTGGTATTGGTTTGATTTTCAACCCTAAACTTATAATCCATTCAAATCTAAAGCCCAAACTAACAAAACAGTTCATTGTACCACCTAGGCCCAAATTAGGGTGGTTTTGATATAACATGGCATCCTAGTTAGACTGAGTTTTTACCCATGTATAATATTTGCTCTACATGGCATCCACTACATCCCCTTCACCTCTCTCTCCAATGGGAGGAAAACAGACATGAGCTCTCTCAGAAGCATGGCTAGATGTCGTTGTTGTCATCTCTGTCTCCCTCTAGCTCAGTGCCACCCCTACCACTGCCGACTCTGCCTACCTCTAGCTCGGCACTGCATCTCTTCTCTATTTGCGGCCACCTCCACATGTTGCCACCATCTCCACCTCCCTCCAGCCCGGTGCCACCCTTGCCATCGTCATCTGGGTCTAAATGTCACATGATGAGAAGGGAATGGTGAGGCAAGCTCCACCAGCAGATCCTACCAGATCTGGATGCCAACGATCGAATCCGGTTGGAGAGTAGCAACGATTATGAATTGTGGCAATAGTGGGTGTAGGTCACCGGCAAGGAGGCCAAAAGCCTGTGACGAAACGAAAGTAGGGATGGTAGATCCAGAGCTAGAGCGATGAGAGGATGCCGAAGATGGTTGTTGAGCTCACCCAATTTTGGATTTTATCCGTAGCAGCTCATCGGCGCCATCGTCTTCATCAAGGCTAGCAAAATCGTTGCCATCAATGTCATTCCCATCCGAGTGAGCTTCAACTTGATTCTTTCCTACCAAAGCATCTCCTCACCAACCTCTATCTTCCCTAAGTACTAATTTCGGTTGTCTCCTTCCACAGCAACACCGTTGTATCCTCACCACGTCGCCCCAGGTTGCCATCGCTAGCCCGCCTCCACTCTCTCCTGCTTTCACCAACTGCTATGGTGGGCTCCTCCCTCCTTTGTGATTCTCATGCGCCCCCCTATTTCTCCACTTCTCCCTCTCCGGCAATGTCACCTCCTTGTCTTGCCCACGACTGACCGCCTTGCACCTCCACTCACCCATCCTGCTGCGTGTCCAATTGCAACGCTGCCACCAACGAGCTCATCTCGATGTCGTAGTCCATTTTTGCCTTTGGCTCTCACAGCTGTCACCTTGACCACCTACGGCGAGTCCAACCATGGCCGCCTCCTTTGCTCCTTTATTTTGAAGCAAGGGAGTAGCGACCCTCCTGTCTCTCTATTTCTCTATGAGAACAAGAGACAGACAATGGCATGTGGATTCTAGGAATAAAGGGGATGCAGTGGATGCTATGTTTACCAAATGTTGACACCTATGTGACAACTCAGTTTAATTAAGATGCCACCTCAGATCAAAACCGCCCAATTTGGGTCAAGGGGGTAAAACAAATGGTTTCATTAGTTTGAGGTCTAGATTTGAACAATTTCCAAGTTCAGGGCTAAAAATTGAACCAAGACCGAATTTTAGTGTTGTAAATTGGACTTATTAAAGAAAACTAAGACTAGGTTAGGGGTTCAATTTTGAACACGTTTAACATGAGATTAAAAGCCTATTTGGGGAGCTATAGTTTTTTTGAAATGCTAGTTTTTGGCTTTCTGAGCTAAAAAGCGACTGTAGCTTTTTATAAGAGACCGTTTAATAAATAGCTAATTTTCCTCAGTAGTAAACTGCAAAAGCAAGTACAACCTAGCTTTCAGTTTTTGTTAGCTATATATGGCTTTTGGCTTATGTCAAAAACCGCTTTGCTAGATAACATTGCAATAGCCTTGACTACGGGGCCTAAAGGAGATGTTTTGCTAGATAACATTGCAATAGCCTTGACTACTGTATCTTCCTGAACACGCGAAATCATGCCCGACAACATTATCACCCTTTTCGTCCAAAAATAAAAAGTGCATGGCAATTAGACAGGAGAAATTAATGGCAACGCACAGGTTGCCCCTCACTAGGACATGTAAAATGGGCATAAAATTCAGTTTAGCTAGCACTAATTTCTAATATATATAAGTGTTACCAATAAACACTCAAGGTGCATCCAAAAAAATTATTCATATCAAGCTTCGTTTCCCGGTACTACTAATTATACGTATTATACTGTTATATATACAATATACTAATACTAGTACATGTACAAGGGTGGAGCCCCATAGTTTGGGGGGGAATTACAATCTAGATTGTGTTCCTCCAGCAACAACAATAGTTTCAGCTGTAATGAATGATGCATCATCAGATGCCAGGAATTCGGCGGCTGCAGCCATGTCTTCCACGGTACCCAATCTCTTAAGCGTACTCCTCTCAATAAGCTCATTTCTCTGCAGAATGATTTGGTTATATACATACACATGCATGGAAGAAAAAATACATTGGATTAACTCGGTACAGCTGAAACTATTTACACAGCAATATCGTTCTGAAATAGGTCACATTCAATAGAGAACCTATACGACGAGCAATGCCCATGTGAAGACAACACAACACAAGCACTGGGCCAACAGTGAACCTAAGGGAAGTAAAAATCTAAAAAGAACCTAGCCTTGTTCTCTGTTATGGGCTCGGGCAAAGGAGCGAGTAATGGGGCGAGATGATTGTGCGGCTGGAGGAGCAGTGGAGCGCGCCGTATTGGCAGGTATGTATCGCTTAGCCAGAAGCGACCACCGTCGGGAGACCTTCCGCCTATAGACTAAACTTGATCTTTATTGATTGATTTTCCCTCCCTTCACAATCTGCCTTCCCTTTTAAGGGATAGAAACAGGAAGAGCCTAGCCGGCTAGGAGTAGGAGTCTCATCCTAAGTGGACTCAGTCAGACTTCTATTCTGTTGGAAGGAGATTAACTCCAGCCATTTACAGATTAGAGCCCTAGGACACTTAAACTAGATTATATTTGAACTAACTTCCTTATCTAATAACAATGCTAGAGATAAACTGAAATTTCCTAATCTATTCCCTGGGTGCTGCCCTAGCCCTGTGCTGTATACAGGCTAGGCTGTATCACCATATATATCAGATACGTGTGGATGAAGTATCAAACAATAAATTTATTTATTCTGGCTATCTAATTGTCCAATACGTAACCGATACGTGTCAAGCAGCGTGTCGGTGCCGTATCTATGTCGGACACAGATACGGCACCAAACCGACATGTCAGTGGGTACATAGGTGTCCAAGGATTAGGTGGAAATCTAGTATCACAGTCAAACTTTCTAGAGGTAGTCCAACATCCAAGTTCTTATATAGGCACAACATTATAATTTGAAATGTCACAAAACTACAGGTCTCTTGTACAAACTATCAAAAAACTACAAATTTTACCATCTATTTTACAAAATTACAGATTTTTGAAGAACTTGTTTAACAGAACTATAGGTTTTTTGTATAAATTATCATAAAACTACAGATTTTAGCTTCTATTTCACAAAACTTATAGATTTTAGCTTCAATTTCACAAAACTTATAGATTTTAGGAGAACTTGTATCACAAAACTATAGGTTTTAGAATTAACCGTTTTTTGTAACGGGTCTGACAGTCTGAGCCCATATAATAGCCTCACGCGTGGGTGAAACGGGAAATGAGGGCATGTGAGACCACTATGTGGCCCCACACTGTCATACCTGTTACAACAAACGGCCAATTCTAAAACCTATAGGTTTATGAAACAAGTTCTTCTAAAACCTGTAGTTTTGTAATTCAAGTTCTACTAAAACCTGTATTTTTGTGATACAAGTTCTATTAAAATATAGTTTTGTGAGATAAAATATAAAATCTGTTGTATTTTTGTGAGATAAAATATAAAATCTGTAATTTTGATAGTTTGTATAAGAAACTTGTAGTTTTACGATACAAGTTCTTCTAAAATTTGTAATTTTGTGAAATAGAAACTAAAATCTGTAGTTTTCTGATAGTTTGTACAAAAACCATGTAGTTTTGTGAAATTTACTCTTATAATTCCTAAGTAGAGAAAACTTCAAAGTGTAAATTTTATGAGCTTGTTATTACTAGAACATTTTGCTTAATTTTTTGGGAACGTATCCCACGCTGTCAGTGACAGGTTTGCTCTCCAAAATCCAAGTAGCACCATACACATGGCGCATGTCTCAGCAGTCAAACATACATCCAGGGGGAAAATGTCTCTATTATTTATGCTCCTCCTTCAATCCAGTGCTCGTTGGTTAAACATCTTAGGATTAACAGGTTTTTTTATATAGAAGTTTTATAAAAATTAAAAATAACTAATAACCACAGCAAAATATTGTTCACTGTTTTCTTTCCATAAGGGCAATGATAAGACAATCATGATATCAATCAATGCAGAGGCCCAGTACGACAATGACAAAGGAATAGCATACACCTTCGTGAGACCAAAAAGGGCAGTCTTTGTAACACCGTACATCGTTAATGCTGGTTCTGGATTATAACCAGCAATTGAAGAAATTACTATCACAGATGATCCCTTCCGTAAATTTAGTGCAGCGTCCTAACAACAGGAAAATGAAAACAGATGAATTGCGTAAAAGTTGATTTATAGAACTTGTAAATTGGGGTTTAGAATGGAGGATTCATTTACCTGAAGAAGAAGAATAGAAGCCTTGACATTAATATCCCATAGCTTGTCAAGAACAGACTCTTTCATTTTGAGTATGCCGTCTACGGAAGGATTTGCAGCGGCACTGGAGACAACAATATCAATATGTCCAAAATTCTGCACTACCATAATGACTTCTTTTACTACTACAAGAATCATTTTGATACTACCTGATTGCTACAACTTCAAGGACAAGTTCACAAATGTAGAACACTACCTAACACATGAGTAAAAAAACTAACAGTATGCAACTTGCTCACTGAAAAAAGCAATTTGTGATAAGGAAAAATACAGTTCAGATGCATCCAAATAAACAGTTGTTTTCAACTAGGTATGAACTACTGATCATAAAACTCTTGCTTCATTATCCTGACAGTGCCACTGTACACACAAACAGATTAAACGAGCAGCAACCATTTTTTTAGAACGACTAGACAGTAATCCCAGCCACAATTTCATCAAGAAAAGAAACCGAGATGCAGAGCAGTTTAAATTCAATTGAGCAGCAACTGTAAAAAATTTAAAGCAATGGTCGCTACAGTAGTGGATACACATGTACTGATCTGTAAATAAAATTTCTGGTTTAAAAAAAAATGTTGTATTCGGAATTACAGCCTCACATTCTGCCCACCAATCAACAAGGAAGCTATTGATGCAGACATGCATAAATCCAATACTTTTCAGTTTAATATCTTAAATAACTGGAAAGAATTAACAAGCTGTATCAAATATCAACAGGTGAATCTTTTCCTTAAACAATCTTCGCTATATTTACGTGAGAAATATATACTACCTAATAGCGGGTGTTTACTTGTCGTTAGGTATGATGATTGCGAGAATTTCAAATGGAGCCAAATTGCATCGATAAACTATGGTGGAACCCAACGCATGAGGTGAGGGAGGATGGGGGCCACGTAGGGATTAAGAAGTCAACCATGACCACATAGGCCACCCCATGCAGCTAGTGCACCAAGCCCATGATGCCAAGCAAGGGGAGAGCAACCAATGCGGCCACAAGGCCTACTTCATGCAGTTGGCCCAAGAGGGGAAGCACATATGCCCAAGTAGGAAGCAAGGCCACTTGACCAAGGTGCAAGGAGGCAAGACCCAAGCCTAATTTTAGCCAAGACAAGAAAACAAAGGAAGATATAAAACCGAATTGGATTTGCAGAGCAAAAGAGCCTAATTCGGAATGCCAGACTAGTCGGACTTAAAAGCCCATAATTCTTCACATACAGACTTAGATTATGGCATTCTTGGACTTGTTTGAATGCTTGAAAAATCCTCTGCTTCACTCCATTGCAAAAAGGCCAGAATCGGCTTCCTTCTATCTTTAAATCGGCCGACAAGATCACCTTTCATATTGGCCGAATTAAATTAGAAATTAGAGTGAGAGATAGAGTCGGGGGGTGGGACCCACCTTGGCCGACCCTAGACAGGTGGCATGCCTCCGATAGTCTCTTTTATACATTTGTGTTATTCTCTATTGTAAGTTAAGACAACCATTAGTAATATACAGTATATATGCTTGTTCTTCCTTATTGATATTGCATATACAATAGAGTGGGGAATTAGATGTTCCTTCTTCCAAAGATCATTATGTTTTTCCACTGGGAATCGAGAGATCGATACTACTTCACTCGGTGGTCTCGTGAAGTCCAGCAACATGTGATCTTCGTGAATCAAAAGAGTTGCAAACCCATGGCATCTGATAGCGGAGGATCAACTAGTATTCATCAAGAGAGTGCACAAGTTGTCTTGATTCTACGTCATAAAGATCAGGCACCTTGTATCAGCTATGCTCATATGTGTTGCAGAATCTAGTCAATGTTTCAACAACATACATCTTGTAAATCTAATCCACAATCAGACCCAAATTCCACTGCAGAGTGCGGATTTCATTCAACGTCGCAACTCCTAAGTGATGAATCTGACAATAACTCATCCGAGTCCAAGAACCACGGCACTCTCGCACGTAATCTGTCAGCGCAATGGCTCTGAAGCAGAATGAAGTTGGCGCCAAGAGCAATTCAGGTGGGATGGTGACTGAGTCTTCAGAAGTTTGATCGAGTGGTCTGCGTGTGTTTTGTTAAATCGAACGGTGTTGAGTGTACCGGTGACGGTGAACAGTGTTGCCGACAATTCACTGTGGTGGTAACTTGTAAATAGAGGATCGGCGGTAACTCGACGGAGAGTATAAAAACTCAGAATCGTGAATGAGACAAGCGATGTGAAATGAATTGAAATTCCCCACTGCTATTTTCTCCTGTCTTCTTTCTTCTTGCTCAAGTTCTCTCTCGTTCTTCCTCTTTTCTGTCTCTTTCCGATCTGGGTTCTTTGGGTTATCACAACTGCATCGATTCATCCGATCCTCGTGCGTTCTTTGCCAAGGCTTTGAACTGATCTTGAGTGGTAAAATCCCGGAGAAGGGTTGGAGATGTTTGGAATCACGTGCTTGATTCCGAACATTTCCGCACAAACTTTGTTTCCCGACTCTGGTTCACTCGATCGTTCATCACGGCGCCGATTAAGCCATCCGTTCAGACCAGGATGGTGTTGGACGCAGTCGAAGAAGCCGCCGAACAATCCGAGGCAAGATGGGCGCGCATGGATGAACGGTGGGAGTCCTTGAAGGCCAATCTTGACTTTCTGGTGGAAAGAATTAAGCCGGTGGATGCGATTCCTGTTATACAAGCTCAGGTACAAGAACATAATACTGTGATCACGGGCTTAATGGATCAATTTCAGAAACTGATGTAGTCGGTGAAGGAGACTCATGGCGCACCCTCTTTGGGTCGGGCGACTGATGATGCAAAGATGACCACGCCGCCGCCCATGTATACCACTCCGTCTCATCCGGTGGGTGATCTTACTGCTCCGTCGGCGGGTTTGCTGGGTCGTTGTCCGGCACCATCGTGGAGGTTCGGTACTGATTTTCAGCATGCTGTGTAGGATCGGATGGCGTCAATCAGAGGGGGGGTGAATGATTGCGCGGAAGCTAAACTCTTATTCTTAAACTTTTGAAACACCCCAATTCAAACTCAAATTGCTTGAAGACCGGTTCACGGTTGGGAGACCATTTAGAAGTGCAGGCGCACCAAGAGAAACACATGGGCGACCGAGAGCACACTTGGGCGATCGGTTCAAGCACTGGCGACCAATGAGGACACTTGGGTGAGCAGTTTGGGCACTGGCGACCAAGAGGACACTTGGGCGGCAGGTAGAGCACTGGCGACCATGAGGACACTTGGGCGAAAGGTAGAGCACCTGGGCGACCAGTAGGACACTTGGGCGAGCAGTTGGACACTTGGGCGAGCTGGTTGGGCGACCACGTGAACAGTTGGGCGACCACGCGCACAGTCTGGGCGAGCAGACTAATATACGTTCACTAAAATAGAAATTCCTGAAGATCCAGCCGTTGGATTGACGTGAAATTTTAACTGTAGAAACTAGACTTAATTCCGCAGCTAACACAAAAAGAATCAGGTCGATCGGATCTATGGATGTAAAGTTATGTCCTTCGCAAGATGACCAAATCTGGGCGACCACGCGAGCAGTCGGGTGAGCAGGACATCAATCTGGGCGACCACAAATTATAGAAGATCTAACTGTTGGATTGATATGAAATTTTAACTGTAGAAACTAGATTCAATTACGAATCAAACCCAATAAGAATCAATCCGATCGGATCTACGAATCAAAAGATATTACCTTCGCAAGATGATACTTTTGCAAAGAACCGAACTCCGTGATGAACTTCGTGACTGCTGCTGCGATGAACAAAACTTCAAGTGATCGATCAACTATGTCGGCCAAAAGCAAATCACAACCGCAAGAAGAAGCTCTCTGGAAGATTAATTTTTATTTCATTGTCTCAAGTACTCCAACACAAGAGTACAAACCTTCAAAACTCAACGCTCAACTTCCACTATAAGCAGGGACACCTCCCCTATTTATCTGAGCAAACTCACAGAGATAGAATACAACTCCACTTCCAACATGGAAAGAGTTCAGATCTATCTCAACTTGGCCCAACGTGGCCAAAAACAACTCTTACACGTATGTACAGCCCACCCGCTGTAATTACATGACTAACCGACCTCCATGTGCATGTTCTCTGGCCCTAACGTCCCGCATGACATTCTTGACCACCAAGACCTCGATTCCTCCTCGAACCTAGTCCCAACCTCGGTTCCTCCATGAACCTAGTTCCGTCCCACATCGACCACGTTCGCCCTCGAGCAACACCTGCACATGAATAAACACAGAAACCGTGCACGAGCACAAGTCCACGACTTGACTCAAAGTCAATCCATGCAACCACTCACACGAGTACATTGTATCAAGCAGAATCCATCATGCTATCACTAGCATAATAATTATCTCAACATAGTACATGCACAAGCACCACACGTGCTATAATCAAAGTCACTTTACAATGCCAATTTCACCATTCAACCAATTTTTCATCACATGATCTCACAATCTCCCCCTTGATGAAAACATTGGCAACACCATTTGGACCTAAACATTGGCATTAACCTCACAAGAAAAGATTTTAAGAAATTTCATTTTAAAACACAAAGCAAAGTGATCAAAAAGCAAAGTGAAATATCTCCACCTAAAAGGAAACCAAATTGTGTGTGAACTCCAAAATTTCCCCCTTTTGACAATAAAGCATTTCACTTCTCCCCCTGAATGTAAGCTTTCTTCTCCCCCTTTGACAATGATTTTAGCAAGGAAAAACAAATGAGTGCCAAGACAAGAACCAATGAGCTTCCTTGATCATATAACCTTATAGATCACATAATAAGCATAATACATGAACTTAATATTATTTAACAAGTTAGGAAGTGACATGCATCTCAACCTCAATTTAATCAACTATAGCCAAGTAGTAAGTAAAATCTTGACAGAAAACACTAGGCCAAAAAATGAAGCAACTAACAACTCAGGGTAAGCAAGTAGTTTCAACTCCAGTCTAGTAGACCAAAATAATCTTGATAACAGTAAATTGCATGTGGCATGCTTGAAGCATACTTCCTTTATTTTCAATGAATGGCATGCTTGAAGCATACATCTTATTTTTTAGGGAATGGCATGCTTGTAGCATACATCTTATCTTTTAGGGAATGGCATGCTTGAAGCATACATCTTGAAGCTTTTGCATATTTTGATAATTTTGACAAGCTTCTTGCAGATTTGAGCCCTTTTTTATTCCCTTTTCTTTTATTGTAAACATGCAAAGTGATTAAATGGTCTATGAAAGAGTAAAGCTGAAAATACACATGCTTCATAGCCCAAATTTGTTCAGACGATTCATTATCAAGCCTATAGAAGCAAGATATCACAAGATATTAGCTATAGACAGACAAACCAAGGAATTCCGCAATGTCACTTTTAGTTCAAGTAAAGCAATTTAGGTTATCATATATAAGCTCAATTACATAATATATAAAGAAATATGATAAAGTAAGCTCATTAAGTAACAGACTTGGCATAAAACTCCCCCTCAAAACAAGCTCATGGAATGCACAACGCATGACTCTCCTCTCAAAAAGGCAAATCGAGAAGCATCAAGTGGTTTTGTGAAAATATCGACAATTTGTAATTCGAATCAACAAAATGCAACACGACATCTCCCTTTTCACATGATCTCGAAGAAAATGATAGCGAATGTCAATATGCTTGGTTCGAGAATGTTGCAATGGATTTTTAGCAATATTAATAGCACTAGTGTTATCACAGAAAAGGGGAACACTATCTAAGTTTAATCCAAAATCCTTTAAAGTAGACATCATCCAAAGCACTTGAGCACAACATGCGGCAAAGCAAGAACATATTCAGATTCGGCGCTTGAGAGAGCAATGAAACTTGTTTTCTAGATGACCAAGCTACTAAAGATGTACCAATAAAATGACATGTTCCAGAGGTACTTTTCCTGTTAATTCTACAACCCGCAAAATCAGCATCAGAGAAGGCTCTAAGTGATAAACATGACGATGAGGAGTACCATAAGCCAAACTCTAAAGTGGATTGTAAATAGCGAAGAATTCGTTTCTTGCTTGTCGATGAGAAGCACGTGGAGAAGCTTGAAAACGAGCACACAAACACACCGCAAAGTGTATATCCGGCCTTGAAGCAGTGAGATAAAGAAGCGATCCAATCATGCTTCGATACTCCTTTTGATTAACCGGTTCTCCTTCTTCATCCGGATCCAAAGTAGTTGTTGTGCCAATAGGTGTGGAAATTGGTTTGCATGTTTCCATCTCAAAACGTCGAAGGAGATCTTTTGTGTATTTCGTTTGGTGAATAAAAATACCTTGCCTTGTTTGCTTGACTTGTAAACCCAGAAAGTATGTGAGCTCACCCATCATACTCATCTCAAATTCCCTGCTCATATTATCTGAAAACTTGGCAACAAGAGCATGAGAAGTACCACCATAAATGATATCATCCACATAAATCAACAAGTAATGTGATCATTGCCATGCTTGAGAGAGAACAAGGTTTTATCAACTTTACCCATTTCAAAATTATTTTCCAAAGAAATATGATTTAAGCCTATCATACCAAGCCCGAGGAGCTTGTTTTAAACCATATAAAGCTTTGGACAACTTAAAAACATGGTGCAGGTATTTGGATTTTCAAATCCGGTGGTTGTTTGACATAAACTTCTTCGTAAATAAAACCATTTAGAAAAGCACTTTTGACGTCCATTTGATACAATCTAAAACCTTTAGATGCAAAGAAAGGCCAACAAAATTCTAATGGCTTCAAGTCTAGCAACAGTGCAAAAGTTTCATCAAAATCAAGTCCTTCAATTTGAGTAAAACCTTGAGCAACCAATCTAGCTTTGTTTCTAACAACAACCCCATCTTGACTTTGTTTATTCTTAAAACCCATTTAGTTCCAATGATATTCTCGACCTAAAGGAGGTGGAACTAAAACCCAAACCTTATTATGTTCAAAATTCTCAAGTTCCTCATGCATGGCATTAATCCAAGACTCATCGATAACGCGTGACTTACATCTTGGGGTTCAAAAGATGCAACAAAAGCAGTATGAGCATATGAGGCATTAGTATTGTACCTGTTTCGAAGCACACGTACATTTAACTCACCAATCATCTGTTCAGGAGGATGTCTTCGTTGAATATGCAATGGTGCTGAAATTTCTGAAGATGCCTGAGGTCCAGTACTATGTGTGTTTGCTGGGAGAATTTCCGAAGGTGCTTGTTGATTTTCTTCCTGTGGCTGAATTGACTGAGCTGAGTTGCCAACTTGATTACCACTTTCATCTTCATCTTCATCATTACTTTCTTCCAAGAAGATACTTTCAGAGTTGCAAGTAACTTGTGTCCCTGAAAATTCGGGTCTAGTACCAGGACTAGCCTCATCAAAAGTGACTTCACAAGTCTCAACAATTTTGTTAGTTTCTAAATTCAGCATACGGTAACTACGAGTATGGAGAGCATAACCAAGAAACAATCCATCAGAGCATCTAGATTCAAATTTATCAAGATTTCCATGTTTGAGAATGAAACATTTGCAACCAAAAATACGATATGGGAGATGCTAGGTGTACGCCCAAACCAAGTTCATAAGAAGTTCTATGAAGCTTTGCTCTCAAAAATACTCTATTTGAAATGTAGCAAGCAGTAGAAATAGCTTTAGCCCAAAACTTCCTAGGAGTAGAATATTCATCAAGCATTGTCCTAGCCATCTCAACTAGTGTGCGATTTTTCCTCTCAACAACACCATTTTGTTGAGGAACTCGAAAGGTAAGAAAATTGATGCTCAATTCCATGTTCGAAACGTAAAGAAGCAAAAGATTGTTCTTGAATTCTCCTCCATTATCACTCCTAATTACTTTAAGTGCTTGAGGGCAATTCCTTGAGCAACCTTAATGCAAACTCTTAAAACAATTCAAAAGCTTCATCTTTGGTAGTCATGAAGAATACCCAAGAGTACCTAGAGTAATCATCAACAATCACAAGAACATACCACTTACCTCCTGCAGATTTTACTCTTCTTTGGTCCCACAAGATCCATGTGTAGAAGTCGACTGGAGCATTAGTCATAACAAAGAAGGATAGGAAAATGTTTAGGTGCGATCATTTTTCCATGTTGACAGGAGAGCAAGTCAAACTACTTGTTACTGTCATACTTTAATTCAGCAAACCTCTCGAGCAAATTTGATTTACTAATGCGTGAAAGGTGATCAAAACCAATATGACCAAGTCTACGATGCCAAAAGTTAGATCTTTTGAAACATGAGATACAAGACATGTCATTTCAGATGTTGGACATGAAAATCACCTTTAAACAAGCGACCAATGCGAGTGATGTTGCATACTAGATTTTCGAAAACATCTAATATACGACAAGAATTTTTACAAATCTTACCTCAAGATCTTCATCAAGCAACCGAGAAACCGAGAGCAAATTATATTTGAGCTTGCTTACCAAAGCTACATCCTTGAGAATGAAGTTTTCATTGACTCGCACAATTCCTCTTCCAAGAATTCTTCCCTTTGAATTGTCGCCAAAAGTGATGACCTCATCACGAAACTTTGTGTGAGGGAGGAGAACCATTTTGAATCACCAATCATATGTCTTGAACATCTAGAATCTATGAACTATATGTTCTCCTTCCTCTCTTTCACAACCTACACAAAGAGAATGTCGATGTCTCGAAGATCAAGTTAGATAAAAGGCTTTTAGGAATCCAAAGATTGAGACACACGATTTAGTAGGCACTGAGACGAGTATACTTGTATACAAAATCAGTTTTGTTTGTTTCTCGTGTTTCTTGCAACAAAAGGTGTTCGCATCACCTTAGGCACATAATGAGGAGTAAAGCGTGCACGTCTGAAATTAGACCTAGCCTTAGCTTTTTCTTGCTACGTTGTTTGGCTAGCCTAAAGCAAAAATCTACTAGATGTCCATCTCTTCCACAATGAGTGCAAGTATACTTAATGAATGTTTAATTTTAGAAGTAGAAGCAACATTTGCATTCATCACAAGAGAAGTTAACATTCCAACAGATTTAAAGACAGTTTTCTTAGGCTCATTTGCAATTTCAAACTTACCACTTTCAAGAACTTGAACAACAAAGGGGAACATGTGTTTTATGATGAGCATAAGAATCAAAACCTAAACCTTTGTTATGAGTCTTGACTTTTGATTGATCCAAAATCATGTTTAGGTTTTTCTTTCCTTTAGTGAAACGTTCTAACGATTTTTCCAAGTAATCAACCTTTCTAGACAGAGTTAAACAATTGTTACAGGAGCGCCCACTATTCCTTTTTGTTTTCGACAATTTGAGCAGAAAGAACTTCATGAGTGAGCAAGGCATCATCATTTGAGAAACTCTAGCATTTGCATCATGTAACTTCAATTCCAAAGATGGAGCATTTTGAACAAGAAGTTGAATCATGCGAGATCAATGGTTGAACAGACTAGCATTTTTCATTTGTTTCTCATTTTCCCTATCTTGCTTTATCAAAGAAGTATGTTCTTTCCTAAGTGAAACAAGCTCATTGTGAATTAAAGCACATGACTTACATGCATCATCATCAGGAATCAAAGATCTAAGCCTTGCAATTTCAGAATTGGAACAATCAATTTCTAGATCTTTTCTTTAAGTGCCTTCTTAGATTTTTTAAGTTCGAAGCTAATTTAACCATAGCATATTCAAGTTCATCATAAGAAGGTCCTACCTCATCAAAATCGTAATCATTGCCATTATCCCTTTTAGCCATAAAGCACATGCCAGTGAAGTCATCATCAGTATCTCCCTTCTTGTCCCGTGGCTCATTGTCACTCTCAAAGTCCACATCACTAAGATCGCACTCCTCCAAGACAGCTAAGACTTTCTTAGCGACTTTTCGAAAATTGGAACGCTTAGGAGTAGTATCGTCTTGAGTGCGTTGTCTTTGGTTCCTTTCTTCCTTCTTTTTCAACTTGGGACAATTTGCTTTGATATGCCCGGAAGACCACACTCAAAGCGCTTGAAGGACCTCAAGTAGTACCTCCACGCCTCCTCATCCTCACATTGTTGAGTGCTTTGACAATAGCGTGAAGAAATGAGTACAAGATCTTCTTGAGGAGCATCTCAAACTGTTCATCCTAAAAAGACGCTAATGCGCACAAGGAGACGTAAGATGGTAATCCGTAAGAGGCGTCTTTGGGGTTAGCAACAAGTGCATGTGTAGAGGTTTTATCACTCTAGGTGATAAAGAATCCATCTCATAAGTTTTCAACCTAGAATACAGATCATCCATGGTCAATGTATCCAAATCAACAGTTTGATTGATTGCAAGAATAACCATGCGCCATTCAGAGTCGAGATCTCAAAATCTTACTAGCATTCTCCTCTCTCAATTGTTAACTCCAACACCACGCAAATTGCACAAAATTTTCTCAAAGAGAGTAAATATCATCAATTGATTCACCGGTCTCATAACAAAATCGAGAAAAATCTTTTTGGTAAATGTTTTTAAGCACTTTCTTAATCTTAGTTGAACCTTCATGATAGTCACATAATGTCTTCCAAACTGAATGTGCGAGCGTAAATGAGAAACTCGATCAAATTCTTTTTCAGAGATTCCTTGAAAAATCAAGTTTTTAGCTTTAGCATTTAAATCAACGTCTCGCTTTATTTTCATTAGTGACTATATCTCGAACATCATATGCAGAGAAACTTTCGCCAAACATCATTACCTTGAGCTTCAATATAGGATTGCATGCGACTTTTCCAAAGAAGAAAAATTTGAATCATTAAGCATAGGAGGACGATTAACATACTTATCGGACGTCATACCTCAACCTTGCTCGATACCACTTGTAGGATCGGATGGCGTCAATCGAGAGGGGTGAATGATTGCGGAAGCTAAACTCTTATTCTTAAACTTTTGAAACACCCCAATTCAAACTCAAATTGCTTGAAGACCGTTCACGGTTGGGAGACCAGCTTAGAAGTCTCATGACCGATGAGAGCACATGGGCCACGAAGAGCACACTTGGGCGATCGGTTCAAGCACTGGGCGACCAAGAGGACACTTGGGTGAGCAGTTTGGGCACTGAAGCACGATGAGGACACTTGGGCGAGCGGAGTAGAGCACTGGCGACCAAGTAGGACACTTGGGCGAGCAATAGGACACTTGGGCGAGCAGGTTGGGCGACCACGTGAACAGTTGGGCGACCACGCGCCAGCCTGGGCGAGCAGACTAATATACGTTCACTAAAATAGAAATTCCTGAAGATCCAGCCGTTGGATTGACGTGAAATTTTAACTGTAGAAACTAGACTTAATTCCGCAGCTAACACAAAAAGAATCAGGTCGATCGGATCTATGGATGTAAAGTTATGTCCTTCGCAAGATGACCAAATCTGGGCGACCACGCGAGCAGTCGGGTGAGCAGGACATCAATCTGGGCGACCACAAATTATAGAAGATCTAACCATTGGATTGATATGAAATTTTAACTGTAGAAACTAGATTCAATTACGAATCAAACCCAATAATAATCAATCCGATCGGATCTACGAATCAAAAGATATTACCTTCGTAAGATGATACTTTTGCAAAGAACCGAACTCCGTGATGAACTTCGTGACTGCTGCTGCGATGAACAAAACTTCAAGTGATCGATCAACTATGTCGAAGCCAAAAGCAAATCACAACCGCAAGAAAAAGCTCTCTGGAAGATTGATTTTTATTTCATTGTCTAAAGTACTCCAACACAAGAGTACAAACCTTCAAAACCTGAACACTCAACTTCCACTATAAACAGGGGACACCTCCCCCTATTTATACAGAGCAAACTCACAGAGATAGAATACAACTCCACTTCCAACATGGAAAGAGTTCGTATCTATCTCAACTTGGCCCAACGTGGCCAAAAACAACTCTTGCACGTATGTACAGCCCACCTGCTGTAATTACGTGACTAACCAGCCTCCATGTGCATGTTCTCTAGCCCGAACGTCCCGCATGACATCCTTGACCACCAAGACCTCGATTCCTCCCTGAACCTAGTCCCGAACCTCAGTTCCTCCATGAACCTAGTTTCGGTCCCGTCATCGACCACGTTCGCCCTCGAGCAACACCTGCACATGAATAAACACAGAAACCGTGCACGAGCACAAGTCCACGACTTGACTCAAAGTCAATCCATGCAACCACTCACACGAGTACATTGCATCAAGCAGAATCCATCATGCTATCACCAGCATAATAATTATCTCAACATAGTACATGCACAAGCACCACACGTGCTATAATCAAAGTCACTTTACAATGCCAATTTCACCATTCAACCAATTTTTCATCACATGATCTCACATGCTGATCCACCCACGTCGACAAAAGATAGTTGGTCTTCTGAGAAGAAATCTCCTATTCCGAAGATGTCGTTTCCTAAATTTGAAGGCGATGAACCACGGCTATGGATCAACCGCTGTTTATAGTATTTCAAGTTGTATGAGATTGATCCTTCATTATGGGTTACAGCGGCTGCCATGCATATGGAGGGCAATGCTGCCATGTGGCTTCAGGCTTATCAGGATGATCATCCGGGGCATACGTGGGCACAATTCATTGAGGCCATCGAACTGGAATTTGGGGCTTTTGATTCTCGAAGATATATTCGCGACTTGCTTCGAGTGAAACAATCTGGTACTGTGTTAGAGTATCGAACTGACTTTGAAGCTGCCATGTACAAAGTGAAGGCTTATAACAAAGCATGTACTGAGGAGTTTTTTGTCAACCACTTTGTTCTGGGCTTGAAGGATGACATCAGGTATGAGGTGGAAATCCAGTTACCTGACTCCATTCGGAAGGCATTCTTGTTAGCGCAGATTCAAGAGGAGAAATGGGATCGGCTCCGCCTCAAGTATCCGAAACCTAATGCTGTCCACAAGCTTGGCATTCCTCCTCGTTATCCCGGGGCTTTGGATCCTGTTAAAGCCCCTCCGATGAGTTAGCCAGAGCTCGTCAACTACGGGAATATCGTCGAGCCCGCGGACTTTGTTTCAAATGTGGTGATAAATTTGAGCGTGATCATCAGTGCAAACCTGCTCCTCAGGCTCAAGTGCATGCCATGGCTGTGTCTGATCAACCTGAGCATCTTACTGAGGAAATTCTTACTGCTTTAGATGAAGCTGACAGAGTATTTGAGCAGGAACAATATCAACTCTCTTTACACGCCTGTCTGGTATGGAGGACTTGGAGACAATTCGCATACGAGCAATGGTGGGCAATCAAGTGCTGCTGATACTCATTGATTCCGGCAGTTCACACAGTTTCCTCAGTACAACATGTCTGGATCGGATTAAGTTCAAGACTACTCCGATGGCAGCTATTCAAGTTTGTGTGGCAAATGGTGATACTCTTACTTGTCAGAAGTATATCCCAAAAATGGAATGGTGGGCTCAGGGTTATATGCGGATCATTGACTTGGGAGCTTATGACGTTGTTCTTGGTATGGACTGGTTGCAACAACATAGTCCGATGACTTGTCATTGGAAGCAATGCACTTTGGAATTTGCATACAATGGATCATTGGTCACTCTTCAAGGGGTTTCGCCCACCCATACTTCTCGGCCGTCGAGAAATCTCTCAAAGAGATATATCAATGGCGCAATCAGCATGAAATCTGGTCTATTACCACGCTCAAAGATTATCATACATCGAAGGTCTCCAGGAGGTTCCTACTACCATCCAAGGTATTTTGGACCGGTTTCAGTCTGTATTTGCTGATCCTACTGCATTGCCTCCCTCTCGGCTATATGATCATGCTATTGCGTTGGTTCCTGGAGCCATTCCAGTGAATAGCCGCCCATATAGATATTCGCCGCTGCAAAAAGATGAAATTGAAAAGCAAGTGACTACCATGTTGCAATCTGGTTTTATTCAGCCGAGCACTAGCCCTTTTGCCTCTCCGGTACTGCTTGTTCGCAAGAAGGACGGTAGTTGGCGCTTTTGTGTGGACTACAGGAAACTTAATAACATTACTATCAAGAATAAGTTTCCCATGCCGATTGTGGATGAACTTTTGGATGAATTGGCGGGCACTACCTATTTCTCCAAGCTGGATTTGAAGTCCGGTTATCATCAAATCGGATGGTAGAATCTGACATTGCCAAGACTGCCTTTAAAACTCATCATGGCCACTTTGAGTTTTGTGTCATGCCCTTTGGTTTGACTAACGCCCCAGCGACTTTCCAATGCTTAATGAATTCCATTTTGGCTCCATATTTACGTAAGTTTGTGCTGGTTTTCATGGATGACATATTAATATACAGTCCGACATTGGACACTCATGCTCAGCATCTGGAAGCTGTTTTGTTGCTGTTACACCAGAACCAATTGTATGTGAAGCGTTCGAAGTGCGACTTTGCCAGGCGCAGTATTACTTATCTTGGTCACATCATTTCGGCGCAAGGAGTTGCAACTGATCCGGAGAAAACTCATGCAATGCAAAATTGGCCGCAGCCCACCAATGTCACTGAGTTGCGAGGTTTTTGGGGCTCACTGGATATTACCGCAAGTTTGTCCAACATTATGGTATTATCTCCCGCCCATTGACGAATTTGTTGAAGAAGAAATCTTTTCACTGGACTCCTGAGGCTACGGCGGCATTTGAACAACTGAAGAAAGCCATGGCCACCACCCCTGTTTTAGCCCTGCCCGATTTTCAGAAAACATTTGTCGTGGAAACAGATGCTTGCGACGTAGGTATTGGGGCGGTTCTTATGCAAGCCGATCATCCTATTGCTTTCTTAAGTAAGGCTTTGAGTCCTCGCCATCAGCAATTATCTATTTATGAGAAAGAATTTTTGGCTCTGATTTTGGCAGTGGAGCGGTGGCGGTCTTATTTGCAGCGAGGCGAGTTCGTTATTCACACGGACCACCGTAGTCTGTGTTACTTGAGTGACCAGCAATTGACGTCGCCATTGCAGCAGAAAGCTATGACCAAACTGATGGGTCTTCACTTTCGTATTCAGTTTAAAAAAGGAGTTGCAAATTGTGCTGCTGATGCGTTATCGCGGGTTGGCCATTTGATGATGTTGCATGCAGTTTCTTCCCTTCAACCGGCCTGGATTCAAGAAGTTTTAAACACTTATGTGAGTGATGGTAAAGCTCAACACCTCCTTGCCGAGTTAGCAGTGCATAATCCCAGTGATACCGGGTATGAATTACAACACGGACTGATCAAGTTCCAGGGCCGCATTTGGGTGGGTCAAAACTCTGCCCTTCAAACGAAGATTATTAATGCATTCCACGCCAGTGCACTTGGGGGCCATTCTGGTATTTCAGCCACTTACCAACGTGTGAAGAAATTGTTTATTTGGCCGGGTCTCAAGCGGGATGTGGTGGATGTTGTCACTCAGTGCTCTATATGCCAGCAAGCTAAACATGAACACACCAAGCTACCTGGCCTGCTTCAACCATTGCCGATTCCGCAAGGGGCATGGCAAGATGTCACAATGGACTTCATTGAGGGGCTTCCGTGTTCCGATGGATGCAACACCATCATGGTGGTGGTTGACCGATATTCGAAGTATGCGCATTTTATCCCTCTTAAGCATCCTTTTACAGCCCCGTCTGTGGCTCGTTTGTTCTTGGAGCATGTCATTAAATTGCACGGTATGCCTCAGTCCATTGTGTCGGATAGGGACCGCATCTTCACGAGCCTCTTTTGGAAAGAATTGTTTGCTGCCATGGACATCAAGTTGCAGTTTAGCACGGCTTACCATCCTCAGACGGATGGTCAAACCGAGCGTGTTAACCAATGTCTTGAGATGTATCTTCACTGTGCAGTCCATTCTTCTCCAGTGAAATGGCGCAAGTGGCTACCTATGGCCGAGTTCTGGTACAACACCAGTTATCACACCTCTCTAGGTTGTTCGCCTTTTAAAGTTCTATATGGGACTGAACCTCGGTATGGGCCTTTGTTGCAAGCTAACACAGTCACTAGTCCCTCTTTTCGGGAGTTTTTGGATGAGCGGGCAGTTCAGATGTCCCTGTTGAAACAACATTTGGCTGCAGCGCAGAATCGTATTATGCTCCAAGCTGATCGGCGAAGGGTTGATCGTCAATTTCAATTGGGTGAGCAAGTATATCTCAAGCTTCAACCTTACGCTCAGTCCTCGGTTGTCAATCGACCGTTTCCCAAGTTGTCGTTTAAATATTTCGGTCCTTACCGTGTGTTGGAAAGAATTGGCCCGGCTGCTTACAAATTGGAGTTACATGTATCTCACTTAAGGCTTATGTTCCCGAGCATACTCTACCGACTATTGTCGATGTTGCTCCTGAACGGGTGTTGGAAAGGCGGATGGTCAAGAAGGGCAATTCGTCGATTGTTCAAGCCTTGATTAAGTGGAAGGGTATTCCTGCTGACATGGCCACTTGGGAGGATTTGTCTGTGATCAAACATCGTTTCCGGATGCTTGTGCTTGGGGGCAAGCAGATTTTCGTGGCGGGGGTATTGTCAGCGCAATGGCTCTGAAGCAGAATGAAGTTGGCGCCAAGAGCAATTCAGGTGGGATGGTGACCGAGTCTTCAGAAGTTTGATCGAGTGGTCTGCGTGTGTTTTGTTAAATCGAACGGTGTTGAGTGTACCGGTGACGGTGAACAGTGTTGCCGACAATTCACTGTGGCGGTAACTTGTAAATAGAGGATCGAGCGGTAACTCTGACGGAGAGTATAAAAACCTGTAATCGTGAATGAGACAAGCAGCGTGAAATGAATTGAAATTCCCCACTGCTATTTTCTCCTGTCTTCTTTCTTCTTGCTCAAGTTCTCTCTCGTTCTTCCTCTTTTCTGTCTCTTTCCGATCTGGGTTGTTGGGTTATCACATAATCACCCCCAAAAATCCCAGTTATCACCTTGACCGCCGTGTCGATCAGGTTCTTGCGCTGCTCCGCGTTAGAGACGTGGCAGACGGCCCCGATCACGGTGATACCCTGAGCCCTGAGCCCCTCCACCGCCTCATCCACGTTCTTCTGCAACGCCAAGAAACCCAATCAGAAAATGAGCACGCGCGGAGGGAAGGCAAGGAAGGGCAAACGAGAGGGCTCGACCTGCTTGCGTGAGGAGATGACCGATGGCGAGGCCGATGCCCTGCGTGGACGCCGTCACGACGGCCACCTTCCCCTCCAGTCGCTGGCACTTGACCTCCATCGCCGGTCTAGCTTGTCGCGGTGCTCTCCTTGCTGCTTGCAGTTGTACGGATGGAAGCGTATGCTTCGGTGGGATTTGTAAAAGGTTGTAGAGGAATCGATGGAAGCGAAGCAGGCAGAGCGGCGTGGCGACAATATTCGCTTGGACACTGGCCCAGTTTTGTCTGCGCTCTCGTCTCGACCAATGTTTCGAATTTCGTTTTCGTATCACAGGCCGAATGTCAGGCTCTAAGAAATCCGGCTTCAACTCCAAATCGCCAATGCCAAGTCAAAAGAAAAATAATAGGAGAAAAGCAAAATGGATAGATACTGGATGCGAAATAAAGAAGGAGAAAACAAGAACTTGAATACTCTTCTCATTCATCTATAACAGAATTTTGTTACAACTCAGACGAGTTAGGGGTGCAATCAGCTCGGATTCGGTCGGATATCGCTCTTTCTATATCCTAAACCATATTTTTTATCGGATTTGGAATCAGATTCGGATAGTACCAAATACAAATACGGTGCAAATAATATTGGTAGCAAATTCGAATCGAATACGGAGTGGAATCGATACGGTATTGAATAATTTTTGTCGGATAACGCGTGAAAGCAGATACCGCATAAATCACACATATAGTACTAATTAACCAAACGTATTAGTTCAACATGCAATAAGATTATCGCAGTCTGACAAGTTATTTTACCGGGCAATCCAACAAAGTTGTAAAAGTACACTAAATTTGAATGGTACATAACAAGTTTCGAAATATAGAATGATACATAAACAAAATTACGATAAGTCGATAACATGACCATGAGACCCATAACTCCATGTTTTTATAAAAGAGATAATACAACAAATCGATAATATTTAGATTACATTATACAGACATACAGACAAACGACTTAATAATGACACAATCTTCTATAAAAGTTAGAAGACCGAAGTGGCTAAGTAAGGCTAGCAACATCTCAAGAGACAACGAGTGCATGATGACGGTTACTTGTCCTTGACAAGCACTCAATCATTATCAGCCGTCACCATAGTCTCATTCTATAAAACAAAAGGTAACAAGAGTGCATGACTTGTTTAACATTAATAAAAAAATAATGGTTTACTATTTTATACTACTACAAATTCTCTTAACAAATAAGTAGCATCATAACCATCACGCTAACAAATAAGCAACAACTTATTTATTTCATGAGTTAATTATCATCATAGAAATTTATGTTTGCTCCCGAATCCTACCATATATCTTCTCTCCACATGATTCCTCAAGATGTATGTGCACCAAATTCATAATCAACATTTGGGTAACACAGGCAATTCCACATAAACAACAACTATCTAAACGCACCATTGACAGCCTTCAGGTAGTAATAGCTTGTACGCTACTTTTCCAATTTTCTCAATAACTTGGTATGGACCATAAAATTTAGAATGTAACATCAAGGTCTTGTGCAGTCCAAGTGCATTGTGTCTATAGGGTTGTGTGTAATATCCCAAAATTTGGCTATTTTGAAGTTCATAAGTTATTTTGAATTTTTGAGAATTTTTGGAATTTATTTGGATTTAATTGGAATTTCTGGAATTTAATTCTTCTTTGGAAATTAATTAAATAATGATTAAGTTTATGCAAAATATAAATGAAAATATTTTATTTGAGTCCAAAATGTTCTAAAATATTTTTTGGATTTTTTCTAGAATTTTTCTGATATTTTAAAAGCCTCAAAAGATTTAAATGAATTTTTGGAATTATTTTTATTCGAAAAGCCGAGAAAAGTCGATGAATAGTATTAGGCCGGCCATTACTGTGCTGCCGCCAAGCCCATGCCGCGCGGAACCCTAGCGCCGTCGCACGCTAACCGTGCGATCTTGATCGCACGGCTGAGGATCGCCCGCGTCGCTTCGCCGCACTGGTCTGTTCGATCGACGCCGCGTGGACGTCCCAGATGCATCCACGTTGCCTCGACTTTGGTTTCCGAAAGCGCCGCCGCCGCGCCATTATCGCCGAAGAAACGCTCGCCATTAATGCCGCCGTGCCTCTCTTTCGCTTCATTACCCGACGCAGCGTATAAATCACCTTCTTCCGCATGTTTTGAGACCTTTCGCGCATCCCGAGAATCCCCGAAGAGCCCTCATGACCTCGGTGTAGTTCTTAAGCCTCTCCGTCATTGTTCCTCCGTCTCTGGTTCATCTCCGCCGCGTTGGAGGTCGTCGTCGAGTTGCTCGCGTCAAGCCGCGCCTGTGGGACCATTCCTTGTCGCCGGAGCAGCACCGGAACATCCTCGCCGCATCGTCGTCTTCCTCTCCGGCAAGAACCACGCCGCCGAGCCATCGCTGCTACTTCGAGCTTCGACTGCCGTTGGATCTTCACTCAACGCGTCAGATTCGTCCACATCGTCGCTGCAATAGTAAGCTTCATCTTTATCCCATGGCCATTAGATCTTGATCGCAAGGCTTAGGTGACGCCGCATAGATTAGTTAATCATAGCCGTAGGATTCATGACCGATCGTGTGTGATTGCGCCAAGTGTCACCGCGTGCATCCATTGGATTTCAATCAACGGTTCAGATTGCATCGCGTAGATTGGTATTAATGTAATCTTGACCATTAGATCTTTGATATGCGGCTCGGATTAAACCACGTAGGGTAGGTCAACAGTACATCGCTCGATTAACTACAGCCGTTGGATTGGGTATGAAGGGTCTAGATTGCGCCGCATGCCGGACCAGTTTCGCGCTGACGCGTGTCGCACGAGAAACGAGGAGTTAGCGCCGCTGCCTCAGTCGACGTCACCTGATTTAATTTCAACCATCCGATCGGGATCCAATGGATGACGCTATGCCACGTGTCGACTCTGGGGTAAACTAGAGTCGAATCGACGTGCTGATCGTGGCCGTTTATTTTAAATCAGACGGTCGAGATTAGATCAAGCTTCGGTTGATAATTTTTTAGCAGCGTCATAACGAAATTGTGCCACGATCCTGCCGATGTCGGAATGACGTCATCAGTGGGACCCACATGTCACTCGTGGCATTGTGGATGCTGACGTCATGCTTGCGCAATAATCCGATTTTCCTTTAGAAAAATAAATCGGTGGAAATTTAATTCGGGAATGACGTCATGCTGACATCATATTTCCAAATTTCCCGCATAAAAATAAATAAAGAAATTCGGTTTATTCTTTTTAATTGATTTTAAAACTTCAAATGACTATAACTTTTGCGTTTTAACTTTGATTTGAGTGATTCCAATTTCTAAAAATTTGAAAAATCAAGATCTATTTATTGGTGAATTTTATGGAATTTTGAGTTGATTTTACTTTCTATAAATTGTGTTTATTGTGTTTATATTTTTTCAAGTAGACGTCGAGTTGTGTGACGCTGTTGGAAGTGAAGATCAGGACCAAGATCAAGCTTTAGACCAAGACCAGCTATTTTTCGAAGGCAAGTTATGCTTTGTTCATTTTGCTCCTATGTTTTTAAATGTTTTGTTGATTTAAATTATGCATGCTAATTTAATTATAAAGCGTTCAAGTAATTTGGGATTAGATATTTACCACTTGATATTGTCACCTTGTCCATAGTATTTATATGTCACTAAATCATTGTCACCCTAGGTTGGATTTTACATACTGGTCTATACTAGTCGCCAGATTGGGGTAATTAGAACATGTTAGTTTGCTTAGCCATGCTACCCGAACTAATGACACAGTATTGGGAATAAAGTCGAATATTGACTATTGAATTATAGAACATGTTTTGAAAGAATGTGACATGTGTTATTGAAAAGATGATGGCACGTGGTGCATGGTAACCAACCGGGTGGGAAAATGGTTTAGATTGGGGCAAGTGGCAAGATGTTCAGTGGTGGGCCAGATGTGGCATTTGGGCGGTCGCATTTGGATTTGGTTTTTATTGACATGTTGACATGATGAGTTTTTGGGAAGTCTTGCCTCGGTCAATTAAGGACTTAACCTTACAAGAATTTGAACTGAGCTAACCATACAACCACAAGTTCTGGAATGGGACGGACCTAGCCAAGTAAATTGTGAAATCTATTCTTCGGTACTGTCGTGGTGGAGTGAGTCCCGGGTGTACGGGTGGTAAAACTCAAAGGCGCAAGAGAAGGGCCCTATTGTGGAGGTGTATCCCTTCAGTGTTGAATCCTTAGCGGGCAGTACTGGGTTTAGACGGATCTTTGGAAAGGCTTTGTTATGGTTACTTGCCTTTGTGGTGTTTAATTGTATCTTGTGGGTAAAGTGTATAACATCTGCAGAGTGTACAAACTATTCGAATAGCCGTGTCCATGGTATTGGACATTGCTCGGGGATTACAGACAAGGGTTAGACTTTATTAAAAATGTGGTTGGGTTTAAAGATGAAGTTAATGGAAGTATGAATTAGGATGTGGAAATGCTTTTACTTAACTTCTGGAAAAGTTATTGATAATTCTACTTGTTTTTACTTGCTTTGAATCTACTTATGTTATTTGTTAAATGTTGTTTATTGCAAATAAACCTTTAAGCCATTCCATTGGAATAAGCCTGGCATGTAG
Source organism: Guadua angustifolia (assembly GCA_036346375.1). Classification (NCBI taxonomy): domain Eukaryota; kingdom Viridiplantae; phylum Streptophyta; class Magnoliopsida; order Poales; family Poaceae; genus Guadua; species Guadua angustifolia. Next base: position 5,401,608 of record CM070517.1, read on the forward strand.
CATATTAGGTTGCATTCTGTGCATAGCTTGTTGAGTACCAATATACTCACCCCCCTTATAATCACAACAACAGAAGATGAAGAACCGCAAGTGTTTGAGGAGGAGAAGAATGACGACCTGGCTAACTAGGGGAAAGGCCTAGTTAGTTGCCTGTAGCAAACTGGGGCTCCACGAGGATTTATTTTTGCCGCTGTTATTTGTTTACTCTGAACTTAGCCCTGCGTGGCTTAATATTGTAAGGCTGACCTTAAGGTCTTAACAGTTTAATTTGAGATAAATACATTATTGTTATTATTTCCGCTGTGTATGTGTGATGGTATTCATCTCTGTTGTATCTGTGAGCACCAGCGTGATCCTGGACTGGTGTATCACACTGAGTGTTTGGAATTCAAATTCTGGGCGCGATAGAAGGTGGTATCAAAGCCATTCTGACTGTAGGTCATAACCTAGATAGATTGGCCGTTCTTTAGGAACTTCAAAATTATTTTCTAAAAGAAAAATTTTACTTGAAAGAATGATAATTTCTTGACTTGTCTTATTCTTCTATTCTTTTCTACTTGCTGAAAATTTCTCTCTTTCCCCGTTGTTTTAAATGAAGATCTTATCTGAGTTGTTCCAAATAGTTATCGTTGTTTCACACTTAAGGAGAAAGCACTGGGTGTCACTGCCAATCCTAAATATTGTGAAGACAGGAATCGTCGAACGCAAGAAAAGTGGATCGATGAAGTGTTCCTGAAGCTAGAAGAACCAGTGTTTTAGTATCCAGTTGAGACTCGTGTGTGAAGAGTTGCGTCAGTCTAAGATAGAAGTGTTACCCTCTTAGACGGTAGATTATTGTGTGTTTAGGTTAATTTGATTTTCCTTGTTTGCTGAGTGTGCAGTATGCGTTGCAGAGCTTTTAGGCTTGGATAAGCAACCATACCAAGTTAGTAATTGTTTGCTTAAGTTTTTGAGTCAAACCTTTCTTCCCGCACTAGTTTCTTGTGTACTTGTCTTCTCTATTTCCCTCTTTCCTAAAACCTTATTATTCCTCAGATGGTGAACACGCGTGGAAGCAGCAGAGCAGGAGGAAGCGGTTCGCAGCAGGGAGGCAGCCAGTACAATGCACCGATTCCTCAGGCAGCACCACAGGTTGACATGCAGAACCTAGGAGCATTCCTCGCTGCCCAGACCCAGCTGATGCAAACGATGATGCATCAGATGCAGCAAATGCAAGATCAAGCTATGCCAACAATAACAATCATCAGAACGTACACCAGGGGAACCAGTTTCAATCCCGATCGCTCGACTTCATGAGGACTAGGCCACCAATATTCTCGGAAATGCTAACCCAATAGAGGCCGATGGTGGCTACGGACCATAGAAAGGAAGTTGCACATATCGATGTGCACCCAATGAGAAGGTCTGTCGCTTCCCATCAACTTGAAGGATCAGCAGCGGAATGGTGGGAAAACTCATGCATCCCACGAGAAACCCAGAGATCACAGGGAGGAATTTATCGCCTTCCGCCAGTTATCACGTACCGGAGGGTATGATGGAACTTAAGAAAGAAGAGTTCAGATCTTTGAAGCAGAGAGGCCAATTAGTGGCCGATTATTTGAATAAATTCACTCAGTTGGCCCGTTATGCACCAGAGGATGTGGCAACGAACAAAGCGAGACAGTCCCGGTTCATGAAGGGACTTAACTCTGGACTTCAGGTGGGACTTATCACCCACAGTTTCCCGGACTTTCAAGAGCTAGTAAATAAGGCGCTGATCTTAGAGGACAAGCGCAAAGAAATTGGGGAAGACCGTAAGCGACGCATGATCAATCAAGGAGGACGTCCAAACCAGTTGAGGCTGAGAGTCAATCCTCAACAATTTGCTAGATTCAAGCCGCAAATGACCAACCAGAGGACAATTTCTACACCGGGATCATCAAGTCAAGGATTCAAAATGCCTACTCAGGGGAATAACATGTAGAGAACCGATCAGCAAAGTCCAGTGAGGCATTGCTTCGGTTGTAATGAACTAGGGCATTTCGCCAATCATTGCCCAAAGAGAGAAAATGTGACCCCAGTTCGCTTTAATTTGAAGCCAACGCCGACAAAGACGCCAACACCAGCTTCAAGTCGTGGAGGGGGCCAAACCGGAGCTACGCCTTCAACAGTTGTTAGAGGTCTAGTGAACCACATCACGATCGTTGAAGCTCAAGATGCAACGGACGTCGTACTGGGTAAGTTTTTGGTTAACTCAGTACGTGCAATTGTTTTATTTGACTCAGGAGCTTCCCATTCATTTATTTCTCGAAAGCTTGCTTTGGGGAATGGGATGAAAGTGGTAAAACTAATGTGTACATTATTAGTACAATCACCTGGGTCTGAACTTCAATCAAATCAAGGATGCTTGGGAGTTAAGCTAGTCATTAATGAAGTAGCGTTCCTAGCAAACCTGATAGTGCTAGATACTCAAACCCTGGAGGTGATCTTTGGGATGGATTGGCTGACCAAGCACAAAGCTGTATTGGATTGTGGCCGCAGAGTAGTGTCTGTAGAGAACCAAGACGGAGAAAAAGTGAAATTTCAAGCAACCACAGTCGAGATGGAAAATTTATGGTCAACAACCTAGAGACTATCAGCCTAGAAGATGTGCCAGTAGTAAAAGAGTTTCCTGATGTCTTTCCTGAAGACTTGCTAGGAATGCCACCAGATAGGGAGATTGAGTTCGTCATCGAGCTAGTGCTTGGAACCGCTCCTATTGCAAAGAGACCTTATCGGATGTCTACTGAGGAGTTGGTAGAGATGAAGAAACAGATCGAGGAGCTGATGGAGAAAGGATTTATCAGACCAAGTTCATCACCATGGGGAGCACCGGTGTAGTTTGTTAAGAAGAAAGATGAAAGTTTTAGAATGTGTATAGATTATCGTGCACTCAATGAGGTGACGATAAAGAATAAATATCCTTTACCCAGGATAGACGATCTTTTTGATCAGTTAAGAGGAGCGGGAGTCTTCTCTAAGATAGACCTTCGATCCGGATACCATCAATTAAAAATTCGGACTGAGGACATACCAAAGACAGCTTTTTCGTCAAGATTTGGGCATTATGAATTTACGGTCATGTCCTTTGGATTGACCAATGCTCCGGCATATTTCATGAACATGATGAACAAAGTATTCATGGAATATTTGGACAGGTTTGTCGTCATTTTCATTGATGACATCCTAGTCTACTCCAAGACAGAAGAAGAGCATGCAGAACATCTAAGGATGGTTTTGGAAAAGCTAAGAGGAAACCAACTATATGCAAAATTTAGCAAATGTGACTTCTGGAAAAAGAAGGTAGAGTTTCTAGGTCATGTAATAACTGCCGGAGGAGTAGCTGTCAATCCAAAGAAAGTAGAGGCAGTGTTACATTGGGAACAACCAAAGTCAGTTACCTAGATTAGAAGTTTCCTTGGTATGGCGGGATATTACCGCCGATTCATTGAAGGTTTTTCATCAATTGCGAGACCTCTTACGCAATTGTTGAAAAAGGAGAAAAAGTATGTGTGGACGCCCGAGTGTGAAAAGAGTTTCCAGGAATTAAAGAAGCGTCTAACTTCGGCACCTGTCTTGGTGTTGCCAATGCTAAGGACAACTTTGATATATACTGTGATGCCTCGCGTCAAGGACTCGGGTGTGTTCTGATGCAAAACGGCAAAGTAGTGGCTTATGCGTCAAGGCAGTTAAGGCCACATGAGCAGAATTACCCAACTCACGACCTAGAGTTAGCTGCTGTAGTGCATGCCCTTAAAATATGGTGCTACTATCTCATCGGGAACCGATGTGAAATATATACTGATCACAAAAGTCTAAAGTATATATTCACCCAATCAGACCTGAATATGAGACAAAGGAGGTGGTTGGAATTAATCAAGGATTATAATATCGGAATCCACTATCATCCTGGAAAAGCTAATGTGGTGGCTGATGCTTTGAGTCGGATAAGTCATAGCCTGAACATGATAGTTGCAGAGAATCAACCTGACCTGTGTAAAGAATTTCAAAAGCTAAAGTTAGAAATTGTACAAGAAGGATTTCATCTCACCGTCGAGGTGAAGCCGACACTAGAAGAACAAATTAGAGAAGCTCAAAAAAGTGATGACAAGATCAATAGGATCAAGACCAAAATGGATGAAGGCTTAGCCAAAGACTTCAGATTAGACGAGCAGGGTACTCTATGGATGAAGAATCGAATTTACGAACCTCATGAGCCAGAACTGAAGCAATTAATTCTGGAGGAAGCACATGATTCTAAGTATTCAATTCATCCTGGAAGTACAAAAATGTACCAAGATCTCAAGGAGAGACTCTGGTGGCCAAATATGAAGAGAGAAGTTGCTGAACATGTTGCTCTGTGCGACATCTGTCAAAGAGTAAAGGCAATGCATCAGAGGCCAACGGGACTGTTGCAACCTCTGAAAGTACCTGAGTGTAAGTGGGAGGAAATCGGTATGGATTTCATTACCGGTTTACCAAGAACTCAGCAAGGTTTTGATTCAATATGGGTTATAGTTGATCGCTTAACCAAAGTGGCTCATTGTATTCGGTGAAAACCACTTACTCCGGAGATCGCCTAGCTGAGCTATATATGGCCAGAATTGTGTGCTTGCATGGTGAACCAAAGAAGATAGTATCGGATCGAGGTACTCAATTTACCTCAAGATTTTGGGATAAGCTACATACAACAATGGGCACCCGTCTGAATTTTAGTACGGCATATCATTCGCAGACAGATGGTCAGACTGTAAGAGTAAATCAGATACTTGAAGATATGTTAAGAGCTTGCGCTTTGTCATATGCAACCTCGTGGGATAAATGTTTGCCATATGCAGAATTTAGCTACAATAATAGTTATCAAGCTAGTTTGAAGATGTCTCCATTTGAAGCTTTATATGGTCATTCATGTCGAACACCATTAAATTGGAATGAGACGGGAGAAGGTCAAGTCTTTGGACCAGACATACTCGTAAATGCAGAGGAAAAGATTGCTCTGATTAGAGAAAGACTGAAGACTACACAATCAAGGCAAAAGAGTTACGCTGACAACCGACGCCACGATTTGAGTTTTGAGCCAGAAGATTTTGTTTATCTCAAAGTCACACCACTCAAAGGAGTTAAAAAGTTTCATACCAAAGGAAAACTTACCCCAAGATACGTGGGTCCATTCAAGATCTTGAGCCGCAGAGGTGAAGTCGCATACCAGTTGGAATTGCCGCAATCTTTGGCAGGAGTGCACGACGTATTCCATGTGTCCCAACTCAAGAAGTGTCTTCGAGTGCCAACAGAGCAAACACCTTTGGAAGAGATAGAATTGCAGGAAGATCTGACCTATAAGGAATACCCAATCAAGATTTTGGACACAGCTGAACGGGAAACCATGAATAAAACAATTTGCTTCTACAGAGTTCAATGGAGCAATCACTTGGAGAGCGAAGCAACATGGGAGCGTGAAGAAGATATAAAGAAGGAGTTTCCCAGCCTTTTTCTATAGCCAGCCCTGAATCTCAGGGATGAGATTCTGTTAAGGGGGGAAATTTGTAACATCCCAAAATTTGGCTATTTTGAAGTTCATAAGTTATTTGGAATTTTTGAGAATTTTTGGAATTTATTTGGATTTAATTGGAATTTCTAGAATTTAATTCTTCTTTGGAAATTAATTAAATAATGATTAAGTTTATGCAAAATATAAATGGAAATATTTTATTTGATTCCAAAATGTTCTAAAATATTTTTTGGAATTTTTCTAGAATTTTTCTGATATTTTAAAAGCCTCAAAAGATTTAAATGAATTTTTGAAATTATTTTTATTCGAAAAGCCGAGAAAAGTCGATGAATAGTGTTGGGCTGGCCCGTTACTATGCTGCCGCCAAGCCCATGCCGAACGGAACCCTAGCGCCGTCGCACGCCAACCGTGCGATCTTGATCGCACGGCTGAGGATCTCCCGCGTCGCTTCGCCGCACCGGTCCGTTCGATTGACGCCGCGTGGACGTCCCGGATGCATCCACGTCGCCTCGCCTTCAGTTTCGGAAGTGTCGCCGCCGCGCCATTATCGCCGAAGAAACGCTCGCCATTAACGCCGCCGTGCCTCTCTTTCGCTTCATTACCCGGCGCAGCGTATAAATCACCTTCTTCCGCACGTTTTGAGACCTTTCACTCATCCCGAGAATCCCCATAGAGCCCTCACGACCTTGCTGTAGTTCCGAAGCCTCTCCGCCGTTGTTCCTCCGTCTCCGGTTCATCTCCGTTGTGTTGGAGGTCGTCGTCGAGTTGCTCGCGTCAAGCCACGTTTGTGGGACCATTCCTTATCGCCGGAGCAGCACTGGAACGTCTTCGCCGCATCGTCGTGTTCCTTTCCGACAAGAACCACGCCGCCGAGCCATCGCCGCTACTTCGAGCTTCGACTGCCGTTGGATCTTCACTCAACGCGTCAGATTCGTCCACGTCGTCGCTGCAATAGTAAGCTTCATCTTTATCCCGTGGTCATTAGATCTTGATCGCAAGGCTTAGGTGACGCCGCGTAGATTAGATAATCATAGCCGTAGGATTCATGACCGATCGTGTGTGATTGTGCCAAGTGTCACCGCGTGCATCCGTTGGATTTCAATCAACGGTTCAGATTGCATCGCGTAGATCGGTATTAGTGTAATCTTGACCGTTAGATCTTTGATATGCGGCTCGGATTAAACCACGTAGGGTAGGTCAACAGTGCATCGCTCGGTTAACTGCCGCCGTTGGATTGGGGATGAAGGGTCTAGATTGCGCCGCAGTGTTGGACCAGCCAAGACCGACGCATGTCGCCGGAAACGAGGAGTCGCTGTCATTGCCTCGATCAATGTCGCCTGATTTAATTTCAACCGTCCGATCGGGATCCAATGGATGACGCTATGCCACGTGTCGACTCGGGTAAACCAGAGCCGAATGGACGTGCTGATCATGACCATTTATTTTAAATCGGGCGGTCAAGATTAGATCAAGCTTCGGTTGATAATTTTTCACCGCGTGTCGCAACGAGATTGTGCCACGTGTCATGCTGACGTCATCAGTGGGACCCACATGTCAGTCGTGGCATTGTGGATGCTGACATCATGCTTGCGCAATAATCCGATTTTCCTTTAGAAAAATAAATCACTGGAAATTTAATTCGGGAATGACGTCATGCTGACGTCATATTTCCAAATTTCCCGTATGAAAATAAATAAAGAAATTCGTTTTATTCTTTTTAATTGATTTTAAAACTTCAAATAACTATAACTTTTGCGTTTTAACTCCGATTTGAGTGATTCCAATTTCTAAAATTTTGTAAAATCAAGATATATTTATTGGTGAATTTTATGGAATTTGTAGAGTTGATTTTGCTTTCTGTAAATTGTGTTTATTGTGTTTATATTTATTTCGAGTAGACGTCGAGTTGTGTGACGCTGTTGGAAGTGAAGATCAGGACCAAGATCAAGCTTTAGACCACTACAAGAATAGGGAAAAATTCGTGGGCCAAAAACCCACGAATTTAGGCCAAAACCCACGAATTTAAGTTAAATTCGTGGGCAAACCGTCAAATTTAGTTCACGAATTTAACTCGATGAAATTAATCAATTAAATTCGTGGGTACCCATGAATTTAAATTAAATTCGTGGTTATTGAAAAACCCATTTAATTTAATCTGTTAAATTGTGGGCCAATAAAACCCACGAATTTAATAGCTTAAATTGTGGGCCAATAAAAACCACGATTTAGCGATTAAATTGTGGGTTTTATTGGCCCACGAATTTAACTGGCATTTGTACAAAAAATATATATATAAATCCATCTCGAAAAATAACGTGTATTCATTTATACTCAAAGAATACATGGGCTCAGATAATTCATTTTTAGAATCAAAAATAACGTGTATTAAAATTTAAATTGAAAAAGTGTTGAGAACCGAGATAAACATGAGTACATGACAAACATGCAAACAACACAAAAGAAAATGATAATTCTTTCAATGATCAATTATTATATCTTTAGACCTCATAGTTCAAGTATATGAAACGAACATGATTATGCTATGGTTCAAATTGTAACATCTAACTTATAAATATGTAACTTCTAACTTACTTAATATGTCAGTAAGTAGGGATGAAAACGAACGAATCGATTAGGTAAATGGTCAGCCGTTTCGCTTCGTATTTTTACCGCAATGTAAACGAAATCGGAAACTCCTAAAGCGGATACTAAAAGCGGATAGTGACGGAAACGGATGTGAACGGATACGGAAACGAAAGTGAAAAATTCCACAAGAATATAGTACATGATCTATCCACAAGGATATATTGAAACTACCAATATTTAATGGTATTGTAATTACACAGAACATCTTAATAACATTAGTCAATATTGAGCATGATATAAACGAGGACATGTAAACATTGATTACCTTAAAACCAGCCAACACATTATAGTATAATAGCAAATATAGATAGTTCCAGGTGCAAGAGTGAAAATATAATAAATGGCACCGCCAAGTAAATAAAACTAATCGAAACATGAATTTACCCGTGATTCCCATGAAAAATATCCATTCTTGATAGAAAAGGTTGGAAGCTCAGATCAAGAGTGGATTTGGCGTATATTCTCTTCACCAAGAGGAGGTCTTCCAAACGCTTCAATGACACCTTACAATTAACTACCCGTTGAATGTAAATGAAAAACAACGATAGTAAGGCAACCATCAAGATCGAAGCGAAATAATTGTCAAGAAAAAAAAGAAACATCAAACAAACAAAATAGAGGGCAGAGAACACATGCTACAGGTCTACACAAACTAGTGATAAGTGACAACTATTATTTCAGTAGCATAGACAAGATTACCAGACATGTAACGTTGGCCCCACCAGACAAGTCCCGAAAGGTGAATACAAATGTGCTCTTCAAATTTAGCCTCGGCGATCGGCACTTTATCAATTACAAGTCGAACAACAAATAGATAGATGTAAGTAGCAAACAACAGAGATCAGAATTTCAATAAGCTAAAAACACTTCAAAGGAGCCATCCCGACAAGGTTCACAAGCGTATTGCCCAAGTACACTATCAACTAGAGGTTAAGAACATAACCTGCTACATAATTTGGTGTTTATCATACAAAAACGTTGTCTGATGCAACCGGGCAAGACATCTTCAAATACACATCCTAGGTTTGATAATCACAACCGACAAAGAAGAAACTACCAAAGACATTTTTTCCCCTCTGCCAGCATTTCATAAGCAGGTTGGTGTGCACATCTGCGAGGCAAAGCGAACACGAACCCAATTAAGCAAATACTCATTCTTGCAATTAGGAACCGCCGTAATGTTTGCCGAGGGTCCCAATCAACGATTTAACCCAGTAACCCCATGCCCCCACATAGGAATATCCACAAACAATAAAGGCGTGCACGCCGCTAAGCAACAGCCGATCGGCAAACACAAGAACACGAGATCATGCCCCAAGCCTTGCATTACTCGACAAGTAGTGGCACCGAGCTGCTGATAAAGGATGGAGGACTAATAGAATGTTGCCTTTGTGAATTGTGATGCGTCCTAGCATTTCATCTGAACATCGCCACTTCATCTCGAGAATAATACTCACCGGTGGCGTGGTGCAGTGCGGTGGAGGATCGAGGGGAGCGCCACGCTGCTGGTGGGCGCAGGGTGGCGCGGTGGGGCACAGTCGCAGGGCGCAGGGCTCATGGGGGAAGCAGGGCGGCGGCGATGGGGCGCCGATGCAGGGCGCGATCACCGGTCATGCCGTGGGCGCAGGGGCGGAGGCGGGCACTCTCGTGAAGTCGTGAGACTGAGGAGTGAGGACTGACCAACTGAGGAGGCAGCTAGGGTTTCCAAGTTTGGCGCTAGATGGGCTGGGCTGGCTTCGGAAATTCCGGTTTGAGTTATTCGGAATTTCCGTTCCGTTTCCGTTTCCGTCGGAATTAACTCTCCCGTTTCCGTTTCCGTTTCCGGAAAAAAAAATTCGCTTCCGCTTCCGTCATCAAAAATTCCGCTTCCGCTTCCGAAAATGAGCTTCGCTTCGCTGTTTTAAAACGGAGCAGTCGGAAATTTCGCTCCATTTTCACCCCTAGCTGTAAGGCAGGGCTTGTGTGCACGCAGAGAAATTGAAGACTCAAACTCTAGTCACATGGATCAAATGACATATGAAGCCACCGAGAGTGAATCTTATTGATGCACAAACTACAAAATCTGCTTGACATAGTACAAGAAACATAAGTAGATGATTAGCAAGATACTTCTCGAGATAACAACAAACTATTCGACTCATAAATCAGTTCGCAAGATCGTAACAAGACCATAATAATAATCATTATGACTAACTTGGAGTATATTCTCTGAATCTCACAACAAGCAAATTTGGAAATCATAGGGGTCGAGGACCCGACAACACATCTAACAAAGCTTAAAAATATTGCCATTCGTGGGTTGTCATACCAAATGAAGTAAACTTAACTAATTCTCAAACTAAACTAATTTCAAACGACAATTTCTTATAGCACAATCTGAGTACTAAACTAAATCTGAAAATATTTGCAAGAGTCTAAACTAAGTCACCGAAATGTACAAAAGTTCGGCATGACCTCTCTTGTAAATAGGACATCCACTCAGCAGACAAAAAAACATTTGCAGTTATAATATATATATCAATCTCGCAACCAAAAGAAGACATTCTAGCAGATCCTTAGATAATCAATCACTCTATTATGGATTTTGTTGACGATGAAAGATAATTAAGCATAAAGAGAAGAGTAGGGGCCCGTCCAAGAAAATAATTTCCAAAGAAATTTCATGGTAAAAGGCCAATTAGCAGTCAACTGACCTTTGGGTTTCTCGAGACCCAGTACATGTCACCATCAAAATCACTATTGGCCATCTCATCGGCCAAAGACCGTTTTCCAGAAGTAGGAAAAAGTATAGCATATTTGGAATATCCCACAACCGCCTCTAGACCGCTAATATACCTTGCTGTCAAGACATGTATATCACCAAAATGTAACCCAGGATGTTTATATACAAGCACGTCTCCAGAAAGCTGTCCATTGTCGCTCCGGTCAAGTTTCAAGCGAAATTAAGTAGACAACAAAAGTGTAACTCTCAGAAACTCACAATTTCCTAGGGAAGAAAATCCTAGACTTGGAATTGGTGTTGTATAAATAAAGCTCAGACAACAAAAGTACCAACATAAGTAGACTTGGAATTTCCTAGGGAAGAAAATCGATATATTTATACAACACCAATGATCTAATTCAATAGAGTTTTTAGATGTTTTCTTGCCTTTAGACATCCACATAATAGTAAACAACAAGCTCAAGAAAATGTAGGAAGGCCCTAAGTGCTATTATTATGACAAAGTTTAAGCAACACGCATAAAAGCAAACTAATTTGGAGTTTTAGTAGATACATTTATTGTTAATTAAATTAGTACAAATTTTGCTTAAATATGCTATCCCCATGACCTAGTAAAGAATCAAAACGCTAAATTTGTGGGAAGTAAACTTACCTGAATAGAGAAGAATATCATGAAACCAAATGATATCTCAACTACTAAATCGGCTACCAACACATGTTAAGGCTAGCAACCCCGCATTTTCACTACAAAGAAGGAGAATAATGATTGTGTCATAATTGAAACTAGAGGTATTCCATAAAAAGAATAGTGGTCAGTATCAAAAATGGAAATAAGATGCATTCCAAGTGGTACCAATCGACACTTACATCGATATGAAGATCCATTTCAATCCCAAAGAGCCCATCTAGCGTAATGCCAATGCCCTGTAGCAAGAACAGCTTGCATATACACACACACCCATTACCACAACAAGATATTGTCAAAGAAAACTGAAATTGAAATTACTGCAGCATTTAAGCTTGTCCTCCTCCCTTCCACAATGTTTCTTGAATTATTAACCAAAATACAAGACTTGCCACATAACACTCAAAATACAAAATTCCATACTCATACTAAGTCACCGAAATGTACAAAATTTCGCATTACCTCTCTAGTAAATAGGACATCCACTCGGCAGAGACAAAAAACATTTGCAGTTATAATATATATATATATCAATCTCTCAAACCGAGAAGAGACATTCTAGCGAGATCCTTACATAATCAAACCGTAGGAGACATTCTAGCGATCCTTAGATAATCAATCACACATCCAACAAGAAATTGTAAACTACGCAATGACGCACAATACATTACAACCGCAATAGATACAATCCACATTCCATTACAATAAGTCCATCACAATAAATCGCTCACAACGATCCATCACAACAAGTCATAAAGTCCAACAAATATACACCAATCGAGCTCACAATGGATCATGCCTCGGGGTTGTTGGAGTTATGGGCGCTACCACCACCGCCGGTATTGTTCAAGATGTCTTCTATGATGTAAATGTTAGTACGTCTTTGGAGGGCGTGACCGAAAACCTGCAAGTTCAAGACTAATCTTTTAAGCATTCAATAGAAGCAGTGGCAACAATCTATATGAAGGAAAATGATGCACTAGTATTCAATGGTAGGTTCTATATAATCTGATAGCAATTAAGGACAGAAGCTATGTAAATTAACAAACCAATCTAATCTTTTGTAAGAACAAGGTCATAAGTATCGCATCTAGAAATCAGTTTAACAATCAAGAGCACATAAACACCTTTCTGAATTTGGAGCCTCTTGTGTAAAATTTAAATATTATCATGACATGAGCTCATTCATAGAAGGCAATGCATATATCTATATATATAAGCAATTTTAACCACTGGCTATATTGACATATGCTTGAAGCAATTCTATATACCAACAATTTATTCTTTAGTTACCAATTACTTGCAACAAGATATTGTCAAGGAAATAGAACTCAACTATGACATTCTTCTCAGCATGGCATTGACCAACTCATACTAAGCATGTTCTTTTATAAAGAAACATGCATTTCAGGGTACCAGTAAGGAGTTGCATTAATTCAGAATTCTTGCATGCTAATGACTAAACAGAAATTATATAACAGTATGCTTGCCTAATCTACACTTGGTCATACAAGTTCTACTACCCCGACAAAAAAAGACCACAAAAATTGTGACAATTCTGCTTATCATCTTCATGTGGTTTATGTACATGTTTTGTCTCAAAAACAAAAAATAGTTAAAATACTTGATGTATGTTGATAGGTCAAAGTTTAATAAAATTGATTAAAACAAGACTTGCTTTGGCTTGGAAGAAATGCATCATTAGCTGCTGGAATTTTTTAAAGAATCATTAGCCAGTGGACATAACCATGCAAAAAAAAGTGCATGGTTAATTGAAAATTAGGTAGGCACTATGACACTCATATCCCTAAACCTCGCTTTTCTGATAGTTCCAATGAACTCCAAAGATGAGATCTGAAGGGCTAGACAAAGATGGCGCACAATTTCTGAAAGCTTTGGAAAATGGTATGGAGAGATTGAAAGTGAAGTACAAACTTGGCTTATAGCAGCAAAAACAAAATGGAGTCTCGACGGTGGCCTTACATGGAATGTAGTAAAAAGAGATACAACAAACTCGTGCTCCGGCCCCACAGCAGCCTGGAAAATTTGTTCAGATCTTTGACTCAAGTGAGGTCACATTAATCCTTTTTACTTCGTCACAGTTTTCCGAAGTGAAAGGATGTAGTAACAAATCTCAGGCTTGTAAATTGGCAACTTCTTTGAGTTGGCGGATCTAAGTTTGCACCAAATTCTCTGTCTAACACTATCGTCCAACTAACTTATTAATCTGTATTTCAGTGTCATATTCTCACTATCTTGCCAAGATTACACAAGCCCTCCTGTCAACTCTAAACATGATTCCACACTAGAATTTGAGATGCGTCGTTCCCGAACGGGTGACGCCTAGGCTCTCTACTTGTTCGACGAAAACCCTAAACTCTAACATTATATACAACGGCAGCGAGAGAATAAAAATATATATACCATATGCAGCGAATATAAAATGAGATGAAATAACTTCAAACGAATTAATCATTTCACATTGAGACTAAATGAATTTTATGCCCATATTTGGATTGTAAAATAAATGGAGATTGTTATGCATTCACCTGCACATGTAACCTCAGAATGCATCCAAAGAATTATACAAGTTTAAAAGTTCTGGAATGATTAACTGGACAACACTTTGGCAAAAAATCTAAACTAACTAAACAAAAAAGCAATAAGAGTATAAGAGGATTCCACTATTTTCAATTTACTGTGTCCTAAGGATGCTCATTGATTGGCCTTTGTGTGTCATTGACAATTTGGGCCACTAGTAACTTCGATTATGTCGTAATAGTTTACGCATTAAACTCGGTATCAACGCTTGCTCACAAAGAATGAAAAATGTTAATGAATGGGAGATAATACACACAATGTGACACACACAAGTAATCAATTCATAGATGATAGAACCGCTGTACTTATTCTTGACCTTGCAATGGTTTAGTTTCAGTTATTGAAGTCTGAAACAACTCGAGCATTTCTTTGCAAGCTAATAAAACAACTCGTTAGGTAAATACAACCAGAATCTTAAGCTTGGCATGACGAACTCGAAACTCATAAGACTTTAGACCGTATTATACTCACTAGTACAGTTGCACATCACATTTAACGGCAATACATGCATATAGACAGGAAACGGGATAGAATTATAATGAATGGCATGTCGCAACCACACCATTTCTTTGTCCACTTGCTATATACATATGAAGATGCTACAGCCTGGAGGAAGAACAGCCTGAGGATCAGGTCGGCGCCACTCACCGTGAGGTTCTCGCCACGGTGAAGACCCGTCGTGTCCGGGGCGGTCCGGGATAAGGGCGTGGCGTGAAGGCGTCGCTGGGGATCGGGGAGGATGGGGTGGCGCCCGCGACGGCGGGCGGCGCGGGGGGGTCCGGGAGAGGGCGGCGGCGGGCGGCGTGCGGGCGGGATGGCGCTGTTTGGCGATGGCGCTGCCGGCGGCAGCGGCGCGCGGCCGGGCCTTGGGGCGGAGGCGGCGCTGGCGGCGGCGATGGCGATCGTGTCGGGACCCGGATATGCAAATCCGAAACCCTTCTGGTATCTTGCACTAGTCGAGGATCACGCTTAGTGCACACAAAGTGGAAACATAGATGACATATCATTCCATACATCGAAATAACTAAGAAGAAGCAAATTATTATTGAATAAAGCAAACGACCTTATGGTCAAGGTTCATACACCAATGCCTCTTGGCTTAAGAAACAAATAAACTATTGCAGCGGAAATAAAATAACTTGGGCCATTCGACATGCCACAGTAATAAATCTGGGAAGCGCCATCCTAGTCGGCGAGGTCTTCATAGTATTCCTCGCTCTTCAAAGTCTTCACCACAGATGTCTTCATCTCGCTTTATGGAATAAGCACCGCAATAAAAAGCGGGGTGAGTATGCAACATACTGCAAGTCTCGGAAACTTAATGCAAGTAACTAAATGCATGGCTTAAACAAAGGAAGGCATAATATGGTTCATTTGCGTAAAGCAATAACTTGAATTGAAATACAATAAATAGATTGAAGGCGATTAATCAAACAATAATAAATAAGCTCGTAAATCAATGATAGACAACATGAACAGAATGACGAGGCATCACCCTACATCATTCGAAACAAGTATCAACCACACAATTCAACAGTATAACTTGAGACAACAAAACAACAGTGAACTTCCCGTTCACATCCCAACAATTCCACATTTCACGAAAGTACTCTATACCCCGTGTGAAATCCCCGGGCTTGTCCATGACCGCGGACACGGCTATTCGAATAGGTTACACTCTGCGAGAGGTTATGCGGCTTTACCCACAAGACATGATCATCCCTTAGTGCCAAGCGCTAAAAAAAACACACTTCCTTTGGTGTGTCGGCAGAGAGATCACTACAAAGCCTTTACAATGCATGTCTAAACCCAGTACTGCCCTCTAAGGTTTCGCCCCTCGGGGCCCCCTCTTGAGCCATGTGGGTCTACCCGTCCCACACCAACAACTGACAGTACTTAAGACTAGACATTGCAGATTAATCAGCTAGGTCCGTCCCATACCGGACTTGTGGTTGCACGGTTAGGCCCAGTTCAATGGCGCACAAGATTAAGTCCTTAAATTGTTTCAGGCAAACAGCCACATCCCAATGTGCTAGAAAGCACCCCCTTTACTGCACGATCAATTGCCCGAGGGAAACATTTTGTTCAACCCAAAACCAATGGCATCCCCGCCATGGTACAATAAGTTTTACAACAAAGGGTCAATGACCACAATTCCATATCTCATTAAGTCAAGATTAACATTAATTCACGGATGATATGAATCCCATCGGACAACTAAGCATGGCTAAGCATAGCTACGTTAACCCAATGTTGGTATAATGATTATGTCCAACTAGTAATGTACCACCCTAGGGTTAACAATGGATTCATGGCATTCCAATAATCAAAGGGGCATACTCCAACAGGTAAATAGCTACTCCATAAACTAGCATTGTTACACAAATAGCATGCAATTGTATACAACAAAATACTTTTGCAAACATGGGTTCAATATGATCAAAGGTCTACGACTTGCCTTGCTGTTCAAATGCTGAGTCTTGGTCTTCGAAGTCTCCGTTCGCTCCTTCGGGATTCACGTCTCACCGGAAATAAAGCAACGAAACCAAATAAATACAAAACAGAGAGGAAAACAACCTCAAAATTGAAAATAAATGGCTCTGGAATGTAGAGCTTGATTTTACAAAAATTTAGAAATTTGAATCGGCTCAATCGGAGTTCGGGACGAAGGGAAACGGGCCTTGGAAGATTTAATTCAGAGAAAATCAGAAAAATTCGGAAAGGGTGACACGTGTCAGCTTGTGATTGGCTGGGATTTTCGGTTTTTCAGAAAATCAGAAAAAGAAAATAAATGCCGACTGACATGCGGGGCCCACATGTCAGTGGCTCGGTCCACGGTAGACCGAGACCACCGAGAGGGCAATCGGGTGACGCGGCGAACCACAACGACGTGGCATGCCACGCGGCGGCTAGGGCTGAGGTGGCGCCGGCAACACCTGCGTGGCGGCCGACGCGACGATGACGCAGCATGGGGCGGGGTTCGACACGCTGGCGAAATCGAACACGCGTCCGTTAGCGTCGGATGGCGAGAACGAGGACGCGGTGAAAAGGCGTGGAGACGATCTGGATCGTCGGCGACGACGGACGGCGGAGAGCTTCATGAAGAACTTCGGCGGGGCGGCGGCGTACTCACCGCAATGGGAGAAGACGCCGCGGTTTTGGCGTTTAGGCGGCGGATCGGCCGGAAGAAATAGCGGATCCGGAAGATGGCGACGCGACGAGTTCGGGGTGTCTCTCGGCGGAGGATGGCCGAGCACCAGAGACGGCGGAGAAGGTGTTGGGAGGCGGCGAACCTCGGCGAGCTCGTTCTCCTCGACGGCAGGTCTTGGGCGGCGAGAAGTAGGGCGCGGTGCGGCACGAGAGGCGAACCTCGGGACGGTCGTGGCGTCGGCTTAAATAACCTCGGGCGGGCCACGCGAAAAACTCGGAAGGCGGCGTGGCGCCGGGTCTCCGGCGTTAGGGTTTCGGGCGGCGTGACGGGCTCGATCGGGCCGAGCGCGTGTGAGGATCCGACAATGAGGAGGCAGCGGCATGCGTGGCCAACGTGCGCAGGAATGGGCCGGGTGGAGCGGGGCAGGCGAACGAGAACGGGCCGGGCAAGATTCGGCCCGAGGAGGTTTTGGAAATTAAAACCGTTTTCCGAATTAATTTAAATTCCAGAAATTCAAGTAAATCCAATTAAATTCAAATAAATACCAAATAAATTCAGAAAAATCTCTAAAAATACAGAAAAATTCCTTGGAGCACAAGGAACCCAACAAAAACTGGAAACCTTTAGTTTGATGCATAGATTAATCAAATTAAATCTTTTTATTATTTGAAAATTCAGATTAAGCTTCAATTAATTCCAAGAAAATGCAAATGGTTCACTTTTGAATTTAAACATACCAAAACTCAAATTTTGGGATGTTACAAACCTCTCCCCCTTAAAGGGAATCTCGACCCCGAGATTCGGACTGGCTAGAGAATAGGTGGGGAAACTCGGACTTCAGATCTTCTTCTCGCTCCCAAGTGGCTTCCTCTTCTGAATGATTACTCCACTGGACTTTGCAAAAACGGATGATCTTGCTTCTCGTGATGCGCTCCGCAACATCCAATATCTTCATTGGCTGCTCTTTGTAGGTGAGATCCTCTTGCAAATCAATAGCTTCCAACGGCATCTGCTCTTCTGGCACTCGCAGGCACTTCTTCAACTGAGACACATGGAACACATCATGGATTCCAGCGAAGGACTGAGGCAACTCAAGCTTGTAAGCAACTTCCCCTCTTCTTTCCAGGACTTTGAACGGTCCAACATATCTAGGGGCAAGTTTTCCTTTTACTTGAAATCTCTTAACTCCTTTGAGAGGGTGACTCAAGATACACATAATCATTGGGCTCAAAACTCAAATCTCGGCGATTTATTATCTGCATAACTCTTACATGCGCTTTGAGCTATCTTCAACTTGTCTCGAATTAATCAGACTTGCTCTTGACTTCTTGCAGATGGCAGGACCAAATAATTGTCTTTCTCCAGTCTCTTTCCAATTAAGAGGGGTTCTGCACTTTCTTCCGTATAAGGCTTCAAAAGGAGACATTTGCAGGCTAGCCTGATAACTATTATTGTAAGAAAACTCTGCATAGGGCAAACACTTGTCCCACTTTGCACCATAGGTTAAAGCGCAAGCTCTTAGCATATCTTCAAGAATCTGTTCACGCTCGGTTTGTCCATCACCGAGGGTGATAAGCGATCTCGAACACCGAGATGAGTTCCCATAGCTTCATGCAAACTCGCCAAAAGCGAGAGGTAAAGCTGGGTTCCTCTATCGGAGACAATCTTCTTAGGCACTCCATGAAGACCGACAATCCTTGACATATATAATTCTCGCCAATTTATCTCCTGTAGGTAGTCTTGATCGGATGAAGTGAGCTACCTTAGTCAATCGATCCACTATCACCCGGATCGAATCATAACACCTTGGGTCTTAGGAAGTCCGTAATAAAATCCATACCAATCTCTTCCCACTTCCACTCTGAATCTTCAATGGTCAAGCAATCCTGCTGGCCTCTGATGCTCTGCTTTAACCTTCTGGCAAACATCACAAAGAGCAACATATTCTGCAATCTCACGCTTCATACTAGGCCACCAATACCTTTCCTTGAGGTCCTGATACATCTTGGTACTTCCAGGGTGAATGGAGTATAATGTCTCATGCGCTTCTTTGAGTAACAGCTCTTTGAGCTCTTTTTGATCAGGTACACAAATACGATTCTCATACCACACAGTACCCTTTTCATCTTGATGAATCTCAGGGCTTTTCCTTTCTTCATATTAGTCTTGATCTCCTTGATATCGGCATCATCGGCTTTGGGCTTCCTGGATCCGATCTTCCAAAGATGGGCGACTTCCAAAGTAGCTAGGTAACCTTCCTCAACCACTTCGGACTAAGCTTCAAATTCCTCATAGAGAGTGGTGACTTTCCTTAATCATCAAGGTATTGCGAGAACTCTTTCTACTTAAAGCATCAGCTACGACATTGGCTTTGCCGGGATGATAATGAATTCCAATGTCATAGTCCTTGATCAACTCTAACCATCTTCTTTGTCTCATATTGAGATCGGCTTGGGTAAAAATGTACTTGTGCTCTTATGATCATGTACACCTCACAGCGATTCTCGATGAGGTAATGGCGCCTAAATCTTTAAAGCATGCACTACGGCTAATTCCAAATCATGGGTCGGATAGTTGACTTCATGTGGCCTCGGTGACGAAGCATATGCCACAACCTTCTTATCTTGCATTAGCACACAACCAAGTCCTTGACGGGATGCATCACGTAAATATCTCAAAATCCGTTACGATATCACGCAAAACAAGCCTTTGGGCGATTGTCAAACACTTCTTTAGCTCTTGAAAACTTCGCCACACTCGATGTCCAAGCAAATTTCTTCTCCTTTTTCAAAAGTTGGGTGAGCGGTCTAGCTTTTCTGGAAAAACCTTCTATGAAACGGCGATAATATCCCGCCATTCCAAGGAAACTTCTAACTTGGGTTACCGTCTTGGCGACTCCCAATTGAGCACATCTCTCACTTTACCGGGTCAACAATGACACCTTTGCGATATAACGTGACCTAGAAAGCAACTTCTTTCATCCGAACTCACATTTCTTGAACTTAGCATAGAGTTGATGTTCTCTTAGCTTCGTCAATACCTTCCGCAAGTGATCCTTATGTTCTGCCTCACTCTTGGAATAGATCAGAATGTCATCGATAAAGACAACGACAAACTTGTCTAAATATTCCATGAATACTTTATTCATCGGGGTCATGAAATAGGCGGGGCATTAGTCAAACCAAAAGACATCACGGTATACTCATCTTGTCCATACCGGTCACAAAAGTCGTTTTGGGTATATCCTCTTTGAATCTTCAACTCGATGGTAACCTCGACCTCAAGTCAATCTTGAGAATACTCCGCTCCTTGAAGCTGGTCAAACAAATCATCAATCCTTGGCGAGGGTACTTATTCTTAATGGTGACCTCATTTAGGCACGATAATCTACACACATCCTCCTCCGAGTTCCATCCTTCTTTTCAACCGTAAGAACCGGGCTCCCCATGGCGAAGAACTTGGTCTCACAAAACCCTGATCTTGTAACTCTTTGATCTGTCTCTTTACTTCAGCTAACTCATTAGCAGGCATCCTGTATGGTCTCTTGCAAATGGGTGGCGTTCCAGGAACTAGCTCAATCAAGAACTCTATATCTCTATCCGGTGGCATTAAGCAACTCATCTCGAAACACATCGGAAAATCTCTAGCAATTGGCACATCTTCTAGACTTATTCCTTTGGCACTACAAACTTTTATTCCTTCGGACTGATCTACGGCAGCTTGAAACTTTAGCTTTGTTCCATCTGGACTGGTTAATGTGATCTCTCTATTTCCACAATCCAAAACCGCTTGGTTCTTGGAGAGCCAATCCATTCCTAGGATTACATCTAGGGATTTGGTGTCTAGGACAATGAGGTTGGCTAGGAATTCTACCCCTCCGATTAATATCTTAACTTCGGGGCAGCCTTGGTTCATACTTAAATCGTAACCGGTGATGGTTTGGGGTCATCAAAGCGTGATCTTGTAGTTCTTCCATCATTCTACGGCGGTGCCTTTAACCGATGAGCAAACATAAAGAACTTTCTCATGATCTGTACCTTTGAGCAATGGCAGCTTGATTTTGCTTGGTTCAACAAATTAGCGAACAAGCAACCGCAACCGATTCTGCCGATTCATCATATTATTCATATTACGTGTCATGGCATTCATAAGTCGAAGTCTGAGCCGCCAAGAAATATTCCCAAATTCTGATCTTGACACCGCAGGTGGGGGTGGTGGGTTGGCACTGCATTAGCATCCATTGGCGCATCGTGGATCGCTCGAATCGAATGTCAACCATTTTGCGACGTAGCACAAGGGTTTGATAGGTAAGAGAGAAAAGCAGCAGTGTAGATAAGTGGTAAGGTCATCTAGGGGAGAAGGTAATACCCAAGGACAAAAGCCAACCAAAGGCATAGCCGAAAAGGCTATAAAACAAGGAGCCAAATAAAGCTTTGAACTTAAGGTACGATTGTAACACCGTGCTGGAGGCAAGTGTACAACATACCCGGCACACAAGCAATGAAAATCCTAGTATACGCAGACTAAACGTAACAAAGCCAAAAGAAATGGCATACTCCATCCCACGAAGCACCTTAACCTATCTTATATGGTAGTCTTCTCGGACATACTCTTCAACGACTTTGATCTTCACCTCCTTGGATTTGATTCTTGCAGATGCCTTGGGGTTTGAGAAGTTTCATGAGATAAGGTCAATTTAAATTTCAAAGCAATGTTTCAAAGAAAGAAGAGGAATTAAGAACATAGGAATAAGATGAGAAGAGACAAACTATTAAATACCAATTTATTGGTTTGATTTAGAAAATAATTTTGAAGACCATGCTAACTAAGAAAGCGACCTCTGATCGATATGGCTCGATACCATCTCTGTCGGGACCCGGATATGCAAATCCAAACCCTTCAGGTATATCGTGCACTAGTCGAGGATCACGCTAGTGCACACAAGGAAACATAGATGACATATCATTCCATACATCGAAATAACTAAGAAGAAGCAAATTATTATTGAATAAAGCAAGCGACCTTATGGTCAAGGTTCATACACCAATGCCTCTTGGCTTAAGAAACAAATAAACCATTGCGGCGGAAATAAAATAACTTGGGCCATTCGACATGCCACGAGTAATCGTGCTGGAAAACGCCATCCTAGTCGGCGAGGTCTTCATAGTATTCTCGCTCTTCAAAGTCTTCACCACAGATGTCTTCATCTCGCTTTATGGAATAAGCGACCCGCAATAAAAAGCGGGGTGAGTATGCAACATACTCGCAAGTCTCGGAAACTTAATGCAAGTAACTAAATGCATGGCTTAAACAAAGGAAGGCATAATATGGTTCATTTATGTAAAGCAATAACTTGAATTGAAATACAATAAATAGATTGAAGGCGATTAATCAAACAATAATAAATAATGGTAAATCAATGATAGACAACATGAATGTAATGACGAGGCATCACCCTACATCATTGAAACAAGTATCAACCACACAATTCAACAAAGATAGCTTGAGACAACAAAACAACAAAGTGAACTTCCGTTCACATCCCAACAATTCCACATTTCACGAAAGTACTCTATACCCGTGTGAAATCCTCGGGCTTGTCCATGACCATGACACGGCTATTCAATAGGTTACACTCTGCAGAGGTTATGCAGCTTTACCCACAAGACATGATCATCCCTTAGTGCCAAGCGCTAAAAAACACACTTCCTTTGGTGTGTCGGCAGAGAGATCACTACAAAGCCTTTACAATGCATGTCTAAACCCAAGATCGCCCTCTAAGGTTTAGCCCTCGGGGCCCCTCTTGAGCCATGTGGGTCTACCCGTCCCCACACCAACAAGCGACAAGATTTAAGACTAGACATTGCAGATTAATCAGCTAGGTCCATCCCATACCGGACTTGTGGTTGCAGTTAGGCCCGAGTTCAATGGCGCACAAGATTAAGTCCTTAAATTGTTTCGAAAAACACCACATCCCAATGTGCTAGAAAGCACCCCTTTTTCGCACGATCAATTGCCCGAGGGAAACATTTTGTTCAACCCAAAACCAATGGCATCCCTGCCATGGTACAACAAGTTTTACAACAATGGTCAATGACCACAATTCCATATCTCATTAAGTCAAGATTAACATTAATTCACGAGATGATATGAATCCCATCGGACAACTAAGCATGGCTAAGCATAGCTACGTTAACCCAATGTTGGTATAATGATTATGTCCAACTAGTAATGTACCACCCTAGGGTTAACAATGGATTCATGGCATTCCAATAATCAAAGGGCATACTCCAACGGGTAAATAGCTACTCCCATAAACTAGCATTGTTACACAAATAGCATGCAATTGTATACAACAAAATACTTTTGCAAACATGGGTTCAATATGATCAAAGGTCTCGACTTGCCTTGCTGTTCAAATGCTGAGTCTTGGTCTTGAAGTCTCCGTTCGCTCCTTCGATTTCGCGTCTCACGGAAATAAAGCAACGAAACCAAATAAATACAAAACAGAGAGAAAACAACCTCAAAATTGAAAATAAATGGCTCTGGAATGTAGAGCTTGATTTTACAAAAATTTAGAAATTTGAATCGGCTCAATCGGAGTTCTGGACGAAGGAGAACGGGCCTTGGAAGATTTAATTCAGAGAAAATCAGAAAAATTCGGAAAGGGTGACACGTGTCAGCTTGTGATTGGCTGGGATTTTCGGTTTTCAGAAAATCAGAAAAAGTAAATAAATGCCGATCGACATGCGGGGCCCACATGTCGATGGCTCGATCCACTGATGAGACCGAGACCACCGAGAGGGCAATCGGTGACGCGGCGAACCACAACGACGTGGCATGCCACTTGGCGGCTAGGGCCGAGGTGGCGCCGCTGGCATAACACACGCGTGGCGGTAGCGCGACGATGACGCAAAGATGGGCGGGTTCGCCACGCGGCGAAATCGAGCACGTCCGTTAGCGTCGGATGGTCGAGAAACGAGGACGCGGTGAGAAGGCGTGCTACGATCTGGATCGTCGGCGGACGACGGACGGACGGAGAGCTCGCGAAGAACTTCGGCAGGGGCGGCGTACTCACCCCGATGGAGAAGACGACGCTGGTTTTGGCGTTTAGGCGGATCGGCCGGAAAAATAGCGGATCCGGAAGATGGCGACGCGACGAAGTTCGGGGTGTCCTCGTGAGGATGACCGGAGCACCCCGAGACAGCGGAGAAGGTGTTGGAGGGCGGCGAACTGGCGAAGCTTCGTTCTCCTCGGCGGCGAGGTCTTAGGCGGCGAAGTAGGGTGGCGGTGCGGCACGGAGAGGCGAACCGGGACGGTCGCGTGGCGTCGGCTTAAATAGCCTCGAGGCGGGCCAGACGCGAAAACTTCGGAAGGCGGCGTCTGGCGCTGGGTCTCCGAGGCGGCTAGGGTTTCAGTAATGGCGGCGACGTGGCTCGATCGGTTTAGCGCGTGGGGATCCGACAATGAGGACGCGGCTTTGGGCGGCCATGGCCAGGAAATAAATGGGCCGTGGAGGGGGGCAGGAACAGAACAGGCCGCAAGATTCGCCCGAGGAGGTTTTGGAAATTAAAACCGTTTTCCTAATTAATTTAAATTCGAGAAATTCAAGTAAATCCAATTAAATTCAAATAAATACCAAATAAATTCAGAAAAATCTCTAAAAATACAGAAAAATTCCTTGGAGCACAAGGAACCCAACAAAAACTGGAAACCTTTAGTTTGATGCATAGATTAATCAAATTAAATCTTTTTATTATTTGAAAATTCAGATTAAGCTTCAATTAATTCCAAGAAAATGCAAATGGTTCACTTTTGAATTTAAACATACCAAAACTCAAATTTTGGGATGTTACAGATCGAGAGCGAAGAAGACACAGCTAGGTCAGCAGGGACGCGAAGAGAGAGCGAGTGCGAGACGGGCGGGTCGGCCGGGGTAAATTACAACAGCAATTAAATTCGAGGGCTACGCGGCCCACGAATTTAATTAATTTCGTGGGTATTTACGTAAACCGACGAATTTAAGTTATAAACTCGTGGGTATTATTTTGGCCAACGAATTTAATTAAATACGTGGGTTTTTTGTAAACCAACGAATTTAAATATATAAATTCATGAGTTTTTCTTTAGCCCACGAATTTTTCCCTATTTCTTGTAGTGGACAAAGACTAGCTATTTTTCGAAGGCAAGTTATGCTTTGATCATTTTGCTCCTATGTTTTTAAATGTTATGTTGATTTAAATTATGCATGTTAATTTAATTATAAAGCGTTCATGTAATTTGGGATTAGATATTTACCACTTGATATTGTCACCTTGTCCATAGTATTTGTATGTCACTAAATCATTGTCACCCTAGGTTGGATTTTACATACTAGTCTATACTAGTCGCCAGATTGGGGTAATTAGAATGTGTTAGTTTGCTTAGCCTTGCTACCCGAACTAATGACACAGTATTGGGAATAAAGTCGAATATTGAATATTGAATTATAGAACATGTTTTGAAAGAATGTGACATGTATTATTGAAAAGATGATGGCACGTGGTGCATGGTAACCAACCGGTGGGAAAATGGTTTAGACTGGGGCAAGTGGCAAGATGTTCAGTGGTGGGCCAGATGTGGCATTTGGGCGGTCGCATTTGGATTTGGTTTTTATTGACATGTTGACATGATGAGTTTTTAGGAAGTCTTGTCTCTGTCAATTAAGGACTTAACCTTACAAGAATTTGAACTGAGCTAACCATACAACCACAAGTTCCGAAATGGGACGGACCTAGCCAAGTAAATTGTGAAATCTATTCTTCGGTACTGTCGTGGTGGAGTGAGTCCCGGGAGTACAGGTGGTAAAACTCACAGGCGCAAGAGGGGGGCCCTGTTATGGAGGTGTATCCCTTCAGTGTTGAATCCTTAGCGGGCAGTACTGAGTTTAGATGGATCTTTGGAAAGGCTTTGTTACAGTTACTCGCCTTTGTGGTGTTTGACTGTATCTTGCGGGTAAAGTGTATAACCTCTGCAGAGTGTACAAACTATTCGAATAGCCATGTCCACGGTATTGGACATTGCTCAGGGATTACAGACAAGGGTTAGACTTTATTAAAAATGTGGTTGGGTTTAAAGATGAAGTTGATGGAAGTATGAATTAGGATGTGGAAATGCTTTTACTTAACTTCTGGAAATGTTATTGATAATTCTACTTGTTTTTACTGCTTTCGAATCTACTTATGTTATTTGTTAAATGTTGTTTAATGCAAATAAACCTTTAAGCCATTCCATTGGAATAAGCCTTGCATGTAGCATATTATGTTGCATTCTGTGCATAGCTTATTGAGTACCAATGTACTCACCCCCCTTATAATCACAACATCAGAAGATGAAGAACCGCAAGTGTTTGAGGAGGAGAAGAATGACGACCTAGCTAACTAGGGGAAAGGCCTAGTCAGTTGCCTGTGGCAAACTGGGGCTCCACGAGGATTTATTTTTGCCGCTGTTATTTGTTTACTCTGAACTTAGCCCTGCGTGGCTTAATATTGTAAGGCTGACCTTAAGGTCTTAACAGTTTAATTTGAGATAAATACATTATTGTTATTATTTCCGCTGTGTATGTGTGTTGGTATTCATCTCTGTTGTATCTGTGAGCACCGGCGTGATCCTGGACTGGTGTATCACACTGAATGTTCGAAATTCAAATTCCGGGCGCGACATTGTGCTCTGAGATAAACCATATTTCCACTTCAAGTTCCCTCTCAGACGTGTGTTTATCGGCGAAATACTTCATTCGTGAGCTAGCTTTCTCTATATTAACCTTGATAGCTTCCAACACAGCCTGAATGTCTTGGATCCCTTTCCTAGCTTCTTCGAATGTGTTTTCAAACAAGATATTCTCAATTATCATTGGTGGTTTCATGCCATACAAAGCTTGGAAAGGAGTTATCTTCAATGAGGTATGAAATGTGGTGTTATACCACCATTCCGCTTGAGTTAACCATTTATGCCATCTTCTTGGATTAACAAATGCCATACATCTTAGATAACCCTCAAGACATTGATTCGCTCTCTCGGTTTGACCATCTATTTGAGGGTGGTAAGCACTACTAAGCCGAATTTGTACTCCCAAGGCTTTGAATAATTCTTTCTTCAAGGTATTTGTAAAGATTCTATCTCTATATGTGATTATCAGCATTGGCAGCCCATGCAATCGATACACATTGTCCAAAAAATTGGCAACCTCCTAGACAGTATAGGGGTGCTTCAAAGAAAGAAAATGGGCATATTTAGTAAATCTGCCGCCACAACCATCACTACGTCCTTCCCTTCTGATTTTGGCAAACCCTCAGCGAAGTACGTCATAATATGGGTCCATGCCATATCTGGTATTGGCAAGGGTTGCAATAGTCCTTGATATGGTAGATGCGCCGACTTATTCTTCTGGCAAACTGCACAATTCCTGACAAACTCCAAAATCATCGCCTTCATTCTTGGCCAGTAGAACAACAATTTGGCTCTCTGATACGTGGCTCTCTCCCCTGAGTGACCTCCTAGTGCCAAGTTATGAAAAGACTCCAATAGCTAATTTGAACCTCAGCCCACAAAAATCTTTTCCTTGTACCTCAGTATGCCCTTGTTTAAAGTATGAAGTGGAACACTAGCAGCATTAATTCTCAACTAGGATTCCAATTCCTTATGGACAATATCATCCTTGTAGCTTTCTACTACTACAGTGATCCATTCAGGTATTGCTACTATGATTGCCATAATTTCAGCCGAATAGGGAACTCTCGATAGTGCATCAGCTGCTCTATTTTCTCTTCCCCTCCTATATTCTTTCCTTTACTTATACCCCAATAGCTTGACTAGCAGTCTATGTTGCACACCATCAATCAATCTCTATTCAGCCAACTATTTAAGACTTTCTTGATCAGTTCTGATAATCAAGGTTGATCCCACTAAATAGTGCTTCCACTTTTTCAAAGCTTCAATTATAGCAAGAGCTCTTTATCATAGATCGACATTGCTAAGGCCTTAGGACCAATTGCTTTACTCATATATGAGATGGGTCTCCTAGCTTGCATTAAAATCGCCCCTAGACCATTTCCACTTGCATCTGTCTCTAGGACAAAAGGTTGAGAGAAGTCTGGCAGTGCAAGTACTAGGGCATTGGTGAGGGCCTTCTTGATATCCACAAATGACTATAATTGTTCTCCTCTCCAGTGAAATGCATTCTTTTTGAGGGAATTAAATAAGGGTTGGCAAATTGTTCCAAAATTTTTAATAAATCTCTTGTAGTAGCATGCCAACCCAAGGAATCCTCTCAATTGTGTTCCATTCTCGAGAATTGGCCATTCTTGTACTGCTTTTACCTTATCTGAGTTGGTTGCCACCCCATGACCACTAATGGTATGCCCTAATTATTCTACCTACGATTGTCTAAAGACACACTTCTCTTTGCATAAAGCTTGTTCTTCCTCAAAATCTATAATACTTGCTTGAGATGGTTTACATGTTCCTCCATGGTCAGACTATATATTAGTATGTCGTCGAAAAACACTAACACACATTTCCTCAAGAGCTTGGCCAGTAATCTATTCATCAGAGCTTGAAAACTGGCAGGTTCATTTGTCAACCCAAATGGCATTACAATGAACTCACAATGCCAGTGTGTGTACTAAATGCTATCTTGAAAATGTCATCGGGTTTGATTCGGATCTGATGATAGCGAAACCTGAGATCTATTTTGGAAAAATATTTGGCTCCATGCAGTTCATCCAATAGGTCTTCAGCTACTGGAATTGGATATTTGTTCTTAATTGTGTTGGAATTCAGCTGTTTGTAGTCTTGAGGATGGTCTTTGCATAGAACCTCCTTAGCCTCATCGTGTTCCAATTGTATATGCTTATCACTCTTGAGGATGGTCTTTGCATAGATCACTACCCCTATCACCCCTTTGTCCATTAATTTCATCAACTTCAATTCGTTGATAACGTAATTTTCCCTAGGAATTGTTTCATCACAGAAAATGACTAATTTCTTCCCATCTTTGTTAATGCAAAGCTCTCTAGTCTTAAGTTCCAAACATACTGGACTATGTTGGAAAATCCAATCAGATCCAAATATAACATCATGCCCCTTTAGTGGTAGCACTCTAAAATTGGAAAGGATGGATTCCCCTTGTATAACATATCGATATCCCATGCATAGAGAATTACTTTCCATCTTCGACCCGTCAGCTACTGTCACCTGTATTAGAGAGCCGTTGCTGATTTCACATTCTGTTTTCACTACTAGAGCTAGTGTTATAAAAGTGGCAGAGCTTCCACTATCTACTAATGCCACGGCATTGATTTTTCCCATCTGTACTCTCAGAGTAAAAGTAGTTAATCCTGGGTTCATGTATGCATAATTGGTTCACCTCTCCTTCCATCTTGTGCAAAAGACTGCCCGAGTAGTAGTATATGCCCCTTCCAATCCATCTTCCTTTTCCTCATCTTTGTCTTCAATCATGATTAAGTGTAATTGTTTTTGAAACTTACACACTTTACTATGACCCAACACCCATGGTTCTTGACACATATAGCATCTTCCTCCAGCCCATTTGTTGCCATTCCTTCTTTTTGGTTGGACTCTCAGCCTTATGATTCCCATTTCCATATTGGCTTAATTTACTATTGGCACCTGGAACCCACGTGGAATACTTCTTAGGAATGGTGCTACCATCATAATTTCTGGCATGGGAATTAGCTTCCACCAATGTTTTAGGATTTAGAGATTTCAATGGAATTTCGATGTGATTCTTCAACCCAGATATGAAATAATCCAAGAAGTACCCCTCTGAGAGATTAGGGTTGTTTCTCTTGACCAAATTCATTAAGCATTCAAATCTGTCAATATAAGTTTCAATGGATCCTACTTGACTCAAGCCCATGAAGTTATTGATTACTTCAACTCTTGTCTTAGCAGCAAATCATTTGCAAATCATATCACAAAATTGCTGCCAGGTGACGGCACTGGTGTCAATCTTGTTGCTGCTTATGCATTGATCCGCTCTTCCAACAAATAGATTTCAACTATTGCTACTTTTTGGCCCTCAGGAGTCTTACCCAACTCAAAACACTTTTTAGCCTTCTTGTTGTACAAATCCTTCACTCGCCCTAGGCATTGTATAGCCTCCTTGAAAATTGGCTCTAAAAGGTGGTACAGAAATAAGAATCTGATCAAAATAGCTATTTGGTGATCTGTAAGAAGGTACATAGGGTGGAGTGGATGCTGTGCATTAAGGTGCAAATGTCCCATTTGCCAACAATGATGGATAAACACTAACCCCAAATGTTCCTACTACAAGGCTGTCAACTCCTCTTCCAGATCCTATTGTCGTGACCTAGTGATTTGTATTTCCAAAAGGAGTGTGAACTGGTATGGGAGTACCATTCATGCTATTACTGGTTTTGTACTTTGGAACATGAGAGTACCCACTTCCTGATGTGCCATAAAAATTTGCTCCTGAAGATGAAATCCTTACTTCTGCTTGCCCAAATTGCTCTGCATCATTGTCCAGCATAGCTAGTGTACTAGTAACTTCCTTTTGGCCCGATCTATCAAGTAAAGTATTCAGCATTTCCATTACTGGTCTATCTTTGAGAAATTACCCTTCAACTGATTCTAGAATTGGTTCATTTGTTCTTTGAATGAAGCAAAGTTCTCCCCCATCTGATTTTGTAGATTAATCACCACTTCATATCATCCACATCTCCTACTAGAGCCAATCCACCCTCCTCATCAAGTTGTTTTCCAACCTTCGACATTATCAGAGTTCTCTGACCGACTCGATTCATGAAAATCCTAAGTTCTCAGAATAAGATTCCCACCAATCAATCTTCACTTACCGCGCAATCCAGAAGTTTCTTCCAATGATATTAGGGATTTTATGAGGAACCAAGTTCCTCAACCTATTACGCTACAATATAGCCTCAATACACAATCAGCTTAAGAATTGATGGTCTCTGATAGCAAATGTTAGGCCCCTAAGGAATCTGACTTCAACTCCAAATCATGAACACCAAATCAGAAGAAAAACAACTGGAGAAAAGCAAAATGGATAGATACTGGATGCGAAACAAAGAAGGAGAAAGCAAGAACTCAAATACTCTTCTCATTCATCCATAACAGAATTTTTTACAACCCAAATGAGCTATATAGTTTATTCAGAGTTACCACAAGGGAAATGAGAAAGTGATTACATCCATCTGACAAATTACTATTATTATGCCTTGTAATTACTACTAATGCTCTTAGCCCTTGGATTAACAGTAAACTTCATCAGCTCTTGTCAATCATTGGATCTTCATAAAGTCTCTTCTCCCTTGGATCAAGCTAACCGAAAGAGTTCCGCAACATCTAGTCCATTGATTGACTAAACTGAAGCTTCCTTCTATCTTTCAAATTCAATCCTGCTTACTGCCTAACACCGAAGTTCAAAATTCTAACTACATTTCAGAATTTTAACAGAAATCCAGAAAAAAATCAAAATAATAAATTTGAAATCCAGTATATTTAAAACTGATAAATCCAAATTTTTGCTAAATCACTGAAATTTTGATGATTTTCAACTTCTTGTAAAATGATATCCCAAGGCTAGAAAAAATTGGAAAAAATAAAAAAATCATACAAGCATTTATCTACATTTCCTATTTGTTTGAATGCAAAATACTATGTATTTGCATATAAAATTCTCAAGTTAGGGTTTAGAGTTTACATGATTTAAAGACAAAATCTAAGTTAGGGTTTAGAGTTTAGTCAGAAATGCATTATGTAAGGCCAAAATCCAAGTTGGGATTTAGGGTTTAGGTCGAAATACAATTTAAGGTTAAAATCTAAGTCAGGGTTTAAACAAAAATATATCATTTAAGACCGAAATCCAAGTTAAGATTTAGAGTTAGGGTTACATAATTAGTAAAACCTAATTTTCAAATTTCTTCATTCTGCCAGAATTTAGAATATCAACATTAGCCAAAATTCACCAATATTTTGAACCCTAGTTTGGACATAGAAGCATGGGTCCAGATCATAACTAGCTATCTTTATTAAAGATATATTTCCTCTTATTTTCTAAATAGTTAACTATAGCTTTTTTTTACTCTAAACATGAAGCTACGAACTAATGTTCTCCTATATCAGCTACAAGTGCTATAACTAGCAATAGCTCTACTATATACCTTAGCTTGTAGCTAGCCATATCTTCACTATCTTACATAGATACTTATGAGCTAAAACATTGGGCCTATTTTAAAATCTAATGTTACTAGAAGAATCAAATGCATCTCTTATAAGACTAAACTACGGAAAAAAACCTAGTCAAAGACATCATCTCTTCCTTTTTCAATAATCCAGCAATCATATTTCTTAGTGATTAAGTACTTGTGAAAAACATGATGATATAGTTGTCGGTTATAGTCTTTGATATATATTAGCATGTTTGTTGATTCCAAACTTAATTCATATTCTTCCTGTAAAAATATTAATACCTTCTATAGTAACATGATTTTATGATTTATTTGAGGTGACTTATATTATATGCATATGTAATTTTTTTAAATTGTAATACTAAAAACACTATGAATGATTGTTTCCAAGATAGCTAGAGGTAGCTGCTATAGCTTTTTTGGAATCTTGTCACAAAGCCACAAAAATAATGATTTATAACCTTGATTTCCTTTTAACACGTATACGAAAGAGATATTTAAAATGAAACTATATATAATTATTATCTCTAAACATTACAATTCTCCGTCCAAGTTTATAAGGTGTATTTTTTTTTGGCACATAGATCAAGAAGATATTAAAAATGACTAAATTACTCCTAATTATTATCACTAAGCACTATACCCACGAGCTTTGGTGCTGAAATTTGTCTTATTTATCTCATTCCATTGGTTGCATTAAGTTCCATCATCTTTGCATGTGAGTTGTCTTAAAATTCACTTATATCTTTGAGATTAGCAACTAGGGCTGGTGAATTCTAGTTTGTATCATTACTTATCATTACAATAACTAGAATTATTAGATTGCATAGAAAAATAAATATTGTCTATCCAAGCTCCACCTTCTACTTGCCAAATAGGTACCATTCTCCTTGCAATCGCTTTGCCAAGCTTGAATGCATTTATCATGAACCAGCCACCAGTTACCACCTGTTCGTATGGTAAGAACTATAAGAACTTGGTCAAAGGTTGAGTGTGAGAGAATTTGAACCACCAGCACCTAGTAGATGGTAGGGACATATACTTGTGATTTGTTTCTTGTTTTCACTAACAATGGCAGGTTCTCAACGTCGTAGTGCTTGGGCCAATAACATCCTAGGAGAAGAGGTAATTCACACTCTGAGATACAAAGAATGTATGAGTATAACCTCACCAACACGGGAGGTACGACGGCATAGCACACGTAGGAAAAATAAGTTCACGGTACCCATTTTTAGTGGTAAATACGATCCTGAAAGTTATATTACTTGGGAATTAGCTATAGTACAATCATTTGATAAACATGGAATTCCTAAGCATGATAAGGTTAGGGTTGTTACTAGTGGATTTAATGATTATGCTACTCTTTGGTGGAAAGATTATGCAAAAAAATCTGGACATCCCTAGCACATGGATTAAATTGAAGAAAATTATGAGAGCTAGATTTGTTTCTTGATATGTTGCTCGCCAATTATGGAATGAATTGCAACGTATAAAACAAGGTAGTAAAATTGTGGACAAGTATTACCAAGAATTTTAGCATAGATCTTTGCATTGTGGGTTAGAAGAGACCGAAAAGACTTGGATGAACTGTAACACCACGGCACCCCACGTACCCTGAATGTTACAACCTCAAGCACCAACAATACAAAACACTATGAAATGCTAGTAAAAAAAGCTAGCATGCTAGTAGGTTTGCCGAACTTAACTAAAAATTTCGGCAGCACCTCCCCTAAAACCCGGACATCCACTCAGCAGACAAAAAAACAATTAATATATTTAACAACAACAACACATAAGCATAAAACATCCACCGTATCATACTTGACAAGTGGAGCATATCAAAGTGATAACCACATAAAGTAAACACAGCATTCCCATAACCACATGACCAACTCAGAATACATGAGCTCAATCCAAAATACCACCAAGCAACCATGAACTCCTTACAAGCTGGTTAGATAAGAGGTATTACTAAAAAAAACTTAGCACCAACCCAAAAAGAAATATCATACAACAATTCTGACTATATGGATGATTAGTGTGAGTGAAGTGATGCTAAACCCCTTTCCCATATGCCGCTCTCCATATACCTAAAAACAATTAAATAAACAAGCGTGAGTCCAAAACTCAGCAAAGTGTATCAAATATAATTTCATAACCAATTAACACATTTAAATTCACAACATGATTATAATTCTTATACAACTCAACAAGTGCACAAAACAATTATATCAACACCACTTACCTCCTCTACCTCATTGCTTATTTCATACACATACCTCCTTAAGCCTCTTGGGAGGAGTCCATGACTCCATCTCGAATCCACATATTTCCAATTAACACAATAATTATCATTAGCGATGCAATACAACATGTATGCTCATGAATGCACTTTTCTTTGCACATACCGGTATTGCTGAGTGCACACCCGTCGATGTGCACCCTCTCATTCCCATCCATCCCGTGGAGGGGCCTACTCTTACTGTCTCGCTCCCATCCAATCATGTGGATGCACTACAGGGATCTTGCTCACTGTCCTCGGCTTTTACCAATGACACAGATCCCAAAACCGCCGATACAAAGCTTGGTCGTCGGCCTGCCGATGACACAAGTCCCACAACACAGAGTCGACGATACAACTAACCTATGTCGACGGCGAGCATAAAACCCGACGACAAAAATGCCATCCTGGGCCGGCCCGACACCCAGACTTTTATCGTCGACTCAAAAAGGGCTGCCGATACAGATGCCACATCTGTGTCGTCGGCTAAAAAAGGGCTGCCGATACAGATGCCACATCTGTGTCATCGGCGTCATTGCGGCAGCCGCTGACAAAGATGCCACATCTGTGTCGGCGGCTTCATTGAGGCCGCCGACAAATATGCCATATCTATATCGGCGGCTGTATGATTGCTACCGATAAAGATGCCACATCTGTGTCGTCGGCTATCTCGGGGCTGACAACACAGGCCCCTACTAGGATTGGATCTAGAACCAGCCTGGGGCTATTTTTGTCGTCGGCTTTGTCTATAGCCGACGACAAAGGTTGTAAAAATAAAAAAAATACTGGAATTTTTTTAAAAAATCCAATTTTAACCTGCAAAAAAACCCCATTCCCAGCAGTTTTATATTCCCAATTGCCCAGAATGATCACAATATATAATTTCACACACATCACCACATTCTCATTCACCGATACAATTCACAAATGATCACCATCGACACAGATAGTAAAATGCATCAATAAGTCCCAAATTCAGCTCACAAACCAAAATAGTATATCACATTCACAATCAACATGTCTATGTAGAACATGACATACTATTCTACCAACAAAACAAATAACTAATTAAGTTTGCGAACCGGCAAAAGGATCGGTAAACACATCGTCGATGAATTGATCTATGGCCGATCTTGTGCCACTGGAATCACCTTCCCGTGGAGCATTAAATCGCAGAGTAGGCGCAGGGATGGCAACGGTATATACCCGGCGGTATTACCACCGTACCGTGCAGTGTTAATAAAATTCACCGCTATAATACCCATACGCATGCGGGTATAAATTTACCCGCATTCCGTGCGTCGCGGGTAATGGGACCGACGGTAACCCATACCCGCATAATGTGTAGCTAATTCAAGTTTTTCGATTTTTTTAACATGTCAACTTGATGATATGTTTCTCATTAATGGTTGATGATTATGTACTTTTGTATCGTGTTGAAGAAATAAAGAAATTTGATGGATGCAAGATGAACAAGTAGAACTTAATAACACTCACCTCATCAAGCAAGAAGCGGGTGGATCATACCCATGGGTGAACGGTACCCAGATCGCGTGCGGCCATACCCGACGGGTGAAGGTTTCTCCCATTAAGGTACCCATGGGTATAATTATTGGACCAGATTTATACCTAATGGAGTAAATACCCATCGGTGTCGGGTTTCGTACCCATTGTTATCCCTAAGCGCAGTGAGGCGACACCGCAAGATTAGAGGAAACCACAATTTACCAACCTTCAAGAGCACCGACACAAACAAAGATCGTTACTTCCTTCTAAAACTAAAGCGCTTACTTGCGTTTGAAAACATTCACATTTGGATATAACGGTGTTCCACGGGCGAGGTTGCAAGATGGTTAGTGAAGGTGGCAAAGGCATTCTTGAACATAATTATAGGAAGGACGCCAACTAAACAATTAATTAACCATATGTAATGGAAGGTCAATGAGCATGAATACAATGTATTAAGCAAAAGTCTGTTTCATCGGATGTTTGAAGCTTAAACATGAACACTACCACCTCAACAACACTTAGTATTCAGTATTAACATTGTCGGAATGTCTCAATAATATGAATGTGAGATTCTTTCACCACTTCTCGGTCTTATGCCAAAACATGACAATCATCTGTCTCGGCGAGTAGCAGCAGATGTGCATGTACATTAGTGAGTCTTGAGAGATTTGAGTTCAACGATATCGTGTTGCTCTTGACTCCATGTTGAGGCCTCCGTAAATCACTAACCGAGGAATGTCCAAGTTCCTCAAGAATGCACAATCATCTATCTTGTAAAGTAAAATTCTCAATTCGAATCAATTTTCCAAATGCAAAGCAAGACACGGCCACCTCAAGATTCAAGTAAAACGGCCACATTGCAAACTCGAATAGATTTAAAATTCAACACCATTCCTCGAGAGCTCGGAAGGTGATTATTAATGGGGGCAAAATTAATGGGGGAAAGGCTGATACATTTTCACTAACAAAAGGAGAGATGATAGCTCTTGGTAAATACTCTACTGTGCCTCTTCATCCTCGGGATCTAGTTTAGAGACAAAATTTTTGCAGTTCCTCTCTGTCAATCTTGTCCACAACCTCATCGATTGCAAACAATAACTTTGAATAGCAAAAGGACAATAGGCAATTAAAACAAATATATCTTATTGGAGCATGAATCTTGAATTATCGATATAGAAGTAATATTTCATATTTTAGAAGTAATATTAGTACCCCAATTCATTACAAACTAAAACACCATATTTCACTCAACCTAAAGCAATTTCCATTTATTAAAAGATTGTAATGCACTTAAAGAGTAAAAAATTTGGCGACAATTCCCATAAAACTAGGACATCCACTCGTGGACAAAAGACAACAGATTGATATGATAACAACATAAAGCAAATTAGGATAGCCAACCAAGCACAACAACTACCACATTAATAAATTACATGACAAGAGCTTATTACAATTAAAAGCGATAAGTAAATGTGAAACTGTGGTGATGCAACATGTGTGCGTGCTAGTACTCCCATCCCTTCATGTCGGCTTCAAGGTACCTACAAACAATAGACAAACAAGCGTGAGTCGAAGACTCAGCCAAGTACACAAATAGCTTATTGAGCAAAATAGGAGGTCAAATCAAGAAGGAAGGCAGGAGTCAAAGACTTCATTAGTAATGAACTGGGGTATTTCATTGAAGTATATCCTTATGAATATTTCATGCTGCTACCAAAAGAGTGCATTTTCAATTTGTGTGTATGGGTTTGATGCCATGTTTGCTAGCATATATAGCAAAATGCAAAATGCATATATAGCAATTCACCGACACACATGACCACATTCGCATTCACCGATACAATTCACAATTGATCACAAACGCATATATAGCAAAATGCATCAATAATTCACAAATTCAGCTCACAAACCAAAAGAGTACATCACATTCACAATCAACAAGTCTATGAACCAGCAAAAGAAATAACTAAGTCTATGAACCAGCAAAAGGATCAGCAAACACCCCGTCGACGAATTGATCTGTGGCCGATCTTGTGCCACTGGAATCACCTCCCTGCGGAGCATTCATCGCAGGAGCAGGCGCAGCTGAGGTGGACACCTACAAGATTAGAGGAAACCACAATTTTCAAAACTTGTGTGCATTTGTGTACTTGTATGAATAGTTAGCGAAAACAGAAACAAAATGCATTACCCTCGGCGTCAGCGTTTGCGTGAAGAACGGCGGCGGAGGTGGCATCTGTGGCTGGCCGGAGGGTCCCGCCCCCTGCAACGACTGTGGATATGATATGTTAGCATCTGAAATGTGTAAATACAACGTAGCTATGTATATAGTTGATCATCCAGAGGTTCTGACTTTGGAGAGCCTCGTACCGCCTCCTATCCTCCTCTCGCTCCGCCTGCCTCCGCTGCTCGTCCGCCTGCCTCTGCTGCTACAACTCTGCGATCATCTTCACCTGGGCTTCCAGCTGTGCACTGGTGGAAGAGGCGGCCTGCTATCGATGTGCCCTGACTTG
The DNA here is from genome assembly GCA_036346375.1 of Guadua angustifolia. Classification (NCBI taxonomy): domain Eukaryota; kingdom Viridiplantae; phylum Streptophyta; class Magnoliopsida; order Poales; family Poaceae; genus Guadua; species Guadua angustifolia. Next base: position 5,440,476 of record CM070517.1, read on the forward strand.
GCCCCTGTACGAGTCGGGCGCCACCACCGAGTCCATGAAGCCGAGCCTACCGTGACTCCTCCCACCGAACTGGTCGTATATGACCAGAGGGTCAACCGGCATGGTCAAGGGGTCATAGTCGACATCGTGCTTCTCCTTCATGGCTACACTGTATGTATCCTGCGAAACAAATAAGATATGAAGTGGATTAGCTCGGCCACAATTGAAGTAGCTGTAGAGTAGCGAAAAGAGACAGTCACTTACAATCTTCTCACAGGCGTCGGGGCATCGGTGGTTGCGTCTCGTCGAGGCGGACATGGGGCGTGTGTGCCTGCATCCACACGGTGAACTCATCGGGCTCACGTCCCGTCTGAAACTCTTGCAGTTCAATTTCAAATGTGAAATGAAAACTGAATTGACAAGAATGCTAGAGTTGTACTTACTATACTTACGATATCGCGGCGTGACCCATGCCTCGTCCACCTAGGTAGGTCACACAGATCTCGAGGTTGGCTTCTCGATTCCCCTGTTCCTCTTGGACCTCTCGATCCACTCCTCGATGCCCACATCTTGCGAGCTCCCTCGAACTGTGGACACTTGTCCATCGGTCCAGGACACCAAGGTCGGTACTCCTTCGCCTCGAGTATCGCTGCAAGGCATGTGCCCTCGAGATCTTCATCCCCGTGCTCCTGTAGTGCTTCATCACCGCATCCCGGCGGGATAACCTGATGGCGTCCCTGACCGTCTTTGCCGCCATTGTGTAGAGCACATGGCGACAAGCATGATAATCGTCCTGGGATGCGTCAGGGCCAAGCATATACCTCGCCTGAAACGAAATAAACACGTGAAGCTATAAACACGAAAACATCAATAGAAATGACAACTTACCCAGAACTCGGCTATGCAATGATCCGCGACAGTGCCTCCCTGGTCGTCCTCCACGAGCGAATAGTTGCTCCACCTAGTCACCGGGCATCGAGCATCACCCTCGCCCACTCGCCCGGGGTAAAGCTGCTTCAGGATCACCCCTAGCAAGTGGCCCGGCTCCTTCTTACCCTTGTTGAGGCAAACCAAGCCCCTGCATGAAGAATTAATAACAAGTGGTTAACAAGTTTGTGGTTAGCAATAAAAGACATCGAAAATTTGTAGCACATACCTTTGCCGCTAGAAACAACTATCTCTATCCTGTCGGCTGGATCTGTGGGGGCTTTTGGCAATTTATTCTGCCCTCGACTTTTCTTGGCTGCCGCGGAGCTCGAGGCACCCCCTGACTCGGTACCAATTGACTCCCATGGATCCCAGTCCTCGTCCTTGTCCCCGTCCTCATCCCCCTCCTCAAGCGCGTCGGTGGTCGTGTGGTGCTCCTCCACCTCCTCCTCCTCGGAAGCGTCGTACTGGGGTGAGCTACCCTCGCCTGCACTCCTCATGCCCCCCTTCCCGAAGACCTTCTTCAATTTTTTGGCCAACTTCTTCGTACCTCCAGCCATCCTGCACAAATTAAATTAAATGACATAAAGTACATTGATATTAATTGAAACGAATAAAATATAAACGTATATAAAATTAAATGACACAAAGTATATAAAATTAAACCTATAAAATTAAATAGCCTAAAAATCTTCGGCTTCCTCTTCCTCTTCCTCTTCCTCTGCCTCTTCCTCTTCCTCTGCCTCTTCCCTTTCCTCCTCTTCTTCTCCTTCTACATGAGATGGGTATACCGATCCCAAAATATTATTTAGCCCATCACCAATATCAACGTGCAGCTCTCCTGGTAACTCTTGTTCTTGGAATACCTCCACGTCTGGGTGAGAATCGTAGTCGTCTTCCGTGAGATCAGGCAATCTACCAGGTGGAAGACATTTATGTACAATCCACCAACTTTTGTAATTCGGATGGGCGTACGGCAGATAGAACACCAGCTCGACCTGTTCGGGCAGAATGAACACGTCAGGCTTTTGATACAGCTTCTTATGATTGATCTCCACTAGTCCTAGTTTTGGAGTACGCCGCACCCCACTAGTTGGATGGAACCATCTGCAACGAAAGAGCACGAGCGAGAGATCTTTGTTGCCTTCATACGAAATTTCTACAATATCCTCGATGATCCCATAGTACTCTATGTTTGGACCACCAAAGTCATCGGTGACATAACTCACGACGCCGCTGTTCACCGTAGTTGCATTGGGGCGAGCTAACTCAGCCACTTCGGATCGAAATCGATATCCATGGCAATCATAGCATCCATGGACCTTAATTCTACTACCGCATCCACGTGACATTTGCTCGGAGATCGTTGTGCGCCGCGATGTCTTTGACCTTTGCACAAGCATTCGAGGCAAAATTCATTAAGGAATAAATGCCACACATTTGTAAATTAAGTGAACTTGTATAAGACGAAGAAGGTTACGTGATAATGAAACAAGGTTAAAAAGTTTGGACGGCCTTGTCCACGACCTCGCCGTTTCAGATTGTCAATTTGTTCACCCGAAGGTTCAACTGATCCTTCCCACTCTTCTTGAATAAATTGACTACAAGATTTAATATTTATTTCAGACATTTATTTCATAAGTACGTATTTATGACTTATTTTATACATTTATTGACTTACTCGATGTACACCTTCATTTCATCCATGTTGTCATACACATACAACTGAATCAAATCCTTTTCCGCTGCGTCCAAGTCACATGTGATGCTTTTGCCGACATTGCATCCGACTTGGTCATGGAACACCTCAAGTTGGAAGTACTTCTGCGACATGCCTTCTTATACCTTGGTTGTGGCACATGGACCTTGTTTTTTGTTGCAAAGTATTTGTCCGTGAAGTAGGCGATCTCCTGAATCAGCCAAGCTTCGGCAATACTTCCTTCGACTCGTGCTTTGTTCTTCACCTTCGCTCTAAGACTTTTCATCATCGCTCCAAAGATACATCCACCTAAACTCGCCGACCCCCAACTTTTGCTTCATATGGCGATGAACCAAGATGTTGCATGCAATTAAAAACCCATGGACATAAATCTTCTCGAGCTTTGTCACAAGCACGACAATGTCCTTCTCCAATTCCTCCATCCTCGATGCGAATATCTCTTTTGCACAGAGCTCTCGATAGAAGAAGCTAAGCTCTGCCAAAGTGATCCATATATCATCGTCACATATCCACGCCACACGGCTGGAAACAGACACTCTATGAAGACTTTGTAGTCGTGGGCATTCATCCCATTTAACTTGCATTGCTCTATACTAAGGGCATGTCGAAGGTTCGCCGCATAACTGTAAGGACCCGAATTCACCAATTCGAATCCACTGTGTTTTACCGCACTAGTCCCAGGATCAATCGCTAGTGCACACAGCTTAACATCGGTAAGCATCATATCATACACAACGATAAGAATAATAAGACTTTATTTATTGAATATAACTAGTGTATGATCTTATGATCACTTACAATATTCAGCCTCACAAGGCAATAGTAAGACCAATGAGACAAATGCAGCGGAAAGTAGTAGAATTGGGGTACTGAAATTCAGACGAGTTCCCATTGCTTCATGCAATTTATCCCAAAATCTTGAGGTAAATTGGGTACCTCGATCCGATACGATTTTCTTAGGCACACCATGTAAACATACAATTCTTGACATGTATAATTCCGCTAATTGATCTCCTGAATAAGTTGTCTTCACTGGAATGAAGTGAGCAACTTTGGTCAACCGATCAATGATGACCCATATGGAATCATAACCCCTTTGAGTCTTGGGCAACCCCGTGATAAAATCCATACCAATCTCCTCTCATTTCCATTCAGGAATCTTTAATGGCTACAAAAGTTCTGCGGGCTTTTGATGCATTGCTTTTACTCTCTGACATACATTGCATAATGCAATATGCTCAGCTACTTCACGCTTCATACTCGGCCACCAAAACTTCTTCTTAAGGTCTTGGTACATCTTGGCACTTCCGGGGTGGATAGAATACTTAGAGTCGTGTGCTTCCTCAAGAATCAATTGCTTAAGTTCCTTTTCATTTGGCACACAAATCCGACCTTTAAACCATAGGGTTCCTCGCTCATCTACCGAGAAATCTTCAGCTAAACCCTCTTCCTTCTTAGCCTTGATCCTACTGATCTTCTCATCATTACTTTGCCTTTCCTTAATTTAATCCCCAAGAGTTGGCTTTACTTCTAAAGCAGCTAAAAATCCTTGCGGAACCACTTCTAATCTCAACTTCTGAAATTCCTCACATAAGTCCGGTTGATTGATGACTATTAACGAATTTACACTGTGGCCTTTACGACTCAAAGCATCAGCTACCACATTAGCTTTCCCAGGATGATAATGGATTCTGACATTATAATCCTTAATTAGTTCTAGCCATCTCCTCTGTCTCATATTAAGGTCTGACTGGGTAAATATGTACTTTAGGCTCTTATGATCCGTATATATCTCACATCTATTTCCTATGAGATAATGACGCTATATCTTTAAGGCATGCACTACGGCTGCTAACTCCAAATCGTGCGTTGGGTAATTCCCTTCATGCGGCCTCAATTGCTTTGATGCGTAGGCTACAACTTTGCCATTCTGCATTAAAACGCAACCAAGTCCCTGCTTTGACGCATCACAATAAATGTCAAAGCCACACTGCACATCTGGCAATACTAACACCGGTGCAGATGTTAATCGCTTCTTTAACTCCTCGAAACTCTTTTCGCACTCTGGCGTCCATGCAAACTTCTTTTCTTTCTTCAATAGTTGGGTAAGGGGTCTCACGATCGTCGAGAATCCTTCTATGAACCGACGGTAATAACCCGCCATTCCTAGAAAACTACGGATCTGAGTAACTGTCTTTGGCTGCTCCCAATTCATCACAGCTTCCACTTTACTTGGGTCCACGGCAACTCCTTTAGCGGTTATCACATGGCCAAGGAATTCCACTTTCTTCTTCCAGAAGTCACATTTACTAAATTTAGCATACAACTGTTGTTCTCGCAATTTCTCCAAAACCAATCTCAGATGTTATGCGTGCACTTTTTCGGATTTAGAGTACACAAGAATATCATCTATAAAGACAACCACAAATTTATCCAAATACTCCTTGAATACTTTATTCATCATGTTCATGAAGTATGCAGGGGCATTAGTTAGTCCAAAGGACATGACTGTAAACTCATAATGTCCATAACGGGTAGAGAATGCTGTCTTTGGTATATCTTCTTCCCGAATCTTCAATTGATGATATCCTGATCGCAGATCTATTTTGGAGAAAACTCCTGCTCCTCTCAACTGGTCAAACAAATCATCAATCCGAGGCAAAGGGTATTTGTTCTTAATCGTCACTTCATTAAGTGCACGATAATCGATGCACATCCTTAGACTCCCATCTTTCTTCCTAACGAACAGAACCGGCGCTCCCCACAGGGAAGAACTAGGTCGAACGAAACCTTTCTCGAGCAATTCCTCAATCTACTTCTTCATTTCAACTAGCTCATCAGTTGGCATTCTATACGGCCTCTTTGCTATCGGTGCTGTTCCCGGTACTAACTCAATGACAAACTCAATATCCCTGTCTGGCGGCATTCCTGGTAGATCATCAGGGAACACTTCCAGAAAATCTCTAACCACTGGCACATCTTCCAGGTTAGCAACCTTCACACTATTGATTATTAACTGTCCTTCACGAACTGCGGCTGCACGCACTTCCACCTTCTTGCCATTAGGGCTTTCTAGGGTTACCATCCTTTGTCCACAATCCAAAACAGCATTATGCTTGGACAACCAATCCATTCCCAGAATAACATCCAAGATTTGGGTATCTAGTAGGATGAGATTTGATAGGAACTCTATTCCATTCATAAGCAACTTAACCCCCAAACACCCAAGGCTAGATCGAAATTCAGATCCTGGGGCTTGAAATAAAAGCACACACTTAAGATTCTTGATCGCAAATCCATTGTTCATTGCAAAACTTCGAGAGACGAATGAATGCGATGCTCCAGAATCAAATAAAATTGTAGCTGGTACTGAATTAACCAAAAACTTACCCAGTACAACACCTGTTGCTCCTTGAGCTTCCTCTGCGGTGATATGGTTAATCCTTTCATGCACCGATGTCTGCGGTGATACTCCTGACTGCACTGGTACTCGATTATTTCCTGTCACTGGGGCTTTAGCTGGGGTAGTTCCTAAGTTAAAGTGAACTGGAGTAACATTTCCTTTCTTCGGACACTTGTTGGCGAAATGTCCTGGTTCGTTACAAGAGAAACATTTCTTAACAGCGGTCTGCTGACTTCCTGCTGGTGCATTATTTCCTGGTGCTGGTGTTTGAAAATTCTGATTAGTGGGGCGAGATGACGGCGCTGACGTCTTGTTGGTCCACTGGGGTTGAATTCTGGCAAACTGTTGTGGTGTCATCCTTAACCTAAGTTGATTAGGTTGCCCTGCCTGACTAGCCATCCTGCGCTTACGATCTTCACCCAATTCTTTACGCTTATCCTCAAGGATTAAAGCTTTATTAACTAACTCCTGAAAATTAGAGAAATTGTGGGTGATCAGTCCCACCTGTAATCCCGAAGTTAAACCCTTCAAGAAACGAGACTGTCTAGCCTTATCTGTGGCTACATCTTCTGGTGCATATCGTGCTAACTGAGTAAACTTGTTTAAGTATTCAGCCACTGACTTGCCTCTTTGTTTCAGAGCCCTAAACTCTTCCTTCTTAAGATCCATCATTCCTTCCGGGACATGATACTGACGGAAAGCAGCTGAAAACTCCTCCCAAGTAATCTCCTGGGGTGCTTCATGTGCTGCGCAATAGTTCTCCCACCATTCCGCAGCAGTCCCTTCTAGCTGGTGCGAAGCATACAACACCTCATTGCCCTCACATTGCATGATGTGCAACTTTCTCTCAATGGTCCTTAACCAATCATCGGCCTCCAAAGGATTAGCATTGCCTGAGAATGTTGGAGGATGGGTTCTCATGAAATCTGACAATTTAGAATGAGAACGCGGCCCATTGTTGCCTTGTTGCATGTTGGTGTTGCCTACGGCTTGATTAGTCATATTCTGCATTTGTTGCATCATGGTTTGCATAAGTTGAGTTTGCGCGGCTATAAAACCTCCCAAATTCTGCACATCTACCGGTGGTGATGGCTGTAGTGGCGTTCCATCATTGAACTCATCACTCCGACGAAGGCCACTTCCTGAAGCTCCATTGTTACCGTGAGTGTTCACCATCTGCTTGATTTGTTTTTAGGTTAGGAAAGATAGAATTAGCATAGATAAGATGTAAGAATTCCTAATGCGGGGGAATAGGTCAAACCCCAAACTTTATATCTTTATTAATTAACTTGGTATGGTTGCTTACAAAAGCCTAAAAGCTTTGCAACACATACTGCACACTCAGCAAACATTTAAAATCCAAACTAAACACTCAACCTTAACGTCTATTACATTTGGGAAAGACTATTCTATTTGACGCGACTCAATATTTGAGTCTCAACTTAAACTAAGACTCTCACTCCTTGAGCCATCCTCCACGAGAACTTCCTGGTGGGTATACTGGCGGACGAGCTGGCGCTGGCGCGAACTGATCTCGATATCCCACAACTGGTGATGCTTCCGGCTCCTCGAACTCAGACTTCATCTCCTTCGATGATGATGGTGTAGCACGACCTCTCTCTTGTAATGCTTCCTCGAGCTCCATGATTCTCTCCCCGTAAGCTACTCGGGTCTCATGTAGTTCCTTCTCCGCAACTCTGAGTGCTTCGTAGGCCGTCCTTAATTCCGTGTCTGTGTCATGGGCATGAGCTTCTTGAACAGCTGTAAATCGTGCTAAGTGCACTGTAGTAGCATCCTCCCTTCGTGTGACGTATGAACGCCACGAATCTCGAACCATGGGGTGGAGTCTGAACACTGTGTCTTCTAGCTCATGGTAGTAGTCGTAGCAGATCCTCCGTAGAGCGAGTCGTGATGCCTCCTGGATACCGATCTCCCACGTGGCTCTTCTCACCGTGATGCTGATAGGTTGGCTTGCTCTCTCACCATTTCTGGCGTAAATTAACAGTTTGCACACCATTCCTCTTGTGGCTCCGTTGACGATCCAATCTCGGCCTTGATACGTTGGCTTGGCGAAACCTCCCAAAACTTGGAGCACCCTCCAGAGCTCTGTCGCATAGCCTCCTCGACTTCACGTGATGATCAGTGTCCTCCTCATCTATTTTAAAAAAATAGATAAGTCTTCCATCTTCAAATGGCCACTCCAAAAATTTAAGGTAGATTTCAGCAAAGGTAAGGAGTAGAGAATAAGATGAGTTTGAGAGTGTTGTATTAATCAAATTGTGGTTTTTCTTTTAGAAAATAGTTTTGGACACTCTACCAACTAGGGCCAAGTCCTACAGTCAGTATGCTCTGATACCACCTCTGTAAGGACCCGAATTCACCAATTCGAATCCACTGTGTTTTACCGCACTAGTCCTAGGATCAATCGCTAGTGCACACAGCTTAACATCGGTAAGCATCATATCATACACAACGATAAGAATAATAAGACTTTATTTATTGAATATAACTAGTGTATGATCTTATGATCACTTACAATATTCAGCCTCATAAGGCAATAGTAAGACCAATGAGACAAATGCAGCGGAAAGTAGTACAAAACGTAGATGTCCCATCAGCACACCACAGGCATCTGACAAGGATTGGCCTAGTGACACGCGTCCACCTGAAAGTCCTCCTCCAATAACGATGATGATTTCTCCACTGTTGTTGGTTGTTAAGCAAGGGTGAGTACACCAACACGTACTCAACAAGTTGTGCACAAAATGCAATTCTATCATAGCTATATGCAGGCTTATTCCAAGGATAGGCTAAGGGTTCATTTGCAATAAAGCAACATTTAAGAACACATACAGTACATAGATTGAAAGACAGCAAAACAAATAATAACAAGTGAATAGATTCAGTGATTCTCAAATAAACCCAAGTTTTCCATCTTAAATCAAGTTCCATTGTCCACATGGCATCCTGCCATCCCATCCAATTGTTCATTTTAATTAACTACCCCTTGACTGTAATCCCCGAGCATTGCTCAATACCGTGAGCACGGCTATCCGAATAGTTTGTACACTCTGCAGAGGTTATGCACTTTACCCACATGATACAACCATGCACCACACAGGTGAACGATTATAACAAAGCCTTTACAATGCATCCTCTTAACCCAGTGCTACCCGCTAAGGTTTCAACACTAAAGGGTTACACCACCACAACAGGGCCCCCCTCTTGCGCCATGTGAGCCACCCCGAGCATGGACTGGTTACCACCACTCGGTTCTCACGCCACCACGATAGCACTCAAGTTAAGCATTTGCAAATTAGTCAGCTAGGCTGCCCCATAACAGACATGTGGTTGCATGATTAACTCAGGTCAAAGGCTCGCAAGGTTAAGTCCTTAGGATTGATTAAAGCAAGACATACACATACCCTCAGCTCCTCTGAGCCCACCCTGGCACACTAGCCCTTTCCACTTGCTTCAATCATAAAGTGATTACCACCCGGTTGGTTACCAAGCACCACGTGCTTCTCACAAATCAACATCGTTGTGTGACCTCCCCGCCATGACAACCCAATCTTTTTGTGTGACTACACATGACACACAAATTAACATCATTGTTCCATATTCCATTAGTCAAAATTAATACTCAACATTTCATGTACAAGTGATGACGTGGCATGGCTAAGCATTTCTATTCCGTTCTAACCATCCATGTTGATTTCAATATTAACCAATTATAATGAACCAACCTAAGGTGACAAGTGGATTATGGCATACAAATAACAAGGTAGGGTGTAATTCAAAAGGGTACAATAGCTAATCCCAAATTTAAGTTGAAATCATTTGTACTCATAAAATACCCTGCAATAAAGAAAATCAAAATAGCAATTTTGCAAACATGGGTGCAACATGATCAAAGCACAACTTGCCTTGCTTAAGCTCCTGGTCTCGATCTGAATATAATTCTTGAGTTTTCAAATTCCTCCTCCGAAGCCTCGCACAAATCAACGTCTACGCGAATCGAGAAGAAATAGCAAATAATCACCAAAACCAAAGAACAAATAAACTCAAAAATTCAAATAAAAATCACCATTGGAAAGATCTCAATTTTACAAATTTTTAGGAATTTGAATCACCTCAATCGGAGTTCGTATGCAAAAGTAATAGCACTTTGAAGTTTTAAAATCCTGAAAAATCCCTAAAATCATAAAATCCGAATTAGTCAAATTATTTTTAAAAATAAAAATATGATTTTCCCGCCCGGTTCGTACAGACGCCACGTGGTATCATCTGGACCATTGAATACCAATCTAACGATCTTTATTTAATCTACGACGTGGCTAACTGTGAGCCACTGGATTTAAATCCAATGGTGGATCTTACCCGAGCCTTTTACTATTGACCTAGATGACGTGGCTAAATATCCATCACCCGATCTAAATCCGATGGCTAATATTTGACCAAGGCCTTTACTGTTCATTTAAATGACGTGGCCCTTTCGTGACCCTACGATCTTAATCCGGCGGCTAAAGCTTACCCGTGTGGTTTACTGTTCCCATAAATGACGCGGCTCAATTCCGACCTTACGATTTTAATCTAACGGTGAGAGCTTACCCGTGTGATTCACTGTGCACAAGGCGACGCGGCTTGACTCCGATCGTCCGATGGCGATCCGACGGCTGGAAACCTTCGATTCCGACGATGGCAGTGCGGCGGTGTGACTCGGCCGGACTTGAGGACGAAGACCAAGGCGATGGCACTCTGGTGACCCTCCGGCAATGAAAGGTAGTGGACCCGACGTGGCGTGACTCGACAAACTCGAAGCTAGCCTCGGATCGGCGGAAGAAGCTCTCAATGGCGACGAAACCGCGGCGCAATACCTCGGCGACCCTCTAGAATTCCGGCGAACGCGCAATCCCTCGTGGCTGACTCTTCGGCGGCGGCGCTTTAGGGAAAATATGCGGCAGGGTGTGGTGATCCTCGGGGAAGTACCCCGGACCCTTTTATACCCGGCGGTGGCACGGAAAACAAGGAAAAAACGGCGGCGGCAGTGTTCGAATCGGAGATGGCGGTGGCGCGAATCCGTCTCGGACACGATGATCCCTGACCACCCGATCTTGATCCGACGGCTGGGATAAGGGATGAAGTCCGAACTGGTACCGATCACTAATGGTCGTGCGATGAAGATCTAGCGGTCATCAACACCTAGGGTTTCATTAAATGTCGTAGCGTGACGTAGGCCGTTGGATTATAATCCGACGGCTGGCGTTGACCCTCCCGATTCCCACGTGGTCCGCACAGTAGTTGGGCCGGGCCCAATACTGTTCACGGGAAATTTCAGGGGTTTTCCGATTAAAAAAATTCGAGAAAATAAACTAATTCATTTAGGGTAGTAAAAACGCTATAAAAATTTCAAGAAAAATCTCAAAAATACTTTGAGACATTCTGGACTTAAATAAAATATTTTTGACAAAACTTTATTTTAAACTTTTCTTTTAATAATTATTTCTTAACAAAAGACTTTATATATTAATTCAAAATTATTTAAATAAATCTCAGAAAATCCAAATAATTCCAAAAAATTCACAAAAATCATAAATTGCAATAAAATAATATTTAATAATTGAAAAGCTCAAAAATTGGGATGTTACAATAACCATCTGGGAATTTAACCTTTTCCTTAATCCAATCAAGAATCTGTTTTATTTGCCCACGTGTAAGATAGAATTTTGCCCTAGGTTTCCTCCCATTCTCATCGAGGTTCATGTCTGGCCGATCACATATCAGAGTATAGTCTAGACGTGCTTTCTTGTTATCTTTAGTCCTCTGTGGGATGTCCCAGTTTGTGTTCACAACTGACTCACACATATTTTTCTCTTGGTGCATCACGTCGATGTTGTGAGGTAGCTTCAGGTCTTTTGCATAAGGAAGGTTGTAGATGCTGCACTTATGAGTCCAATGGTGCTCCTCACCATAGTCTTTCACATACCCGATATCCGCTAGATCATCATACCAGTCGATGATATCCTGCACTTCGAAACGTTCGGGTGGCCCCTTCTTCACAGTTTTGCCTTTGCGAAATGCCTTTTTTTTATTCCTAAATGGATGCTTCGGCTCCAGGAAACAACGGTGACAATCGAACCAACAGGACTTACCCCATTTTTCAAAGTGAAAGCATCGATTATTACGCAGTATATAGGGCATGACAACTTTCCATGCGTGCTCCACCTCGAGAACATGCCATCGCGAAAAATTGTGCATTGACCATAGGTATGCGTACGCATCCTAAAGTTCTTCCCTTGTAGCTATCATGTGTCAAGACTCCTTTAGTCCACAGTGTCGATCGGCTCTTCTACCAGAGGTTGCATGAATAGATCTAAGTTTTCTCCGAGACTTAGGCCCGGTATTATAACGAAAGAAACATGTACTCTTCTTTCAAGCAGAGTTGAGGCGGCAGGTTGTACGGGATTGCGAACACCGGCCAGCATGAGTACGGGTGCGCCATCATATTGAATGGCGTGAACCCGTCGGTCGAGAGGCCTATATGCACATTCCTAGGCTCTGCCACAAATTCAGGGTGTTGTTGGTCAAAGTGCCTCCAAGCTTCTGCATCAGATGGATGAATCATCACGCCCTCCTTTCTACGCTTGCCCTCTTTGTGCCACCTCATGTGTCTCGCCGTGGCCTTGGACATGTATAGACGCTGCAGACGCTCAAGATCGAAAAGAAACGGAATGTTTTCCGGCCACCGTCGTCTGTCTCATTCCACGCTCGTACATTTAACTTCCTCGCATCGACTCTCATTACAATGCTTCTGATGAGTCACCCTTAATCGGTCTTCCAATAAAGCATGCGAAACTTTGGGCAATAGTCTATCCTCTCGCACGGCATGCCTAACACGCGAAGAAGCTTCTTCGACTCGTAAAGATTTGGAGTCATATTGTGTCCACTCGGAAGAAGGCTATCCAGCAGTTTGCAAAGGTCGTTGAAGCAATTGGCTGACAGGTTGTACTTGGTCTTCACCGACATTAGACGCGACACTGCCGAGAGTACAGTCACATCAGTATGCTCATGCAGCGGCAACTTGGCAGAATCAAGGAGCTCCTCGAATTGTTCGGCAAGTGGCTCGGACTCTTCCTCGGGGGAGAGATCGTAAGCCCGAGCCATTTCATCAGTGAGCTCGTCTAATCTATCAACTTCGACTTCGTCGTAGCCCTCTTCAAAATCCACAAGGCCACACACCGGCGCCGAACGCTTCCTCTCGCCATGAGCTACCCATACAAAGTAATTTGGTTTGAAACCATGCCTACATAGGTGATGGCTAATATCCTTCTTGGTCCTCTTCTCGGTGTTCGAGCACGCAGTGCAAGGACACCACACGACCGCTGCATTAGAGTCGAGGAATCTTCGGAAAGCATCATCCACGAATGCTCTAGCCTTCTCGATCCACTCGTCCGTGTGTCTCCCAGACTTCATCCAACCATCGTACATCCACCGCCGATCTTCCATCCAAAGATCGCTTACTATATAACATCAATGCATGCTTCCAAATTTCAGATTTAGACAGTTTAAGCCTTGCTAAATAGGAGGGCTTACCCACCCACCGATGTGGGCTTAAAATGCGATGGTCGGTGCACGAGGGTGCTCGGTCGAATTCGCAACATAACCCCGTTGTTCTCCAAGTGCAATGACGGGTACGGCGTACCACTTATGTTATGCACTAGGAGAACGACATGGAAATACCGCCGGAATCCCAACCCGTACACCCTCGTGTCACGACCACTGTACTCAAGCGCACATCCGTGGGCTGTCCAAAACATGGACAGCTTGAGAGCGCAACACTTTTCGTAATGCAACCCAACGAATCACCGTCTGAGCTCCTTACAAAAATATGCAGCGCCCCCGAACGGGTTTAACTCTGGCTCGGTTGATGTTACAAATGCAATTCTAATAAAATTATTATATGTTGTGATTTGCAAGCAATATACACTATAGTTGTCATGATGATACGGATTTGTATATACAGTCTATAGTTGTCATTCTCCTAAATTATTAGAAATTTCAGCAGCACCTCCCCTAAAACTAGGACATCACTCAGCAGACAAAAGATAGTTTTTAATACAATAACAACCACATATAGCAACTAACGATAACCAACCAAAATATACAATGAATTCTTACTTCAACATGGTTAATCAATACATCAACAGAATAGAATTTCTAATGCATTTTTATCATGAACATTAACTAAAATATAATTTAGACTAACAGTTCCAAAAGAGCACTGTTATCAATTGCCTAGGCATCAAATAGCAATGAATCAAATAGTAATGAATCAGCAAGCATATACATAATACATTGACCATATATTCTGTGAATAGAATCAAGCATCCATAGCGTTCATATATATACCAAACTAGAGTACTTTTCATAGGCAAACTGGGCCCAAGTATAAACTATGCGAGAGATATCTAGCTGGATATGACAGAGGGGAAGGAGATTTGACATGACAAATCAATCATGTGTTAGCCTGGAGACATGAAGTGGTGGAGTACAAGCACCGGAAGATAGATCACCGAGTTGGAGTTGTTGGCCTAGAGATGGCATTCAAATGAGTCCATTTGATAGGTTCACCAGGGTTGGCTAGAATGGTTTCTAGCCCAGATATAATGAACTTCGCATCATCAATCATGTGCGCAGATGTGATAATGGTTGCATGTTGCAACATTACTACTGGGAAATCAAGCACGCAAACACGTTAAAGTCAGAGTATCCGGCCAAGGAATTTCTCCTTCTTTTTATTTCTTTAAGAAGCACGAGCTATTCCTTTTCCTTGATGTTTTATATGAACAAAACTATTTCACTTGAAATTGATGATACATAGGAATGGGGAGAACAAAACCTTGTGTAATAGCAGCTTGCACAAATTCGAGTTTTAGCACAAGTGATTTCGATTTTGAGTATTACAAGCTGCACCGAATTGCTAAAAACGTATTACTCTTGGCTAGAGATAGGACCCAAACCAAAATAAATCTATCGTGAGCACAAGCAAGGGAGGGTTTCATAACCAAATGATTCTACTATCATCTAGGAGAACTAATCGCTCTAGGAATAAGGTCTCAAATTTTCTACACTCCCACTGTTATCTCATTCTTAGATGGAATCCACAAAATACAAGAAAAGTAGCATCTCTAGCGGAGACAACGAAGTAGAGAGAGGTTCAGAGCGCCATACCCGAACAAAGCCCTAGGTCATGCTAGACAGCACGAGAACCAGGCGCCTGCTACTCTTTTTTTCCAAGTGAAGGCGGCGCAGACGAGCTCGGGGTGGGTGCTCATGATGAAGCGGAGGAGGTCGGCCGACGGGAGGCCGCGGGCGGGTGGAGGCGGCGGCGGGGGACGGTGGAGGCGGGCCAGCGACACGCGTGGAAGAGGTTGGCCAGACGGGAGGCGGCAATGGGCCGGTGGAGGCGGGCAGGCGAGAGGCGCGAGGAGGTCGGCTGGGGTGGTAGCCTGCCGGCGAGGAGGTGCGGAGGAGGTCGGTGGGGCGCTGGCTGGCCAAAAACCGGAGGAGCGGATCAAGCAGATATGCTATCTGAGCAACAGGAGAGTCCATCGACTTAGCGCACGGGTTGATAACAGCATACCTGTGTCGTCGGCCGCACTTAGGCCACCAACATAGATATTGGGTAACCACGCACACAGCACGCACGGGCCCACTGTCAGAGAACCAAGTCAGTGTCGATACAGATGCCACATCTGTGTCGTCGGTTTCCTCGGAGCTGACGACACAGACCCCGCCTGGGGCTAGTTTTTGTCGTCGGCTTTGTCTAGAGCCGATGACAAAGGTTGTAAAATAATGACTGCCGATACAGCACGCACGGGCCCACTGTCAGAGAACCAAGTCAGTGTCGGCGGCTAATACAGGGCTGCGGACACATATATTGGGTCAGGTAACCCTAGGCACACAGCACGCACGGGCCCACTGTTAGAGAACCAAGACATTGTCGGCGGTTGATAGAGAATCGACGAAAGCATGCATGGGCCCATAGTCAGACAGACAAGACAGTGTCGGCGGTTGATAGAGAACCGACGAAACAGCTCACACTTGTGTCGGCGGCCATGTCAATACCACCGACATTGGGTCCCATTCCGTAGCCTGCAAAACGACCACCAAGACATTTTTAGGACCAGTTTAAGGTTTTTAGAACATGCACAACCTATTCTAGCTGATTGCACACTCTTCTTTCGTCCGGCATTTCATCGTCACAACAAGTTCTATTGAAAACTCAAGGAGAGTAACAGAGTCACCACCATCGTACGTTCTTCGATACTTTTGTAGCTTACGACGGGTCGAACGAGACATTTCTAGGGTCACTTTAAGGTTTTACAACATGTACAGCCTATTCCATGTCATTCCTCGCTATTCAATCGCCCAGCGTTGGATCATCACAAGGTTCTACTCAAACTCGTGGTAACGTACGGAGACATGCACACAGCGCCGTCACATACCAATTAATTAAATAATAAAAAATTACATGTCATATAGATGTATGTTGCCTAACAACCATTCTAAAAGCTCTATTTGATTTTTCTTAATTTTAAAAACAACAAAAACATTTTCAAATAGATTTTCTAAATTAATCTGGAATTACTATTGTCGTCGGTTAAAATAAAACCATCGACAAAAGTCCATCTGTGTCGTTGGCACCATGAATGCCACCGACATAGGATACTTTTTATCGGCGGCTGTTTCTCTCCCGACGACAAAGAGTCTTCGTGCCACTGGTGGGCCTGAGCATCCTGGTTGGTCCCACATGGCAGCGATGTTTTCCCGTCTGACATGTGGGAGCACGTTGAACTCTCTGTTTGGGGTGGAGTGCACGTGTCGGCGCTTTTGATTTAGCCGACACGTACTCGTGTTGGCGGATCTGAATTCAAATTTCATCCTGCGCCGATACGTCATCGTGTTCTATATCGGCGGCTGAATATTTGCCGCCGACACAGTCTTGCTGGGTTTATATATGTCGTCGGGTTACATTGAAGCCATCGACAGAGTGAATTTTTTTGTCGTCGGCCCTATTATCGACGATACAAATATTTCGGCCAACGAAACTATTCTCGTTTCCTGTAGTGATGGGACTACGAGGCAGGACTTTTGTACTCACTACGTGTGAGCACAGAGGCCCATATCAGCATGAGTCGCCTCTTCCATTATGAATACATAAATGTCAATGAAATAGATAAATTGCAAGAGGCATTGTATTTTAACATTCACCTCACCATAATCATATTTCTAAATATTAACACACATATGGCATATTCTTACATACATAAGCTTAGCATTTTCATCATTCTAATCAGAACCGCAGCCACAGTCATATGCATTGACATATTCATATATCCATGAACTTAGCATTTGCATCATCATAATCAAACTCACAAAGCAAAATATGTCACAAAACCTTCTAGCATTTAATCTACATGATACATTTGCCTTTACCCACTCAGAATAGAGTGACAAGAAGTTGTGACCACCCCCGAGATCACACTTCCTGTAATAACATATAAATGCATTCATCTCAAATAATGCAAATCACGGTTCAAGCGATAAATACAATACGCTCCTATGCTTAACCCCACTTTGAATTTCCTAAATTAGCCCATTAATCCTTTCACAAGTAATCCATCTCAATTTCAATCCTTGCCCTAAAATCAACTACTGCCACACTGGACAACAGCCACTAAAATATGCCTAAGTTTTACATAGTTGATCCAAATTGAGTAAACCCAGTTTCTAATTAATCAAAAGAGGATAATCTACAACTCTACTATAGCCATTTATTCAGCAGATGCACCAACAATTCCCATATTTGAAATGAATAGAGGTGACATGCACCTTCACTTGTTCTGGACAGTCTATTAAAACAAGCATAACTTTTGAATAGCTAAACCAAAAATTGATTTCTTGTGCTCTAATTGACCACAAGAGTACAATATACAATTATCATAAAGCCATTTATACAGGAGATGCTTCAATAATTCCCAGATCAGAAATGAACAGAGGTTACATGCATTAACTCTAGTTCTGAACAGCAGGCAAAGAAATGAGCTTAACTTTCAAATGGCTAAGTAAAAACTAGAATTCTTGGGCTCTAAATGACCACAAGAGGATAATATACAATTATCATATAGCCATTCATTCAGGAGATGTATAAGTAATTCCCAGATCAGAGATGAACAGAGGTTATATGCATTGATAGTAGTTCTGAATAGCTACTAAAATGAGCATAACTTTTAATTGGCTAAGCAAAAACTTGCATTCTTAGGCTCCAAATGACCACAAGAGGATAATCTACAATTATAATATAGCCATTCATTCAGAAGATGGGTTTAAAGTCCTCAAATTACACTCTGAACCTTCAACAGCTTCAGATTTCAGGACAGCAAACTTCAAAATCGCATAACTAATGATTCTTGAATCCAAATCAAGAAAATAAGGACATTTTCTTAATCTATAGGAAATTTCTTAACTTTCTCAAACCAATCAAAAATTCTAATTCGACCTGCATCTAGCTTTAAACAGCAGCTCAAAGTTTCAGCTATCAACACGAGCATAATCAGGACAGCCAGCACTAAAACGACAATATCTTTTGATTGACTGAATGGAATTTAGTGTTCTTGTACTCAAATTAAAGGAAAACGACAATCTACAACTTCCTCTACAGTTGGCCAAACAGAAAACGTCTCTAACCCCCTCGAATCGCAGCTCTAACAGTCGGGCAGAACACAGCTCGAAAACAGATTTCCCCTCCAAACCCTAGACCACCATTTCCCTCCAAAATCCCCAAACCTATGAACCCTAGAGCACCCAAAAATTAGGAACTCCATCCCTAAGAGCAACACACAAAACCTAGAAGCCAAAAACCTCACCTCCATTGCTCACCAAGAGGAAAAGGAGGAAGTTGCTGCTGCCACTGCAGGAGGAGGAGGAGGAGGCTGGCTTGGGGAAGCTCCAAGGGGGAAGATGGGCGCCAAGGGAGGGGCTTGCTGCCATGGAAGGGCCATGGAGGGGCTTGCTATAGGAGGAGGAAACTTGAAGAGGAGAGGAGTTGCTGGAGGAGCACAAAAAACAGAATGGGGGGAGAGAGCAGTCGGGTGGGGAAGGAAAAAGGGAGGAGGGAAGAGGGAAAAAGAAAAGGGATGGGGAGAAAAGAATTTCAACTGTGACATTACATGAATAATTTTTATTGTGGACTAGATTTTGATATTCAGATCGTGATATCTTGTAAAGAATATAATACTATGTCATGTTTGTTTAATCTTTCACGTGAAGCTGAAAGAAAAATACAAAGAAGAAAATCAACCACAGTTCAAGCTCCTACAGAGTTAAATGCTACTCCTGTTGCATGCACTACAAAAAATGATTCTGCTAACATAATCCAATCAACTTCTGTTACTTCTGTTGTTGTTGTTCCATGTAGAATGCATGTTACTTCTGAAGAAGGGGAGCTACAACCTACGTTATCAAGTGAAAGTTTTGTGGTATCTACTTCTTTTGAGGCGGGTGCTAATGACCATGGTACAGATTTGATTTATAGCAAGAAAGGAAGCAAATTTGTGAGTATATTCCTACTGTACTTAATTTTAGTGAGTTACCACCCTGTGCCACAATTGTAGAACCATGTGATGAATTGCATGCTTATAATTTTGATCATGTGGTGTTGATTACGCATGAGGAAGTAATAGCTAGAATATCCCCTGCCACTGTTTTGTTCTATATCATGTCGAATGAGCCTATTAGCTTGATTTGTGCTATGGATAAGATTTATGAAATTTCACCTTTTAAGTCTTTATCTAGCACATATGCCTATTGTTTTAAATTCAATTTATTTGGGGATTATGGCATAGATGGCAAGTTTCTTGTTTACCGAATATGCATAATGTAATACCGAAAATCTTGTTTTAAAAGTCTGGGCTCTTTGTTTGAACCTGTGGGAGGTATTTAGTTTCACCCATTTTCTCTCCCACCATCCAGCCCAAAATTCTTTTGCCTCTTCTTTTTTTGTTTCCCTAGCTGAAACCCCTCCCATTACTGCCTCTTGCGCCCTCCCCTCCCCTAGCCGAAACTTTTTCTTGGCTCTCCCCCATTTCTTGGCAGCACATAGAAGTCTCCTCCCTAGTGAAGCTCAACTCTGGATCCCCTCCCTGGCAAGCGCCAAGCTTTGCCCTCCTCCTGGCCGAGCTCCTCTCCTAGTTCTTCTCCTTGGCCGGGTGTTCCTCCCCCCATTGTTGTTGGTAGAGGTACGCTTGGGCTTTATTTCGTTTGAGGGCTGGGTGTTCTTCCTTGAGGGTGCTCTTGGAGTTCTTGCTAGGGTTCTTCAAGGTTGAGTGGAGTTTAGTTGGGGATTTAGGGGGGAATGAGTTGATTTGGTTGTTCTCAGCTTGGGGGCAGTTTCGAGCTCCTGTTAGGGCTGGATTTTTTAGTGACTTAGAGGTTGAATTAGAATATTCTATTGCCTGAACAGTTGTGGGAAATTTCATGTAGATTGTGAAAATATCATCATTTACCTGATTCCATTCAGTATAGCATTTGTTATGAGTTAAAAACTGCATGCTGCTCTGGAGTTACTGAAATTTGGGGTTGAAACTTAATCTGCTGTTTAGAAATACTTAGAGGCCGAATTAGAATGTTCCATTGCTTGGAAAGTTGTGGGAAATGTCGTGTAGATTGTGAAAATGTCATAATTTACCTGATTCCATTCAGTATAGCATTTGTTATGAGTTAAACACTGCATGCTGCTCTGGAGTTACTGAAATTTGGGGCTGAAACTTAATCTGCTGTTCAGAAATACTTAGAGGCTGAATTAGAGTGTTCCATTGCCTGGAAAGTTGTGGAAAATTTCGTGTAGATTGTGAAAATATCATCATTTACCTGATTCCATTTAGTATAGCACTTTTTATGAGTTAAACACTGCATGCTGTTCTGAAGTCACTGAAATTTAGGGCTGAAACTTAATTTGTTGGTTAGAATTATTTAGAGGCCGAATTGGAATTTACAATTACCTAGGAAGTTGTAGGGAATCTCGAGTAGAATACTAAACTACCATTGTTTGCATGATTCCGATTCGTATATCAATTGTTATGATAAAAACACTACATGTTGTACCGAGGTTGCTGAAAATAGGGCAAATTCAGTTTTGGGGGTGTAATTTCACTTGTAAGGCTTAGAGTCACATATTAATTGTTGGTTGTGTTGCCTTAGACATGAATTTCTGAAATGATATGACGTAGGTGGAGTAGCCTCAAGGGTGGCCTCAAGCTCACGCCCCGCCTCTGCGTGACAAGGAGGCAAGTACATCGTGTTTGTTGGGGATGTCTCGCATGTGGATGTGTGGTATTTCTTACTTTATTTGTTGCCCCCTGCAAAGTTATATAGTTTCTAGTTGAGAATGAGCTTTTGGTAAAGTTGATTTATGGCAAGTATAGGATTATGTGGCAAATGATCATCAGGCAAGAATAAAGGTGGGTAAATGAAAGGTGAGTATTCATGCTGCATCTTTGAAATATGAGTATTTATTATCCATCTTTCAAAGTGAATGATTAGATGGCACACACTAAAGTGTGTATGTTGGCTGAATTCTTTAATTGAGAGCAGAAGTTGCATACTTTGCATTCATGTCATGCATGAGATATTTGAGCCAGGATGGTGAGAAAGTCATATGAGGACATATGACTAATCGGAGAGCTCTTGAGAAGTCCTTCCTCGAAGTCCCATCCACGAGGATGGATGGGAGTGAGTCATTAAGAGTAGGCCCCTCCACAGGGATGGAAGGGAATGAGAGTGCGATATCGACGGGTGTGCACTCAAGCTATACCGGTATAAGCTATGAACAGGGGCATATGAGCATACAAGCACATTTGCATTGCATAGCATTGTTGATGATGAATGATGTTTAATGTGAAGAAAAGAGTGAGTCGTGGACTCCACTAAATTATGTTACTTCCGATTTATGTGTTTGCTGAATTTAATTTAGTAATATTGCCAAGTTATTACTTTAATATGTTAAATGGTTTCGATTTTGTTCTCGTTGTATTTTGTTGAGTTTAAAAAAAACTCACGCTTGTTGTTGTTTATGTTTTTAGGTACTCTGAGGTCGACTTCGGGGACGGGGCTTAGCTGCACTTCACCCTCACTTTCATGCCATGTTAATTAATAGCTTGGAAGAGTGTCATGTGTTGTTATCTAGTGGTGGATCAAAGTTTTATTGTGTTTGTGATGGTGTAATCGTTGCTAAATTTAGTTGCTAGGATGTTACTTTTGGATGCCTAGTTCTTTATGTTTGTGAATAATTTAATTGCTATCTTATTTGTCTGCTGAGTGGATGACCCCTTCTTCTAGAGAGGTCTGTCGTGCCCCGAATTTACAAATTCAGACACTTTGTGTATCCTGCACTAGTCCAGGATCGCGCTAGTGCACACAGACTAAACAGGGTATAATATCACATCATACACAACGGAATATTAAATAAAGTACTTCAATCATTTAAATAAACGAGTGTACGACCTTATGGTCATCCTTACAATAGTTATGCCACGCAGGGCTTACAATAATCAGAGTAACATAGTTCAACAGTGGAATAAAATAAATCTTCGTGGTGCTCCATCTTTTCCACAATCGCTCCGACGAAGGCTTGCCCCTAGTTTCCCGGCTCCTCGACATACTCCTCTTCGTAGGCTGGCGTAGTCTCCTCCTCTAGTAAGTTTGTCCGCAAGGGTGAGTACACACCGTACTCAACAAGTTATGCACAGATGCACTTCTAATACTACATGCATGACTTGTTTCAAGGAATTGGTTGTACTGGTTATTTTGCTTTGCATCAATATTTTAAAAGGATATTTATTTAGATTGAAAGCATCAAACCATATAGTCAACATATTTCTCAAATTGTTTTTCACAATATTTTGGACACACAGTCCCTACACATCTTAATTCACGACTCTGGCACACAGCCACCCATCCCAGTTTGTTTTTAGAACACTACCCCTTGACTGTAATCCCCGAGCATTGTCTATTACCGTGGACTCGGCTATTCGAACAGTTTTTAACACTCTGCAGAGGTTGTACACTTTACCCACAAGATACAACAAGACACCACAAAGGCGATTAACAATAATGAGCTTTTCGAAACTTCTATCTTAGCCCAAGAACCTCTCCGTGTTGCCTTCACTATCACTTCCCTCACTCAGAGTCAAGTATAGGATGACGAACACCGTTGGATAGGGTACCAAGTCAAGCATGTGCACGCCCTCCCCATAGCTGATTACCCCGTATAACCGCCACCCCAAGGTATCAAAGGTAAGACATCGAATCCTACTAAACTAGGTCTTCCCATTCGGACATGTGGTTGTACGAGAAACTCAGTCAAAGGCTTGCAAGGTAAGGTCCTTAACTGACCAAGGCAAGACTTCCTTCTCTCAAATTGGCACACACCCTCACAACACTCAACCCACCCCACAGCTTGCCACACAGCCCACTCGCACGAAGCCTCGGTCCACTTGCCCCAGCCTAAATCAATTCCACCCCAAGTTGTTAACAAAGGCAACACATGCTCATATTCATCTTTCATGTAGAACCACACAGTCTCTACATTCCAAGGTTAATACCAACATCATTCCACATTTCATTAAAAAGCATTCACTATTCTTTAGTCAGTGTTGATTTTGTAATCCAAATAGAATGGTTCACGTACATGCATGGCTAAGCAACTATTCACGGTCTAGCCTCCCGTGTTGGCACAATATCATCAACCAACTAATATTACCAAACTAGGGTTATCAAAGAAATCATGGCATACAAATAATATTAACAAGGTGGCAATAACAATTAGGTTAACTAGCTAATTCACCCAAAATATTTAAAACCATTTTTAGTTGAATTAGCATGCATAGTTTGAAACAAAGTATATTTCGAAATTTAGGAGCAACATGGTCAAAGCATAACTTGCCTTCGAAAAGCAGTGAGTCTTGGTATGGAGCTTGATCCTCGAAATCCGCGTCCTCACACAACTCAACGTTTACGCGCAACAGACAAAGAACCAAATAAACATGTAAAACAACGTGCAAACACACATTCGGAAAAATACGACAAATCAAACTAATTCGTAACTTCATGAAAACTTCCAGATAATTAGTTTAGCATTTTCGAAGATTTATAAAATTTATTTCGGCATTTTTGAACGTATAGTTTAAGACCTGCAAAATTCATAAGTTTGAACTTTCCTTGAATATTTTAACAGTATAAATTCATTTATAAAATTTCATAAAAATTACTGTGGCTAGGTATTAATTTTTACTAATTTACAAAATTGTTGCATACTAATCGGACTTAGAACGAATTTGTAGAGAAAAAGACAAAATCCGCAATTTAGTTACAAATTTACGTACAAAATTTATCTAGCCATGCATGGCACTGTTCATAGTGTATACGCATATACTTCTTCCAATTTTCTTCGGCTTTCTTAATTTGGCTGGATTTTGATTTGCTCCGGTTCTTCTTCTTCTAGCTAAGCGCGACAGAAAAACTTTGGTTCTTCTTCTTCCAGTGGACGGCGTGGTCGACGGTAGCGGCGGCGGCAGCACCAAGACAACGGCGTGTTAGTAGTAATCCTGATTTAATGAAGGAGTTAAGGTTGTAATCTGGTTTCTGGTTTGGAGTAGCAAAACGAGCTAAGGTTGTAATTTGGTTTTTGATTTACTGCCACCAATCTAAAACGTCGTTGTAATCCAACGAATATCTGCAGAATGGTGCAGTCCATCAACTTGAGGACCACCGAGTAGACTTCCAAGAGAGAGGCAAAAGAGCAAAGTTTCAAAGGATGCAAGTTTGATGATGCTGGCGGCCGTTTTCTAATTCTGCAAGTGCGCAGCTATGGACCTAACGTTCGGTGCACAGTTATTGACCGAAAGGCCCAACTCTCTATCAACCTAGTTTACATATATACACAGATGCGAACGATCCTAACAATTGTATACATATACATGCGTACATTTTAAACATTCATATATATGCATCCAATCCGATCAAGTGAGCACAAATACACACTAACGAAACCAATCGATGATAGAATTAGAGCGTACGCGAGATGAAGAAAAGGAAGTACCGGTCGGCGACAGATATCAGCGCAATTCGATGAGCGCGGAAAGAGGCGTGGCCGGAGAGTGCGCCGGCAGCGACGGCGGCGATACCAACGGCGATAAGGAATAAAGACTTCTGCAGCGTGTTCCTGGAAGCGTTGGTAATGATGGGTTTTAGAGAAGGCTAAGAACAAGCCATTAGAATGGTGTTTGACAGGAGAGAACTCACCTGCCAAACAATCGCATTTAAGAAGATGAAACCGACGGTTCGCCAGAGAAAAAGAGATCGGTGAAAATGCAAGAAGACTAAAGAAGCAAGAGGAACATGAGCCGAATGGAATAAAGGCAAGGCAGTTCAGAAACGGATGAAGGAATAAAGGAAAGGTAGTGACGTTTGATTAAGGAATTAACACACATGCATACATACGCTTGCATGGATCGCTAGGAGGAAAAACGGCTGGAAAGGAAATGAATAACCGGCTGGAAATGAGGGAAGGCAGGACTTGAGTCATGCGCACAAGAACGAAAAGAAACAGCCGTGTTAAAGGATTGTTGTTACTACATGCATGGAAGTAGTGACCAATTAACATGCATGTGTGTTCATGGGGGAAAAGAAACGCTCTACATTTATTAATGTATTTCACGCATACAAAAAGTTCCATTACTAATTCATTTGCGTTACTGATTCACGTGTATAGCAACGGAAATTGACATTACGTCTCTCAACCGGCCGGAATTTAAATAGTGTTAGAAAGGGAGAGTGATTGGGATAAAATAATAGAATAGTTCCAAAAATCTTGGAATAATTCTCTAAAATACTAGGGAATATTTGGAACTTAACAAAGTTGGTTTCGTGATTTTTCGATATACAGATTCTCTGTAGAAATTCTTTTAGTGGATCAGACACTTGTACGGTTTTTAATATAATCGACAAACTAAATTTTTAATCTAGTTTTTGGCGGTATTTGAAAGAAACATCCTTATTTTTCAAATGTTATTAATTTAAACTAAATTTGAAATTTAAGCGCGCGCATGCGAAATGCATGATCATTATTTTATATAATAAATTCAGCTCGGCTTAATTTTAATAAATTTCAAACAGATTCCAGAAAATTTCAAATAATTCAAAAGTGCCATAGATATATTTAAAGTAAATTTTTGGGATGTTACAAGGTCATGCTGAAATTTTTAGTGAAGTTCGGGAATTTATTAGTTTGCTAAGCTTGCTTGGGATTTAAGGACAGAGATTGATATGTACTTTATTTAGATTTGCAAATTAAGTTGTAAACTAAATTATGTTAATATTTATGATATATGCTTCATTTATAATCACAAATTGAGTTGCAAAATTGTGAAGAAAGGTGCTTTGCTTAAATCTAATTTTCTCATTTGCTGTTATGCAAATATCATTACACGAAACCAAAAGAATAATGACATAAGAGATATATACATATATGTTGTGTACATGTTGTTCTTTTTGTTGCTTATTTCTTTTTCAGCTTGTCCAAAACCGAGGATGCTTCAAGGATGGGAGAAAGCATCCAAGAGTGCTAGCTTTCATCTTGCCTTTATATGCTGGAAAGAAGTGTAGAACTATGTGGATAATTATCAAGTAAATCCTCTAAATGTCTTTCTTGTCTTTAAAATATATAAAGAGGCAGTGCTACTATTTTATTTAATTAAATATGAGACCTATATGAGAATGTTTTGTGTTGATGACGAGCTAAAAGATAAGCTTGAGTTGAGGACGACTCAAATTCAAGAGGGGAGAATGATGAGGACATCACTACTACGGATACGACCATACCTAGTTGGACCAACTCCAACATGACATCCTTGGGCCAAGAAAAGAGATATATCAAATCCATCACGTTCTAAATCCAATTCGGCCTCCAGATACCAGCCTAAAGTAAATTAAGCATAACTTTTGCATACAGCGTCCAATTGGAGAGTTCTTGCACTTGATTAAAAGCTTACTTTGAGATATTTCGAATGGATTTGACCCAACCAAAAAATTGCTTTGGAGAAGTCCACAATCACCAAAATAAGTCAGGTCAACTTTCCAATCCAAGTCAAACTTGAGCCTTGAGCCTTGTAAGAGTCCTATTCGGCTACTCCTTTGTGCTAACTGAATCCCCCTTCTCTTTTACCTACATATAGCTAGGGAGTCCCGAAAATTACTTGGATTTTGTTTACTCATAGTTTTCCTTAGTAAAACTATTCGGTATTCTCTTGATCGACGAGATCAACAGCTATACCATGCTTCAGAACCCCACATCAACACTTCAAGTATATTTACAATTCCAAATTGCTCTTGCCTTATTCTTACTTGTTCTTCGATTGCTTGCCTCAAGTCAACCAGGTTTTGGTACGGTTGATAACAATTTGGAGTTTAGTTTAGCAATTGCTTGGCGTCTGTCGTGTTTCAGTCGTAGCTTAGATCATGAGGGTCGTCTCCTCTAATCACCAAATGTGATCTTGTCATGCTGCACACTCTCCGATTCAAATGTGGTGAATATTTTCTCGTTGCCGGTCATGTGTTGAGTGCATCTGCTATCCAACACCCAATGCCATTTACCGGTCTTGTAATTCACCTACAAAAGAAAATTAAACCCTGTTAGGTACCCAAATTTATTTGGGTCCTTGGAGGTTAGTAACCAAAGTCTTGGGCACCCAAATGGCATTCTCCAGCCAAGTAGAGGAGTCCCAACAAACTTAGCAACAACTTTACCATTACTATTTTTCTTAAGGACATAACATGAATCATAACATTTTTTTAGATGCTTTACCTAAGGGACAATCATTTACTAAATGTCCTACATCGTGACATTTATAACAAAGCTTCCCATTTGATTTTACAAAATGAAAAGATTTGTTACTAATTTTCTTGCCCTTTTTGGGAATATACCCAAGACCTTCTTTATTGTAGGAATATCTTTGATTATTTAAAATATAATTTAGAGTATCCTTGCCCTTAAAACATCTATATAAACTTTTGCTAAGTTTATCCACTTGTTCTTTAAGCTCATTGTTTTCCACAATTAAATTTTCATGACAAGAAATTGAGCTAGAACATGAAATTGAAGGCATATCAAATAAATCATCACAAGAAGTAGATATGTTAGTTTTTGATACATAACATGAATCAATTTCTAAATTAGGCATATCATCAACAATATTGCAATTAATACTAACATCATTTTGAGACTCTGGATGATTCTTGGCAAGAAATGTTTCATGAGCTTCCTTTAGTTCCTCATAAAAATCTTTGAGAGAAAGATATTCGTTTTTCAAAGCTTTATATTTAAACTTCTCCTTGCCAAGGAACTCATTTAAATCCTCAAATATATCCATGAGCTCATCATAAGTAGGTTCATCTTTGTCATTAGATTTTACCATAAATTCTCCTCTTGATGAAGCCCCTTGATGGTGACATCGGCGAGACCTTTCTTCTTTGAAGGTGTGTTATCTTCGAAAGAGTCAGAATCCAAATATTCCTCTTCGGAATTCCACTCTCCAATGTGTGCTTCGCTTTTGCCATCCTTTTGAAGCTTCTTGAAGAGTTTCTTCTTCCCTTGGAGAACCTTCTTCTTGGGCGACTTGTTCTTGTCATCCTTCCTCTTGGGACAATGAGAGGCGATGTGCCCCTTCTCATTACACTCATAGCACTTGATATTTGCATACCACTTGCCACTAGAGTGTTGTCCCATCTTAAATTTTTTAGAGGCATTTGAGTTTGAACGTCTTCTCATAAATCTCTTCATTCTTCGTACAAGGAGTGACATCTCCTCCTCGGTGTCAATGTCATTGGAGTCATTGACAAATCCCAGATTTTCAGTTGTTTCAAAAAAATTATTTTAAAATTAATTAAATTCAAAATTTGGATTTTCCTCGGTTTTCTAATTAACCTGGCATCCATATCCTTTCGAAATTGGAGTTCAACCCTTTACCGTCCGCAAAGTCAAAATTTCAAATTCCGGTCCTTATTTGAAATTTCACCCAAGTTCCAAAATGCTCCAAAAATCTCAAAACCCATTGAATTAGGTTCTAAATATTCTATAATATTTTTGGAAATTTTTCTAAGATTTATATTCGTCTCGAAATTATCTAAATTCCAAAATTCATCCAAAATTAGCAAAACCAATTTTATTGGGTTCCATTTTATTCTTTAGGATTTTTAGGATCTTTTCCAGCATTTTTAGATCTTGTTATCTATTTTATCTAGCGCGCTTTTGATTTAGCACTATTCATCATCTTAAACCTCCAGCCATCACCATGAACAAAGTTTCCCATGTCTAGCTCCAACTTCAAACCCTTATATCTGTAAATATATTGCACCAAATCAAGTGAGGTCTAAAGCATCGTGACGGCGTCGTAATGGAGAACAAATGCCCTGTCGATTCCCATCCTTAATCCGAGTGAAACGACCGCAATTAAGCGCTAATGATAATTTATTGCTCGGCCATTATCACGGGCGTTTCTTCACCTCACCGGACGTGTGGGTACTCAAATTTGCGTATCGACGTCCTCTATCCTGTGCTCACCGTTCCCCATTGATTCAGTGCCGTTTCCCTTTCCAAAACTCGAGAAAAACCGACGCCCGGTGTTCTCCAAAGACACCGGCGAGCCATCTTTTGCTCCGGTGAGTTCCTAGGTAAACCAACCGCGTCACTTTGTGCCTCTTGCTTCCATGATCACAACCATTCAATCGGATTTGATTTCGTTGCAGTTTGACCCCGAATTTTGAGTTTCTTCATCGTCGATCGTCGCTCTGTTCATCGTCGATTCCTCCTATTTGGGTACGATTCAATTCAATTCCTTGCACCCATAGACTCCCCTTGATGCTAGCTATTCCGTGCTCACCTTAATTTCAAGAAAAATCGCGTTTTCAAGTGGATTTGGCCGTCGTGTCGCTGGCTCCTTTTTGGCGTCGCTGGTTTCACCTCGTCGCTGCCGACCTCGCTGGCCGCTGCCACCATCTTTCCAAGGCTTCACCGCCCCAAGAACCCCACCGCCTTGCCTCGACCCTTGCCTCACCATGCGCTGGCGCCGCCGCCTCACCGCGCCAGCACCTCTGCACTCTGCCGGCCGGTCGCCGCCCGCCGATCGCACCGCCCTGCTTACCCCTACTGCCGCCTCTAGCCAGTGAGCTTTTCCCCTTTGGCCGGTGAGCCCTCCCCTCTGGCCATGCCGCTCTCTCCTGGCAATTCCCCTGTACAGAGCACTTGGAGAAGAAGGCATGAGCCAATGACGCATAGGGCCCGCTTGTAAGTGAGAGGGATAAATCAGAAAATGGAGAAAAATAAAAGATGTCAAAGGAATATTCCTGTTTTTCTATTTTCCAATCCGGCAGAATTCAAACAATTGTTTCTCCTCCGTCATAACTCTGAATAGAGTGATTCAAATTCTAAATTCATCTAAATTCATCCTCTATCTGTCAATATTTTTATTATAATTTTTAGTTTCTGTTTATTTTATTTTATTCATTTCGTGCACCGTTTTGCGTGTAGTCGAAGAAGCGGTCGTCATCACCGACAAAGGAGAAGACCTTCAGAATAGCACAGCGCACTTCATCGATGAAGGCAAGTCTCCTTGACGCACATTGATCCCATTGTTTATAACTGTTTTATAAAATGTTTGCAACATGCATGGCTATTTATATAAACTGATGATGTTAAAATATAGAATGTTAGTGAAAGACCATGTGGAGGTCTATCCTTGTGTGTGATGAGTAATTGACAAGAGTTGAGGTTGGTTTGATATGAAATTGAGTTTGATTTGAATTGGATTTTCAGATGAAGCAATTTGAGTGTTGGTTGTTTTTCCTAGTGCTACTCAAGGCAAGTAGCATCGGACCATTGAGAATAATTATGAATGATTAATGATTTTGTGATAATCATTGAGAATATTTGTGGGCATTGCTATGTGAAAGGTTTTTCCTTGTCTTTGATGGTTGCAGGCGACGGTGCTAGGTCATGGTGAGGCGGAGGATGACCGGACTAGGCGAGGAGCGCGGAGGTCCAGACGGCCGGGAGATCGCCGGAAGATGACCGGAGACGGAGTCCGCAAGCCAAGAAGATAAGGAAAGGAGATGATGCTAGCTAGATGTCGCAGGATCAATGAGGGCCGCTTGATTGCGGTCTAGTTGATAGGTTAGCGGGTCTAGGTAGTATGCTTTGAAAACTGCAAGAAAACCCCAGATGTGTGTGGGTTTTGGGTTAGCCTTGCATGGCTGTGTGAGTGGGTCAATCCTAGCCCTTAGATGAGTGTCCTAGGGTTGAGGGACTCATCCAAGGGTGGTAGGTGGCCCAAGAGTAGTATAAATAGGGGTGGAGGGGTGGCCTCCTCCCCTTGAAGGTTTGAGTTGCTCCTTTGAGCTTTGCCCACATGAAGTGAGGCTTTGTAAACCTTCCCACCAGAAATACAAAAAATTTCTTTACATTATTGTGAATTTAAATTCCGCATTTACATTATGTCTTTACTTTACGCAATTTAAATTCAGCATTTACATTACGCATTTACTTTCCCGCAATCTACATTCATGCAATTTGGATTTGCCTCCCCTCCTTCTAAATGCTGATCTTGGATGTTTTGAGTGTGTTCATATGGTTTTACATCTCTTTTGCACTCTTTGATTGAGTAGAGATCATCTCTTCTTTCAAGTTCCAGTTCTGTTCAGAACTTGTTCTTCGCGCAATAGTTAGTCTTTGATTTTTAGAAAAATCTAGAAAAATCCTTCTGGAGTGATTCTTATTGGAGATTGTGCGGAACTCCTATACCCATCTTTATAAAAAGTTTGGAGTCCACTGGTTTCACCGTTTGGGTGCTATGAAGTGAAAACTGAGCCCCAAATTTTCTGCCCGAAGTTTCTGACTGTCTGTGTTCATAAATTTATGATGATTTTTCTACTTTGCTTTTTGATCTGAATTTTGGTGGAGAGCTTCACGACTCATCTTCTCATAGGGAGAAAATTTCTCATAATTTTTTGAGCATCAGAAACCCACCAACCTCCTGTTCAAATTAAAGACAGATTCTGGAAATATCTGCTTTTGCTTTTCTAAAAGAGACTTTTGTGTTTTGGCTTGATCTCTTTTAGAAAAGAAGTATTTGAATTGATTCCTCTTTCTTTTGGACACTTGACAACCAGGATTGTGATTGAAAAATCCTCACATATTTTATGGATAATATCCATGTAAGCTAGGGATGCACATAGTTGTCTAGTCGTTCGGTTTTTATGGTTTCACGATTTCTTGCGCGATCTTTTCTCGGTTTTAGTTGGAGTATTTTGGGGAAAATTTATTTGCACCATTCACCCCCTCTGTTCGCCATCTCGATCCTTCAATTGGTATCGAGCCGGTTTTGCTCTTTCATAGATCTTGACGGTCTTGAGAGCCATGGCGATGCACAAGTATTCCACCAAGCCTCCAATTTTTTCTGGTGTTGATTTTCCTTTTGAAATCCTTGATGGAGTCATACATCATCGCCAGGCTTCCTGATATGGCGAAGGTGAAGCTCCCATATGAGGTTCTCGCCGATGAGAACGCCACGCCGCAATATGGTCGACGTTGAGGCAAATGCTAAGGCGAGGAACATTCTCATACAGGACTCAAATGAAGTGAGTATGATCGATTTTCACCTTCGCTTCCACCCACGAGATTTGGGTAACCTCGATGCTTACCATGAGGGCACTACTCAAATCAAGACCGTGAGGCAGATCAGTTCAAGCGAGTACAACAAATTTGAACAACGCTACCGGTGAGAGTCTCGATGAGTGCTTTGGTCGGTTTACTAAGATTTTGAGCGACCTCCGAGCAATCGGTTATATATACCCCGACTCGGACAATGCTCGGCATTTCTTGACCGCGACTCGACCTTCGTTTGGGAGATGAAGGTGACCACCATCAAGGACACCACCGATTTGTCGACTCGACTCTTGACGGGCTTTATTCCCTCCTCAAGACTCATGAGATTGATGTCGCTTCCGGAAGACTAAATCTCACCGATGGCTTTGGTCACCGATCCCATTGGGTCCTCTTCTGGATTTTCTCTGACTTTGCTTCGGTTTTTCTTTCCGCTTTTGCGACGAAGCGATGAAATTCTCGAACAATTTCGAGAAAATGAGCTTGTTTTGTCGCCGAAAATTTTCCAATATTTACAAGAAATGAGAGAGAGGAAGCTCTTGTCGTCAAAATTTTCCAATATTTACAAGAGAATGAGAGAGAGGAAGAGAGGTGGCATGATCACCGCTTGAGTGTGGTGGCCCCAACCACATTCGAGTTTAACCGCCCTAAGCCGAGAAGGGCAAGAACGACGTCGTGGTTTGGGCAAGAACGACTACACCGACAAGAACCGCAACAAGAAGCCTCCAGTTCGTGAACTGGCCATGAGAAGAAGTACCGCAACTTCTCCAAAACAAGAAGCTTTTCCACCGCTGTCCTCGCCGCCCTCGACGACATCAACCTCTCCGACACGGAGACATGGAGCGAAGGCGAGGATGATCCGCAAGAGAAGAAAGGCGGCGACTTCTCCTAAGATGTGCTTCATGGCAGCGCCATTGAAGTGAGCGACTTCGAAACAGACAAATGACACGGATGAGGTACCCACCTACGACGAGTTAAATGATGCCTTCAGAATTAGGCAAGTTTCATGCTAAGGCTAGGTCGAGGTGTTCTTAGTTAGAGAAGGAGGTAGATAGATTGTCTCGGAGTTAGCTTCACTTAAATCATGTTCCTCCCGAGACTCGATAGTTGTACTCTCCGTGATGCTTTGCTTGAGGAGTTGGAGAACCTAAGGACCCCTGATGATAGTGTGGTTTCGATCTTGAGGCTCTTAGGTCAAGGATGCTAGCACATGTTCTATTGATCCTATTCCTATTGATGCTAGTTTTCTTCATACTCACACAACTGCATCTTGTGAAAATTGCCCTAAGCTACTTGTGAAATTGATGCCATGGGTTGTCACCTTAGGAAGCTTTACGCTAGAAATGATGAACTTGAATTGCATGCTTCTAAGGACCCAAATACTCATGTGAGGGCAGAAGCAACTAAAAATTGATAATGAAGCTTTGAATGCCAAGTGTGAGCAACTTGCTAAGGACTTACTAGTTAAGTCGATAATGATTGCTTTCGTGTATTGGGGTTAAGGATGACGTGGATAAGGTCCACGCAGAGCTTAGGAAGAAGATAAAGGCCCAGTTGGTAGAATTAGAAATGCTTCTTGTGCTTCCCTGTGAGTCTCTCAAATTTGAGGCAGCTGTGTATAGGGAACAATATGCACGCGTTGTTCAATCCTCTTCTTCCTCGCTCTTCTTCTACTCCTTCCCTTGCTCTTCTTGTGCCTCTCTTTAGGGGAGTGTGAGTATCTCATGAGCACTCTTGAGAAATTTGTTGGAGGCAAGAAGAAGCTCAATCTCATTCTAGACCACCCAAGGTTAGCAGATTCAATCAAGGTCTAGGATTTGATTACTTGGAGCACGACGCGCATCCGCCTTCAGCTTGTAATGCGTGCTTCCAAGAGTGGTGAGATTGTGGTTGCTCCCACGGTGAGCACCACTGTTTTAGTCTCTTTGGTGTGGTCCATGGGACTTCGACTGTATGATGCTTCTCCTGTTGCTTCGCCTAACAAGGCAAGTACACATGCACCTTCCAGAAGAAGGATGGTCACCTAGTAGATTTCTGCTTTAGACGCCCAAGATCACCAAAGCGTGAGCGTGTTGTGCTCTTAGGGGTATTCGTGGTCATCCCTGCACTGAGTGCTCCTAAGGCACGACCGCTTCTAGACAAAGTTAGAGAGTCGCCTGTTTTTGGGCAAGATCCAGACTCGGTTTTCATGTCGTTCAATGAAGTTTTAGTTCGAGTTGCTCGTGGTCGGGCTTTTCGCCGCCCTCTTGATATTCCTCGCTTTTCCCATCGAGGTAGATATCACGGCGTGAGGTGTTTTCGGTAGGAGATTTAGGCAACCTCATTGGGATGGTCCAGCCTTTGCACCACGGGCGGCCAAACCAAAGGATGTACTCCTAGATCTTCCACTACAGATTGCTTCTTCCGATCTTGTTAGAGTTGAGCGTCGAGAGACACTAGAGTCCATCTTCTTCTTTTGTGGTCGGTACTTTGAGGCGCGTGTAATTCAAGATTGGGTTCCCAAGTCTTCACTTTATTCCAAGATCGAGTCTTCTTCCGACTTGATCAGTTCGCTTGGATGGGGAAGGAGATGTTTGGATTGTTGACTCCGTTGTTCTCGCCATATGACCGGAGATTCTCGTTGGTTCTCTTCCCTAGTCCGAGCCCCCGGTGATGAGTTGATCACCTTTGGGGATGCGTCTTCAGCTTATCGATGACTCTTTCGAGGAAAGCTTCAAGAGTAATGCTTGTAGAATCCTCGATTCATCAGGAGAGTTAGTTTGCGGGATTTCTAGATTTGGGAGAGTCTTTCGTGCTGATTTTTCTGTTTCTTCTGGAGACTCTCTTCGGTGTTTGATTGCTTCTGAGTCCCGTGATCTCTCCTTCTGGCATAGGAGACTTGGTCACATTGGTTTTGATCATTTGACCAGAGTTAGCAGCCGCGATCTTATTCGTGGTTTGCCCAAACTCAAGATGGTCAAAGACTTAGTTTGCTCTCCCTGCCGACATGGCAAGATGGTTACTGCTTCTCATCCTCCAATCACCGTAGTGATGATCGATGCACCAGACAGCTTTTACACATGGACACTTTGTTGGTCCAGCTAGAGTGCAGTCAGCAGGAGGGAAGTGGTATGTCCTTGTCATTGTTGATGATTTTTCGAGGTATTCTTGGGTATTTTTCATGGCCTCGAAGGATGAGACTTTTTCTCACTTCAAGGGATTTGTTAGTAGGTTGTCTATTGAGCTCCCAGGTGCATTACGAGCTATACGCAGTGATAATGGCACTGAGTTCAAGAATTCCTACTTTGAGAGTTTCTGTGGAGTCCGGTTAGAGCATCGCTTCTCTCTATACATCCCTCAACAAAATGGCGAGTGGAAAGGAAGAATAGGACCTTGGTTGAGATGGCTGTGACGATGCTAGATGAGTACAAGACTCTAGGAAGTTTTGGGTGAGGCTATAGCTACCGCTTGTCATGTTTCCAATCGCTTTTGAGAGCACATTTGCATCGCACTTCTTATGAGTTGAGGTATGGGCGAAAGCCCAGTGTTTCTCATTTTCGCTTTTTGGTTGCAAGTGTTTCATCTTGAAGTCCGTAACCTAGATAAGTTTGAGTCTCGCTCTTCCGATGGTATTTTTCCGGGTTACTCGACTTCTTCTCGTAGCTATAGGGTCTGGAGTTGTGATGCTAATAGGATCATAGAGACCGTGACGTGACCTTTGATGAGGCTAGCCTGTGCTAGACCGATATTTCGTGCTCTTCTTATCCCTCCGAGACCATCTTTGTAGAGGATGAGGATGATGGAGATGATGGTGTTCCACCGATCCAGCTTCCTTCTACACCGAGGTGCCTCCTGCTTCCATTTCTCGCACCTCGTGGAGATCACCCTTGCCTTCGACTCTTCTTCATGAGTGGCTCTGCTCCTACCTCTTCTCCTCAAGAGGTAGAGGCCACTCGCTTCGGTCCTCCACGCCACATTCAGCGTTCTCATCCACCGAGCAGATCATTGGTGATCTATTTGAGCGTGTTACGCTCAAAATCGCTTATCTTCTTTCTGCCTTCACTCGCCTTTGTTGCCTCTTTTGAGCCAAAGGATGTTACTCATGCATTATCCGATGAATCATGGATTAATGCTATGCATGAGGAACCGGAAAACTTTGAGAGGAACAAAGTTTGGCAACTTGTAGAGCCCCCATCCGTCATAATGTCATTGGGACCAAGTGGGTGTTCAAAAACAAGCAGAGAGGAAGGGGTTGTCGTTACAACAAGGCTAGGCTAGTTGCACAGGCTTCACTCAAAGTTGAGGGTCTTGACTTTGAGGAGACTTTTGCCCTCAGAGCTAGACTAGAGGCGATTAGAATCTCGCTTGCATTCTCTCGCATCCCAAGGCTTCAAGCTCTATCAAATGGATGTCAAGAGTGCATTCTCAATGGCTTCATTGATGAAGAGGTGTATGTCAAGCAACCTCCGAATTTGAGAACCCCAAATACCCGAACCATGTCTACAAGCTTTCCAAAGCCTTGTATGGACTTAAGCAGGCCCCTAGAGCTTGGTATGAGAGGCTTAAGTCCTATCTTCTCAGTCATGGTTTCAAAATGGGTATAGTAGACAAAACTCTATTCATCAGACACTAGGATTCTCATTTCCTTCTCGTCCAGATTTATGTGGACGATATTATCTTTGGTGGTTCATCTCAGTCTCTTGTGTCTCATTTTTCTGAGGTGATGAGCACAGAATTTGAGATGAGTATGATGGGTGAGTTGAGCTACTTCCTCGGCTTCCAAATCAAGCAGACTCGGGAGGGTACTTTCCTGCACCAAGGTAAGTACACTCGGACCTCCCGAGCGGTTTGATATGTCCGATGGGAAGCCCGTGATGACCCTATGGCCACCACCGTCCTCGAGCCCGATGAGGATGGTGAGCCTGCTGATCAAAAGGAGTTTTGAGCATGATTGGCTCTCTCTTGTATCTTATCGCTTCATGGCCGGACATACACTTTGTTTGTGTGTATGTGCGCCGATTTCAAGCTTCTCCTCGCCTCTCATCGCCAGCGGTGAAGCGATCTTCAGTACCTTTGAGCTACCATTGATTATGGTATTTGGTACTCTTCTTCTTCTTGTCTATCTCTTAGAGCCTTTTCCGATGCGACTTTGTCGGGTCAGAGGATAGATAGGAAGAGCACTTCGCACTTGCCAATTCATTGGCACTTCTCTTGTTTCTTGGTCATCTAAGAAGCGGTCCGAGTCGCACACCCAATCACCGAGGCCGAGTATGTTGCTGACACCATTGTCAGAGCAGTGCTCGATGAGATCGACCTTATGGACTTTGGGTTAGAGATAGAGAGTGTTCCACTTTTCTGTGATAACACTTCGCTATTTGCATTGCTAAGAACCCAAAGCAAAGACTTTACCAAGCACATTGATATTAGATATCACTTCCTTAGAGACCATGTGGAGAAAGGAGACATAGTGCTTCAGCCAGGAGAGTGACCACCAGCTTGGCGATATCTTTACCAAGCCTTTGGATAGCTCTAGGTTTGTTGCCTTGAGGAGTGAGCTTGGAGTTGTGTGCCCTTACGGCTTATTGTGAGGGGAGCTGGTTTGTACTTTATGTATTATATGTATATATTTTCTTCCAGCTTTTTCCCTTCTTTTGTCTTGTTCGGGTGCTATGGGTTTTATTTTCTAGAGTTCTGAGTTCACTTCACCTAGACTTCTGCATGCCTCGCATGGACCTCTCATCTTATGCTTTAGGATGCTATTCTCTCTTCTTCTCGCTGAGCTCACTCACAGCCTTGTAGGTCTAGCAGTGTTGGGCCCCTGGGTAGACAGGTCTGTGTTTGCTCCTCGGCCGAGTTTGAGAGCTAGCTTTCCTTTGTCAGTCATTGGGGAAGATGAGAGCGAGTTTGAGCTGTAGTGTTCTCTACCATCTTTTCTATGCTCTATAGCTACCCAGTTCGCAATTTCTTGATTTCTTCCCTCCATTCTGTGTTTCTGGCTTTAATTGAGTTCTTTTCGAATCGCTCTTGAGCTTAATCTTGCTAATAACTCAATTTGAACCAGATTTGTGCTTAAAATGGAATCACATGTTGAGGGGGAGTTTAAGAATCTGTCTCATGCATTGCATATAGACTTGATTTTTCATTTTATGAGCTTTGTCTATTATGCAAATGATCCATGTTTCATTTTATACACCATGCTATATTATGAAGAAAATTACTTGCTTAGATATGTCCAAGTTCATTTATCTTGCTAAGCTTACAAAAAATTGAAAAATGAGCGTTAAAACAAAAACTTGATAAAACATGTTGCGCTTACTTGCTAAGTTTCTTCTCTAGTTGTATTTGCCATGATTTGTGAAATTCGGAATTCTCTAGAGTCCCTATAGCAACTTGGATGAATCTTGTTTGATCCATACTTGAGTCCTTCACTAGCTTAACAATGAAAATACTAAAATGAAAAGTGAAGCAAAATTGACTCTTTTTGTGCAAGATCGACTCAACACCTCACATTCACAAGACGCTTCTCATTGCACTTGAGATGAACTTGGAATGGGTTGTGTATGACCAAGATCATTCTCTTAAGAGTCCTCTTGAGATGATCGATTATGGCTTGAGTCAATTGCTTTAAACAATGCAAAAAACATACGTGGGTAAAGAATGCAAATAATGTCAAACATTTGCACCCCGCTATGTCTTTCAAAAGATTCAAAGAAAAATTTGCATACAAGAAACAAAAAAATAAGCTCAAGGACCTTGTGTGCACTTCTAGATTCTCCAAAGTGTTGAGTAGGTTGAACTCTAGGTTTTCCATTTGATCCTCTGAATGGCTTTGCTTCTAAGTTTTGAAACTCATGACAAGTTTTGCTCATGTTTGATCTTGCTAAAATGACATGGTTTTAATTAAATCTTGCTAGCAAACTGTTTTATTTGCACTTGGACATGCCTTAGCTTTGTCTATTTTTGCCATAACGTAGCTTGGTGTCATAACTTGTCTTGTTGATCACATGGATAATCTTCAAAGCTCCTTAGACTGCATTACTTGCATAAAAACAACAAAAAAGGGGAGAAAAGAAAATATCTTCTTGATGCCTATATTGCCAAAAGGGGAGAAAATGTAGAAAAGGCATCTTCAAAGGAAAAATTTAATCCACATTGGTTCTTATGATCTTTGTGACAATTGCAAACCTTTATGATCATAAGCATATTCGAGTGTTTCTTGTGAGTTTTATTGATATTTTATTGATATTTTAGAGCTTTTGTGGAAAACTTGCTCTTTCTATTATATTGCTCTAAAATCTTTCTAGCCAACTTGGTCATGATATTATTTCCTTCTCTCTGACCGAGTTTGGCTTTGCATTCAAATTGCTTTTCTTCTTCTCCTTCAAACTCAAATTTATGCTTTTTTGGTGTTTGTCAATATACTCATCAAGGGGAGATTGAAAGACCATGTGGAGGTCTATCCTTGTGTGTGATGAGTAATTGACAAGAGTTGAGGTTGGTTTGATATGAAATTGAGTTTGATTTGAATTGGATTTTCAGTATGAAGCAATTTGAGTGTTGGTTGCTTTTCCTAGTGCTACCAAGGGGGCGTGTAGCATCGGACCATTGAGAGTAATTATGAATGATTAATGATTTTGTGATAATCATTGAGAATATTTGTGGGCATTGCTATGTGAAAGGTTTTTCCTTGTCTTTGATGGTTGCAGGCGACTTGCTAGGTCATGGTGAGGCGGAGGATGACCGGACTAGGCGAGGAGCGCGGAGGTCCAGACGGTCGGGAGATCGCGGAAGATGACCGGAGACGGAGTCCGGCAAGCCAAGAAGATAAGGAAAGGAGATGATGCTAGCTAGATGCAGCGTGGATCAATGAGGGCCGCCGGATTGCGGTCTAGTTGATAGGTTAGCGGTCTAGGTAGTATGCTTTGAAAACTGCAAGAAAACCCCAGATGTGTGTGGGTTTTGGGTTAGCCCTTGCATGGCTGTGTGAGTGGGTCAATCCTAGCCCTTAGATGAGTGTCCTAGGGTTGAGGGACTCATCCAAGGGTGGTAGGTGGCCCAAGAGTAGTATAAATAGGGGTGGAGGGTGGCCTCCTCCTTGAAGGTTTGAGTTGCTCCTTTGAGCTTTGCCCACATGAAGTGAGGCTTTGTAAACCTTCCCACCAGAAATACAAAAAATTTCTTTACATTATTGTGAATTTAAATTCGCATTTACATTATGTCTTTACTTTACTTAATTTAAATTCAGCATTTACATTACGATTTACTTTCCCGCAATCTACATTCATGCAATTTGGATTTGCCTCCTCCTTCTAAATGCTGATCTTGGATGTTTTGAGTGTGTTCATATGGTTTTACATCTCTTTTGCACTCTTTGATTGAGTAGAGATCATCTCTTCTTTCAAGTTCCAGTTCTGTTCAGAACTTGTTCTTCGCGCAATAGTTAGTCTTTGATTTTTAGAAAAATCTAAAAAAATCCTTCTGGAGTGATTCTTGTTGGAGATTGTGCGGAACTCCTATACCCATCTTTAGAAAAAGTTTGGAGTCCACTGGTGTCACCGTTTGGGTGCTATGAAGTGAAAACCGAGCCCCAAATTTTCTGCCCGAAGTTTCTGACTGTCTGTGTTCATAGATTTATGATGATTTTTCTACTTTGCTTTTTGATCTGAATTTTTGTGGAGAGCTTCATGACTCATCTTCTCATAGGGAGAAAATTTCTCATAATTTTTTGAGCAGCAGAAACCCACCAACCTCCTGTTCAAATTAAAGACAGATTCTGGAAATATCTGCTTTTGCTTTTCTAAAAGAGACTTTTGTGTTTTGGCTTGATCTCTTTTAGAAAAGAAGTATTTGAATTGATTCCTCTTTCTTTTGGACACTTGACAACCAGGATTGTGATTGAAAAATCCTCACATATTTTATGGATAATATCCATGTAAGCTAGGGATGCACATAGTTGTCTAGTCGTTCGGTTTTTATGGTTTCACGATTTCTCTTGCGCGATCTTTTCTCGGTTTTAGTTGGAGTATTTTGGGGAAAATTTATTTGCGACCATTCACCCCCTCTGTTCGCCATCTCGATCCTTCAGTTAGTTATACCCATTTCGAAATGACATCCTTGCCGTTTGATTACCATGCCTTTGTAAACTTAAGATTTAATCATGAAATCATGTATCATGTGATTATCCTTGTTTAGTACGTTAGACTGTGCTTAGG
This sequence comes from Guadua angustifolia, assembly GCA_036346375.1. NCBI lineage: Eukaryota > Viridiplantae > Streptophyta > Magnoliopsida > Poales > Poaceae > Guadua > Guadua angustifolia. The sequence continues at coordinate 5,482,469 of CM070517.1, forward strand.
ATTGATGTTGATCAAAATGACTATGGTAGGATAAATTCTAAAATGTTGTTGAAATGTGTTTTATCGAAACTGTAGCAAGGTGATTGCTGCTGTTATTGTAAAATAAAAATCAAATAACAATGGTTTAGATTGGGGTGGAATGGTTTGTCGGGCGGGTGCGGATGGAGCACTGGTTCTGGTTTGTAAAAGCCGCCCTAATCAATTTAAGGACCGACGCTTGTGATTGTCCAAACTAAGCACAACAGTACAACCACATGTCAAAATGGGCACGACCTGGCGGAATAATTTGTAGAAACCTAACTTAGACTCACCAGATGGTGGAATGTGGGTGCCGGATGGAGGCAAGTCACATTTTTCCCACACGGCGCAAGAGGGGGCTTCTGTACTGGGTGGATGGAACCCTAACAGCAGTGAAACCTCAGCGGGTGAGCCGGGTCAGATGTATACATTGTAAAGGCCTTATCATGATCTCTCTGCCGGCACACCAAGGAAGTATGTTAATACCTTGGCATTAAGAGTTGATCATGTTTTGTGGGTAAAGTGTACAATCTCTGCAGAGTATAAACAAACTATTCGAATAGCCGTGCCTACTGTCAAAGGCGGTGAAGGATGCTTTCACATTGGCAGTCTAATGTTTTTTTAAAAAAATAAGTTTTGGGAATCCGAGAGTAGATGGAACTTTCGGGTGTGTCTTTGGCGGTTGGAGCTATGGGGTGGATGGAACCCTGATCATTTTAAATTGTGGCGGTTAGAGCCTGTTAGCTAGTGATTGGTGGATAGAACCTTCACTAGAGATATACATAAATTCAAATGTTACAAATAATTGACAAAACTGCTTTACAAAAATTATTACATGTATTGTTTAATAAAATTTGCTTTGTGCAAAATGAACCATATTAAGCCTCTCTTTGGAAAGCCCTACATGTTGCATAATTTCCCAGACTTGCGGAGTACGTTTGTACTCACATGCTACACAAATTTTGTCATCAGAGAATTACCAAGATGCAGTCGAAGACAGTGAGTTCTATGACGAGGAGTTCGTTGAAGATCGCCAAGATAACTAAGCGCGCGCTCCTAGTCGTCGCCTGTGGCGTCTTTTGGGTTTTATCTTATTGTTTTTTTATTTCCGCTGCTGTGAACTCTGGTCATGTGACCAGGAGATGTAATAAATAGCCATGTGGCTGGTACTTTATATTTATGCTATTACTTAGCTTACGCTCAAGAATGATTCATCATTTGTTTGACTGTGTGTACTAGCTACTGATCTGGGACTAGTACAGAAATACACATGAGACTTTGGATGGTAAATCTGGGGTCTCACAGAGGTGGTATCAGAGCCTGGACGACTGTAGGACGCAACTTAGTTAGAATGGCAGAGCCTTAAGGAATAATATTTTTATAAAAATATACTTATAAAATTTTAAGTTCCTCTACTTCTATCTTTTCTATCTTAGCGTCTTGTCCTTACCTCATCCTCTATTTAAAATTGTTTACTGACCTTGTCTTGTTTCAAAATTTGTAGATGCCTTTCTTTACCTCGTTTGCCTAGTGAAGAGGACCCTTCCCCTCGTGTTCCTGAGGAGGGTGAAGGGAGTAGTTAGTTTTAGTTTTGTCAGTAGCACCTTTTTGTCTACGTTAGAACATTAATAAATATATGTGATGGACTGTATCGTGCTTCTAATCATTTGTGATACAGCCATCTTAATAAAACTATTTTGATTTAAATAAAGATTTCAATTGGTGTTTTCTTTTGTTGGTTGTGCTTTTGTCTTGGTGGATGCTATTTAGTTTCCCTATTTCCTAATCTTTGCTTGCCCCTCTTTTCTTGTGCTTTTCTAGTTCTTTGCTGAAGATGGAGAACCCAGGCAGAGGTCGTGGCAGAGGAAGGAGAGGTGGTCGTGGTCGTGGTCGTGGCCGTGGAAGAGTGCAGATTCAAGAGGAAGTTCCTGTATAGCAGCAGTACAATGAGAATAACTAAGTACCGCCACCTCCAGCACATCAAGAACCAGTGCCACCCCCACCCCCGAATCAGCTGCCAAGCATAGAGCAGATGATGGCCATGCAACTGCAAATTCTGCAAGCTTTGGCGCAAAATGCGCTGAATCCGCCACAAGCAGCCCCAGTGCAAGCAGCAGCTCAGCCACCCCAATCCAAGTTTGGGGAATTTATGAGGACCAGACCCCCCGACTTTTGCTGGATCAATTGACCCCCTAGAGGTGGACGACCGGCTTAAGGAGGTCGAAAAGAAGTTATATTTGGCCCAGTGTGATGAATTTGAGAGTGTCTTGTTTGCCACTCATCAGTTAAAGGGTACAGCTGCTAATTGGTGGGAGAACTATGTCGCTGCTCATGAGGACGCCCAAGCCATCAACTGGGATGAGTTTGTTGAAGCCTTCCGTGCCACTCAGATCCCTAAAGGTATTATGGAAATGAAGATGCGAGAATTCCACAAGTTGCAGCAAGGAAACCTTTCTGTATCAGAATACCTGAATCGTTCACTCAGCTGTCTAGATACCCTTCTGAGGATGTTGCCACTGATGAGGCCAAGATTTGGTGCTTCATGGAGGGTCTTGACCCTAACATTGATCAATATATGCAGACTTCTTCTACATACTCAGAATAACCAACACCTTACTGGAATCACTTCCAACCCCGATCATACTGAACTCAGTGCCTGAAATAACAACACCAGATACTTGCAAACTGCCTCCATCTTGTCCTCTTAGTCTCTCTTCGACCAGCCCAACAAACTTCATCAGCCACAGCAAAACCTACAAAGAACAGACTGCAACACAAACGAAAAACCAAAAGCACACCCATTACAGGAAATTATACATCTGCTTAACTCAAAACAGCACGACCACAACTCCTCAGAGATCAACCGACATTCCAAAACCAGAAGAAACCTGAAACTCCAAAATCGCATAGCACCCAAAAACTAAATATACAAAGACTGAACACAACCAGAACCTGACACCTCCAGGCAGACAGCAAAAACACCATCACCAGAAACACCAAGCCTCAATACCACATTTAATCTACCAAGTTACTAATAAAGAGACCATGAGCTTTTAACTCCAGAATGCTGTTTTCTTCCTGAATTTCACCCATCTTCAATTTTGGTCCCCTAAAAGTGAATCCCCCAACTCCAACATAAGTGGTGCTCGAAGCCTGATCTCCAGTTCCCTGCAAAATTGGTCCACCTTGACCATCATATCGTCCGTATATAGCAGCCTCCAGTCTTTCAACGCAATGAACATCCTTCTCCAAATTGTTTTCACATTTATCCAACACTGGCCATGAAAAATCAAGTTATTTCTAACATTCCATAAGCTCCAAAGAACAGCAGCACAAATTGTATTCAAAGCAGCATTTTTCTTATTACTAATCCAAAAGCGAGCCACAAATTCATAGCTATGACCGATACTCAACTCAAAAAAGTTACCAATCAAGTCCCAAACACTTTTAACAATAACACAATCAAAGAAAAGATGCAAAACAGATTCAGGTTCATCACAAAAGCTACAACAAGAGCCTTTATTCAAACCTCTTTTCAACAGATTATCCTTAGTCATAATTTGTTATGAGAAATAAGCCAAAGGAAAAAATGAATCTTAGGCGACACAATCAAATTCCACACTGCAGGAATAAACACCGGTAACACACCTCTAAATTTTATGATAGCATAAAGGGATCTAACCGAATAGACGCCATTACTATTATACTGCCAGACCAGAGCATCCTCATCCCCAGTAAGACTTAAAGTATTCACCACTTCAACCAACTCGAACCACCTGATCAACATATAATCACAAAAAGTTCTCCGAAACAAGCACTTAACATTAGAGCCATCCCAAATTTCAGCAATCATAGCGCTTTTTTCATTAACAAAAACGTAAAGATCCCAAAATTGAACACCTAAACATGAATTGCCAAACCAGATATCCTCCCAAAACCTTACTTTAGTTCCATTCCCAACCAACCATTTATACCCGAATTTGGTAGCCTGCATAGCCCAAACAACCCCTTTCCAAAAAACAGATGCATGTTTAGTATCAGAAAGAAAGATATTGGGGTTTTCAGTTTTATATTTAAATTTGATCAAATTCTTCCAAAGCTTATCTTCATTGACGCAAAACCTTTGAATCCAGGAAGCAAGAAGACACAAGTTTAAATCTTTTAAATTAGGCACTCCAAAACCCCCATACTCTTTTTTCGTACACACTAGATGCCAATTAGCCAAATGTAACTTATTATGCCCTTCATAATCATTCCAAAGGCAGTTCGCCATATGAGAATTGATGAGATCTAAAGCCCATTTAGGAAATTTAAAGAAAGACAGTAAATAGAGAGGAATACTAGCTAAGCAAGATTTGATAAGAATCAACCGCCCACTATACGAGAGAAGTTTACCTCTCCAACCTGCAATTCTTTTCAAAATTTTATCTACAAGAGGCTGAAAATCCTCCCTCTTAATTTTATCATGATGGAGCGGGATACCAAGATACTTAATAGGAAAACTACCGACCTTACAACAAAAGATACTAGCATATTTACCAATCTCCTCATCATCACAACCAATAGGAATCAATTCACTTTTATGAAAGTTAATCCTCATCCAAGACATTTGTTCGAAACAAATAAGAAGCCATTTAAGATGCAACGCATAGTTCTCAGAATTTTTCAAGAACAAAATAGTGTCATCCGCATAATGCAAACTCATAATACCCCCAGAGCATAGATCATCACACAAACCCTTGACTATCCCACTATTAGCGGCTTTATGAAGAATACGAGAAAAGACATCAACTACAAGATTGAAAAGAATTGGAGATAATGGATCTCCCTGCCTCAAACCCTTACCAGTATTGAAAAAATTACTCTCCACACCATTAATTTTCACCCCTACCGAACCTTTACTTAAGATAGAATGAATCCAGGCTATCCACTTAGCCCCAAATCTCCTTTTACCCAGAATATCAATAAGAAAACTCCAGTTAACCATATCATAAGCCTTTTTGTAATCCAGTTTAAGAACCAGTCCCTTATTTTTATCCTGATGGATCTTATGAATAACCTCATGAGCCGTCACCACACTCTCCAAAATATATCTATTTTTAATAAAAGCAGATTGATTTTGCAAAATAATTCTATTACAGATCAAGCCAATCCTGTTAGTCAGAACCTTGGTAATAATCTTGTAACTGCAATTCAGTAAACTAATGGGTCTGAACTGTTTAATACTCCTAGCATTATTCTCTTTAGGAATCAAAGAAATCATAGAAAAATTAAGCCTAGAAACATCCATCTCACACTTTTCTAAACTTTTGAACAAACCCAACAGATCCTCTTTAACAATGTCCCAAAAATTTTGATAGAAAATAAAAGGGATACCATCAGGGCTAGGAGCCCCATCGGAATAACACTCAAAAACTGCTTTTTTAACTTCCTCTTCAGAAAAAGGAGACTCTAAATTCCTATTATCTTCAACATCAATCATCTCACTCCTACCAAAAAAATCCTCTCCCAGATTAATGTTAGGCTTGGCTTCAAAACCAAATAAAGACTTGTAGTAATCACACGCTATTTTAAGCATTTTATCAGTATCATGCACAGGTCCATTAGGACCCTCAAGCACATTAATAAAGTTTTTCCTTCTCCTTTGATTGGCCACTGCATAAAAGTATCTAGTATTCCTGTCTCCTTCCTTGATATTTTTTTCCCTAGCCCGTTGTCTCGTTTTAGTCTCTTCTATCTCCCAAATTTTCCCAATCTCATGCTTAATAAAAGAAAGCCTATCCTCCTCACCAACAGTGAGGGGCCTAGATTCAGAAAGAATATCAATAGCATCAATTTCGTCTAATAAAACCCTTTTCCTCTTCCTAATATCAGCATTAACATTTAGACTCCAGCCTTTAGTAACTTTTCTAAGATTTCTAATTTTATTTTGCCAATTATCAATAGCCTTATCTCTTTTCGGAATATTCCAAGCTCTATACACAACTTGAGTAAAATTTTCATGAAGGAGCCACCATTTCTCAAATTTGTAACTCGGTTTAACATGGCAACTCCCTTCCCCAGAATCCCACAAAATAGGGGTATGATCACTGCCCACTCTAGCCAGGGATGAAACAATGGCTAAAGGAAACTTTTCCTCAAAGGAAGTATTACAAAACACCCTATCAATCACAGACATTACCAACTTATCCTGATTATTCGCCCAAGTAAAATGTCTCCCAGTCAAATGTAATTCCATAAGCCCCCACATATCAATCTACTCATTAAATTTATCACACCACTTGTGATCGACTTTTCCATTGTTCTTATCAGACTGATACCTTACCAAATTAAAATCACCCCCCAACAATGTTGGAGTATGGTCATCTTCAAGTAAAGTTTTGTGAAGATCAGAGATAAACTCCATTTTCCCTTCATCATAAGGTGACCCATACACAGTGACCAATCTCCACACAAAATCATCCTTTCTATTCTTAACCCAACACTGAACCAAGAAATTTTTCATACTAGTACGAATTATTTCTAACACATCAGTGTTTACAACAACCAGAATACCACCAGCAGTGGATTTGGCTGGAAGCCATTGCCACTTACCTTAGAACCACTGATAGAATTAAGGAAGGAAACACTAAAGTCCTCCCGTTTAGTTTCTTGAAAACCTACAAAATCTGCATTATGATTTTGAATTAAATCCATCAAACAATGTGTCTTACCCGGCTGCCCCAATCCTCTAATATTTCAAAAGACACCCCTTATTTTCCAATGTTTTTCCTGGGGTGCTTGCCCCGTTTACATTTACCCACAGTAGTCCATCCCTCCAACTTAGAACCTTCTCCATGAACCTCCTTCAGAGGAACTAGAGACAACTCACAAGAAACATCATTTATCAAGCAACCCTCATTAATATTTTTTGAAGTACCACATTCATTCATAGAGCCATCTCCCACAGAGATTTTTTTATCAAAACTCTCAATTCTTAAGGCATCAATTTCCTTACACAAAGCAATATTCTCAGAAATTTCTAAATCTGAACCACCCAACACAATGTCAACTTTGTTTGCTAAAGAATTTAACTCACAAAATGAAAGGGAATCAAAAGAACTCTTACATGTAAAACCTTTAGGTTTGTGATAGCCCTCCAAGTTTCTTAGTTGCTGCAGTGCCTGAGCTTTTTGCAAAATGGTCTTGCCCTTATCTTCCAACCTCTTGCTTCTTCTTTTACTTGGAATAGGGCCCCATTGTTTTTGTCTTTTGCTGATTATTCTGCCTTGCTTTTCAGATCTTCTGTCAGCTTGTTCCATTACTTCATCCTCCATTACAGCAATCTCCTCCCTTCTATCAGTTAACTCTTGATCAGGCTGATCATTCAAAAAAACCTGCTGATCCAGCAGACTTTCCTCAAGCGGCAGCTCAAAATTATCTGACCCAGCAGTTTCCATCGGGTTTTGATACCCCACACACTCCCCCTTGAAATCATCAAAATCCTCCTCAGAATCAATCATCTCCAAATCTCTCAACAACTCAAAACATTTCTCATCAACAACATTTTCATTTTTAAAAGCCTCCTTCGCATTATCTTTAAACAATTGTAACCAACTCTTCTTTTCAACATTGCCAGGAACTTGACCCAACTTGTCAACACCCTCCAAAACTACTGTAACACAACCTTGCTTTGTTTTTTCCTTACCCACACCCAAACTCTTATTTTCAGTCTTGGTTACTTGTTTAGATGACGAACCAGATAAAGCCTGAATTGCTGAATTCCCTTGCTCAGTATCCATTTTATAATTTCTATCTCCCTTTCTTTTTTCCTCTTCACCCAAATCATCAAGATCATCATCATTATCATCATTATCCTCATCTTGATCATTAACCTCAAGTGAATCCAAATCCTCTTTTCTTTCCACAAGCGATTAATCATAAACAAGCACTTTTCTGCACCCATCAACCTTTGCTGAGGTATTTTCGCAGGATCTCTACAAGCAATCTGTATTCTCACCACTTCATAGAATGTTTTAAACATTCCAGTCCAATCAACATTGCATAAAATCCCAAAACAAGAAGCTATTTGGTCAAACACCTTCCAAGTACACCACTTAGGAGGTATACCTCTAACTTGGACCCAGACTTCCTGAAGTTCATCAAAAGTATCCAACTCCCCTTTCCAGACTTCAACATAAACAGTCACCCCAGCCTTATTGAGATTAAAGTTAAGAAGTAAAGCCAAATCAGAAACTTTCTTATGTGGGGGAAAACGAACTAGGAACCTAAAATTTTCCAATTGTCTAACTTGCCAAGGCCAATGAGCATCAAATATATCTACCAAGTTTTTCTCCAACTCAACCAGAGAAATTTCACCTTGATCAATAGTTATAATCCCACAATTACTAAACTTGAACATAGCACACTTACTAGCTTCAGGAACCTCCAAATGAAAGAAATCCAAACCATTAGCAACACTCCCTAAATATCTAGCAGTTTGATGTGGCTGACGTCTGACAGGGCAAACATCATCCTGATGTCCGGGTTCTTCACATATGAAATAGAGTTTAGGATTCTTACAAGTACCAACTAAATGCCCCAGTTCACCACAGTTGTAGCATATAGAATTAGCATACTGAGGTTCAACCACCACCGACTCCAATTGGGGATTTTCCACCCTATTAGCTTGATTCACAGAGAGAGGATTCACAGTATTACCCGATGAGCCTTGCCCTTGTTGTCACTGATTCTGGTTCTACTGAGGACGAATTGGAGCCGGAAAGGACGGGAACCATTGGTTTTGGAATCGCTGGAATCTGCCTTGATGACTTAGCGCACCACCGAATGGAGGAGGAGGGCGCCATCCACGTCCATAGCCCCCACTTCCACCTCCACGCCCCCACTGACTTCGGCCATTGTCCGCCATTCTCAACACCGACTCAAATGATGGATTCCCCTTCCCTTTCCCACAAAAATCTTTGGAAAAACTCAACGATCGAGGATTAGGGAGAGGATGAACCCTAGAGGAGGCTAGAAAACATCAAAGTTCAACTGGTCTCTAATGACTTCCCCTCGTTCCAACACATGGTAAATAAGGCTTTGGTTCAAGAGGATGCCTAGAGTCAGCTTTATGAGTCAAGGAAGAGAAAGATGATCTATCAAGCTCAACGTGGTGCCAGCAGTTCTAGGCCTCATTTCTTTCAGTCTCAGCCAAGCAGGCCAGTAGTGTCTAGTGCCGCCAGAACTCTAGTCTCAACACCTCGTCAGTTTGCTCAAGCCTCTGCTAGCAACGCAGGAAGTCAAGTGCAGAAGAACAACACAGCTACAAAGAGAATCCAAGATTAAAGCTGTAGGGAGATGGGACATTATGCTAGTAATCGTCCCTGAGCACCAAGTCAGGACCCTATTCGGTTCAACTTAGGGACCACACCAGCTCGCGCACCTACACCAGCTCAAGGGAGAGGAACACCGCAGACTCCGCGTACCCCCCGCACGGTCGGAAGAGGATGTGTTAATCACGTCACTGCTGAAGAAGTCCAAGACGCACCGGATGTGGTGTCTGGTAAGTTCTTTGTCAACTCGGTACCTGCTTTAGTTTTATTTGATTCGGGTGCAATGCATTCCTTCATATAAGAGTATTTGGTTAGAAAGCATGGATGGGATACAGTTCAGCTTAGAAATCCCTTACTAGTTCAATCCCCTGGTAAAGAACTAAGAACAATTGCTATTTGCTCAAAAATGGATATAATTATAAAAGGGGTAAAGTTCCTAGCGAACTTAATATTATTGGATACTAAGGGTATAGAAGTAATCCTTGGAATAGATTGGTTAACCAAGTACAAGGGTCAGATAGACTGTGCTAGTAGAGCTATCTCCCTTACTAGTCCTGAGGGAATTCGAGTGGAGTTCCTGTCTAATCTCTCCTCTAAGGGGGGTAGTACCCTGAACCGACTAAAAGGTACATCTTTGGAAAATGTGCCCATAGTGAATGAATACCCAAATGTATTCCCAGAAGATTTGCCTGGTATGCCACCAAACCGGGATATTGAGTTTATTATTGAGCTTGTACTTGGTACAGCTCCTATCTCAAAAAGGCCTTACCGGCTACCAGCTAATGAGTTAGCAGAGATGAAGAAACAGATTGAAGAATTGCAAGAGAAAGGATTTATAAGACCAAATTCATCACCTTGGGGTTCCCTAATAATCTTTGTGAAGAAGGATGGTAGTATGATAATGTGCATAGATTACCGATCTTTGAATGAGGTCACAATAAAGAATAAGTATCCTTTGCCCAGGATAGATGATCTATTTGACCAATTGAAAGGAGCTCAAGTGTTCTCAAAGATTGATCTGAAATCAGGATATCATCAGCTTAAAATCAGAAAAGAAGATATTCCAAAAATAGTTTTCACTACCCATCATGGATTGTACGAGTTTACAGTGATGTCCTTTGGATTAACAAATGCACCGTCATATTTCACGAATTTGATGAATAAGGTGTTTATGGAGCTTTTAGATAAGTTTGTTGTCATTTTTATTGATGACATTCTTATTTATTCCAAGAATAAGAAAGAGCATGAGGATCATTTGAGGATAGTTTTGGAAAAGCTCAGAGAGCATCAGCTTTATGCTAAGTTCAGTAAATGTGATTTTTGGTTGAAGGAAGTTGCTTTCTTGGGTCATGTCATCTCAGCTAAAGGAGTAGCAGTTGATCCTGCTAAAGTGAAGGCCGTGCTTAATTGGGAGCAACCCAAGTCTGTTCCGGATATCAGAAGTTTTCTTGGTCTAGCAGGATATTATCGGCGTTTTATTGAAGGTTTTTCCAAGATAGCGAGATCTCTCACTCAACTTTTGAAGGAGAAGAAGTTTGAATGGACTAAGTCTTGTGAACAAAGTTTCTAGGAATTGAAGAAGAGGTTAACTTCAGCACCAGTACTTGTTCTGCCGGATATTCATAAGGATTTTGAAGTTTACTGCGATGCCTCAAAGCAAGGTCTCGGATGTGTTTTGATGCAAGAAGGTAAAGTCATAACTTATGCTTCAAGACAACTGCGACCCTATGAGGAAAACTATCCAACCCATGACCTAGAGTTAGCTGCAGTCGTGCATGCCCTCAAGATTTGGAGGCACTATTTGATTGGAAATCAATGTGAGATCTATACGGATCATAGGAGTTTGAAATATATTTTCACTCAGCCAGATCTCAATTTGAGGCAGAGAAGATGGTTGGAATTAGTTAAAGATTATGATATTGGAATCCATTATCACCCGGGTAAGGCCAATATTGTTGCAGATGCCTTAAGTAGAAAGAGCTATTGTAATAATATTATGGTTCAGAAATATTAGCCAGAACTTCATAAAGAATTCCAACGACTCAATCTGGAATTAGTAAAAGAAGGTTGTGTGTATAATTTGGAGGTGCACTCAACTTTGGAGGATCAAATCAGAGAAGCACAAAAGGATGACAATGGTATTGCAGTAATTAAGAAAGGTCTCAAGGAAGGAAAATCTTCTGGATTTTCAGAGGACGAGAAAGGAACCATTTGGTTTGGAAAAAGAATTGTAGTTCCTAATCTAATCAGAAAGAAATCAAGGATCTGATTTTAAAAGAAGCTCATGATTCTATTTACTCTATTCATCCGGGAAGTACGAAAATGTACTTGGATTTAAAAGGAAAATATTGGTGGTCAAATATGAAAAGAGAAGTTGCTGAATTTGTGGCTCTTTGTGATATTTGTTAGTTAGTTAAAGCGGAGCATCAAAAGCCAGCAGGATTATTACAACCTTTGCAGGTTCCTGTTTGGAAATGGGAAGAAATTGGAATGGACTTCATTACTGGACTTCCAAAAACCAAGTCTGGATATGATTCTATTTGGGTCATTGTGGATCGGTTGACAAAAGTAGCACATTTTATTCCTGTGAAGACAACATATTCTGGAGATAAACTTGCAGAGATATATATGGGTAAAATTGTGTGTTTGCATGGAGTGTCAAAGAAGATCGTGTCAGATCGAGGTTCCCAGTTTACCTCGAGGTTTTGGCAGAAGTTGCATGAGGTTCTGGACACAAACCTAAACTTCAGTACTGCTTACCATCCTTAAACAGATGGTCAGACGGAAAGGATAAATCAAATATTAGAAGATATGTTGAGAGGTTGTGCTTTGACTTATAGAGGTTCTTGGGATCAGAATTTGCCCTATGCAGAGTTCTCTTACAACAACAGTTACTAGTCAAGTCTAAAGATGGCACCATTTGAAGCTCTGTACGGAAGAAAATGCCGAACACCGTTATATTGAAAAGAGATAGAGGGTGGACAAATAATTGGACCTGAGATTCTGAAAGAAGCCAAAGAGCAAGTCAGAGTGATCCATAAGAATTTAAAAACCGCCCAGTCAAGGCAAAAAAGTTATGCTGACAATCGTCGTCGGGAATTAAATTTTGAACCTGGTGATCATGTGTATCTTAAGGTTTCACCTCTCAAGGGAATGCGTCGTTTCAGAGTCAGTGGGAAGCTTGCACCTCGCTACATTAGTCCGTTTCCAATAGTTGCCAGAAGAGGAGAGGTTGCTTATAAGTTGAAACTTCCTCCGCAGTTGTCTGATGTGCATGACGTATTTCACGTGTCTCAGTTGAAGAAATGTCTCAGAATTCCAGAAGAACGGATGTCTTTTGAGAAATTGGATTTAAAAGAAGACCTGTCGTATCCAGTCAAAATCTTGGATGAAGTTGAGCGTCGAACCAGAAGCCGAGTAATCAAGTTCTGTAAGGTTCAGTGGAGCAACCATTCTGAGAAGGAAGCAACTTGGGAGCAAGAAGAGGATCTGAGAGCAGAGTTTCCTGATCTTTTTCCTTCTCCGTCCGAATCTCGAGGTCGAGATTCTCTCTAAGGGGGGTAGGTTTGTAACATCCCAGATTTTCAGTTGTTTCAAAAAAATTATTTTAAAATTAATTAAATTTAAAATTTGGATTTTCCTTGACTTTCTAATTAAACTAGCATCCATATCCTTTCGAAATTGGAGTTCAATCCTTTACCGTCCGCAAAGTCAAAATTCCAAATTCCGGCCCTTATTCGAAATTTCACCTGAGATCTAAAATGCTCCAAAAATCTCAAAACCCATTGAATTAGGTTATAAATATTCTATAATATTTTTGGGAATTTTTCTAAGATTTATAGAATCCCTTTGGTATTTTATCTCTCGCGCTTTCATCAAATCCGTTATATTCATCCCGAAATTATCTAAATTCCAAAATCAGCAAAACCAATTTTATTGGGTTCTATTTTATTCTTTAGGATTTTTAGCATCTTTTCCAGCATTTTTAGATCTTGATATCTATTTTATCATGCGCGTTTTTGATTCAGTACTATTCATCGTCTTCAACCTCCAGCCATCCCTATGAACAAAGTTTCCCATGTCTAGCTCCAACTTCAAACCCTTATATCTCTTAATATATTGCACCAAATCAAATGAGGTCTGAAGCATCGTGACGGCGTCGTAATGGAGAACAAATGCCCTGCCGATACCCATCCTTAATCCGAGCGAAACGGACGCAATTGCTTAACAATGCCCCGGCACTGCACAGACCGCCTCTACCGCCTCGGCCAGTGAGCTTAATCCCCTCTGGCCGGCGAGCCCTCCCCTCTGGCCATGCCGCTCTCTCCTAGCATTTCCCCTGTACAGAGCTCTTGGAGAAGAAGGCATGAGCCAATGACGCGTGGGGCCCACTTGTAAGTGAGAGGGATAAATCAGAAAATGGAGGAAAAGAAAAGATGCCAAAGGAATATTCTCGTTTTTCTATTTTCCAATCCGACAGAATTCAAATAATTGTTTCTCCTCCGTCGTAACTTCAAATTGAGTGATTCAAATTGCTAAATTCATATAAATTCATCCTCTATCTGCCATTATTTTTATTATAATTTTTAGTTTTTGTTTATTTTATTTTATTCATTTCGTGCACCGTTTTGCGCGTAGTCGAAGAAGCGGTCGTCATCACCGACGAAGGAGAAGTCCTTCAGAACAGCGCAGCGCACTTCATCGATGAAGGCAAGTCTCCTTGATGCACGTTGATCCCATTGTTTATAACTATTTTATAAAATGTTTGCAACATGCATGGCTATTTATATAAACTGATGATGTTAAAATATATGATGTTAGTTATACCCATTTCGAAATGACATCCTTACTGTTTGATTACCATGCCTTTGTAACCTTAAGATTTAATCATAAAATCATGTATCATGTGATTATCCTTGTTTAGTACGTTAGACTGTGCTTAGGATTGATATTGATCAAAATGCCTATGGTGGGATAAATTCTAAAATGTTGTTCAAATGTGTTTTATCGAAACTGTAGCAAGGTGATTGCTGCTGTGATTGTAAAATAAAAATAAAATAAAAATGGTTTAGATTGGGGCGGAATGGTTTGTCGGGCGGGTGAGGATGGAGCATTGGTTCTGGTTTGTGAAAGCCGCCCTAATCAATTTAAGGGCCGACGCTTGTGATTGTCCAAATTAAGCACAATAGTACAACCACATGTCAAAATGGACACGACCTGGCTGAATAATTTGTAGAAACCTAACTTAGACTCACCAGATGGTGGAATGTGGGTGTCGGATGGAGGCAAGTCGTATTTTTCCCACACGGCGCAAGAGGGGGCTTCTGTACTGGGTGGATGGAACCCTAACAGTGGTGAAACCTCAACGGGTGAGCCGAGTTAGATGTATACATTGTAAAGGTCTTGTCATGATCTCTCTGCCGGCACACCAAAGGAAGTGTGTTAATAGCTTGGCATTAAGAGTTGATCATGTCTTGTGGGTAAAGTGTACAATCTCTACAGAGTATAAACAAACAATTCGAATAGCCGTGCCTACGGTCAAAGGCGGCGAAGGATGCTTTCACATTGGTAGTCTTATGTTTTTTAAAAAAAATGAGTTTTGGGAATCCGAGAGTGGATGGAACTTTCGGGTGTGTCTTTGGCGGTTGGAGCCATGGGGTGGATGGAACCTTGATCATTTTAAATTGTGGCGGTTAGAGCCTGTTAGCTAGTGATTGGTGGATAGAACCTTTACTAGAGATATACATAAATTCAAATGTTACAAATAATTGACAAAACTGCTTTACAAAAATTATTACATGTATTGTTTAATAAAATTTTCTTTGTGCAAAATGAACCATATTAAGCCCAAAGCCCTACATGTTGCATAATTTCCCAGACTTGCGGAGTACGTTTGTACTCACATGCTACACAAATTTTGTTATCAGAGAATTACCAAGATGCAGTCGAAGACAGTGAGTTCTATGATGAGGAGTTCGTTGAAGATCGCCTGTGGCATCTTTTGGGTTTTATCTTGTTGTTTTTTTTGTTTCCGCTGCTGTGAACTCTGGTCATGTGACCAGGAGATGTAATAAGTAGCCATGTGGCTGGTACTTTATATTTATACTATTACTTCGTTCTGTTCAGTAATGATTCATTACTGTTTGACTGTGTGTACTAGCTACTGATCTAGAACTAGTACAGAAATACACAGGAGACTTCGGATGGTAAATCTGGGGTCTCACAGTCATCAAGCGCCTCATCGCTTGACTCTATTTTCTCCTTGAAGGCAATATTCTTCTTCTTCGAGGAGTTTTGTTCCAAAAACTCTTCCTTGTCCTTCTGGTAAAGCTCATTTGTAATGAGGTTTCTAAGAAGTCCGGTGGGTGTCATCCTCGGTAACTTCAGTGAGTCGAGAAACAACATCACCAAAGTCTCATACTTGTCCGAAAGAGCCCTAAGCATCTTACGAACAACATCAAGATCGGTTAGCGACGCCCCAAGGCCCTTGAGCTCATTTTCTATGTTATTCAACCATGAATACATCTCATTGATGTTTTCATGGGGTAACATATAAAACTCTCATATTTGATCTGAAGCATTTGCAATTTGGCTTCTTTGACCGAGAATGTTCCCTCATGGATTTCTGAGAGGGTTGTCCAAATCTCATGAGAGGTTTTAAGATTGCTCACTCGATTGAACTCATCTGCGTTCAAAGCACAAAAAATAGCATTTATAGCTTAATCATTGAGATGAATGTTTCACTCTTCTTATTCGATTGTGAGTGTGGGTTAACCCTGGTAGTGAAACCCTCATCTACAATCCTCCATATGCTCAGACTCATGGCCTTTAGATAAACGGTTATTTGTATTTTTCAATAAGCATAATTTGTGCCATCGAAAAATGGCATTTTACCTATTGACAACCCATCACTAGCCATCCTTACTTTCTAGACTATAAAGCTCTAAAAGAGAGTCCAAACTTTGATACCACTTGTAGGATCAAGGATAACCAACTAGAGGGGGTGAATATGTGGTTTCTAAATTTTTCTGCTCTAATTGCAATTTAATGAAATCACAAAGTAAGAATTGCAATTTTGACAATTTAAAACTTAGTTTTGTAGTGATCACTAAATACTCCAAAAATTTAAGTATGGGAAAAACAAATTCTAAGCACAAATCAATATACTTAAATTACTAGAAATGTAAATTGTATACGAGATTAAGAAATGCAAACCACAAGACAATAGGACACAAGATTTTTATCCTGTGATCTCGAAGACTTGTCAGTCTCCCCTAATCCACGTTGAGGTAACTTGAACAACTTCAAACCAGCTCCAACCTCTTGAGCCTTCCTCAATCCCTATGGTAGTTCTTTCCTACTCTGAGTAAGCGAACTCTGGCCTTCACAATTTTGTGTGTGCCTCATGCTTCGCCGTGGAAGAGGTTTTGTCACGGATCTGCGACATTCAAATCCATGTGCACTTTGCAAATCTTTACATCTCCTCTATCGATGATCTCTCGGATGAGGTGATAACGCTCGAGTATGTGTTTGGATTTTGGTGAGACCTAGGCTCCTTCGCAGTAATGGCACCACTATTGTCACAATAGAGGTCCATCGACAGATGCACTAGCGACAACCCCAACTCGTAAACAAATTTTTCCGATCCAAATAACCTCCTTTGCGGCCGAAGTCGCAATATACTCAAATTCGACCGTGGAATCACCAACGCCTCTTGCTTGAACTTTTCCACTTCAACGTCCCACCATTGAGACAGTAATACAAAACCGGATTGCGATCGTGAATCATCTTTATCGGTTTGGAAGCTTGCGCCGCTGTAACCCTTTACAACTAGCTCTTCCTCTCCTCCAAAGACCAAGAACATGTCCTCGGCCCCACGTAAGTATTTGAGGATGTTCTTCACACCGCCCAAAGGACTTTCACCGGTTTGATTGATACCGCCGTAACACTTAGAGCATATGATACATCTGGGCGTGTACATAACATGGCATACATGATGGATCCAATAGCGGAGGCATATGGAATCACACTCATTTTCTTTTGCTCATCGTGTCGGGCTACACCGAGTCTTGCTTAGATGAATACCATGCGACATTGGCAAGAAACCCTTCTTGAATCTTGCATATTGAACCGCTTCAATATTTTATCAATGTATGTACTTTGGCTTAATCCAATTAGCCTTCTTGATCTATCTCTATAGATCTTTATGCCCAAGATGTAGGTCGCTTCTCCTAAATCCTTCATCGAGAAACATTTTCTCAAATAAGATTGGACACTTCAAGCATTGGAATATCATTTCCAATAACAATATGTCATCTACATATAAGATCGAAACACAAGTGCGCTCCCACTAGCCTTCTTGTAAATACAAGGTTCTTCTTCATTCTTGATGAAGCCAAACTCTTTAACCGCTTCATCAAAACGAAGATTCCAACTCCGAGATGCTTGCTTCAACCCATAAATAGACTTCAAGCTTGCATACCTTGCCAACATCGCTTGATCGACAAAACCATTAGGTCAGGTCATGTACACATCCTCACTTAGGTTTCCATTTAGGAAAGCCGCTTTTGACATCCATTTGCCACAATTCCCAATCATAGAATGCGCAATTGCTAGCATGATCCGAATAGATTTAAGCATAGCGATGGGTGAAAAGTTTCATCATAATCAACACCTTGAATTTGCTCAAACCTTTAGCCACCAATCGTGCCTTATAGATGTGAACATTTCCATCCATATCTATCTTTTTCTTAAAGACCCATTTGCACTCGATAGGTTTTACCCCATCGTGTGATCAACCAAGTTCCAAACCCGATTATCATACATGGACTTTATTTCAGATCTCATGGCTTCCAACCATTTCCCGTAGTCCTGTCCCACCATTGCTTCCTCATAGTCTTTGGGCTCATCGTTGTCCAACAACAATACGTCATACCGTCCTCCGCCGTGAGGAACATGTACCTCTCGGGTGCACGGCTAGCCCTCGAGACCTGCGGAAATGGGTTGGTGTTTCTACCACGAGGGGGCTTTTCTTGATGCTTTCTGAATATGTGGTTTCTAAAAGTTTTTACCATTCAACGTACAAGCTCTATAATTGCAATTTAATGAAATCACAAAGTAAATAGCAATTGCAATTTTGACAATTTAAAACTTAGTTTTGTAGTGATCACTAAATACTCCAAAAATTTAAGTATGGGAAAACATCAAATTCTAAGCACAAATCAATATACTTAAATTACTAGAAATGTAAATTGTATCGTACCTCAGATTAAGAAATGCAAACCACAAGACAATAGGACACAAGATTTTTATCCCATCAACTCATACATCAAATGCGTGATCTCAAGACTTGTCACCAACCGCAACCCACTAACTAATCTTTTGGCCTCGGATCTCTTATATCTCACGCCATGTTTCATGGCATACCCGTAAGCTAACTTTATAACTCCCCTGTTACGGAGAAGCGCTTGATAGCCTCAAAGTATGCAATTACACATGCCGAGAATCAATAAGGATCTCGTGTCAAAGGATCGATAGGTATACCACTCGAGACTATACTCGATGGCACTTCTAAGATAACAATCTCATCGATTGTCTCGAGTGGGTCTATCCAACCCCATGTTCTCTAACATGTGCCCACATTATTGATTTGATATCTCCATATCTATGGTATGTGAAACATTACCATCAATCAATACATGTGCCGGTCAAATCACTATTGTCCCACATAATGATATGTAACCGAGGATCGTTTTAGAATAATATCATATAACCAATGTGTTTCACAATTAAGTCATACTCAATGAACAAAGGAGTGACATTTATTCATGGAACTGATAAGTACATGAACATAGACGCATGATACAATCATCTCACATGATTGCCTCTAGGGCATATCACTAACAACAACTTGCCTGGACTTCTCACAACCTCCTCAAGAAGCTCATTGAGCACCAACACCTCTAAGCCATCTAGAAGGCAGCAACCTCTAAGAGTAATAAGTCTTGACACTTGGTTGAGGCCGAATCAAGTGTTTAAGGCTCAACTCTAAATGCAACACTTAATTTCACTCCTAACTCTCTAAAAATGAGAATTAAATGCACAAAGGAGTGAAGAAGACTTGCTAGAGCTCAAATATCATCAATATAGGTAGGGGTGTATTTATAACCTCCATCAACAAAACTAGCCGTTAGAGCTCGAGTTATTGAAGAAGTCAGGATTTTCGGTGCTACCTCCCATGTATGGCCGATAGCACCAAGCTCCAACACAACGGTCGAAAAAATGTATTAAATACATTATCAGAGGCCATTGTGTAGAGGGTTCAGTGCTACCGTCCAACTAGGACCAGTAGCACTGGACCCTTTTTAATTTTGCTCATCCAGAAGAGGTCTCTCTGGAATTTTTACACCAAACATTTAAGCCGGTGCTACCGCTGGCCCGGTAGCACTGAACTACCATGGGCGGTAGCACCAAACCACCAGAATGCCCCAAAATGCACCCAACTGGAATTTTTACACCGCTCTGAGAGGCTGGTGCTACCGCTAGGCCGGTAGCACCGGGATGCCATAGTCGGTAGCACCGGCCTACCAGATCCCCTAAAAACACCCTCTCAGGTTTTTATGCACCGCTCTGGAGGCCGGTAGCACTAGGCTCTCAGAGACAATTCCAAAAATTCATAATATTTTTCAATGGAATTTAATTTTATGAAATGCACAAACTTAAGTGAGCATAGAATTGAGCCTTTAGAACCAAAATGACATCAAGATTATCGTCAAGACCCCTCTTGATAGTATGGCCCTATTTCTAGCAATCTGATCTTTTCTTCAAAACTCCGAGATCGATAAAAAGGCTACAAAAAGGTCCTTAATCTTATACCTTTGTCGTTTTCTTGACGCAGATCTTCTTTCGCATAATATTCATGCTTCCATTATCATCAATCTTAGGACCAATCTATTTTCAACATTCTCAAAGAAAATATTAGTCCTTTAACTACGATTGTCATTAATTACCAAAACCACAAAGGAATTAGGGGCCTAGATGCTTTCACCAGCCCTAGAGGGTAGTAGTACCAGCCAATCGGCACTACAAGCTCCTAGTTGGCGGTAGTTATTTTCTAGGAGGGTCATTTTCAAGACTTAGGGAAATCAGCACTACCAATTTTAGCACCGATTTGTGGTAGTACAGATTTTAGCGCCGATTTGTGGTATTATAATACTGATTTTAGCATCGATTTTTCTAGGGAAGTTGTGATGTGTTGATCTAATTGCATATGGTTTGGACATTGCTATGTGATGGGTTTCCCTTGTCTATGATGGTTGCAGGACTTCAGAGCTAGGTCATGGCGAGATGGAGGAGGCTGAGGCTAGGCTAGGAGAGCTGAGGTCCAAATGGTCGAGGTGGCACTAAAGATGATCTAGGTCGGGAGGTGGCTTCAAGATGATAAGGCAAATGGACCATGGAGATGCTAACTTAAGCGCTACTCTAGCGAAGGAAGATCGTTGGATCAAGTGTTCGTGATTGGAGTAGTAGTTAAGTTAGTGTGCTTTGAAAAAGTTCAAAATCTATTATATTGTTGGATTTCGGGTTAACCCATGTATGAGTGAGTTAATCCTAGCCTTTGGAGTGATTCCTTATGAGAGAAGGAAGTCATCCAAGGGTGAATATTGACTCGGTTATGCTATAAATGGAGGGGTAGAGGTATGCCTCTCTTGGGAAAGGGGTTGTGTTAGTGCTATGTGAGAAGGATTTGGTTTCCTTATGCTCTCTTGAGCTTTTCCAACCTGGTAGTAAGGCTTTGTAACCATTCCTATTAGCAGAAATAAAAATCTAGTTTCGGTTGCCCTTCCCTCTTGAGTTTTCATATTCTTGATTTCTCGATCTCTCTCCCTCTCTTGTTTTTTTATGCCAAGGATGAATGATTGATGGATGAATCTTGTATAATGATCATATCCTGATCATCTAAACTAGATGCAACTCTCTCTTCTATTTTCTTGCAAGAAACTAGTCTTTTGCTTGTGAGAGGAAAGATTTTTTGGTAGATCATGTTATTATTCATTTGAGGACTGTTTGCTTATTGTTCTTGCTTGCTGTGACTTGTGGAAGGTCATCTAGGATCATCTTTATCATCAAAACCCAATGAGCAAACTCAAGGCAACGTTTTTGGTTTTTGCCCAGTTTTGGTGCAACCTTTATTCGATTGGGAAAAGGTTAGAACTTTTACATCAATCATTGTGATTAAAGGTTGGAATAGGTTCCTAACTTCCATAAGAAGGTACACACAAAGTTTCATGGGTGTTGGATCAACGGATCAAAAGTTGTATGGATTTTTATCTTGAACTTGTTCTGATTTTACCGTTCACCCTTGATTTTACTATTTATTACGGTAGTACCGCCCCCTACTTGGTGGTAGTGCTGATTCTAGGCTGAGTTTTCTTAAAATTGATTTTTTTCGCTTCTATTTGATATCTTAGAATTTTGGCTTGGTTCTTTTGGGAAGTTTTTTATTTGGCCAAATTTATTTGGCTCCTATTCAACCCCCCTTTGGTCTCCTTTCTAGTCCTTCAAGCTTCTAAGTTGTTTTAGTTTGTTAAATTTAACCAAGTTCAAAAAAAGATATCCAATTCACCTCTCCCCTCTTGAACATCCAATCTACATCACGCAAACCGTCGACCCTTAGATATAAATCCATTTGACCCTAACCATCCCTCCCTAATTCTCTTGCGATCTCACCACCCAAACTACCGCTACCCATTGTGCCTCCTCCTGCCTCCTCACGTGCTGCCCTAAGCATCAACGAGTCCATCAGTGAGTGCTTGCTACTGCCACCTCACACTTCATTGCCTCCCTCCTCCTTACCCATCTTTGGCGGTCTACCGCAGTCAAATAGGACTCGCTGTGCCACATCAATATCTAACTTGCCATTGGCCTTTATCAGCACCAACCACTATGCCCATGGGCAATAGCTCCCTTGCCACCTTGACACACCTACCTCTACTATCTGCACACCTAACTCTACTATCTATGATGAAACCTAGTGTGGAGTATGCACACCATGGGTATCTGCAAGGCAGGCCTGCGAGGCCCAATTAAGCAAGACTGGGCCGGGCCGGCTGCAGGAACCAGAAGCTATCAGGGCTGCGCCAGACGTGCGAAACAAGAAGCCTTAAAGATAGCAACCGATCTGGATTAAGTAGGATACAATCGTAATCTAAACCGTTGCCAAACGGATAGGTACAAGAGATATAATCCTCACTTTGTATCCGACCAGGACTCTCTTTTGTAACCGCCCTCCTCTATTATATAAAGGGAGGGACGAGGGAACATCAGCATACAATCTCATCAGCAAATAAGCTAGACATATATAATCCCAAAGCACAGGACTGGGGTATTATCTCCTCCACGAGAGGTCGAACCTGTATAATTCTTACGTCTTGTGCTACCATCGAGTTTGGATCCGACGCCTAGCCCCATTTTCATTATTGCCGACAACAAATGTCGACACCTAGTTTGGCCCGATCTTCTGATGAGAGTGATAACTATGATTGATTGATGTGATATTGACTATGAGACTACTTGACCGAGACGACCAAGTCCATCCTGCAATCGCTAGACCACACCCTTTATCGTTATCAAATGTGCCCAACACAATTGATCTTATTTGCAAGCAATCAAGAATCAAGCAAGAAAAAAACATAATCTGAATTGGAGGATGAAATATGAAGTTTTATTGACTAATGGAAAGGCCTAAAGTTGTCGCAGTTGGTTTAGTCAATACAAGTACACAACTAATGTTTTCCTAAACCTTAGAAGTGGTGGCCACAAAGGATATAAAGGGGAGCCGACGTGCTCCAACCAGAGGGGGTGCACACAGAAGTGGAGTCAAATTCCAACTCTATTACAAGGTCCAAGTTGGCCTAACAGGTGTTGCATCACATTTCTTTAATTATTGTGATGTGTATACAATGAATCTAAAGGTGGGTCTAGATTCGTTGGAAAGGTCTTATCATCCTCTTCGATTCGAGTACTTGAATGGCTCAAACAGACTACATATGTGAAAGTTATGGTCATTTTACTCAGAACTATTAGGCTGACTCCAAATTGGTCTGGAATTGAAATAGGGTCTGTCTAAACTTGTTGCGGTAGTATTGCCACTTCCCTCACCTTGGTTGTAATACTGCAAAGCCTCGCTCCAAAGTTTGGGCCTTCCGCCGGGAGTGTTTTGGCTGGCCGGCAGGTATTCTCGGGGATGGTTGTGCCATTTAGGGGAGTTAGGGTTGAAAATAGTCTTGTGTGGGAGGGGTTTTGTTGGAATTTCACCTCCCCACCTACCTCTCCTCACCTCTTCCCAAGGGTGTGGCTGAAATCTTTTGTGCTGGCTGCCTTCTCCCCAAAATATCACAAGCGCCAGCTCTCCTGCCGAGCACTCCTCCAGCCCCACCGACCGTCACTGCTCCCTCCCGATCGCCCGCCAGTCCCTCCAGCCGGCTCCTCCTCTGCACCTCCAGCCCTACCGACGCCCCCAGCTCTCCAGTCCGAGCTCCTCTCCCTGCGCCCTCCACTCCGGCAGAGCTGCCTCCCTGTGCTCCCCTGCCTCTGGCTCAAGAAGAAGAATAGCCTAAAGCCACCAGCCGCCCCCTCGCCGAAGGCCTGGTGGCGCCCAATTTTCCCCCGGTGTCTCCTCTTCACTGGCCGGCTCCTCCCAATGGCAAAGAAGAACACCAAGATTAGCCGGCAAGAAGAAGATTGCCTTCCTCTTGCCTTCCTCCTTTCTCTCCCTTTGTATGGTAAGTGGAGGTAAGGTTATAGTTGTGGATGACTTGTTGTAGTTGAGGTGTTTGATGAAATGTGTACATGCATCTTTCTGTGATGAGATGATATAAGCTCTAGGAATTTCATTTCTGTGCATGCACTGGAGTCTTGAACGATCATGTTTGTGTTATCCATTGACCTTGTCATTGATTCCTTTGTTGTTCGTTATGTGGATGTTATCTTAGTAATCCGTTTTTCTATTTTCAAGATTGAGTCCTGAATTCTTGATGGATGCTTGCTTGCTATTCAGGCCATTTGCTAGCTAGAAACCTTGTTATTTTATCTTCAATGGTAGGATCTATTCAATCCTATATTGGACAGTCATATATCTTGAGCATTGAACTTTTAAGGAATAGAGAAGTAGGGGAGACATATCAACAAGGAAATTTTATAATTGCCTTAAAGTTGTATAGAAAAGATCAAGATAATGAGATTGAGAGACCAAGTTATGTTGGAGAAAGTCCTCAGACTTTCAAAAATTGTAGTCATGTTCTAAGAATACATGACATCGTATATCCTGGATCATTTGTTACTCTTGGTGAAACCAGCAGAAGCGGAACTAGAAATCAGTGACAAAAGACCACTTTCACAATGAGTTAAGGCACGATGTTAGTTTCGATTTCACTTGTTTTTAAGTTCAGACTATAGCACAGGTTTGTCATATTATGGGTTGGTTAGAGTTTGGGCAGTGGGTAGTGGTTTCAAGGCTTAGCGGAAATTAGAATGGATGCAAACTAATTTTGTTCATGCCTTCTTGGGCAAAACCGATTGGATGGTTTCTCGCTGCATGTGTGTTGAGTTTCAGTGGTCAGCATTGCTCTTAGCTCTTCAAATGACCTGATTTGAATACTTGGTTGGTTAGGAGCAGCAGTTATCATCTTGTAACCTTTGCCTGCTGTCAGTTAGGAAATAGTCCTATTTTAGATTATGAATCTGGGGTTCCGTAGTTATGGTATCGGGCATGCTGCACATCTTTTATTAAATTTGAAAGGATCATGGATAAATGAAGAAGCCAAAGGCAATGTAAACCAGCCTTTTGTGATTGGAGTTTGGAGAAATAAATGGAATTGTTATGCTGTTTGTGCTTTGAATCATTATGTCCTTTCACCAGTTCACAAAACATAAACATGATCAGTCCATCAGTCTGTAAATGAAATGGAGATGTTGAATTGTCGAATCTGATTAGACTAGTATCGCTGGCAACTTATGAATGTGAGTCTTAGCTATGTTTATGTATGTGGTTATGGCTATGTGAGTGTTGGCAATGAATGAAGGGTTGCATTTCATTCATGTAAATTGCATTGTGCATTCATTAAAGGAAGAGGCGACCCATTCTGATGCGGGCCTCTGTGTTCACACGTAGTGAACACGAAAGTCCTACCTCGTAGTCCCATTCATCGAGGTGAATAGGAGCGAGACAGTAAGAGTAGGCACCTTCCACGGGATGGAAGGGACGTGAGGGTGCACACCGACGGGTGGGCACCTGGCAGTACCAGTACGTGCATCAAGAGAGCATTCATGTCGCAGTGCATTATAATGATGATTGTGAGTTAAATGGAAAAGTGTCGAGTTGGGATCGAGTCGTGGCCTCATCCACAAAGATTAAAGAGATATGTGTAGGCGTTTAGTAATGAAGTGAAACAGGTGAGCATGCATAATGCATTTCATGATTGTAGAAGTGTGATTGATTATTCAGATTCTGTATTCTCATGTCTGTGTGATGGATTATGCAGATTCTGTACTTTCATGTCTGTGTGATGTATTATGCATATTCTGTATTTCCATGTCTGTGTGATGGATTATTCAGATTCTGTATTTTCATGTCTAGTTGCAAGATATGATTTATATTTTCAGATTATATGTTATGCTTCATTGTCATGGAGTTGTGAACTCCATCAAAGACGAGCCTGGGGTTGGTTTTGGAGAATTAGTGGTGATACTTCTGTTTTATATGCTTGCTTTACTTATGTAAGGATGGATGTTATACTCTTAAGTAGGACAATACGATTGATTAGAAAGTTATTCTTTGTTGTACTTCGTTGAGTCATCGACTCACGCTTGTTGTTTGTATTGTTGCAGGTACCTCGAACCAGCATGCATTGGTGGGGGTAGTAGCACAATCACATTTGCATCATCACCGTTCCATCATGTTGGTTTATAGTTATGTTATTAATAGCTCGAGAAAATTCTTGTAAGGTGTTGTTTGCAATTATGTTTGATGAGTTCCTGTCCTGTAATAAGTTATGTGGTGGAGTTTATTAGTTTCCATTGGATGTGTGATTGGTTAACTAAGGACCTGCTAGAATGATATCATAACTGCATATGTTTTCTGTCTGCTGAGTGGATGTCCCTATTTCTAGAGAGGTCATGCCGAAATTTTGTAAAATTTTGGTGGCTTAATTTTAAGCCGGTTTTAGGAGTTTAGAAGGTTGGTAGCATCCGTGGCACGGTTGGTGTCGGGGTGTTACATTGGTTCCTGAGTAGAATAAAATCAAATGACTTAGGTAGAAATCTATCCTCGATAAAAATTATGAACTCCTAGAAACGAGTTTACCTGATAATTCAATTATCGTGCACGTGTCCTTGTCATAGGTCCTTACCTAGCATCTTGTGAAGAATTATTATGTGTATCTAAAGAAGTGATGTCCTTATCAATCTGCATGAAGAAATGTAATGTTGAAGATCTGGTGAATACCGACACCCAAGGGCGCGTGGCCAAACTAGGCATTGCCTGTCCCCATTTTGCTAATTCTACGTATACGAACAGGAAGCCAAATGTTTATGTTACATATTAGATTAAAGATTCACTACTTTAGTTCAATCCAGATCACTAATTTTGAAATTGAATATATGATGATTCAACACCATTAGTGACATCTTTAAATATATTGTCATTCTCCGTCAATGCCTACATCGTATCACTACGGGGGGATGAAGCTTACCGGAGTATCGTCACCGCTGCCCTTAAGCGCAATATCGTCACCGCTGCCCTTAAGTGCAATTCTCCCCTTCTGCGGTTAACAACTCGTGGCTTCTGAGGTTATCAACAATGGGAGAGAGAAACAAGTCCTTGATCATTCAACAGTTCTGTTTTCGCATCTTGGTTGCAGTTGGGTTTACTACAACGATATCCCATGCTCGCACATGGCTCGGGCGCCTCAAACTTGAAATGAGTACAAGGCATGCATGTCTCGTGTAGTCATGCATTAAGTCATATTAGTCAAGTGCTTGTGCGTTGCAACCGAACCCTACGTGAGTATGCATCAAGAATATTATTATGTTATTTAAAAGTTAGATGAAACAAAGATAATGATTGTTGATACTTTGCCTTAGGCAAGGTAATATTGAAGAACAAATTTTTTTAACCAGAGCACAAAGAATTAGTCTTTTTTGTCGTAGCTTCTAAGAAGTATAAAACATTTACACATACAACTAAGCAGAAAGCACAAATATGATTGTATTTGTTTCAAGGAGTGAAGCGCCCATGATGTATGCTTTCATTCAATGCCATGATGGTTTAAAGTTTCGTTGCGTTTCTCTAGGAACCACACCCTCCTGAAGGATTGTTTTAAAATTCTCAAGATGCTAAATTGCAGGGCACTGCAAATAAAACTTTAGTCAATTAAAAAATAGATTAGATATCTAAAAATAACTTGATAAGGTTAAATTAATTACAATATTGTAATGTAGTACACGTAGAATGTGCTTCAGTTCTACATCTAGCATCATAGTGTAATAGTATATCTTTGGATTGTAGTCCAGATTAGGAAAAATATCATTGTACGTAACTTCCAAGTAAACACAGATAATTCAAAAGAATATTTTAGCAACATTGATCCACTTACAGGAGAGATGAATCTAAAGTAAATTGTTCGAAAGCTATATGCTTTCGAAAAAGTAAATTTTTTGGCTAGTCTAGTCAAGTTTTCTTGGATCTTGTTGGCACTATCGCAACCCTATCATCTAACCAGCTTCCTCCATGCTCTCTTTGCCATTTTTGAACACCTGAACATCAAATGATCCACCATGCCTGGTATCAGCCATGTTCCCTCAAAGAGCACACTCCTTCGGTACTCCAATGCTCATGTCTTCAACTCCAACCACACTGCCACTACGCTCTGCGTTCAGTAGCTCTAAGAATCGCTGATGCTCAACCTCACCATCAACCACACAGTATTAGACCACATTCCTATACGTGTTTAGGAATTCAAAGAAATAGTAGAACATTAGCTTCATGTGAAAAGAAAGTCATGTCATCAATTAATAAAAGTTTGGATAATTCAACTTTACACTCCAATCATCGTGTAAATTTTCTATGCTCTATCCAAATCATAACACCTCACAGTACAGTTTCTTAAATTGAGATATCAAATGTCATATTAGGATATATCAAAAGAAACTCCTTAACAATAATACCACTACACAACACTAATTCAACAAAAGGTGCTTCCAATATAGACATCATCAACTGCAATGTAACTACAACAATATAGCCGAAATGTATATATGACATAGGTCGTCCAACCATCCATGGAAGAACATCTCGAACCCATGAGAGGTTTGGTGCTCTCCTGCACTATGTGATAAATTACATAGAAGCAAGCTTGAGTACTGCAGTATGTAAACTACACGGAAGAAGCTTTAGTTTTTCCGCCTCCAAGATAAAAAATCTTAAGTTCAAATTGGTTTGTTCTTCCATCGTTGGTTCAGTTTTAAACCTGTCCAACCAATCTCCAGAGCCAAATTGAAAAAAACAAAAAGATAATGATACAAGTAAGACATAATTCATTCATTTGCCTTGAATATCATTCCAAATAAAAAAACCAATCAATTTGGAAAATGGCACCATAAAAAGAATATTACAGTAAACAGTTGGTGAGCATGAAGGAAAGAGGGAAAAGGTATCAATGATGATAACTTCTCTTCCTTGTATGAAATTAAATAAGAAAAATAAAGGCATAAGCATGCCGTCAAGATGAAGGGAAGTGAAGCATAGTGGGGAGGGTTCTACGACATATAGCAATAGATTCTTTTTCTACGTTGTTGTTGCTGGCTTTCCGCCTTGACCACGATGCTGCCATTGTAGGTTAGTTACAATTGAACCTCAACTTCGGTTGAGATTACAACGGTGGATTCGTGCCCGACAAGGCACCATACCTTAGCTTTGTATCGTCTTATCAACATGTTATCTTGATGCCAAAAAAGACAATGTATGCTCTCCCTGAGAAAACACCCAAATTTGGTTACCAAATCACTAATGAATCCATATAATATTCATGTAGAGTCTACACCATCTTTCCAAATTCCAACACAATCAAAATGCCTATCATGAGACAAAATTAGCTTTGATGACAAGAATGGAACTTATTTACTACTTACACTAGAGATTTAACATAAAAAAGCATTTCAATGAGATATGCGATAGTGAACAAAGACATAAATGAGAGCAAAACCAAATTATTATAGTACAAGTCCTGACTGATTTCAACTGACCATACAGCTCTTTCTAGTACCCTAAAGAAAACAAACCTTCTTGTCCTCTTCTTAATTAGAACCCGATCAAGAGGGTGCAGATATTTGTTCTCAGTAAAACACTACCTACAACCCTATCTTGGTGCACATAAGATTGTCTTGTAGCATCTGAAAAACATTAACTAAGTTATCGAGGCACTTGTTGAATTAACTTAGTATCACCAAGACCAAACAATAAAAACATATTAGCCAAAAAAGTTTCCAATTAGACATTAGAAAACAAAAAGGAAAACACGATATACCCTCAAGAAGAGCTTAGTACACACATAAGAAGAATGGGGAATCAACATGAACATTCAGAAGGGACCATATTAGTGATAAAGGAACAGTTCACAACATGTGTGATAAAAGGGTAAAAGCTAAGGAATAAATTGAAGCTGCGACATACATGCTTAGCAACAACAAGAATAGTGCAGTTTTTATCTGTAGTGCCAACACCAATAGTAATTAGTTTGTGTTGGATGAATCAAATCTCTCCTTTGTATCCCTCAATACAGAGGCGAACTCCCAACTTCATGGGACAAAAGCAGAGTTGATGATTAGTATAGAAAAAGAAATTAAACCAAAAAGCATGAACTCTTACCAAGTTTTAGTATATAAGTTTTAGGGAAAACTATATCTACAAGCTAACAGAAGGAAGAGTTATTTTGCTAACCAACAAGGGCACCTGAAATGCCTAAGTAGCACCAAACAGTCATTTCCTACATAAGCAGAAAGCACTCACCCAATTTATTTAAGTACCACACCAAATTCATATAAAATTCTCGTAATATCATTAAAAAATTTAGAGTTAAAAGGAATTAAGTTTTTTTCAATCTATAAAAGGGCTCTATTTTGTTCAAGAAGCAATCCAACACATCTAATTTTGGAAACTTCTGGTTGCAACGCTTGAGCCCAAATATGCAAAGACTAAAAATTTCTAGTTCAAGTCTCTTTTTTGTGTTTTTGAAGTAAAACAGTAGGAAAAGTACTACTATAGTTCATTTCTACTTGCACAGCTAAGTGGGGAAAACTATGAGCATCTCTACCTCGTTCTGGTCCAACAAGTCCTGGAAAGGATAGGCAATAAGATAAAAATGGCAGTTAAGATATATAGTAAATAAGATCCACGTATACATCAAAGGTCTTCCTTCTCTTACATGCTTTTACTGAATGGCACCATGGAAACTAGAATTAAGTAGCATGCTATAGTTTTGCATCCTTCGTTATGCCTCACCATGGAAACTGGAATTAACTGGTTAGGCATTTCATCAAACAGAGTAAAGGTGGAAAGATGCATTTGAGATCCAAGGGATGCATGCTCTTAGCATTCCTCAAATTAACTCTATTCACCTGCAAATTTATGCCCAAAAGAATGAACTGAATCTATGAACAATGATACAACAACCAGATGGGCAATAGAGAAAATTACTATTCATCAAAAACTTTAGCAGCAACTTCCTCTGTCAAAATCTACGGGACGAGCGGCCAAGAGGCCCAGGATGACATGAATCAACCTTGGCATCCCCTCTATCTCTCCCATTGTTCTTGATGTGATGGGGTTGCACACTCCTCTCCACACGCTTCCATGCCTTTAGTACTACCAACAAACGCAGCTGTGGGGATGACAATGGGGTGCGACCAGTTCCATCAAAAAACACCCAATTGAGCTGGTCAAGCGTAGAGCCCTGCATAGCATTGACCGTTGTGATGATGGTGCCTCGACTGCATCATCTACTTCACTAGCCATGCGCTCAGCCTAGAGTTGTCGTGCCTTGCTTCGCCTCAGCTGCCTAGCTCTGCCTTGGACCAGGGTTGACCACCTAGGTGCCCAACCCAATCGTGGTGACGAGGCTATGGCGGGTGACAGTTGCGTGTGGTGAAGGAAGATGGTGAGAGATGGGCAGTTGGTGGAGGTGCGTTCAAGGGCACAAGGAGGGGAAACCAACATGTAGACAGCTGCTGCAGCCCACCATCGACGGACATGCTCCTCCTCCTTATTTTCTAGATCCAGTCGACCTCAATCTGGACACGAGGCTCCGACCTCATCTTGGCTTTTTCTTGGTGTAGCGTAGAAGGGAGTTAGCGGGGGGATGGCGGTGCTAGGTAGTAGCACCCAGCGGTGGCGCAGGAAGACGGCAATGGGTAGCGGTGGTGAGAGAAGCTCCCGATGACAGCAAGGGGAGACGATTGGGTAGCAACGTGGGAAGGAGGGGTAAGAGAGAAAGGAGGGGAGCAACGTTTGATCGAGGGAGATGGTAGACATGGTGAGGCGGTTGCATTGTAGATGCGGGTGGTGGACAATGGCGGCCGCCCCAACGACAAGATCTAGATCTGTGCAGAGTCGTCGGCTCTGATTTAGCTAGAATTGATTAAAGGAGTTGAGTACGGATCAAATTTAGTTAATAGGTTTTGTTTTTTTCTTTGGCCATACTATTAAAGGGATTTAAGGTTAATAACTTAAGCTTGTTAGGCTGTGTAACATCCCAATTTTTGACTTTCTAAATAATTGATATTATTTTATCGTAATTTATGATTTTCATGAATTTCCTGGATTTATCAAAATTTCCTGAGATTTATTGGGATTATCTTAAAAGTATATTGCCTCCTGTCAAAAACTAGTTATAAATAGATAAATCTAAAATAAAGTTTGCCTAAAAATATTGTATCTGAGTCTAGAAGTTCTCAAAGTATTTTGAGATTTTCCTTGTTCCTTCTGGGATTCTTCCGGGTATTTTATTGCTTTAAGGAAATCAATCTATTTTTGTTAAATATTTTAAAATGGGGAAAATCTCGATTTGGCCGTATGAATAGTACTGCGCATGGTAACGCCAGGCTTGTAACAGCCCGTATGACCAGGGTTCGAGATGAACAGCCCGTATGGCCAGGGTTCGAGATGAACCATCGTTAGTCATTGGATCACCTAGGAGTGGTGAGGATTGAACCGGAGTAGGAAAATTGGTTGCTGACCGGGCGATTTGGAAATAGAGTTGCTGCATGCGGGAACTCCTTCCGTTTTCCCCAGCACGTGCCCGATTTGAACTCCACGCTGGCGCTGAATTCGGCAAGGATCAAAGTCTTTCCAGGCGGGAGAAGCAACGAGCGTCACCGATTTGGATTCTTGCGCTGGCGCCAAAAGCGGTCGAAGGACTCGGGTCCAGACGCGTGACCGATTTGAATTCGCTACCGGGCGCCGAGTTCGCACGACACGAGTCCGGCTTATGAGAGTCTTGTACGCTATTTAAAACCCGTGCGTGGCGTCGCCAGGAGTACGAGCGACAGAAGAAAATTCCAGGCGTTTCGAGCTAGTCGCGCCAGCGTTCATGGAATTTCGCGAGGAACAGCAGCGTCGCCAGGAGATTTTCAAGCGCGCGCTGCCGAGTTGTCACCGAGGTCGTCGTCTTCGTCTCCGGTGAATTCAAGCCGCCATCACTTCATTGCTGATCGGGAACTTCACCAGCCGTCGGATCTTAATCGAGCGCACGGAATTCGTCCACGTCGCTTCGGAATCGGTAAGCGTCTCATATTAAATATCAACCGTTGGATTTAGATCAGACGGTTGATATTGAGTCACGTAGTAGATTTACCCGTAACCGTTAGATCGAGTTCATCGGTCTAGATTTCGCCACGTTTTGTCCGTACAAGCCGGGGCAGGAAAATTCGGATTTTCTTTAAAAAAATAATTCACTTAAATTCGGATTTTAGGATTTTAGAGATTTTTCAAGATTTTAAAACTTCAAAGTGCTATAACTTTTGCATATGAACTCCGATTGAGGTGATTCAAATTCCTAAAAATTTATAAAATTGAGATCTTTCCAATGGTGGCTTTTATTTGAATTTTTAAGTTTATTTGTTCTTGGTTTTGGTGTTTATTGCTATTACTTCTCGATTTGCGTAGACGGTGAGTTGAGCGAGGTTTCGAAGGAGGAATTAACAACTCAAGAGCAATCTTCGGAGCAATACCAGGAGCTTAAGCAAGGCAAGTTGTGCTTTAATCATGTCACACCCATAAACTAGATTGCATGCTATTTTGATTTACCTTATCACTTGCTATTTTATGTGTATAAATGATTTCGACATAAGTTTGGGATTAGCTACCATACCCTTTGAATTACACCCTACCTTGCTAGTTGTATGCTACGATCCACTTGTCACCCTAGGTTGGATTACTATAGTTGGTTAATAATGAAATAACATGGATGGTTAGAACGAACTAGAGTGCTTAGCCATGCCACGTCATCACATGTACATGAAATTTTGATTATTAATCTTGACTAATGGAATATGGAACATTATCATGGATATGTGTGTCATGTGTGGTCACACGAGAAGATTGAGTTGTTGTGGCGAGGAGGTCACACAACGATGTTGAATTGTGTAAAGCATGTGATGCTTGGTAATCAACCGGGTGGTAATCATTTTAGATTGAAGCAAGTGGAAGGGGCAAGTGTGCCAGGGTGGGCTCAGTGGAGCTGAGGGTATATGCAAGTCTTGCTTTAATCAATCCTAAGGACTTAACCTTGCGAGTCTTTGACCTGAGTCAATCATGCAACCACATGTCTGTTATGGGGCAGCCTAGCTGACTAATTTGCAAATGTTTAACTTAAGTGCTATCGTGGTGGTGTGAGTCCGGGTGTACGGAGGAAACTCACATGGCGCAAGAGGGGGGCCCTGTTGTGGTGGTGTAACCCTTAGTGTTGAAATCTTAGCGGGTAGCACTGGGTTAAGAGGATGCATTGTAAAAGCTTTGTCATGATCTCTCTGCCGGCACACCAAAGGAAGTGTGCTAATAGCTTGGCAACAGGAGATGATCATGTCATGTGGGTAAAGTGCATAACCTCTGCAGAGTGTACAAACTATTCGGATAGTCGTGCTCACAGTATTGAGCAATGCTCGGGGATTACAGTCAAGGGGTAGTTAATTAAAATGAACAACTGGAAGAGATGGCGGGATTCCATGTGGATAATGGAACTTGATTTAGGTTGGAAAACTTGGGTTTATTTGAGAATCACTAAATCTATTTACTTGTTATTATTTGTTTTACTGTCTTTCAATCTATACACTGTATGTGTTCTTAAATGCTGCTTTATTGCAAATGAACCTTTAGCCTTTCCTTTGGAATAAGCCTGCATATAGCTATGATAGCATTGCATTCTGTGCACAACTTGTTGAGTACGTGTTGGTGTACTCACCCTTGCTTAACAACCAACAACAGTGGAGGAATCATCTTCGTCATTGGAGGAGGACTTTCAGGTGGACGCGTGTCACTAGGCCAATCCTAGTCAGCTGCCTGTGGTGTGCTAATGGGACATCTACGTTTTCTACTACTTTCCGCTGCATTTGTCTTATTGGTTTTATTATTGCCTTGTGAGGCTGAATACTATAAGTGATCATAAGATCGTACACTAGTTATATTCAATGAATAAAGTCTTATTATTCTTATCGTTGTGTATGATATGATGCTTACCGATGTTAAGCTATGTGCACTAGCGATTGATCCTGGGACTAGTGCGGCAAAACACAGTGGATTCGAATTGTTGAATTCGGGTCCTTACAGAGGTGGTATCAGAACATACTGACTATGTAGGTCTTGGCCCTAGATAGTTGGTCGTCCCTATAGGTCCTTCAAAATTATTTTCTAAAGTAAAAGTCCTAACCTAGAAGAATAATGTGTTCTTGACTTATCTCATTCTTCTATTTCTATCCTTACCAAAAATTCTTTCTTTTTACCCTGCTGAAATTTCTTTCCCTTACCTCTACTGAAGTAAGTTAAAATCTTACCTGAGTTATCTTAAGTAGAAAACGATATACCACACTTTAGGAGGTGGCATTGAGTGCCTGCTGCTACCATAAATATCACGACGGAAGGAATCATCAAGCTCATGGAGGAGCGGATCAATAAAGTGTATTCAGAGTTAGAAGACTCAGTAGCCAGTTGGGACTCATGTGTGGGAGTCGCGTTTCCTAAGATATGTGTGTCGCCCATGTAGACGGTAGTATTGTGTGTTTAGGTTGAATTGGTTCTTCTTGATTGCTGAGTGTGCAGTATGTGTTGCAAAGCTTTTAGGCTTATATAAGCAACCAAACCAAGTTATTAATATTGATTGCTTAAGTTATTGGGTTAAACCTATCTTCCCTGAATTAGGATTCTTGCTTCTTACCTATGCTATTTTCTCTCTCACCTAACCCCCTTGAGGTAATCAAGCAGATGGTTCAGTTTAGTGATAGTAATGGAGCCGATGGGAGTAGAAATCAACTCGGTAGAGACTCCAAGGATGAATTAGTTTTTCAACCGTCACTACCGATAGATATGCAGAAATTCAAAGAGTTTTTGGCCGCTCAGACTCAGTTAATGCAAGCAATGATGAATCAAACACAAAATAGGACTAATCAAGCTAATGTCAGTAAAGCCTCTCGAACTGTTATTAGTGATCCCTGTACTAACTCAAGGTAATTAGAATTCATAAGGACTCGTCCACCAACGTTTTAAGGAAATGTCTCACCTTTAGAAGCAGAGGATTGGCTCGAGACTATTGAGAGAAACGCTACCCCTACACTTTGTTCTAAATCTAGACATTGTGCCATGAAGTGTTGTCAACCAAACAATTTAGAAGATCGTGCGTGCATTCGCTGTGAAAAATAGGACATACCGCTGACAAGCATGTGATCAATTGCTCTAGTTGCAAAGAAAGTCATCCAATGAGCAACATCACATGTTACCTTGGTACGCACCATCCTGAACCTATTGACCTTAATCAGGAAACCAGTAAGTGGCTATCACCCACAGCAGGTCCCTTGTATGGTGAAGAAGATCGTTTTACTAGGGGAGGTGTTGCGGATCAGGAAGTAATGAATCGCAAGAAAAGTGGCATTGAGTGCTACCACTGTCAAAAAAAAGAGGCCATTACGCTAACCGAGGTCCATAGAGAAGATAAATATTTCCTACAGCCGTGGATATACCGGAAGTTACCTTAGTCCAGTACGTAACGCCAAGAGCAAGTGGTGAAATTGCGAGAGAAATTTGCCTAGAGAACCAATTGAAGAAAAGGCGTCTAAGCGAGGACATTATCCCGGTCAATGAATGCTCAAAAAAAATTCACCCTAGACTCCATATTTGCCACAAACCTGAGCCTTTTGCCAGCAAAAGCCCTCAAAGGAAAGCGATCACGTCTGTTCAAGTCAATTCCAACACCGTTCCTGTCAAAAAAAAACAAGTGTCAATGCTAAATCGAGGAAGTCAGTAGCCATGAGTTACTTAGTGCAATGTCGTAACCCTAGTTGTAAAGAAGAAAGATTAGTGATGAAGGCTTTCTTACCAAAAGGAATAAAACAAAAATAGTTGGTACATTGGTATATGGATTATAGAAATGAAAAGCAATAATGAAAAAAAATACTTGTGTTTATGATTCGCCTGAAAAGGATGCATGAGAAATAGTGGCTAGTTTAGGGGTACCCTGTGTGATCTTAATAACCAGAGGAATTGTCATCGTCAGTAAGTGCTCAATTACGCTAGATTTAACCAGGATGTTGAGAGTATCAAGTAATGATAGTTTGTATTAGCCAGCTGATGGATAATAGTATGGAGTTGCCAGTTAGAAGATGCGCCAGTTGTCAGAGAATACCATGATATATTTTCCCAGAATTTCCCTGGTAAGCCATCATATCGAGATATCAAGTTAGTGAATGAATTAGTGCTTAGTACAACTTAATAGCGAAAAGACCATGCCAAAAGTCTACTAAGGAATTAATGGGAAAGAGAAAACATATCAAAGAGTTATTAGGAATAGTTGAGAAGACTTGGTACATCACCATGGAAGCTCTTGTTATCAAAAATGAAAACGAAAGATCAGGGTGAGTGCTCTAAATCATGCTCTAAATAAAGAAAATATCAGGGAACGAGTATCCAATATCAGGATCGGCAACGTGTTTGGACAAATTGAGAAGAGAGTTGGAATCTCTTTAGGATAAAACTTTGCTTCGTCTATCGTCAATTGAGGGGTCATGTGGAGGATGTTTTTAGGATTGCGTTCTCTACGCGATGTAGATGGTATAACTTTGACTATACCCCCTAGATTGACCAATGCCCTGCATACTACGTGAATAGGATGAGTACGGTGTTTAAGGATTATTTGGATAAATTCATGGTTGCCATATAGATGACACTATAGTATACTTTAACACAAGAGGAAAATATACAGAACCTAGAAATGAGTTTTGTGAGAGCAGCATTCGTACGCTAAATTCAACAAATGTGATTTCTGGAAGAAAAAGGTGGAATTTCATTAGCCACGCAAGGACTACTAAAGGAATTATTGTTGAATCAAGCATGGTAGAAGTTGTGTTAAAGTGGTAGCAACCAACATTCGTTACCTAGATTTGGGGTTCTAGAAGTAGTAAGATAATACCACTGGTTCATAGGAAAGTTTTTCGACAATAGATAGACCTTTTATACGATTGTTAAGGAGAAAGAGTTGCATGAACACCTGAGTGACGAAAAGGGTTTATGGAAGTTGAAAGAGCGGTTACCATTAACACCTGTGTTAGTATTACCAACGGTACGAAGCAATTTCGATATATAAGGATGATGCTTCCAAGACATAATCTGAGAAATGAACCGACGATGTTGCATAAACGATGAGGTAGTTGAAATTACCCTACGTATGACTTGGAGTTAGCAGTGTAGTGCGCGCAAAAAAAATGGTACCACTATCTCATCGAAAATAGATAGGAACCTTAAGAATCTAAATATATTTACTCAGTCAAACCTTAATATAGAACGAAGATAATGGTTGAAAGGGATCAAATATTCTAGTGTCAGAACCCATGGGCATTCTAATAAGGCCAATGTGGTAGTCGACGTTTGAGTTATGAGGTAATATGTTGATAATAAGCAGTCAACCAGGGTATGTAAAGAATCTAAGAAGTTGAAATTAAAGGTCGCTCCACAAGGTTTCATAGTTGCCTTGGAAATAGAACCAACATCAGAAGACCAGAACATAAGAAGTACGAAGGTAGACGAAGTACAAAATC
This sequence comes from Guadua angustifolia, assembly GCA_036346375.1. Taxonomy (NCBI): domain Eukaryota; kingdom Viridiplantae; phylum Streptophyta; class Magnoliopsida; order Poales; family Poaceae; genus Guadua; species Guadua angustifolia. Next base: position 5,521,150 of record CM070517.1, read on the forward strand.
AAGGAAAGAAGAAGGCTTAGCCAAAAAGTAGAATTTTGAGTAATTAGGATACCATAAGGATTTAAGGCTGAACCAGTGTGCCGGATAGGAGGATCCTAAGAAATTGATACTTGAGAAAACTCGTAATTCTAAGTACTCGACATACCCAGGAAATGCCAAAGAAAATCAATATCTTAAGGAAAGGTTTTGGTGACCTAAGGTGAAGAGCGAAACTATTGGATATGATACTCGATGTGATGTGTATCAGAAAATAAAGTCAATGCATTAGAGATCTAAAGGTTCGTTGCAAATCATTATAAATCCTAATAGGAGGCAAATCATTAAAAGGATCCTAGTGTGTATCGATTATAAAGGATACGAATTCGGAGGAATTGTCATTAATCGATTGACCAAAGTTGCTCATTTCATACCGCTGAAGATTACGTATTCAAGAGGTCGTTTGGCAGACCTGTATATGTCAGGGATTGAGTGACTGCATAGGTGCCAAGAAGACTGTGTCCGATAGAGATATCCAATTTATCTCGAGGATTTAGAATAAGTTACATGAAGCAATGATAACTCGCTTGAATTTCAGTACAGTTATCACCCGCATACTGATAGTCAAACAGAAAGAGTTAATCCGATTCTGGGGGGTATGTTGAAAGTTTGTGCGTTGGCTTAGTCACATCTTGGGATAAATGTTTGCCGTATGCAGAGTTCGGTTATAACAATAGTTATCAGGCTAGTTTGCAAATGTCACCATTTGAAGCCTTATATGGTCGTGCTTGTCATACCCCGTTGAATGGGAATGAGACGGGAGAGCGTTCGGTATTTGGACCGGAGATGCTTAGAGAAGCTGAAGAGCAAGTTGCCATGATCAGGGAAAGGTTGAGAACAGCACAATCTAGGCAGAAGAGCTATGCTAATAATCGTCATCGCGAATTGAGTTTCAAGCCTAATGATTTCGTGTATCTCAAAGTCACTCCTCTTAAAGGTGTGAAAAGGTTCAACGTTAAGGGAAAACTCGCACCGAGATATGTAGGACCATTTAAGATCTTAAGCCGTCGAGGAGAGGTTGCATATCAGTTGGAGTTGCCACAGTCATTAGTAGGAGTCCATGATGTGTTCCATGTGTCTCAGCTTAAGAAATATCTCAGAGTACCAGCAGAGCAGACGCCGCTAGAAGCAATTGAGTTACAGGAGGATCTGACTTATAAAGAGCAACCAATTAAAATTCTAGATGTAATGGAGCGCAGGACCAGAAATAAGTCCACTCGCTTTTGTAGAGTTCAATGGAGTAATCACTCCGAGAATGAAGCGACCTGGGAGTGTGAAGAGGATCTGAAAGCAGAATTCCCAAACCTATTCTCTAGCCAGCCCAAAATCTCGGGGACGAGATTCCGTTAAGGGGGGAGGTTTGTAACATCCCAATTTTTGACTTTCTAAATAATTGATATTATTTTATCGCAATTTATGATTTTCATGAATTTCCTAGATTTATCGGAATTTCCTGAGATTTATTGGGATTATCTTAAAAGTATATTGCCTCCTGTCGAAAACTAGTTATAAATAGATAAATCTAAAATAAAGTTTGCCTAAAAATATTGTATTTGAGTCTAGAAGGTCTCAAAGTATTTTGAGATTTTCCTTGTTCCTTCTGGGATTCTTCCGGGTATTTTATTGCTTTAAGGAAATCAATATATTTTTGTTAAATATTTTAAAATGGGGAAAATCTCGATTTGGCCGTATGAATAGTAATGCGCATGGTAACGCCAGGCTTGTAACAGCCCATATGACCAGGGTTCGAGATGAACAGCCCGTATGGCCAGGGTTCGAGATGAACCATCGTTAGTCGTTGGATCACCTAGGAGTGGTGAGGGTTGAACCGGAGTAGGAAAATTGGTTGCTGACCGGGCGATTTGGAAATAGAGTTCTTTGCATGCGGAACTCCTTCCGCTTTCCCCAAAGACGCGTCTGATTTGAACTCCACGCCGGCGCTGAATTCGGCAAGGATCGAAGTCTTTCCAGGCGGGAGAAGCAACGTGCGTCACCGATTTGGATTCTTGCGCTAGCGCCAAAAGCGGTCGAAGGACTCGGGTCCAGACGCGTGACCGATTTAGAATTCCCGCGCTGGCGCCGAGTTCGGTACGGACACGGAGTCCGGCTTGGGCGGGAGTGCGCGCTGGCTATTTAAAACCCGTGTGTGGCGTCGCCAGGAGTACGAGCGACAGAAGAAAATTCCAGGCGTTTCGAGCTAGTCGCACCAGCGTTCGTGGAATTTCACGAGGAACAGCAGCGTCGCCAGGAGATTTTCAAGCGCGCGCTGCCGAATTGTCACCAAGGTCGTCGTCTTCGTCTCCGGTGAATTCAAGCCACCATCGCTTCATTGCTGATCGGGAACTTCACCAGCCGTCGGATCTTAATCGAGCGCACGGAATTCGTCCACGTCGCTTCGGAATCGGTAAGCGTCTCATATTAAATATCAACCGTTGGATTTAGATCAGACGGTTGATATTGAGTCACGTAGTAGATTTACCCGTAACCGTTAGATTGAGTTCATCGGTCTAGATTTCGCCACGTTTTGTCCGTACAAGCCGGGGCAGGAAAATTCGGATTTTCTTTAAAAAAATAATTCACTTAAATTCGGATTTTAGGATTTTAGAGATTTTTCAGGATTTTAAAACTTCAAAGTGTTATAACTTTTGCATACGAACTCCGATTGAGATGATTCAAATTCCTAAAAATTTATAAAATTGAGATCTTTCCAATGGTGGCTTTTATTTGAATTTTTAAGTTTATTTGTTCTTGGTTTTGGTGTTTATTGCAATTACTTCTCGATTCGCGTAGACGGTGAGTTGAGCGAGGTTTCGAAGGAGGAATTAACAACTCAAGAGCAATCTTCGGAGCAATACCAGGAGCTTAAGCAAGGCAAGTTGTGCTTTCATCATGTCGCACCTATAAACTAGATTGCATGCTATTTTGATTTACCTTATCACTTGTTATTTTATGTATATAAATGATTTCGACATAAGTTTGGGATTAGCTACCGTACCCTTTGAATTATACCCTACCTTGCTAGTTGTATGCTATGATCCACTTGTCACCCTAGGTTGGATTACTATAGTTGGTTAATAATGAAATCAACATAGATGGTTAGAACAAACTAGAGTGCTTAGCCGTGCCACGTCATCACATGTACATGAAATTTTGATTATTAATCTTGACTAATGGAATATGGAACATTATCATGGATATGTGTGTCATGTGTGGTCACACGAGAAGATTGAGTTGTTGTGGCGAGGAGGTCACGCAACGATGTTGAATTGTGTAAAGCATGTGATGCTTGGTAATCAACCGGGTGGTAATCATTTTAGATTGAAGCAAGTGGAAGGGGCAAGTGTGCTAGGGTGGGCTCAGTGGAGCTGAGGGTATGTGCAAGTCTTGTTTTAATCAATCCTAAGGACTTAACTTTGCGAGTCTTTGACCTGAGTCAATCATGCAACCACATGTTCATATGGGCGACCTTAGTGACTAATTTGCAAATGCTTAACTTAAGTGCTATCGTGGTGGTGTGAGTTCGGTTGTACGGAGGAAACTCACATGGCGCAAGAGAGGGGCCTTGTTGTGGTGGTGTAACCCCTCAGTGTTGAAACCTTAGCGGGTAGCACTGGGTTAAGAGGATGCATTGTAAAGGCTTTGTCATGATCTCTCTGCCGGCACACTAAAGGAAGTGTGCTAATAGTTTGGCAACAGGAGATGATCATGTCATGTGGGTAAAGTGCATAACCTCTGCAGAGTGTACAAACTATTCGAATAGCCGTGCTCACGGTATTGAGCAATGCTCGGGGATTACAGTCAAGGGTAGTTAATTAAAATGAACAACTGGAAGAGATGGCGGGATGCCATGCGGATAATGGAACTTGATTTAGGTTGGAAAACTTGGGTTTATTTGAGAATCACTAAATCTATTTACTTGTTATTATTTGTTTTACTGTCTTTCAATCTATACACTGTATGTGTTCTTAAATGCTGCTTTATTGCAAATGAACCTTTAGCCTTTCCTTTGGAATAAGCATGCATATAGCTATGATAGCATTGCATTCTGTGCACAACTTGTTGAGTACGTGTTGGTGTACTCACCCTTGCTTAACAACCAACAACAAAGGAGGAATCATCTTCGTCATTGGAGGAGGACTTTCGGTGGACGCGTGTCACTAGGCCAATCCTAGTCACCGCTGTGGTGTCTTGATGGGACATCTACGCTTCTACTACTTCATTGCATTTGTCTTATTGGTTTTATTATTGCCTTGTGAGGTGAATATCGTAAGTGATCATAAGATCGCACATTAGTTATATTCAATGAATAAAGTCTTATTATTCTTATCGTTGTGTATGATATGATGCTTACCGATGTTAAGCTGTGTGCATTAGCGATTGATCCTGGGACTAGTGCGGCAAAACACAGTGGATTCGAATTGTTGAATTCGGGTCCTTACAGGCTGAATAGCTAGTTGTTATACACTAGGTCTCTCTAGCTCAAGGCCTCCCTGGCAACAAGATCTGAACCTATGCGGAGTCGTCGACTCTGATGCAGTGATGATAGAGGACGTGGATGGGGAAGGGGAAGCGCCGACGGTGGAGGAGGAAAGGAGTGGCGGCGTTGGCGAGATGCGTCCAAGAGAGAGATACGGCGAGCGAAAGAGGAATTAACGAGGAGACTAGGAGAGATAGTTGTGACGTTTTAACAATGGAATGGAGTGGAAGGAGAAGTGGAAGTGGGGAGGCGGTTGTGTTGCTTCAACCTCAGTCGTTCCTGTTAGATCCAACGGATTATGTGCTCTTAAGGAGAACAGACGACCACCACCAAATGATAATTAGAAGTAGTAGAGATATCTTTGCTTCTATTTCGCGCAAAACTTTTTTTAAGCCCCACATTTGTTAGGCTTCTCAGTAGTACTCATTCCGTCTAATCTTGTATAGCGTATTTTTTTCCAAATGATCTTACCTATAAGAATATAGAATGTATGTCATGTTTTATTGTATATTAGTGCGATGTTTATTTTATATTTCTAATAAATATTTATATTTACTCAATATTCTTTTCAAACACACATTAAATATATTGTTTAGAGATAATAATTAAAAAATATCTAATTATTTTTTTTAAATCGCGTGAGTCTGTATATAAAAGGAAAATACGGTAGATTTGGACGGAGGCGGTACTCCCCGTCAACCACTCGACCAACCAGCTCCCACCACCAGAGATACCAAACCCGCCACGAAAAGCCGCCTCGACCGGCCCTCGCCGTCGCAGCTCACCACTTGGACACGTCTCCTCCTCCTGCGGCGCCTCTCTCGGTCTGTCTACAAGTATTCAGACTTTCAGAGTCGGCCGGCCCGAGCATCCAACTACACCGGTCACTCTGTTACCTGCTACTGCGCACAGAGGAAGAAGAGGAGGAGAAGAGCCCAAGAATCGAAGCTCGCGTCATGGCGGGTGCCGCGTCCATCATCACGCTCTCCCTCTCCGCGCCGACGCCGGCCCCAGCAGGGTCAGCCCGCCGCGGCCGCCTCATGGCTCCGGCGGCCCTCGCGTTCGCGGGGAGCCCACGCTTCCCGTCGCTGCGGGCCGTGCGGGCGGTGGCCGGGGACGCCGAGGACGAGTGGGGGAACGAGTCGGCGGATCTGAGCGGTGCCACCGCGGCGGTGGCGGAGGCGCCGGTGGTGAGCGAGGTGGCGGAGCTGAAGGCCAAGCTGAAGGAGGCGCTGTATGGGACGGAGCGCGGCCTGCGCGCGTCCAGCGAAACGCGGGCGGAGGTGGTGGAGATCATCACGCAGCTCGAGGCGCGCAACCCCACGCCGGCGCCCACCGAGGCGCTCACCCTACTCAACGGCAAGTGGATCCTCACGTAAGCCTTCTTCTCTTCTCCTTAATTTCTTTCCTCGTTTCTTGTTTATTTACTTCTTGTGTGGTATCTAGTTTCATCTCAGATTTGTTTATGCTGGTGGTATTGATCCTGATGGGTTCTGAATATATACTAGAGGGCAGGAATCTGAAAACTTTAATACTCGGGGAAATTGTTATTCAGGTGTGATAGTGGGTAAAGGGAAATTTGCATAATTTTGTAAGTATATTGTTGCCGGTGAATACAAATCATTCTGCGAAGATATTTTGATTGTATGAGAGAATCGCAGTCCTACACAAATTTCTGAGGAATTCACTCTTTTAAGGATGAAGCACCCTAGGTTCAGGAGTTGCTTGAGAGAAAAAAAAAAGAAAAGAAAAAACTGATGAAGTTGTCTTTTGTTTCCGTAGTAGTGTGTGACAAAAGAAACACAAACATATGTTGTATTAGCATCATATGAGACGACATTGTCATTCACTTCAGTGGTCCGTGGGCTAAGTCACTAGGTAATATTCCGTGTTTACAGAATGCACTTGCCCTGTGGTCCTTTAGGTCTGCAGATTCTGTTTGTTTAAGTGATGTTGAAACTTGATGTGCAATGTTGGCTGCTGTTCGCTGGTTTGTTTATTTGGCATCAGGACAACCATGTCTGTTGCTAATTTGTTACTCTTAGTAATTGCAGTAAACACATGGACACCCTTTTTGTTGATTGTCAAACTGAATTGCTAAACAAGATTGTATTAAATCACTGGAACAGACTGTGAGAAGACTTTTCTTATGCACAGGACTAATAAAAACAAAATATTCAGATAGATGTTGCTATCACTTAAATACGAGAATGATTGCCAGCTTTGTGTAGTCATGTACATGCTTTCAACATCATCAATAACTTACTTCTGAATCTATCCAATTGGGATGCCGTGGAAGTCCATTGAAGTGAAACTCTTTTTAAAGTAATTTCAGCAACATTTTATTATTTAGGAGGTTTATTAACTAGGTGACCGACTGACCACAGGTACACATCATTTTCACAATTGTTCCCATTGTTGGGTTCTGGAAGGCTACCTCAGCTTGTCAAGGTGGAGGAAATATCACAGACTATTGATTCTGAGAACTTCACAGTGCAGAACTGCATCAAGTTTTCGGGACCTTTGGCGACAACTTCAGTGTCCACCAATGCCAAATTTGAAATTAGAAGCCCCAAACGTGTACAGGTGCGATTCTCCTATCCCAGTTTCATCATGTCTATCTCCACATTCCTATCTAATAATTCTCTTGATTTTATTTTACGGATTTCTCAAAATAGCGCGCACATGAAATTCTATTAAAATTGAATGGTTGAATCTCATTGAGGGTTAGACTTTTAAGTACAAGTTACATAATGAGCAGCACTTTTTAGGGATTGTTTTTTGTGCTGCAGTGTTTTGTACTTCTCATGTGTTACTCAATTGTTCTATTTCTCATGTGCAAGAAACCAGAACATTTTGAAATATCAGTGATAAAATTAGGAACAAGCACAAACTGGAAATGTTAGAATATTTCTCAATTATGCAGTACCTGAAGGGATCCTTTTGCTGTGTAAAGTGTTGAATTGTTGACTGCTTTATGCCAGACAGTAATTCACGGTGGACGACATGTATGTGGAGAAACATTTGCCCCTTAATAACTCATTAGATTTATTGCCATTGCTAATTTGCCATTCCAGAGCAGCCTAATTAGTTAGTTTGATATATTATGAAATCCAATGCAAATGAGACCCAACATTTAAACCAGAGGCCAAATGGCCCAATTTCACTTAACAAAACAAAAACAAGGTTCAAAGTACATAGTACTGGGGGTACCAGTCTAACCAGCCAAGCACAAAAAGAGCAGAGCTAACATTTTGATGATTCAAGATGTAAAAATTTCTCAGTTCAGAATTGATGAATCGAGCAGGAAATAAACTCTGTGCATATCAGATATTTCCTCCTAAAATAATCATCTGGTAAATTAATCTTTTAGTGTCTGCACGTGCATCTCTTCCTACAACCACCTGCATCACTGCATGCACAAATAAAGTGAATTTTGCTGTATGTTTCTGCGAAGCTAATATATTCCTCAACCCTTCCAGATCAAATTTGACGAAGGCATTATCGGCACTCCACAGTTGACTGATTCTATCGTGCTACCGGAGAAGTTTGAGTTCTTTGGACAGAACATCGACCTGACCCCATTGAAGGGTGTATTTTCTTCTATTGAAAATGCAGCATCTTCGGTTGCAAAGACCATCTCTGGTCAACCTCCATTGAAGATACCAATTAGGACTGACAGTGCCGAGTCCTGGTTGCTCACAACCTACCTTGATGATGAGCTTAGAATCTCCAGAGGCGATGGTGGCAGCATCTTTGTGCTGTTTAAGGAAGGATGTACTCTCCTAAATTAGGCTAAGCACACCTCTTCTCAGAATAGAATTTGATAGAGGGGTGAACTCTAAAAGATAGCTGTGGCTATATTCTTTTCCTAATTCGTATGTTTATAGTTTGTGCGTTTGGATGTTGCGTAGACGTGTAGTGTTGTGAAAGTAATGTGTCCTCTATGCTTGTAACTAGTTTTTATGAACTATGAAATGTAAACTACTTACTTTTTTTTTTATATAAAATGCGTGTTAAATATGGTGCTCATGTCTAACCTTTTAGGATTTGAAAACGTGTGCAGGATAAACCCTAATAGGAGTGGATTTCTAATCCTAATAGGATAAAATGCGTGTTAAATATGGTGCTCATGTCTAACCTTTTAGGATTTGAAAACGTGTGCAGGATAAACCATAATAGGAGTGGATTTCTAATCCTAATAGGAATAGGATTTCTATTTGTTTTGGAGGAGAATTAAGGATGGCTATATAAATATAGGAGATGGTTATAGAGAACCCAAACAACCAAAAAGCCATAAGTCAAATCATTCAAAGCAAAAGTTGTACGAGAGGATTAGAAGTTAGGTTATTTTTTAGTACTAAATTCTTGTATAAGGAAAGAATCTGATGATCCTAAAAGATTTGAGAAGTTATGAGAGAGCAATAATCTCTTTTATTTTTTTAAGGTTATGTTTAAAGAATTTATGATCGACTTCGTCAAATCCTTCTCCCTCATTGTGGCTACTTCAACGTCATTATTTTGGTTCTTTATGATATTCATCCGCTTCGTTCTCGAGACTGTATACGCTCGTGTCTTATGTCACAAAACTCTGATCCAATTCGGGGACTGTTACGCATAAGAATCAAGTATACCAATGTGAAATGGGAAAAAAATACTTGAAGCGTACTTTATGCAGTTAATTCAAGCATTGGATGCTAACATTAGTTACTTATGTATCAGAAGCCCCTTGAAACATTTATCACTCTGGCTTATACAAAAATTATTTATCGCGAATTTGCCTTTGTGAAGTTCATGGAGTAATTAACCTGTCATGTGGGGCATCACATATGCTAGGCGCAGGAAGCATACCGGGCCTGCTCCTCAGGTCAGCCCGGTTTAGAAGAGATAAGAAGCAATCCAATTACAGTAGATAGACTTAAATCTTTAGTTTCCTTATTGTTAAGATATTTCCCTTTTAACAGGATAGTTTGTTACCATATCTGTAAAAGCCCTTCCTATATAAGGGGCTAAGTATTTACCTTTGGAAGATATCAGAAAATTGCCTCATCTTTGCATCTCCTCTTCTCTGGGATTGCGTCGTCCTAGCCTCCTTCCGCGCGGCAGCCAACACGGCTCCTTCGTCACGCCGAAGGTGGGCTAGGGCGCGCCCTCCTCCCTCGCATAACTACTCCCTTCGATCCAATTCTGTCCCCGGCTCCTCGTCGCGTGACAACTTGGTATCAAATTCTTCCGCTGTCTCTTCCACTATGTCCGGCGAGGATATCACCGATCCCGTCATGGCGAAATTGGACGCTCTCATGCAACAGATGGCGTCTGACAAGGCGATCATTCATGCGAAGATGGATTCTCTTGCTAATGCCGTGCGGGATGTCGACAACTAGCAACGCGCCCACCATATCGCCATTGCTCGGTTGGAGCATGCGGATGGACAGGGCAGCAGCCTACATGACTCCGCGCCTCTGCACCCGGGTGCCTCCTTCCTTCGCCACCAGGGCTGCCCAGTCAGGAGACCTCGCGGCATCCGGTGGGTGCGCCGCCTGGCACAGCGCTTCGCCGCGACCCTAGCTCCAATCGACCGCACCACGACCATCCAGCACACCTTCAACCGGATCGCAGCAGTGCTCCTCGTTTTTACAAACTTAATTTTCCCACATTTGACGGGAAAGAGGACCCTCTGCCATGGCTCAATCGCTGCGACCAATTCTTCCGTGGTCAGCGTACTCTGGAGGAAGATAAAGTTTGGTTGGCCTCCTTTCACATGCTGGGCGCTACGCAATTATGGTACCATCGCCTGGAGCGCGATATGGGTACTCCCTCTTGGCGCCATTTTGTCGAACTTGTGAATACCCGCTTCGGCCCTCCACTGCGATCTAATTCGTTGGGCGAATTAGCAGCTTTGCGCCGTATGGGTTCAGTATCGGATTTCTCAGAGCAATTCCTGGCCTTGCTGTGTCGCACCGATCCCCTATCTGAGCACCAGCAAGTACAATTGTTTACTGCGGGATTAGGGGATCCTCTCCAGACTGACGTTGAACTCCAGGCTCCCGTGTCATTGGAATCGGCCATGAGTCTCGCTCGTGCCTATGAGCGCCGATTCTCGTCATCAACTGCACCACTTCGCCGACCATGGCGCGGGCCGCCAGCGTCACCATCAGGCGGGCCGCCAACTCCACTCACGGGCGCTCCACCAGGCGATCTGGCGGCTCCTACTCCTCCCCGCTCCCAGCTGCCCCGGCGCACATTATCGCCCGCTGAAATGGACCGACGTCGGACGCTGGGTCTTTGCTATCATTGTGATGAAAAGTTCGTCGCCGGGCACCGCTGCAAGAAGCTGTTTGTGCTGGAGGTTCTGGACACCACCGAGGACTCTGAAAATGACGCAGCAATCGAACCGGCCATTTTTTTTGGCCGCTCTCACAGGCATCACGCCAAAGTCGGGCCAAACCATGCAGCTCCCAGTAAACATATCAGGTCATTCTTTCCTGGCCCTCCTGGATTCCGGTTCTACACACAACTTCATCGCCGACCGCGTCGCGCAAGCTGCTGGGGTTTCTTTTCAACCGTGCTCAGGTCTTCAAGTCTTAGTCGCTAATGGCGACCACGTCTCCAGCCCTGGGGTTTGTCATGATCTGCCGCTCACCATCGATGGTGTACCCTTTGCTCTTGACTGCTATGTCCTTCCCTTGGACGATTTTGATATCATACTGGGCGTCCAATGGTTGGGTACTCTTGGACCCATTGTTTGGGACTTCACCCACATGACGATGTCTTTCAGCCATGCGGGAAGCCACATTATTTGGTCTGGGGTGCCGACCAAAACTGCCGTCGCTGCCGCTCACGCATGCACTGGCCAGGAATTGTTGCCTGCCCTACTGGATGAGTTCCAAGACTTATTTGCTGAACCTTCCGGGCTGCCACCAGTCCGCGAGCGGTATCATCGCATTCACCTAAAGCCGGGCACTGACGCCATCGCCGTTCGGCCATACCGCTATGCCCATTTACAGAAGGATGAACTGGAGAAACAATGCGCTCTGATGTTGCAGCAAGGTGTCATTCGCAAAAGCTGCTCGGCATTCTCGGCCCCCGTCTTGCTTGTCAAAAAGTCGGATGGCTCTTGGTGGTTTTGTGTCGATTATCGCGCACTCAATGACCGCACCATTAAAGACAAATTCCCCATTCCCGTGGTGGATGAATTGCTGGACGAACTTCGTGGCGCCAAGTTCTTCACAAAGCTTGATCTCCGTTCTGGGTATCACCAAGTATTAATGCACCCGGCCGACATCGAGAAGACGGCTTTTCACACGCACCAAGGCCTCTTTGAATTCTTGATCATGCCATGTAACATCCCAATTTTTGACTTTTTCAATTATTAAATATTATTTTAATGCAATTTGTGTTTTTGTGAATTTCGCGGATTTATCGGAATTTCCTGAGATTTATTCGGATTATCTTAAAAGTATATTGTCTCTTGTCAAAAACCAAATATAATTAGATAAGTTTAGAATAAAGTTTCTCTAAAAATATTTTATCTGAGTCCAGAATACCCCAAGAACAATTTTAGGATTTTTCTGGAATTTTTACTGGTATTTTCGTTGCCTGAAACAAATCCAAATGTTTAATCTAATTATTTAAAAAAAATTCGGTGTTTCATTTCTCGCGATGCTACAGTAACCGAAGCTACAGTATTTCGAATTATAGTACGCGAAGGAATTTTCCGTTTCTCTGGAAGCGCAGCCGAGTCAAACTCTAACGCCAAGGACTCGAGTCCTTCCATGTCCGGCGGGAGCTGCACGCGAGCGAGTCAAACTCCAGCGCTTGGCGCCAAACAGCGAAGGAATGTTCGAGCGAAGCCGATTCGAACACGATTGATTGGCGTTGAGTTCGGTAGGGACACGAGGCCGTTTCATCCGCGCGGAAAAGGAAAGGTGGCCGATTCAAGCGCTGGTTATCGCCTTTGATTCGATTTCCAAATTCCGCCGCGCGTCGGTCACGGATTTGATTTGCTTTCCATCCTTGCGCACCCGCCAAGGCTATAAAAGCCCCGTCCGCACCCTGAGGTCCTTCATCCCAGAGCACATCCACTGGTGCTAGTTTTCTCCGTTGAATCGTCGCTAGAAACCAAGCGAGCGCCCAAGGAAAATCGAGAGCGATCAAGGAGTTGCGCCAGCGTTCGTTGATTTCACGGCGATAGCAGCGCGCAGCGCGCTGCCGGAGGAATTGAGCGGCAAGGAATCGGGAGCATCGAGCAAGTCGCGTCCGAGAAAAGTCGCAAGCATCGCCAGAGATTTCAGCGCGCGCCGCCGGGTCGCCGCTCCGTGGATTCAAGTCGCCGCTCGCAATCGCCGATCGGGAACTTCGTCAACCGTCGGATCTTAATCAGCGATCGAATTCGCCCACGCTATCGCGAATCGGTAAGCGTCTCCGATTAAATACCAACCGTTGGATTTAAGTCGGACGGTTGATATTAGACCACATAGTAGATTTACCCGTAACCATTAGATTGAGTTTATCAGCCTAAATTTCGCCACGACGTCTGTATGATCGGGCGGAAAAGTCGAATTTCTTTTATAAAAATAATTCGATTAAATTCGGGACTTATGAATTAGGGTTTATTTTCAGTATTTTAAAACTCCAAAACCTTATAACTTTTGCATATGAACTCGGATTTGGGTGATTCAAATTCCGAAACATTTGTAGAATTGAGATCTATCTATTGATGGTTCTTATCTGGATTTTTTGAGTTTGTTTGTTCTTTAGTTTTGGTGTTTATTTGCTTTCTCTCTCGATTCGCGTAGACGTTGAGTTGAGCGAGGTATCAGAAGAAGGATTATTATTTCAGAGCAATCTTGAGCAATACTGTGAACTTAAGCAAGGCAAGTCGTGCTTTGATCATGTTGCATCCATAGAACTAGATTGCATGCTATTTTGATTTAACTTATCACTTGTTATTTTATGTTTATAACTGATTTCAACTTAACTTTGGGATTAGCTATTGTACCCTTTGAATTATACCTACCTTGTTAAATTGTATGCCATGATTCACTTGTCACCCTAGGTTGGTTAATTATAGTTGGTTAATAGAAAATCAACATGGATGGTTAGAACGACATAGAATTGCTTAGCCATACCACGCCATCACATGCTCATGGAATATTGCTTAATAATCTTGACTAATGGAATATGGAACAATGATGATAATTTGTGGGCCATGTGTGGTCGCACAAAGAGATTAAGTTGTTGTGGCAGCGGAGTCACGCAACGATGTTGATTTGTGAAGAGCACGCGTGGTGCTTGGTAACCAACCGGGAGATAATCACTTTAGATTGAAGCAAGTGGAAGGGGCAAGGGTGCTAGGGTGGTCCGATGGGCGAGAAAGGGTATGTGAAAGTCTTGCTTTAATCAATCCTAAGGACTTAACCTTGCGAGCCTTTGACCTGAAGTCAAACTTGCGTACCACATCGCCTCATATGGGGCACCCTAGTGACTAATTTGCAAATGCTTAACTTAAGTGCTATCTTGGTGGTGTGAGTCCGGTATTACGGAGGAAACTCACATGGCGCAAGAGGGGGCCCTGTTGTGGTGGTTTTAGCCCTTCGTGTTGAAACCTTAGCGGTGGCATCGGGTTAAGAGGATGCATTGTAAAGGCTTTCTTATAATCGTCACTGTGTGGTGCATGGTTATATCGTGTGGGTAAAGTGCATAACCTCTACAGAGTGTACAATCTATTCGGATAGCCGTGCTCACGGTATTGAGCAATGCTCGGGAATTACAGTCAAGGGGTAGTTAATTAAAATGGACAACTGTTTGGGATGGCAGGAGGCCATGTGGATAATGGAATTTGATTTAGGATAAACACTTGGGATTGATTTGAGAAACAATGGAATCTACTACTGTTATTATTTGTTTTACTGTCTTTCAATCTACGTATTGCTTATGTTTGAAAATGCTGCTTTACTGCTTATGAACCACTTAGCCATTCCTTTGGAATAAGCCTTGCATATAGCTATGATAGAATTGCATTCTGTGCACAACTTGTTGAGTACGTGTTGGTGTACTCACCCTTGCTTAACAACCAACAACAGTGGAGGAATCATCATTGGAGGAGGACTTTCAGTTGGACGCGTGTCACTAGGCCAATCCTTGTCAGTCGCCTGTGGTGTGCTGATGGGACATCTACGTTTTCTACTACTTTCCGCTGCATTTGTCTCATTGGTCTTATTATTGCCTTGTGAGACTGAATAATGTAAGTGATCATAAGATCATACACTAGTTACATTCAATCAATAAAGTCTTGTTATTCTTATCGTAGTGTATGATGTGATGCTTACCGATGTTAAGCTGTGTGCACTAGCGTTTGATCCTGGGACTAGTGCGGAAAAACACAGTGGATTCGAATGGTTGGATTCGGGTCCTTACAGAGGTGGTATCAGAGCATACTGACTGTAGGTCTTGGCCCTAGATAGTTGGTCGTCTCTATAGATCCTTCAAAATTATTTTCTAAATTAAAAGACTTAACCTAGAAGAATAATGTGCTCTTGACTTATCTCATTCTTCTATTTCTATCCTTACCCAAAAGTTCTTTCTCTTCCCTTGCTGAAAATTCTTTCCCTTACCTCTGCTGAATCGAACTGAAATCTTACCTGAGTTACCTTGAGTAGAAAACGATATACCACGCTTTAGGAGATGTCGTCGAGTGCCTACCGCTACCATAATGATCATGACGGAAGAAATCATCAAGCTCATGGAAGAGTGGATCAATGAAGTGTATCAAGAGTTAGAAGACTCAGTACTTCAAGTAGCCAGTTGAGATTCATGTGTGGGAGTCGCGTTCCTTAAGATAGGAGTGTCGCCCATGTAGACAGTAGTTTTATGTGTTTAGGTTGAATTGGTTCTTCTTGATTGCTGAGTGTGCAGTATGTGTTGCAAAGCTTTTAGGCTTATATAAGCAGCCATACCAAGTTATTAATATTGGTTGTTCAAGTTATTGGATTAAAACTTATCTCCCCTGTATTAGGATTCTTGCTCCTTATCTATGCTAATTTTGTTTCCCTAACCCTTGAGGTAATCAAACAGATGGTTTAGAATAGTGATAGCAATGGAGCTAGTGAAAATGAAAACCCACTCAATAGAAACTCCAAGGATGGATTAGTTTCTCAACCGTCACCACCGATAGATACGTAGAGTTTCAAAGAGTTTTGGCTGATCAGACCCAGTTGAGGCAAGCAATGATGAAGCAGATACAGAATATGACCAATCAAGCTAATGGCAGAAAAAGCATCTAGGTAAAGATACTGTTCTAATCAGCGAATACTCAAGAAAGAAAGTTCACCCTAGACTCTGCTATTTTGCCATAAAACCTGAGCATTTTGCCAACAAATGTCCTCAAAAGAAAGCCATCGCGTTGGTTCAAGTCGATCCCAACTCTGTCCCTATCGAAGCCCTAGCGTCAATGCTAAATCAAGGAAGTAGGAGCCATAAGTTTACTTAGTGCAATATCATAAACCTACTTGTAAAGTAAAGAGATTAGTGATGAATTTCATGTAAAGATTTTCTTGTCAACAGAAATGAAGCAGGAATGGTTAATACATTAGTATACGGAGTATTGAAATAAAGAGCAATAATATAAATTCATAAATTAGATGTCTCTCTAAGAATAATCTGGTGTTAAGGGTTTATCTAAAAATGATACATGTGAAATGGTGGCTAGTTTAAGTGGTACCCAAAGATAATCTCATTAATCGAAAGATTTGTCAAGATCAAGAAATGCTCGGTTGTGCTAGATTTAAACAGATGTTGAGAATTCAGTGCTTGTTAAGAGAGTAGAGTTCCAAGAAAATCATATTGTGTTGGATAATTAAGTTATTCCTGAAATTAATTAGATGCTCAAACATAAGGCTATAGTTCGTGTTAGTCAACTAATGGATAATGGTGTGGAATTTGCCAATTAGAAGATGCGCCAAATGTTAGAGAATACCATAGTATACTTTCCAAGAATTTGCCGATATACCATCATATCGAAAGACCCAATTTGTGAGCGAATTAGTGCTTGGTACAGCCCAATAGAAAAAAAATCATGTCAAAATGTATACTAAGGAATTAGTGGGAAATAGAGAAGCATATCGAAGAGTTACTAGGAAAAGTTTTGAAAACTTAGTATGTCACCATGGAAATTCTTGCTTCATTAAAATGCAAATGGAAGATCAAGGAGAGTGCACTAAATCGTGCTCTAAATAAATAAAATATCAGTAACAAGTATCCAATATCAGGATCGACTACACGATTGGACAGTTAAGAATAGAATTGGAATTTCTTTAGGACAAAGTTTCGCTTAGGCTATCATAAACTTAGGAGACATGGGAAGGATGTTTCTAAATTTCGTTCCCTACATGAACAATATAAGTTTTGGCTAAATCCCCTGAATTAACCGATGCCCCGCATATCTAATAAACATGATAAGTAAGATATTTATGGATTAATTGATAAATTCATGGTTGATGACACTATAGTATACTATAAGACAAAAGGAAAATACGCAAAACCTAGAAATGAGTTTTTGCGAGAGCCGCATTCGTACGTTAAATTCAACAAATGTGATTTATGGAAGAAAAAGGTGGAATTTCGTTAGCCATGCAAAGACTACTAAATGAGCTATTGTTGAACCAAGCAAGGTAGAAGTTGTGTTACATTGGAAGCGACCAAAATCCGTTACTTAAAGTTGAGGTTCTAGGAAGGGCAAGATAGTATCATAAAAAGATTTTCGACAACAGTTAGATCTCTTATGCGATCGTTGAAGATAAAAGTTACATGGACACTAGATTGTGAAAATAGTTTCGGAAGTAGAAGAAACGATTAATATCAACATCTATGTTAGCATCACTAGCTGTATGGAGTAGTTTCGACATATACAGTGAAAGCTTCTAGACATGATCGGAGATGTGATGTGAAAATAATAATAATAATAAGGCAATGCATTAGAGATCTAAAGGTTCATTGCAAATCATTAAAAATTCCTATGGGAGACAAATCATTAAAATGATACCTAGTGTAAATGGACCATTTAAAATTCGAAATTGAGGAAAGATTACGTATTAGTTGAAGTTGCATGATCACTAGCGAGAGTCCTCAATGTGTTCCATGTGTCTTAGCTCAAGAAATGTCTTCGAGTGCCACCGAGCAAACGCAGATTAGAAGCAATTGAGTTGCAAGAAGATTTAATTTATAAAGAGCAGCCTATTAAGATTCTGGATGAAATGGAGTACAGGACTAGAAATAAGTCTACTCGCTTCTGTAGAGTTCAATGGAGTAATTATTCAAGAAATGAAGCAATCTAGGAGCGTGAGGAAGGATCTGAAAGCAGAATTCCCAAACCTATTCTCTAGTCAACCCTGAATCTCGGGGTCGAGATTCCGTTAAGGGGGGAGGTTTGTAACATCCCAATTTTTGACTTTTTCAATTATTAAATATTATTTTAATGCAATTTGTGTTTTTGTGAATTTCGCGGATTTATCGGAATTTCCTGAGATTTATTCGGATTATCTTAAAAGTATATTGTCTCTTGTCAAAAACCAAATATAATTAGATAAGTTTAGAATAAAGTTTCTCTAAAATATTTTATCTGAGTCCGAATACCCCAAGAACAATTTTAGGATTTTTCTGGAATTTTTACTGGTATTTTCGTTGCCTGAAACAAATCCAAATGTTTAATCTAATTATTTAAAAAAAATTCGGTGTTTCATTTCTCGCGATGCTACAGTAACCGAAGCTACAGTATTTCGAATTATAGTACGCGAAGGAATTTTCCGTTTCTCTGGAAGCGCAGCCGAGTCAAACTCTAACGCCAAGGACTCGAGTCCTTCCATGTCCGGCGGGAGCTGCACGCGAGCGAGTCAAACTCCAGCGCTTGGCGCCAAACAGCGAAGGAATGTTCGAGCGAAGCCGATTCGAACACGATTGATTGGCGTTGAGTTCGGTAGGGACACGAGGCCGTTTCATCCGCGCGGAAAAGGAAAGGTGGCCGATTCAAGCGCTGGTTATCGCCTTTGATTCGATTTCCAAATTCCGCCGCGCGTCGGTCACGGATTTGATTTGCTTTCCATCCTTGCGCACCCGCCAAGGCTATAAAAGCCCCGTCCGCACCCTGAGGTCCTTCATCCCAGAGCACATCCACTGGTGCTAGTTTTCTCCGCTGAATCGCCGCTCAGAAACCAAGCGAAGTCCCAAGGAAAATCGAGAGCGATCAGGAGTTGCGCCAGCGTTCGTTGATTTCACGGCGATAGGAGCGCAGCAGGCGTTGCCGGAGGAATTGAGCGACAAGGAATCGGGAGCATCGAGCAAGTCGCGTCGTCGAGAAAAGTCGCAAGCATCGCCAGAGATTTCAGCGTCGCTGCCGGGTCGCTGCCTCCGGTGGATTCAAGTCGCCGCTCTGCAATCGCCGATCGGGAACTTCGTCAACCGTCGGATCTTAATCAGCGATCGAATTCGCCCACGCTATCGCGGAATCGTAAGCGTCTCCGATTAAATACCAACCGCTGGATTTAAGTCGACGGTTGATATTAGACCACGTAGTAGATTTACCCGTAACCATTAGATTGAGTTTATCAGCCTAAATTTCGCCACGACGTCTGTATGATCGGGCGGGAAAAGTCGAATTTCTTTTATAAAAATAATTGATTAAATTCGGGACTTATGAATTAGGGTTTATTTTCAATTATTTTAAAACTCCAAAACCTTATAACTTTTGCATATGAACTCGGATTTGGGTGATTCAAATTCAAACATTTGTAGAATTGAGATCTATCTATTGATGGTTCTTATCTGGATTTTTTGAGTTTGTTTGTTCTTTGGTTTTGGTGTTTATTTGCTTTCTCTCGATTCGCGTGAGACGTTGAGTTGAGCGAGGTATCGAAGAAGGATTATTATTTCAGGAGCAATCTTCGGAGCAATACCAGGAACTTAAGCAAGGCAAGTTGTGCTTTGATCATGTTGCACCCATAGAACTAGATTGCATGCTATTTTGATTTAACTTATCACTTGTTATTTTATGTTTATAACTGATTTCAACTTAACTTTGGGATTAGCTATTGTACCCTTTGAATTATACCCTACCTTGTTAAATTGTATGCCATGATTCACTTGTCACCCTAAGTTGGTTAATTATAGTTGGTTAATAGAAAATCAACATGGATGGTTAGAACGACATAGAATTGCTTAGCCATACCACGTCATCACATGCTCATGGAATATTGCTTAATAATCTTGACTAATGGAATATGGAACAATGATGATAATTTGTGGGCCATGTGTGGTCGCACAAAGAGATTAAGTTGTTGTGGCAGCGGAGTCACGCAACGATGTTGATTTGTGAAGAGCACGCGTGGTGCTTGGTAACCAACCGGGAGATAATCACTTTAGATTGAAGCAAGTGGAAGGGGCAAGGGTGCCAGGGTGGTCCGATGGGCGAGAAAGGGTATGTGAAAGTCTTGCTTTAATCAATCCTAAGGACTTAACCTTGCGAGCCTTTGACCTGAGTCAAACTTGCAGCCACACGTCTGTTATGGGGCAGCCTAGCTGACTAATTTGCAAATGCTTAACTTAAGTGCTATCTTGGTGGTATGAGTCCGGGTATTACGGAGGAAACTCACATGGCGCAAGAGGGGGGCCCTGTTGTGGTGGTTTTAGCCCTTCAGTGTTGAAACCTTAGCGGGTGGCACTGGGTTAAGAGGATGCATTGTAAAGGCTTTCTTATAATCGTTCGCCTGTGTGGTGCATGGTTATATCGTGTGGGTAAAGTGCATAACCTCTACAGAGTGTACAATCTATTCGGATAGCCGTGCTCACGGTATTGAGCAATGCTCGGGAATTACAGTCAAGGGGTAGTTAATTAAAATGGACAACTGTTTGGGATGGCAGGAGGCCATGTGGATAATGGAATTTGATTTAGGATAAACACTTGGGATTGATTTGAGAAACAATGGAATCTACTATCGTTATTATTTGTTTTATCGCTTTCAATCTACGTATTGCTTATGTTTGAAAATGCCGCCATCGCTTATGAACCACTTAGCCATTCCTTTGGAATAAGCCTTGCATATAGCTATGATAGAATTGCATTCTCATGCACAACTTGTTGAGTACGTGTTGGTGTACTCACCCTTGCTTAACAACCAACAACAAAGGAGGAATCATCATTGGAGGAGGACTTTCGCTTGACGCGTGTCACTAGGCCAATCCTTGTCGATGCTTTGTGGTGTCCGATGGGACATCTACGCTTTCTACTACTTTCCATTGCATTTGTCTCATTGGTCTTATTATTGCCTCGTGAGACTGAATAATGTAAGTGATCATAAGATCATACACTAGTTACATTCAATCAATAAAGTCTTATTATTCTTATCGTAGTGTATGATGTGATGCTTACCGATGTTAAGTCTGGTGCACTAGCGCTTGATCCCGGACTAGTGCGAAAAACACAAGGATTCAATGGTTGGATTCGGTCCTTACATGCCATTTGGTTTAACCAATGCACCGGCTACTTTTCAAGCACTAATGAATGAGGTTCTCCGTCCTTTTCTTCGCCGGTTTGTTCTCGTCTTCTTCGATGACATTCTGATTTATAGTTCTTCTTGGTCGGAACATCTGCGCCACATCCGCACCATCTTCCAAACTTTGCAACACCACCGGTTATTTCTGAAGCGCTCCAAATGTTCCTTCGGCGAGCAATCGGTGGCATATTTGGGTCACATTATTTCCGCCTCTGGAGTGGCCATGGACGCGCAAAAGGTCACGGCTGTTCAGGATTGGCCCACACCGTGCTCCGTCCGGGCGGTCCACGGATTCCTTGGGCTAGCCGGCTACTACCGCAAGTTCATCTGCAGTTTCGGTGACTTGGCGGCTCCGCTAACCAAGCTCCTGAAAAAGGAGGCCTTCAAATGGTCAGCCGTCGACGCCGCATTTTCTTCCTTGAAGGCCGCCTTGGTGTCAGCACCTATTTTACAATTACCAGATTTCACTCTCCCCTTCATCGTCGAATGCGACGCCTCAGGTCATGGCATTGGTGCCGTCCTCCACCAAGGCACGGGCGCAATTGCTTTCTTCAGTCGGGCCATGGTCCCCCGGTACACCGCATTGCCAGCTTACGAACGGGAATTAATTGGTCTTGTCCAAGCAGTGCGCTTCTGGCGTCCGTACCTCTGGGGCCGTCCCTTCTTGATCCGGACGGACCATTATAGCCTCAAGTTCTTACTGGATCAGCGCCTCTCGACAATTCCACAACATCATTGGGTAAGCAAATTATTGGGATATGATTTCTCTGTTGATTACAGAACCGGCAAAACAAATGTTGTCGCCGATGCTCTGTCACGGCGTGATACAGAAATGGTGACCGCCATCAGTTGTGCTCTCTCCAGTCCACACTTCGCATTATTTGATGGGCTTCGCCAGGAAATCCAAACTGATGATACCCTTCGTGCTCTCCGGGACAGGATTCGTGCAAATCAACAGCAGGGACCATGGGGCATTGTGGATGACCTTATCACATTTCACAACCGCATTTACATATCACCGACATCGTCCTTCTTACCGGAGATTTTGGCCGGGGCTCATCAGGTCGGTCATGAAGGGGTACAGAAAACACTTCACCGTTTGCGAGCTGACTTTCATCTTCCCAATGGCCGCACCATAGTCCAAGATTTTGTTCGCTCTTGCGCCATCTGCCAGCGCAACAAAGGGGAGCAGCTCCATCCCGCAGACCTCCTCCAGCCCTTGCCCATTCCCTCAGCGGTTTGGTCAGATATAGCTATGGACTTCGTGGAAGGCTTACCTCGGATTTCTAGCAAGACGGTCATTCTCACAGTCGTCGACCGCTTCTCCAAGTCCGCACACTTCCTTCCACTCAGCCATCCATATACAGCTCATTCGGTGGCACGAGTTTTCTTCGACGAGGTGGTCCGTCTTCATGGGGTCCCCACTTCCATTGTAAGTGATCGGGATCCGGTATTCACCAGCAATTTTTGGACCGAGTTGTTCCGCTTGGTGGGTGTCAAGCTTAATTTCAGCTCTGCCTTTCACCCTCAGTCCGATGGACAATCGGAAGTGGTCAATAAAATCATTATCATGTATCTTCGCTGCCTCACTGGGGATCAGCCGCGACATTGGCTACGCTGGTTACCCTGGGCTAAGTTCTGCTACAACACAAGCTTCCAGGCTTCTCTGAAGACATCCCCATTCCACGTGGTCTATGGGTGCGACCCTCCATCTTGGCGACAATACCAGCCCGGCGACTCCAACTTACCGGCTGTGGATGCCCTTCTTGCAGATCGCAATGAGTTTTTATAGGAGATCCACGCTCGCCTGCTCCAAGCACAGTAGCACTACAAGACACAAGCAGATAAAGGTCGCCGCGACTTGGAGTTTGCCACAGGTGACTGGGTTTGGCTTCGTCTCCTCCATCGTCATGCTTCAGCAATCACTTCCCAAGGACGGAGCAAACTCGCACCTCGCTATTATGGTCCATACCAGATTGCCCAACGCATTGGCTCTGTGGCGTATAAACTGCACCTTCCTCCTCAAGTCAGGATCCATGATGTCTTTCATGTCGGCCTCCTCAAACCATTCATTGGGGAACCACCTTCAACGCCACCGGCATTACCACCCCTCAGCAATGGCCGTGTCTGTCCTGCCCCCTCTAAGGTCCTCCGGGCACGACTAGCACGCTGTCAACATGAGCTTTTGGTCCAATGGGACGGTTTGCCACTAGCTTCAGCTTCCTGGGAGCCCATCGACCGATTTCGCCAAATGTACCCCGACTTCCAGCTTGAGGACAAGCTGTTTGAGGAGGTGGGGAGAGATGTCATGTGGGGCATCACATATGCTAGGCGCAGGAAGCATACCGGGCCTGCTCCTCAGGTCAGCCCGGTTTAGAAGAGATAAGAAGCAATCCAATTACAGTAGATAGACTTAAATCTTTAGTTTCCTTATTGTTAAGATATTTCCTTTTTAACAGGATAGTTTGTTACCTTATCTGTAAAAGCCCTTCCTATATAAGGGGCTAAGTATTTACCTTTGGAAGATATCAGAAAATTGCCTCATCTTTGCGTCTCCTCTTCTCTGGGATTGCGTCGTCCTAGCCTCCTTCCGCGCGGCAGCCAACACGGCTCCTTCGTCGCGCCGAAGGTGGGCTAGGGCGCGCCCTCCTCCCTCGTATAACTACTCCCTTCGATCCAATTCTGTCCCCGGCTCCTCGTCGCGTGACATAACCATCTTTTAGTAGTTACAGGTTGAGACTACATTTCGAATGCACAGGCACATCCCTTGTAGCACATTTCTGGTTTAGTTGTATCAGCAGATTACTTGGTATCATCCCTGTTCGTTTCTTCTGTCTTGTAAACCTGTAGAAGCAACCTCCCATACTTCCAGCCAGGTATGCAGTCAGCTAATTTTTCAATGCCTGTTGAGGGGCGAGCAGTTCTCTGCCGATCTCTTTGCAAGCTTCACAAGACATTCTCAAAGTAGCAAGCATCTCACAACTGCAAAACTTCACTTATTACTTGGCACTTGTATGTATTAATGGGTGTCTGCTCAAACATCAAAAGCAGCAGCTCTACTTGACGCTTCTTTGAACTGAAGGTCGAGGAGGACAGTGAAATGCCAGGCACCGCCCAGGCCTGACTTCTGAGGCCTCTCAAATCTCATCGTAGACTGTAGTAAACGCATAAAGTAGTCAAGAGAGATTGGAAGCCTATATATTCTTTGTTTTCTATCACTGGTTCAGTCCACTGCGTAAAGATTATGAGAAACCCTACATGCTGCTTCAAATCGATTATTGTTTTTTTTTCCTTTTTTGTGAAAGCAATTTATAAGGACGCAATGGAAATTTAAATGTCTGCAAAAGTTTTGTTACCCTTTTCGCACAAGTTGTTGTTGTACAACACTTCCAAATAGTTTTGTAACCCAACATAAGAAGAGGAGCTAATGCTCCTGAAGAACGACGGTCCATATCAATGGTATCCATCAATAGTATATTTGAGGCATATGTTCTCCAAAACACAATACCTCTCAACTAACTAAATTATGTTTGTGAGATTAGAGGGGCACACTAGTTTGTACCTCTTTTTTGTCTTTGCTCATTCTGTTAATTACTGCTTCGAAATGACTACATATATCCCCTAATTAAAGTTGGCAAGGTTCCTGGATAGGGAGGGCACCCACGTGTCACTTTTGTTTTTTTTACAAAAAACTCCTTGCGTTTCTTCAAATTACGAATAGGTCCCTGCAAATTACAAATAAGTCCTTCGTGATTTTTTGTGAGGGGAAGATATTTTCCCCGGACTCGCGTTTAGGTCCCTCGTGCGCCGTTTTACGGAAAAAACCTCCCGTTAAATTCAAATCGCGACAAGCCTTTTTCTAATTTTTCAGGATAGCGAACAGGTCCAAAAATGTAACATTCAGGTCCTTACTCTTTACGTCTAGGTCCTTTCTCCGTTTTCTCGGGAAAAATGTTTTCGTCACCGAAAAAATGTGTTCACTCTATCTCTAGACTTTTCACTCCGTTCTTTCCGGAAATAAAAAATTTCGTGCTCCGTTTTCCTCGGAAAAAATGTTTTCGTGGTCCGTTTTTCAAAAAAAAAAAAATCGTGGTCCGTTTTTTCTCCGAGAAAAACACAAATTTGTTTTTCGTTCATGCGCGCGACGTGCGCTGCGCTTAGTCCTTTCTCCATTTTTCCCGAAAAAAATGTTTTCGTGCTCCGTTTTTCCCGAAAAAAATGTTTTTGTGCTCTGTTTTTCCTCGCTTTTCTAAAAAAAATCGTGGTCCGTTTTTTCTCTAAGAAAAACACAAATTTGTTATTCGTTCACGCGCGCGGCAAAATTTATTTTCGTGATCCGTTTTTCTCCGAAAAAACATAAAAAAATTTTCGTTCACGCGCGCGGCGCGTGCGCCGCGCTTATTGTTCTAATTGTACATCAAGGATCGCAAGATGTTTCTCAACCATAGAGAGTAATCTCGATGATAGATATATGGGAGAAAAATAGTAAAGGGTGAAACTAGTGCTCGGACGTCCGATTACTGTTTATCCCATCAGGCGTCTCTTGTAACATTTTTTTTCCTCGTGCAACATTTTTTTGAACGCTTGCAACATCCGTTTACTATAGCGATTTTTACTGTTTGTCGAAGGAAAATGTTGCATGCGTTGGTAAGAAATGTTGCATATGTAGAAAAAAAATTACAATGTATCCTAAATTTTCGGATATCCAGACACAAGTCATTGGGAAATAGTAAATGGAGTCAGCACGTAAAAAAAAACCTACACATGTTTCATCCTAACATTTTCGGAAATTCATTCTATACTAGAAGTTACAAAAACAAACTTGATCATGAGCAGGAACAATTCTGTTCATGATCAAGTTGTCTTTATTATTGGGAAATAGTAAATAGCACTTGCCTCTTGCATCGTTAGGCCAGGTAGTATACTGCCAGTTGTACGGACAAAATATTTTCTAGCATCTAAACTTGTGCTCTTCTAGGGTTTTTGGTTGGAGACTTGGAGCCAGTAGCGGAGCCAAAAATTTATAAAGGATGGAGTCTAAGAATGAAGTGAACCTCTACTAATGATTGATATTCAAAATTTAATATATAGTAAGTACAATATGTAATACTTGTAACTTGCCAAAAATTTCAAAGTTTAATACATACATATATGTATGTATGTATACATACATACATACATATATTTATATATATATACACATATATATATGGCGAAATATTTGGTGAAAACCACCCATTTCGTGAAAACTCTGTGGAAACCACCCATAGAAGTTTTGAAAAATTCTCAAAAAATTACCATATGTAGGGGAGGTGAACTTCTACAATCCTGCAAAATTTGAAGATGAAACTCAATCGCATTTGAAAGATATGAAAAAGACAAATTCAGCATAAATAGTAATTTTTCACTGTTTTGCACTGTGCAGATAACATGTGTCATCTAACGACGTTTCCACGGTCATAGAGGTAACTACATTTGCAATTGCATTTGTGTGGAGACCTAATGGCGTTTTCGCGGTCGAGGAGGTTATTATATTTGCAGTTGCATTCATATGGAGGCTAGATTTGCGGAAAAAAAGTGCGAGCGAACTAGAAATTTTTTCGTTCACCCCTCACTGTAGTAAAGAAGCCTTTGAACAGTTTTATGTCCCTGCATGCTCCTTCGCTGAGACGATGGAAAGCCAAATCACTGAGAGCTGCAGAAGCCAAATTTTGGAAGGTCGGTCTCCTCTCCGGCTCTGCCAAATCAACAACAGGTGGGCCAGCCATGCCACCCATCCTAAACGGCTAAACGTTGTTTGCATCATCTGTCCGAAGCTGTACCCCCGTTCCTCGGCGTGTGTGTATACATACACACACATACACAATTAGTATAAGGGATGTTTATCAAAACCCTTAGTATATAATGCAATTTCTGTGCGCTGCATGGAAGGCAAGGCAGCATGAACCCTAATAAAAGGCATCGTTAAACACTGTTTGTTTTGAGTTTGTTAATTCGTCCTTCTGTCACAAATTACACAAGACCTTACTACTAGGGGTGAAAATGGTACGGGTTAATCCCGACCGATCCGGTACCGTATCCGTTAAAAACCGTATCCGGAAAAAAAAAATCCGTATCCGGCCGGATTCGGATACGGTACCGGATACTTGTTTCCGGATTCGGTTACGGATACGGGAGACGGGATATCCGACCGAATAGCAGCGGTAAACGGTATTCGGATATTATCCGACCGGATATCCGAATCACTCAGACTCAGTCAAGCGTCAAGCACTGAAGCGGTGAAGTACTGAAGCCGCAACCCGCCTGGCCGCCTCAGTCTCTGCCTCCCCAATCCATTCGTTCCCCAACCAAACCCGAAAGCTAGCAAACCTTAGTACGGAGGAGGAGCCTCCGCCGCGCCGCCGCCTGCTCCGTGCTCCGGACTCTCGATCCAGACTCCGCCCTCCTCCTCCTCCTCTTCCTGGTCCAGACCCCCACCGCCTCCTCCTCCGCTTCGTACTACTTGCCGCCTCCTCCCTTCCGGACACGCCTCCTCTTCCGGGACACGCCGCCTCCTCCTCCACTCCACTGATTGCTGCCGCCTCCTCCTTCCGGACACGCCGCCTCCTCCTCCCGCGATCCGCCGCCTCCTCCTCCTCCCGTCCGGACTCGCCGCCTCCTCCTTAAGGGGCTCGCCGCCTCCTCCCCGGGACTCGGTGCCGCCTCCTCCTTCCAGACATGCCGCCTCCTCCTCTCATGGTGAATGTGTGAAGTGCATCTCTCTCTGCTAATTTGTGGATTGTTCCTTTCGAGACTCTGAACTTTGTCTATGGAGTTTATTTATATGTATGAATGTATCTTTATCTTTGATTCAGGGATTGGATCCTTGAGAAAGCAAGGAGGTGAACCTGGGATTTGCCGCTGCCAAGAATCAAATGTTAATAGCAATATTGATTGTGCTTTATTTTATGTTGTTCTAGTATATGGTGAATGTTTGCTAATTTACTTGGTTTAATCATAATGACTGGCTGATAACACTGGTTAAAAAATGGGCCTCAATGTTTGCTAATTTACTTGGTTGTTTTTCAAACAGATCAGATTAGTAAAGCTTTACATGATTTCATCAATTTGCTCTGGTTGTTCTGGACTCCTTTCTTTTGTGAAACTAAGTTTGTAATGTTGTGCAAGTAGGTAAGATAAATGGGAATACTAGAGCTTGGCATGACTCGTCAATTCCCTTTACATTTAACGATTTGTTATGGAGTGAGACTAAGTCTGTAATGTTCAAGTTATTAACATAAATCAGATTAGTGTAGCTTTACACGACTTCATCAGTTCGCTCTACATGCGAAGGCTTGTTCTGGGTTCCATTATCTTGGTAGACTAAGTTTGTAATATTCTGCAAGTTGTTGAGAATCTTGAGATAGATCACGGGGTTTCTTGAACTGAATTTGTTGAAGATTGTCTTTGTACAAGACATATGTCAGACACATGGCAGACTCTATTTGAAGCTAGCTCTTGCCTTCTACTAAAGAGTTTTCGCTCCAAGCAATCCTAGTTGCCTACTTGACCTTACCCATCATCCTGAAACTTGCCGTGGCGTCCTCTCGTAAAGTAAAAGCTGGCTGCACCTGCACCGCTGCCGCTGTACTCAACAGTCAACACGTCCAAACAAACCTGCGAGCTTCTGTGCCTGGGTTACTTCGAGGCCAGCCATCAATGTGAAAAGAAAAGGCTCTGTCAGTCATCCCCCAAAATAGGGAAACTTTTGAATTTTATTAAAAAAAACGTCCGGTATTTACAGAAATATACAATATTGCCGTGGCGTCCTCTCGTAAAGTATATTTGAAGAAATCTCCACTTCTGCTTTACTTCGAGGCCATCTGAAAAGCGAAATCCCAATTTTTGAATTTTATTAAAAAACGCCATATGAAATTACAATATTCGCAAGATATTTGAAGAAATCGCTTTATGATTTCGCTTTTGAAACTTTCGCTTTTGAAACGAAATCGTTAGTTCTCTAACTGAAACTGCGAAATCAAAGTATTTGCAAACTGGAATTGTGAACTTTGATTTCGCCAGGTGAGAACGCGAAATTGACCTCGGTTTCACCAAATCAAAACGCGAAATCGACCGGGATTTCCGGCTGCTGTCTGTGCTTTCGGCTGATTGCCAACGCCTGGGTCCGCCCACATGCATGCATTCTCATGCAGAGAAAGTGATTCATTGCATTCGTTCCATTCCAGCGCGACTCGCATGCGCGAGAAAGTGATCTTTGTCTTGCTTTGTCGAGAATCTTCACACGCTGTTAACCGCATGAGATCGCAAATCCGCCCCGGTGAAGCGAGTCACGCGCCCGGGCTCATTTCCTCTCTATAAATGATGACGCAGAGCGAGAGCATTCGGTAGCTGCTGAGAGCGTTGAGAAAAGAGAGAGCTCGTAGAGAAGAGATTGGAGAAATTTAGTTGGTGTTTATAACTTGATGAAGTTTACATGAAGTTAAATATTTTTTTCGAGTATTTCATCCGGGATTCATATTTTGCAGGTATTCTCCAGGAAGGTTTTTCGAGACGTTAATTGGCTTTAGTGATCTTCTGTACAACATCGAGAAGGTTAGCTAGTAATATTCGGGAAAACTAGTATAGTATTTTGGTAATATTATTGCTCAGTACTGATTATGGATGCGTACAACCGTACTTAGTGTTCATGAAAGTCGTAAATAATAGTTTGTATGCCGTGTGATTTTAGTGCATTTAGTGGTGCAAAAAATAAAGGTATTATTGTATTCAATGACAATGTTAGAAATACTATCCGTACCTTACAAGAACAAAACACGGCGTAATAATGGCATAATTATCGGTGTTCATGTTTTGTAGGAATTTATTGCGAGCTATCGTTATTTGTTGGATTAGCTGATCGGAGTTCCCTATTTCGGAAGTAGACTCCAAAAAGGTTATTTTGGAAGTTGGTCAAGGTTTTCTGGTCTTCATTACAGCTTCACACAGGTTAGTTTTTAATCTTTAGGAACATTACTATGATATTGCTGTAGTACTAGAATAATATGTAGAATAAGCGTTCTAGTAGCATGACATAAAATTACAGTAACAGTAATAATATGTAGAATAAGCGTTCTAGTACCGACCTAATTTTTTTGTAGTTGTATTAGCAACATTAATTTATCTATTTGTTTTAGCGACTTATTTTTATGTAGTTGTTGTAGCGACTTATTTTTATGTAGTTGTTGTAGCGACTTATTTTTTGTGTAGTTGTTTTAGAAACTTATTTTTGTGTAGTTGTTTTAGCGGCCTAATTTTTTTAGGTGTAATAACCACGTTAATTTATTTATTTGTTGTAGCGACTTATTTTTATGTAGTTGTTGTAGCGACTTATTTTTGTGTAGTTGTTTTAAAAACTTATTTTTGTGTAGTTATTTTAGCGGCCTAATTTTTTTTAAGTGTAATAGCTACATTAATTTATTTATTTGTTGTAGCGACTTAGTTTTATGTAGTTGTTTTAGCGACCTAAATTTTGTGTAGTTGTTTGTAGTTGTATTAGTGACATTAATTTATTTATTTGTTGTAGCGACTTATTTTTATGTAGTTGTTGTAGCGACTTATTTTTGTGTAGTTGTTTTAGCGGCCTAATTTTTTTAGGTGTAATAGCCACATTAATTTATTTAGTTGTTGTAGTGACTTATTTTTATGTAGTTGTTGTAGCGACTTATTTTTGTGTAGTTGTTTTAGAAATTTATTTTTGTGTAGTTGTTTTAGCGGCCTAATTTTTTTTAAGTGTAATAGCCACATTAATTTATTTATTTGTTGTAGCGACTTAGTTTTATGTAGTTGTTTTAGTGACCTATATTTTGTGTAGTTGTTTGTAGTTGTATTAGCGACATTAATTTATGTAGTTGTTGTAGCGACTTATTTTTGTGTAGTTGTTTTAGAAACTTATTTTTGTGTAGTTGTTTTAGCGGCCTAATTTTTTTAAGTGTAATAGCCACATTAATTTATTTATTTGTTGTAGCAACTTAGTTTTATGTAGTTGTTGTAGCGACTTATTTTTATGTAGTTGTTGTAGCGACTTATTTTTGTGTAGTTGTTTTAGAAACTTATTTTTGTGTAGTTATTTTAGCGGCCTAATTTTTTTTAGGTGTAATAGCCACATTAATTTATTTATTTGTTGTAGTGACTTAGTTTTATGTAGTTGTTTTAACGGCCTAAATTTTGTGTAGTTGTTTGTAGTTGTATTAGCGACATTAATTTATCTATTTGTTGTAGCGACTTATTTTTATATAGTTGTTGTAGCGACTTATTTTTATGTAGTTGTTTTGTCTAATTGACTAAAGACAATTAGGTACTCATATTTACCGTATAAATTTGCAACAGATGGAAATGTTTGCTAGAATATATTTCGGGGAACGGCCTGTTGTTTTGCACGGTAGGGTCGTGACGATGCAGAATTGTGAACACTTAGAGACAAGACTAGGTACTCCAAATAATTTGGCGGACCTTAAAGCACATGTTGTGCGTTAATTTGGCGGACCTTAAAGCACACCGCTATTACTTTAAGATAATTATACTGATCTCAGCGTATTAGCTAACAAAATATCACGAGCGCCCAACACTTCATCACTTAATACACTGTGTTTAAAGTGTTACAGTAGAACAATAATTAGAGACTAAAATGGAAAGTTATTACAATCCATTGCTTCGCAGGGCTACAAGTCCAGTACATTAATTACATATGATCCAAGTACATTAAAAATATAATACAAAAGTACTAATTATCCTCAAAGACTAATGAAGCTGATGTACGATTTACCCAATAATCTAACCCTTCTGGTAGTCCACATCCTCGTGGTTTTGATCATATAGTTGACCTTCACCTCATGCCTCATAGGTGAGTCCCTTGAGATCCATGTCCCGACTAGACACTTATCCACCGGAGCAAATCTCTAAGTAAAAGGGGAGTTAAGTAAGGGTGAGTACCAAGTACTAAGTAAACATTAATAACAAAATGCATTATATAAATTTTTTTCATCATTCGTCACATATCCATCTCCCTCTCAAATCCATTTTTAGGAAAATGGGGTTTTATTAAGAAAAACATAGATTCTAGTAGTTGTACCTAGACTTCATCACCATTTGTATCCCTACTTCAATGCCAATTAGTAGTACTCATCTCATATGTATACTATCAATTGTACCACAACTTTAATGTACATCAACGGCACTCCCTTCATATATATGCATAAAACATTATCAACTGTATCCTGACTTCAATGCACATCAGTGATACTGTACCCTGATTTCAATGCACATCGGCGATACTATACCCTGCTTATATACACACACACACATATATGTACGTATATGTACGTATACATATATAATACCTTCATATACGCACATAAAAAGGAGTATGTCCAAAAAATATACATACCACCTCTAAATGTATATGTATATGTATATGTATGTATGTATGTATGTATGTATATATATATGTATATGTATATGTATATGTATATATATATGTATATGTATATGTATATATATATATATATATATATATATATATATATGTATATGTATACATATATATACGTATATGTACACATGTGTACACATATATATATATACATATATATATATAGGAAGCCTTTTTCGTACTCCCGGGAGTACATACTCCCACCTCTAATATACCACTTAAATAAACGTTTTATACTCCTATATCACTTTCGGTATACTCTAATAATAATTCTAAGATACTCCAATACAACATGATTAAAAAAATTTCTTCATACCCTTTATCTTTTTGCTACATACCCTTTTCCATATGTATAAGAAATATGTAAACAAATTATGCTATAAAGGGTGGATTTTAATGAAATTTTTCATGAAACTCACTTTGGAGTATCTTATAATCAATATTAGAGTATACTCAAAAGGATAAAGAGGTATAACAATATCATTTAAACGGTATATTAGAGGTGGGAGTACATACACCCAGGAGTATAGAATCATTTTCATATATATATATATATATATATATATATATATAAATAGTTGTGTCGCGACTTCAATGCACATTGGCGGCACTCCCTTCATATCTATATATATGCATATAACATTACCAACTATATCTCGATTTCAATGCACATCGATGATATTGTACCCTGACTTCAATGCACATCGGCGGTACATAACCATAACCAATTTCTACCGCAGCAGTTCGTCAACATCACCATCTTTCTAATAGCGTCTGATTTATGGTTTTCTTAAAAGAGACTTTTTCAAAGCATTGGTGATATCACATATAAGCAAATATATTTGATAGAAAATATTTAAATATGATCAAGAGGTTGCTTGCTTAAAAAGAGGTGAAAATAAACGCCCTCACACAATTGCTGCAGATGATCATCAGTTGGATTGGATTTAACTCCTAAAATTATCAAATGCCATACTTCAGGTGGCTACTAGATTTTTACATATTTTACAGTGTTCAACCTTCTCTAGAACTTCTGTTAAATTGATATATGTATATCGTGTGCTTCCATTTTTAGAGTATTTTAATTTGATGTATTTTAACTGGGCATATTTTAGTTTGGTAAGATTTGACTTATCATAATTTAAATTGGTGCATTTTAAGTTGGGATATTTTAGCTGGCCATATTTTTAATTGGCGTATTTTAATATGTATTGCTTACTAATTTTGAACCATGATTTCATTCTAATAAAGGTATTATTTTCCTATTTTAAGTATTACTACAGCTACTAAAATTAGTTATCTCATTATTTATTTATCCGATCGTATTTATTCTCCTTATGTTTTTATTTGATTTTCTAATGCTAGCATTATTTTCTTATTTGCTTTAATTGTTTTTTCCCTATTATATTTTGTCATTATTATTATTTTCTATTTTATTTTCTCTTCTTTTTTCTATTTCTCTTTTTCCTCTCTCATTTTCTTTTCCTCTTCTTCTCTGTCTTCCTATCCGGCCTAATTTCTTCTCTTTCCCTATCTGCTCTCTCTCTCTCTTCTCCTCTTTTTCCCGATCAGGCCCATCCGGTCGCTGGCCCTCTGGCCACTCACCTCTCGCCTCCTCCTACCTCGGTTGCTATTGGCTTGGCCCCGTGCCGGCTTCCAATGGCTCAGCCCTCTCGCGTGCGCGCGCTGGCGCCCCGTCCTCCTCCTCCTGGCCCCTATCTAGGGTCATTGCCACCTTGGTGATGCACCAGGCTGCCTTCGCCTTGGCATCGCACCCCTCTGGGCCCTTCTCCTATAGCGTGCTGCTCGTGCTCCAACTGGTGGCCCGCGCCAGTGCTTGGGGGCCCATCCTTGCCTCGGGCCACTCCTGGGCTGCCGCCTTCCTGCTCAATCCCCTTCCTTGGGAGCTTGCTCCCTCGGGCCTTTGTGCCTGCACCCGGGCCAGCTGCCCAGGTCACTGCGTCTCCTCCCCTAGCTTTCCCCCTCTCTTAGCTTCCTCTACCTGCCCATGCCGCCCCCGGTTCAGGCCATGTTGCCCCCGGTAGTTGCCTTTCCAATTCCTAACTGCACCACATACTACGATGCCCCTCCCCCCTCTCACCATGGGCCGTCGCCTCCTTCTCCTGTTGGCCCCAATGCCTCCGACATCAACTTCCTCTAGTCACTCGGCCTTGCACCGATCGATGACTGTTTGGCTTCATGGGCCTAGCACCGCACCTCATTCCTAGCTTCCTCTCTTTCTAACCCTCCATTTGTTATACTGCTTGCTTGGTTGATTTAGCTATGGCTTTGCTTTATTGATTGACTGATGAAGATGATGATATGGGTCGGTTGCTTACAGATTGGCGATGCTATGATGACACCCCGGATTTCCTATACTATGGGGAGTATGAGGGAACCACTAGGCACGCATACTCCAACTTCCGCACACCATGGTTGCCCCTCCCCTTACCTTAATGTTTACTGATTCCTTGATTATTGTTATGGGATGGTTATTCTATTGCATACCTGAAGTTTGTGATACGGTTAATGATGAAATGTGGTTTGATTGCTATGGACTGGCAGTGCCGTGACAACATCTGTGGGTTTCTCACACGTTAGAGAGCGTGAGAAGGTCATTGGACATGCGCAGCGTCGCCTCTAGAGCGGTTGCCCTCTGAAACCGCGGTAAGCACTAGTTCGCTACCTTATTCATGTCTACTAGCAATAATAGCGCGCTACGCTGCGCCGTTCTGTAGAGTCGATAGGACCCGTCGGTAAATCCATAGGGGTCGTATTTTCGGTTTTCATATCTGTTTAAAAAAATAGGTCGTTAGCTATAAACCTTCAAGGAATCTACGTTTTTTTTAGAAAACCGCGGTTACAACCCGTCGTCTGATAAAATTTGTCAAATTTTTTATTTTCGTTTTTTACGCATTTCGGGATATTTGATCGTTTTTTTGTTTTTTGTGTTTGTTAAAAAAATGGGTCGTTAGGACCCGCCGGCGAATCTATGGGTCGCTATAAATTTCTGGACAAATCTACGTTTTTTTTAAAAAAAACCACGGTTATGACCCGTTGGCAAATCCATAAGTTGTTATAAACCTTCGACGAATCCGTGTTTTTTTGTCGATGTGTGTTTTATTTAGAAAATTGCGATTGAATCTGTGTTTTTTTTTTTTTGTGTTTGCTAAAAAAATGGGTCGTTAGGATTCGCCGGCGAATCTACGGGTCGCTATAAATCTTTGGACGAATCTATTTTTTAAAAAACCCACGGTTATGACCCGTTGGCCAATACACAAGTTATTATAAACCTTCAACGAATCCGTGTTTTTTTTGTTGATGCGTGTTTTATTTAGAAAATTGCGGTTGAATCAGTGTTTTTTTTGTTTTTTAAAAGAAAAGTGTGGTCGTTTTTTTTTATGTATTTCCTTTTTTAAAAGGCTGCTCGTACCTATGGGCGAATCCATGAACTGCTATAAACCTTCGACGAATCTGGTTTTTTGGTTTTTTGTGTTTGCTAAAAAAAATGGGTCGTTAGGATCCGCCGGCGAATCTATGGGTTGCTATAAATTTTCGGACGAATCTACATTTTTTTTTAAAAAAAAACCGCGGTTTTGACCCGTTGGCAAATCCATAAGTTGCTATAAACCTTCGACGAATCTGTGTGTTTTTTGTGACGAAAATATTTTTTTCGGGTTTTTTGGGTGGCGAAAACATTTTTTTCGGGTTTTTTTTGTGACGAAAACATTTTTTCCGGGAAAAACGAACCCGTTTTGATACCAATTGTAGGATCGAGGCGCATAGTGAATTGGTGCAAACTAACACTTAAAACTAATTTTTTTTTGTGTTTTTATTAATTCTGGAAATTAATTCTTTTCTTTTCCTTTGTGCGGCATGGCCAGGAGGTCTCCTCCCTCTACCTTTTATACTACTTCAACCCTAATTTATATGTATGCATGTAAGTACACTAGGTCCAATAACACATGGCCCAATACATGCACACAACCCAAAAGTCACACATGCATGTGTCTGCCCACTGCACCAGACTCACATGACTTGTTACTTTGCGGCCATGGCCATCACATTGCATCGTCCATCTGCGTAGACTTCTCGCGTCTCATCTCACAGCACTGCGTCATTCGCGTCTTGCGCCTCCCTGCACCTGCGACCACGCTGCACCTCTCGACCTCGCGTCTTTGCGCTTTGCACCTCCGCGACCTTCGCGTGTGCTTCTCTCGGGCTACGCACCACTGTAAGTTCAACCTTCATTAGTTATGGTTTTGGTGTTAATGACAAATCTAATCTTGTGTTAATGACAAATCAATATTGAGTTTATCCCTAATGCGATAGTGTTATTAATGACAATCTTATATCGAGACTAACTTGTTTATTTAGAATATCTTTGATTAGTCTCATCGCATTGAAAAATGGAAAACCCAAGGTATGTTTGCATATTCATTCTAATATTAGTTGCATACTTTGGAGTCAAGTTAAAGTATGAATATCCCCGTTATATTAACCACAAACGTGCATCATGTTTCCTAATCCACACATTACATGGATGCACATACTTAGGGGGAGTTTGTAGTTTAACTTGAAAGTCTCTTTGTATTGATCTATTCTTATTGACACATATAAGGATCAAGACAAAGAAACTAAATCCTTGAGTATATGTTTGAATTGCCTAGTTATAAGTATACTCATGGTAATATAGGATATACTCCAATACGATCAAATTGGATATGTGCATATTATGTCCAAGTCAATTATATCTATGCACAAATACATGTGGGGTGTATTCTATAGTTGATGATTTATAGTAATGATCATTTCCATATAGTTTACATATAATGGATCATTACTTTTCATCAACATGAGCATATGAAAACTTGTGTAGTTAATATATATACTCATATCAATTTAAATGATAATTTAAATTGAGTTCATTTGTCTTGTTAATCATTAAAGAACACTTCATCATGTATTGATGGTGTTCCTTGATTAATGGGACAAATGAATAGCTCTTAAGTATAACAAAGCATGAGTTGCATTATCGTACTTAAGACACATATAAATCATTCAAATTGATTTAGGTTGTGCTCAATTGATCTAAAGGCATCCATTATGTGTTAATGGAGTGCAAGAGATAATTGAGACAACCGTGCATCTTGGACTAACGATTTTCATGAGTTGTGATTTGAGTTAGGTTAAGTCCAAGAGATAATTGAGAACGGGACAAGGACGGCATCATGAGGTGATGGACGTCAAGAGAAGATCCCGAAGTTGAAAGAGGAGTCGAGTAATGATCCCGGGGGAGTATCGAGCGATGATCATAAAGACCCCAAAGGGAATTGCTTGCGGGCGGCGAAGGTATAATTAGATAGGCTAAGGACTTTTGTAGTCTTTGAGTCTAAGGTTTTATCGCCGTGCTATTAAGAGGGGTCGTTCCCTTTGCTTGAGCTTCATCATGTGTTGGTGATCTTATTCCGCGTTCACTCAAGCTCAAATCTTATTTGATTTGGTTTTTGCATATGGGTTAACCATTTGGCATGTGTTGCGAATGGGTTAAACTTATGCTTGGTTGCATTTGGTTTTCGCATAATGCTTTGATTTGCATGTGTTGCAAGAAATGATAAGCTAGTGCGTTGGCTTTTGTGTGAAATTCACTTTTGCATGTGTTGCATTAGTTGAAGCTTCATGCTTTGTTCGCAAAACAAATCTTTATAAAACCGTGTGGTTGCTTGGAGCTAAGTTTTGCATGTGTTGCAAAAGGAGAGAGCTCAAGCATGATTTTATGTTGTGTGTTTGTATGGAGCTAGAGGCTTGCATGTGTTGCGAGTAAAGAGCTCATACGTATGGTTTTGGTTTTAGTCGAAGTTTGATTTGTGGTTGCATTGAACTAGAGAATTGCATGTGTTGCAATTAGAGTTCATGCACCTTGATTGATGTTGCTTGAGCTAGACTTTTGCATGTGTTGCAAAGAGTAGTGCTCAAGCATGAAATGTGTTTATTGCGTTATTTGCAAGTTCGTTGTGCGAATAAAGCGAGGTTTATGAGTCCGTATCCCGAGCATGTGAGTGGGGCTTGCAACGGTGTTGGCAAGTTGACCGGGTCTTGTGTTGACCTTCACATGGCTAGGGGATTAATCTCATAAACTTCGAGTTTGATTAAGCTTATCTGATTTGCGAATAGTTCTTGAGTCGATTGCGAAATGTGTTTTCGCAATTTGGGTTAATTCTTTGAGCATGGTTTGAATTGGTGCAAATGTGTTTTGCAAGGGTGTTTGATCATGTGTTGATCACTTGTGGGCTCAAGGAATGGTTTTTGGATTTGTCGGAAAAGAGTTTGCGAAAATCCGGAGTTGCTTCTGCCGGCGGTGTGGCCGACCCTGGCGGTCTTGACAAACCTCTGGCGGTGCATGTGGCCGTGATGGATTGGACCGGCCGTGTCCGACCATTGGAGCGGTCTGTTTTTCGATGGCGGTG
Source organism: Guadua angustifolia (assembly GCA_036346375.1). Lineage (NCBI taxonomy): Eukaryota > Viridiplantae > Streptophyta > Magnoliopsida > Poales > Poaceae > Guadua > Guadua angustifolia. Next base: position 5,560,141 of record CM070517.1, read on the forward strand.
CATTGCGGTGAGTCGCGGGCGGTGCGACCGCCGGTCCGGTCGGACCGGGCATGCATCTTGATGCGACCGGGGTTGGCAGAAGCAGTTTTCAGGCGTGTGTTTTGGGTTTTTGTGAAGGCGGTCGGACCGGCGGTGGGCGGTCTGACGCCGCTGCTGCATCGACCGGCCGTGGTGCGGTCACACCGGCCGTGTATCGATCAAAAATCCGACCGTTGCCCTGTGAGGGCCGGTCGGACCGGTTGAGGTCCGGTTGGACCGGGATTTTCGGGTTTTGCCCTGTTTTGCCCCCAAACAGCTAGTTTTCTTGTGGGGGGCTATAAATACACCCTTGGGGGGCTTGGGCAGGGTGTTGGCTGTGTGTGGGAGTGTTTTGCATGTGTTGCTCTTTCTCCCTTTGCCTCTTGAGCTTAAGAGTGAGCTAATTGCATGTGTTGCAATTAGGAGTGGTTTGAGTGAGCTCTTGTGCATGTGTTGCACTTGAGTGAGGTCCTTGTGCATGTGTTGCACTTGGTGATCACCGAGGAGCGCATTTGTTGTGCCCGGTGAGGTTCAAGCGGAGGAGCGACTTGTTACACTTGGAGGTTGCCGACTCCTAGACAGCGTGGGCGTCGTCTTGGCGCTGGAGCTCTCGAGGTGTGAAAGCCCGGCAAGTTTGTGAAGGTTCGGGTTGAGCCTACGCGCAAGCGTGAAAAACCACGACTAGTGGAAAGAGGCGGGTGCTCGAGCGGGAGCCGGTCCAAGTGTGGGCTTGCCTCAACGTGGACTAGGGGAGACCGGCAAGTCTCCGAACACCACGAAAAAACATCGTTTGTCTCTTGTCTCTTTACATTCAAGTATTTACCTTTTGCATATTAATCAATTGCTTGATTGTAGAATTGCTTAGTATTAATTGTTTGATCAATTTAGCAATTCTAGTTTAGAGACATAATTTAGTTAGTGCACTAGTGAGCCTAGTTGATTTAGGATTTAATTGTCAAAACCTATTTATCGCTTCCGCATATATATTTGATTAGGTTTTGACATAGGGGTTGATTAGAGCGAATTGTTAAGTGAGCGATTAATTTCGTAAAACGCCTATTCACCCCCCCTCTAGGCGCATCCTCGACCCTACAACCACCTGCGCGGATTCTCTTCGACCTGCAGTGTACATCCGTCTGTGTCCGCCTACGCTGCAACGTGCATCTCGCGTCTCTGCGTTGCACTTCCTGTTGCCTGCGTACATCTCCTGTCACAAATAAAACAAACCTTCGCAGTACCTTGTTTCATAACAAATATTATTGTCAAATAAATCATCACACATATATTAAATTACTTTCAAATTAATCATCACAATATAAATTTCACAAATATAATTAACATAGTCGTGGTCGGCTCTTAGGAGGAACTGCGCGCCCTAGGCGAGGCTGTCGTCTGATGGTTGTTAAATAATGGATAGAAAGGTTCGCATTCTTAATTGTAATATTAGAGGCTATTTAATGCTGAGGCAAAATGGGATGCTATACGTAATCAGCTTACATCTTTTCCTTTTAAAGTGCTTTGCCTTCAGGAGACTAAAAGAGAATTTATGGACTTGTACTATGCGCTAACTATTAGCTTCCTGGATGATCTGGAATCTGAGCAAACTTTGTTCTTGACTAAGAGAAATTTCTGACAACTAGTTCGTGATCAATTATCAAATCTCTTGGTACATCAACGCCTCTACTGGAAGCAAAGAGCAAAGCAAAAATGGGTGACTTTGGGTGATGAAAACAGTGCTTATTTTCATGCAATTGCCTGTTCTCACTATCGTCACAATTTAATCGTTTCACTATTACATGCGGCCATACTTATTCGGATCACTATTCCAAAGCTACCCTCATTTTCGATGTCTTCAAGGAGAGGTTTGGTGCGTCTTCTTACATCCAGCAGACTCTTCCTATTGCTATTTTGGCTAGCCCGGTTTCCATGGATTTTGTGGAGGTTCCTTTCTCTCATGCTGAAGTTGATTTTTTTTTTAATTTAGCTAGGAGCTCGACATTCAGTATAGGAGAAGAAAGAACAGACGAGCTATGTACGCAAGCACTCCCCACCACACACACACTCACGCACACGCACTCACCCCTACGTGCATCCGCGCCGAGCGACGCTCGAACACGAGCGGGCTGTGCGCTCGCTGAGCGATGCAACCAAACGAGCTACGTGCTCGTTCGCATGCTGAAGTTGATTTGGTCATCAAGGATTTGCCTTCTGGAAAGTCTCCTGGTCCTGACTGTTTTAATAATGATTTTTTAAAATCTTGCTGGAATATTCCTAAAGAGGACTTTTATTCCCTTGCGGATCACTTTTCTGATAGATCTCTGGATGTCCATCGCTTGAATCTTGCATATGTGACCTTGCTGCCCAAGTCAGCAAATGCTGCTAGCGTTGTGGATTATAGACCAATTTCTCTTTTGAATGGGTCCTTGAAAATGTTGACTAAAGTTATGGATAATCGTCTTTAACCTTGTATCCGCACTATGATACATGCTAACCAGTTTGGGTTTATCAAGGCGTACTATTCGTGATTGTGCTGCTATAGTCGCCCATTGCCCACTCCTCGGATGCTATCCTGATCAAGCTTGATTTTGATGTTATTTCACATGATGCCATCTTGGAAGTAGGGGCGGAGCCAGCTCAGCCCAATGTCTCGGGCTGGGCCAACTGTATTGGACCGTTCTATAATTTTTCAAGAGATTTTCATGTGCTAGGTTGGTCTTTCCAAATAGTGCTTAAAAGGAAATCCAGATCACTTTTATGCTAAGCTAGGCCTCGGGCCCAGGCCCTGGCTCTGCCCCCTGCTTGGAAGTGTTGCGGCTCAAATGTTTTGGTGCTCTTTGGTTGGCTTGGGTTAATTCCATTCTCTCCTCAGCTTCGGCGGCTTTGCTGCTTACTGGTATTCCTGGCAATCACATTAATTGCAGGAGAGGTGTTAGGCAAGATGATCCGTTGTCCCCCTTCTTTTTACTATTATTGCTAATATTCTGCAAGATTATGTGAACAATTAAAGCTCCTCTTCTGGCTAAGATTGATCGCCGTTTATCAGGATGGTAGGTTTGTTATTTTAGTTTGGCTGGTCAGTTAGTGCTCATTAATGCAGTCTTGTCCTCCATCCCAACTTTCCTACTTTGTTTTCTTAAGTTGTTGACCAGTATTATCAAGTTGTTGACCAGTAGTATCCTGTGATCCGCAGCTATCCTGTGGTGCTTGTGCGGCCTTTCCCTTTCCTTTTCCCTTAACGGTTGTCCTTTGTGATCGAGGAGCGCCATGATCTCTATCTTGTGTCGCATGAGTGAAGTGCAACTCCCCTGTAAATTGGATGGGCTGAGGCTCTTCTGATTGCTGCATGGTAGGTCTGGGGGTATTTTCATCGCCACCGCCATCGGTGTCTGTCTTGGAGCTGCTATCATTGGACTCTTGGTATGTTGGGCTCCGACGATCCCCCTCCTCAGTAGAGTCATCACTCCTTACATAATGGGTTTCACCTACGGAGGAAGCTCTTCTTTTTGTTGTATCCCTTCTCGGGACTGATTGGTGCTTCCTCTTCCCCGTATGAGTGTCCCCGACTGTCTTTTTGCCCATTCAAAGATGGTTGCAACTCCCGTGTCCTTTCTTAGCTCAGTTGGATGAACCGGATCTATGATAAGCTGTGATGGAAGAGGTGTCACTCTCTGTATCCTCCTCATCAAGTAATGGTTCACCGTTCGATCTTCCTTTCTCCATCCACTGGCGGATCGGGTTTGTGTCATCGGATAATGTTAGCTCCATAAGCCGCTGGAATGGATCGTCTTCATCTGAACGCTTTTGAGTTTCTACAGCTTGAATTCGAAGACGAAGGTTGTAGTTGACTTACACTAGCTTATGTAGCTTCTTGTATGACAAGCGATTGCGGACTTTTATGTGGATGAAGGCAAATGTACTCCAGTTGCGCTCACAACCGCTAGATGACCCACATTGCAACACGAGGCGTCGGACATACGTGATGGGTTGGTGTGTCGATCCAACACATCCCACCAATGTCTTTGCAAATTAACGAACAAAAGCAGTTAATCTTGTGAGATTACCATTACATTTGAGACGGTGCAAGAAGGTGTGCCAGGGGATGTTTTGCCATCTACTACCATCCTCGCAGCTAGAGGTGTTGAGAACGATCCAAGCTTCCTTCTGAACATATCGGCGTCATGAAGAGCTTGCGCGGCGCTATCAGTATCATCAGCAAGCGCTTCGAAGGCATCCCGGAGATTTGGCAAGAAGGTGTTGGTCGTTCTGTAAGCGTAGGCAGTCTGCGGGTTTAAGGCGACAGCTGTATGATGTGAAACAAAGCATGTTAGTGCAAGTACAATATATATGTACAACTACAATGTAATATGTTGCATGAAAGAATATATTACCAGCATTCATATAAGTGTCGCGCGTTAAATCGTCCATTCGTCGGTCCACCACATCCATGTACATGTCTCTTATTGATAGTGACCCATGGAACAAACTTTCATACTCCTGCCGCACTATGGTATACCGTAGGATCGTCTCGCTCAATGTGGGCACTCTATCCTGATCGGCGAATCGCAAGAAGGCGTACAACGGTTCCACCGCCTTCATAACAGATTGAAGATTATCCCACCATTCCAAGCTTGAGAGACAGCCATACATGTACCTCCCCTCGGTGGTATCAAGAAGGCGAGAGTGTAGAAATTCGTCGGCAACCATCCATTGCATGAACTTTTCCTTACGACGAAGGAAACTGTCCAAGAACATGTAGTTAGTGCCAAACCGAGTTGCATTCCACTTAACCAACTCGCCTCCAATATACTTTTTCATCATAGCATATATCTTGGAACGGTTGTATATCCATCGAGAGATTTTCCTTGCACTCTCGATGGCCGCGGTGTGATCTGGGAACTCTCCAATCTCCTTCAGCATCAGATTAATGGTGTGGGCTACACAAGGCTGCCACACTATGTTGCGGTGTTGCCGTGCGATGAACTTGCATGCCTTCTTGTAGTTCACACCATTATCCGTAACAATCTGCACCACATTTTTCGGACCCACCTCGTTGACTACAGAATCTATTTCCTGCGTGACCAAATAAAACAAAGTACGAAAGTTACATTGTGAGTGCATTAATTCAACTTCAAAAGAGTACAAACAAAACCAGTTACCTTTTTCAAGTACGAGGCATCTTGGGAGACACCGATGGCATCGACGGATTTATGGAAGAACATTGTGCCATTACAATAAATCATGAAGTTTATTATACTCATGCGTGTTGGCCCTGCCTAAGAATCACACATGATTGTTACTCCGTATGTAGGCCATTCCTTCATGAACTTTGCGAAGCTTTTCTTAATTTCGCCGTTGGCATCTAAATATTTTCCATCTATATCTCGTCCACTCGGGGCGGGATACCCTCGCTGCAAATGAAACATAAATGTTAGCTATGAATCGCCGTACAACTGGGCGAGTATTTGAAATCTCACTTACCGTATTTTTGTGTTTCCCGTATAGCGCTAACAAAATATGGATTATCTGCTTTCCGCCCTGGGATACCAGCAGACAGAAACCATCTAGCCCACTCGCTATGGACCCAATCCTTCCCACTCTTCCCCTTCTGTGTCCACGGATGGGTGTCAATCCTTGGTTGTCTTAGGCACGAAGGCTGAACTAATGTTGCAATCTCCCACATGGTTTGTCTTTCTTGTGCGACAGCTACGCGGCAACTTGGACATCAGACCACGATCATCTCCACCTCCTCCCCTGGAGGTGCCACTGCCACCACCGTGCTCGTACCTCCCACCTGCCCGGCTTCTAAATTCTGCCTCCGCCCTGGAGGCAGCCATGGCATGCTGGAGCTGGTCCTCCTCATCAGCATCACCCATGTACTCTGAGTATGCACTTCGCCTAGGTGGGGAATCTCCAGCTGCTGCTGCTTCTTTTCTCATCATCTCTTCCCTCCTTTCCCTCCTCTTATCCTTCGTCTTGTCCAGCTCACGCTGAAAGTACTCGCGAATGTCCGCTGGAACTTTATTACAATGGACGACACCCGTACCACGTCCTGCCAAGTGCTGCTTGAATCGGGTCGCACCGCCTCCTTTCTTCTCTTTGAGACAGTACTTACATCGAAATCCAGCACCCACCTTCTCATCGTGCTCCCACACCACGTCGGTATCTGCCATCTGTTAAAACAACAACACAAAACTAAGCATACATACTTTCAATATTTTGAAGTCAATGCTTCTAACCCAAATGTTGTTTGGCTTTAAGAACTGCTACTTAAATCTTTTCCATACAGGCAAATAAATGAAATCATAAAATGGTTGCTAACATCATACAAGTGGTTCACTCGTCCATTTATTGCAATTACAGACCAACCATGCATATCTACCTTAACAATCAACAATCAACATACTACAATCTCAACAAATCTCAATAAATATGAATAAATCAACATATATTCTGCCTCTCGTACAAGGAGTCGAAACTTAGCTCATTCATACATCCACCATGCTTGAACAAATCAACATACTGTGAACTTATCATTTTTACAAACATTAGCAAACGAAAACAAAGCATGTTATCCATGTTTCACAATCATTCAACAAAGCATCACCATAATATAGCTCCAATCCATGCTGTGAACTTATGATTTTTACTAACATCAACATATTGTGGTCTATGACTCTAATTCAACAAATCTCCAATCCATACTTCACAATCATTCAACAAAGTATTCCATGTCTACCCGTCGGTTTGCACTCTAAATTAGAGAGGGAAATATTTGGGATGGTTCTATACTTGATAGACAATTTGATGCAAATAATAATGACATAAATATTAACTCATATGATCTGCACATTGAACAACATAGATCAATTAGTATAGCACAAAAATCGATCGAAAATCGTGCAAACCGAGCGAAAATCGTGCAAAACCGAGCGAAACTCACGCATACCTCCAAAAACCGAGCTTCTCATGGTAAACCAAAGAAACCGCTCGGTTTTCTTGCCAAACCGCTCGGTTTTTCTTCCTTCTCCGGCGGTTTTCCTTCGCGCGGTGGCTGGATCCCGTCGGACGCCGGTGGTTCAGCTGGAGGATGAATGGGGAAAGTGAAATCTCAATTATTGCGACGAGCTTCGGTCGAATGAGCACTTGGTCAGTTTTGGAGGCATATTATGCGAAAATGGGCGGCCGTGGCAGGGCTAGATGGTGGGTGGCCAACCAGAAGTAGCGATTCGACTGTGGGCTAAAAGCCCACAGTAGATCAATTTTTAATTTTTCCAATTGTGAACAATTGAAATGGCTCAAAAAGTTAGTTCAAATTTGTTTTTTCATAAAATTTTTATAGCAGAGGTCATAGAACAATTAATACTAATTTTACAAATTTTTTGGTTAAATTTTTCAAAATTTTTCAAAATTTTGAATTTGAATTTGAACTCGAGGCGGTAAACCGAACGGATAGCACTACCGAACCTACGTGAGAGGGACGGTTTTCGCGCAAAAAACCGCGAGATTGCGAACCCTGATCATGAGTGTTCTCTAGTACTCAAGATTTAGTGGGTTATGCTAAATGTAAGTTGCTTCCATTACTTTCTAATACCATGGTGGTAGTCGACATATGCCCAAGAAAACATGTTCCTATATCAAGCCAATGACTATAAACTCGAAAAATCGGGGTAGTCATATTAAAAAAAAAAAAAAAAAGCTTCCTCAAAGTGAATGAAAAAAAAAGTACCTCAAAGTGGTAAAAGTGAACAAATGTTGTGGGCATACTAGACAAATACCTATGGTGTGAGTGACTGGGTGGAGTAAAATGATTATGTATAGCCTTCTAAAATCTTGAAGAAAGGTCCTTACTTATGCTACACAAAAAATTTATTATGCAGTCCTGACATTTGCTCATGTATGAATGAAATGCTTACTTTGATTTGTGAGTTGAAACGAGGTATGATCTAGTGGAAGGTTTCAAGATGTTTAAATGTTTCTTTCTACTACTTACTATTAGAGTAGATGTTAAATGGGTATTCGTATGTTTTATTTAACTCGATTGCTCATGATATATTCTGAATGTATGGATTTATTTCAATTATCTATTGCTCCAATAGCATTTTTCACTTATCCTTGATGTGTGTTTTGCCAAACGGGGAGAAATAATATGCTTAAACTGAGATTATTAAGGGGGAGTTATTGAATGATAATCAAGGGGAAGATTGTTGATAAAAATTATGAATTGTTTGTGTGTTGTCAAATCACTCATCAAGGGAAAGATTGTTAATTCTATTTGTGAAATTTATATTGTGATGATTAATTTGACAACAATTTAATATATGTGTGATGATTTATTTGACAATAATATTTGTTATGAAACAAAGTCTCTTGAAGGTTTGTTTTATTTGTGACAGGAGATCTGGCGTGGCGGACCTGAGACGGACGTACTGCAGGGTCGAAGAGAATCAGTGGTGGCGTAGCTCGAAGAAGCACACGCTGGGTCGCAGAGGTGGTAGCGCAAGCGACGCGAGGTCGCAGAGGTGGCGACTGAGGTCGCGGGTCGCGAGGCGCAGCGACGCGAATGGCGTGGAGTCTGCGAGATGAGACACGTAGAGGTCTATGCAGATGGATGATACAGTGTGATGGCCAGCGGGCCGTGCAGGCTAACAAGTCATGTGAGTGCGGCAGGTGGGCTGTACACATGCATGTGTGACTTTTGGACTGTGTGTATATATTAGGCCATGTGTCATTGGACCTAGTGTACTTACATGAATACATGTAAATTAGGGTTGAAGTAGTATAAAAGGCGGAGGGAGGAGACCTCCTGGCCCTGCCGCACAAAGGAAAAGAAAAGAAGCGTGGAGGTTCATTCATGTGCGAGGGGGCGCAAAGAGGTAGATAGGGGTGGGCATTTTAAAGCGAAACCAAATTATCGAACGGACGTCCGAACGAATTAACCGATTATTTGGTTTATTAGGTTTCGATTCGATTTTTGTTTTGATATAATTCGATTTTTGGTGTTGGTTGGTTTTTCGCTTTCAAAAAGCGAAATAACCGAATCTTAGAATAAGCATATATAATACCACTTTTATAATATTCATCTTAAAGCCACTAAATAATTCTCATGTTATAATACATTTATGCATATGTTTAGTATATTCATATGTTCTATTATGCTTATATTGTAATGACATATGAATATTGTGTGGGTTTATCTATACTCTATGTTACAATATGAGAAGGACTAAATCTAATCTACCTAGTGTTATTCATATTTCGTTAACGAAAACCGAATTAACGAACGAAATATTTCGGTTAATTGATTCGGTTTTTATTTTTAATTTGAGAAATTCGGTTTCTAGTTTTTAAAACTGAATTATTTTAGAACCGAAAAACCGAACCGATTAAACCGAAAAAACCGAATGCCCACCCCTAGAGGTAGAGGAGCTTCCTCCTGACGCGCAAAAAAGAAGAACCGAGAGTAGCAGGAGGCGGCTGAAAAAAAAGGAGAACGCGAAGACTTGAGACGGCGGCGAGACGAAACGTTTGGGACTCGCGACGCTACAGTAAAACGAAGCTACAGTGTCAGGACGCTACAGTATTCACGTGCTACAGTGAAAGGCCAGAAATCATCCCCTGAATTAAAGTTCGCAAGGTTCTGAGATAGGGAGACTATCACGTGTCAACTTTTGTTATTTTACAAAAAAACTCCTGCATTTCCTCAAATTACAAATAGGTCCATACAGATTACAAATAGGTCCTTCGCGATTTTTTGTGAGGGGAAGATATTTTTTCCGGAATCGCGTTTAGGTCCCTCGTGCGCCGTTTTACAGAAAAACACTCCTGTTAAATTCAAATCGCGAACAAGCCCTTTTATAGTTTTTCAGGATAGCGGACAGGTCCAAAAACATAACGAATAGGTCCTTGCTACTTACGTCTAGGTCATTTCTCCGTTTTTTCCCGGAAAATATGTTTTCGTCACTAAAAATATGTGTGTATCTCTATCTCTTGACCTTTTCTCCGGCTCGATTTTCCAACTCGATCTCTGATATTTTTTCAAACATGTATTGTTACTCGGTGAACGCGTAAAATGTTATGGTCGACAAAATAAGGTTGTTGTCTCTAATAATTTCTCACCCTTTTTCCTCTAGACTTTTTTCCCATCTCGATTTTCTAGCTCGGTTTCCAATATTTTCAAAAAAAAATGAAAGAGTTATTTCTACAATTCTATCTCTCTATTTTTTCCCGTAACTTCGGTTTACGATATTTTACGTAGTGAAAAATATCGTCAGATTGTATCTTTGTATTTTTCCCCTTCGATCTATAGTATTTTTCGAAGCATGTATTATTGACGGGTGAACGTATATAGTGTTAGATTTAGGAAAAGAAGATTCTTTCTCTGTTTTTCTCAAAATCTTTTTAAGATTACATGAAATTTATCCTAAAAGACCCAGATATCGTATTATGGCTAGCACTCTGCGGCGCGGCGTGCGCCGCGCCCACGTTGCTAGTCAGTTCGATAGCATGCGATACAGAGGAAACAGAGAAAAGAAAGAAGAAGAAAGACAGGAGAAGAAGAAAAATTGAAGAAAATTTGGAGAATATTTGAGGTTTGTGTTTTCATGTAAAGAGATCCATATGCGTATTTTTGATGAAAATCACTGAGTATAGATTCTGATCTATTAATTCATGTTTACGTATAATTGCTCTCTAGTATGCATGTTTAATCTAGTTTATCTTTCATAGTATTAGATCAATTATTCTAGATTGATTCATTCGGTTTAGTCATTATTTTGTTAATTTCCAGAATTAATAAAAACACAAAAAAAATTAGTTTTAAGTGTTAGTTTGCACCAATTCACCCCCTCTTGGTGCGCCTCAATCCTACAGACTACGAGAGTCAAAACACTCCAAGCGGCGACGCTTGTAACATCTTCAAAATTCAAATAAAATAAGAAATTGAATCTTAAATTTTAATTATATTTAATTCAGCGTTTTCTAGATTTTCTAGGATTTTCTTGATTTTTCTTGGTTTTTTCTCTAAAAGAAAACTCTTTTTGATATTATTTTTAGTGGTAGATAAATGAGTAGAATAAAGACTTATAGTGATGAAATATGTAAAAATTATATTTAATCACAATAAATCTCCAGAACCTCATTTCTACATTTAAAAGTAATGTGAAAAAATTATTTATGAAAATAAAGGTGAATTAATGAAATTTGACTAGAAACAATATGACTGTCAGATTTAAATAAAAATATCCCAATATTATATTAAGTTAAAATTTTACCTTATCTTCCTAAGGAATATACCAATCATCATTAAAAATATTAAAAATAAATAATCAAGTTTGATGGATTTAAAACACTAAAATAAAAAGCTTAAAATTTTAAAATTCCAATGTCGGAATTATTATAAATTAAATACAAAAGATATGAAGTTCAATTTTTGAAAAAAATAATATAACCAAAATTAATCTCTACAAAAAATTTCAAAAATTCTTGACAATATTTCTACCCTCAAATAAATTAAAATCAGTAAATAAGAATTTTAGCATAGTAGATTATCAGAATTAATATAAATTCTACACATATTACTTCGAGCTAAAAATTTTACAGGATAACCAACATTACCTAAGATTCATTGAGAAAAAGTATCAAAAATTATTGGAAAAATTTACTAGCTCAATTAATGAGCTCAACCGATTCAGCTCGCAGTCAAAATCCAGAGTTCGTCTTTTCTTTCGTCGACATGTGGGTCCCAGCCACTGTTTGGGCCCACTTGTCAGCCAGCACCCCTTTCTTTCTTCTTCCTCTACACATCAATGTTGCGTGGCTGAGCTCATCGTTGTTGTTCTTCCCGCCAGCGCTGCAACTTCGCGCCACTCGAGGCTATGCCGACGTCACGACTCTGCCACGCTGCAGCCCTCTACATGCTTCCCTCTGCTTGATCATACCATCCCTAGTGTGAGCACTACAAAACCCCACCGTATTCACACCTGGGTTCGAGCTTCTCCATACCACCTCGCCAGCTATAAAAGCCACCCCAGAGCGCCTTAGCTCGCACACCATTTCCCCTCACCATCCACTCACTCTCCTCCACCAAGAAGCCACCGATCCCCTACATTTTCGCCATTGCCAGAAAGCTTGTAGCTCGGATAAAAGTCAAATTAAGATCGATATAGTGCACCATTTCTGAATTAAATTGCACTCTAGCACTTTAAGCTCACTTGGATCATAGCCCCTCAACAAATTTTAGAATCCATCTCTTAGAACTTCGCCGCCCCTTCGACCTTCCTTCCCCAAACACGACGCATGGTGCCAGCTCAACCTGATCATTCCTCGAACTCTAGAACAAGTAAAATGGGTTGCTTTTGAACCCTTAACCCTTAATCTGGAACCGATAAAACTCGAGCAACCGTCGTTGCAGCTCACCGCCTCTCCCTCTATCGTGGGTACACGGTGGCAGACTGCCTTAGGTCACCACTAGCCGCGACCAAGCCCTTGCTCACCATGCCCTCAGCCAGGTGAGATCATCACCAGTGAGCCTGACTCCCCTCGGCCCTGCTCTGTGAGACTGCATCGCGGGCCTGGTCGGTTAGTCTCAGGCCTCACAACCGAGCTGCGGTCGCTGCCAATGGGCCCTTCATGTTAGTCTAAGAGCCAGGGTTTCAAATAAAACTGAGAAATTCAAGAAAAATTGGAAAGATGCTTTCTGTTAACCAAAAGCGTATTTCTGAATTTCTCTCCATTTATTTAAACCGACGACATTCAAACTTGCATAGCTTTTACATTTTGGCTCAAAATTCAAAGAGGAGGCTCTTCATTCGAGATCACCAACTCCCGCATGTCTACCTCTGGCGAGGATGGCGAAGGGAACTCAGCAGCTAGGAGCAGGAGGAGAGCATTATGCACTGTGGCCTCATGACAACAAGCTTCACAATTAGCCATGATCGGAAGAAGAACAACCGTCAAGAAAGAGGAGACAAAGGAGGGTGAGGGAAGTGGTAGATAAGGATGGCATGAGTATTTAAAGAAGAGCATATGTGCATTAAGTCCATTGAAAGAAACAGAAAGGGAGAGGAGAGAGTCCTTGCTCGGAAGGTGTGCACCAGTGGGAGAGTAAAGAACTATAGGAGAAGAAGCTTTAGCTCTCCAGATATGCGTAGAACAATCTAGAGTGGAGTGTCCAAAGTGCATGCAAGTTGCATAGCTAGGTTGTACTGTGAAACCTCGGTGAACTATTTTCTTCACTTTCTAAACAGAAGTGCCACAATCTAAAGCTCGATGTAGGGGTGGGCAATTGGTTAATTTGGTTTTTTCGGTTTTTAAATATTTTAAATTTTGGATTGTGCTAACCGAACTGAAACCAAACTCATCTAAAAACCGAACCAAATTAACCGAACCAAATCTATTCGGTTAATTTGGTTTTCGGTTTAACCGAATTGGAAGGCTCTACCTTTGCTCCTGTATTGAAAGCCTTGACCAAGCCTCTTTCTCCCTCTGTGCAATACCAAGATTCCACTTAAGGAATCATCAGATCATGGTTAGTATAACACAATCCCAGTTGATATCTACATGCCTACATATAAATATCGAGCCTAAACACATGGAAGTAGCACAACCCCTAGTATATCACTACCCATTTAGCAATGACCAGAAGAATCCACAGACCAAGGCACATGTGCATCTGTTGAATATGGCAAGAGCATCTAACCTCTGTAGTCGTAGATAGTGGTGCCGATGACGAAGCAAGGCACCAATGGCTCCATTGGCGCTTCTTGCGCTGGCTCTGCATGAGCTACTTGATGCCGATGTAGATCCTCTGATGGTGGCGAAGGTGACCCTGTAACTGTCGCACATCTTGAGCGTCTATATGAGGCCCAAGAGTGCGACATGGCACTCCACCCGTGGCGACGATGATTCTCTAGATGGTCCCTGTGGCTAGTCGCATCACCGCACCCTTCATCGTCTTCATCACCTTAAGTCCTCCGGTTGCGCCGGGGACCACAGGCCTTGCCGCGATGCCGTTAGCGCCATGGTATCTGAATCGCGCCGAGGATCTCACCGCTAGAGGTAGGGTTGCAATCGGATCGGATATTTTCTGACCGACCGACCGACCGGATGTGTTCGAATCGGATTCGGATATTTTTCGAATTTGGATTCGGTAGATAAATATCTATCGGATCGGCATATTCTGAATATTTTTTCGGATATATCCGGATTTTATTTATCGGATATCCGACCGGTTATATCTTAGATTCTATTTCTCAGTTGAGTTCTAACTAGTAACTTCTAGCCCTAGCCTCCAGCGCCGGCCGATCGGCCTCCTCCGATCCGAGTCGTCTCTCTCACGGTCGGCCGCCACCCTCTTGTCATGACCCTTCCGCCATCGCCCGGGCCTCACCGCCCACGCCCGAGCCCATCTCCCTCGTCGTTCCTCTCTCCCATCTCGTTTCCCTAGCGGCGCATAGCTGCGCAGGGCGTCGCCTCCTCTGGGCGCCGCCTTCTTTGCTGCTTGCCCATACGCCTCCTCTGGGCCTTGCCGCCTTGCTGCTGCTGCCCTTCTGCCTCGCCCAGGCTCCCGCAGCGCTGATAGCAGGAGCCCCTCCTCCCTCAGCGCTCAAGCCAGCGAGCCCCTCAGTGCCCCTGCTATTGCCGCCCTTCCACTATCGCCCAGGCCTCCCGCAGCGTCGATAGCAGGAGCCCCTCCTCCCTCAGTGCCACGCCCGAGCCCATGGCCCATGGATCTGATGAGAGGCAACCACTTCTTCCCGTCTGATTTTATATCTGAGGTTTTCTTCTTGTTCTTTTTTCTAGAGTGTAATTAATTGTCTTACAGCCTTGGTAGTGATTTGTATTAACAAATGCAGTTCATCCGTGCCATTATGCCATATGCATCTCTGAACTCTTCCATTTATGATGGTTATTGTGATGGTTATTCATGCTCTGTGATGGGGAAAAATATTCATGTGATGGTTGATCATTGCAACTACAACTACAAATGCTCTGTGATGCTTGATCTTGCGAAAAAAATATTCATGTGATGGTTATTATGTATTTACGTATCATTCTATGTCCCAAAGCTTGTCACATGTGTACCGTTCAAATTTAGTGTACCTTTGCAACTTTGTTAGATTGTCCAGTAAAATGATTTGTCAGACTGCGATAATCTTGTTGCATGTTGAACTCATATGTTTGGTTAATTAGTACTATATGTGTGCTTTATACGGTATCTATTTTCGCGCGTTATCCGACAAAAAAATTATTCGATACCGTATCGATTCTGCTCCGTATTCGATTCAAATCCTCGACCGATATTATCCGCGCCATATCCGTATCTGATACTATCCGAATCTGATTTCGAATTCGATAAAAATATGGTTTAGGATATGGAATAAGCGATATCCGACCGAATCCGATCCGATTGCACCCCTAGCTAGAGGGAGACGAGGGACTAAGGGAGGGAGGGGGAAGGGGGTGGGATCGTGGGAGGCTGGGAGGGAGACATCAAGCCCGCAGCGTGGCGCTTGACCCTGAGGAGAGGAGGGAGGCGACGTCTTGGTGAGGAGGGTGGTGAGGCGAGAGAGAGGAAGGAGATGAGGCTAAGGAGATGGTGCAGGTGTGGCCTGTACGGAAATGGGCAATTGGGGATTGGATTGATTGAGTATTCTGTATTTGATCGAATGGAGGCATGGAGCTAGCGCTACTTTGGTTTCTCAGTTAGTTCGGTTTTCTGAATTCAAAAACTGAACCGAGTACCAAAAACCGAATAGAGTCTAAATACAAACTGAACAAAAAACCAAAAACAAAAAAAATCGATTTTTTAGTTAATTTAGTTCGGTTTGGTTTTTTGGTTTTGGTTAAAAATTGCCCACCCCTATCTCTATGTCCCAATTTTCTGCATGAAGAACAAAAGATCTTCGGAGCAGACTTCAGGTGAGTGCAAAAAAAATCCATACCAAGGAGAGATTCTGTTAAAAACTGAAACCCTAGACGAAACCGAAATGTTCCTCAGCCTAGAAGTTGGCCTGACCGCAGCAATGTCAGGCCAGGATTGTTGAGGTCATTGGCCAGTGATCCCTACCACATCAGTGTGAAGATTAGGACGTCCAACTTGCGACGGCTAACCAACTAAAGCTCTTTGTCAGTGAGGAGACTTGACGATAATATCTTCGACGATGAGAAATCATTGTCTAGGAAGGCTCCTCTGCTTGGTTCCACTTTAAGTACTCTGCCACCCAATCTAGATCTCCATCCCACCAGATTGAGAGGTGGACTATGAAGCCCACATGAAGGAAAGGGCTTGAACGAAAATCCTTTGCATTTCCACCTAGGAAGGCTTGTAAAATAGAATCCAATAAATCACAAGAGGTACGGTTGATGGAGTGACCAAAGGAAGAACCCATCCAAAACGAACATAGTAAAATATTAGGATTGTGATTAACAGGACCTCTGCAACATTCCTTAAAGGCACATCCAATCTCCAAAGGAAGTGGTTGCTGAAAGGGGAAAGAAGGTAAGGTAGGGGGTAGGTGTGGGATGGATGGGAGAGGGGTAGGTGGTGAGGGTGGAGGAGGTGTGAAATAGCAACAAGGGAGGGGAGATTTGGTGGTGGATGATGGTTATGGGAGTTGCCATCCACCATGAGGCATTGTCGGTGTACTTTGCATCGGGGTACCCTTTCCGTCGTGAAAAGTAATAGGCCCAAGAAGTGGCCTGGCCCAATTCAAAGCCCACGCGGCCCCCCGGTGAGCAGTCTGGCGACCACGCCTTGCTCGCCGGGCGGCGACCAGCGTGGCACCTGGCGCTGACGAGCGCGAGCATGCCTGCCAGGCGAGCTGCCACGTGGCCTTAGCGTCGGTCGGCGATCACGCCACGCGCATGGGCGAGTGGCTCGCGATGGCGCCTGGCGGCCGGCGACATGCCGCCGCCATGCGAAGTGCCACGTGGCCTTGCAATCGGTCGGCGATCACGCCACGCTTTCGCCGGCGGCGGCAGCGTGGCATACTGGTGAAGCGGTCGAGCGAGCATGCCACCGCGGGCGAGAGCCCATATGGCGGCTTGCTTGCGGGCGGGTGTTTGGGCCTCCTTGTCGAGCCACGGATGCAACCAAAGGAATGAAGGAAGGCTTCGCCTCGAAGTTTCCCTCTCCGGCACCTCGTGTCGGGGTCATTAGTGTGAAGGGTCGGCGTTCGACATGGCGGCGGCTCATCTCTCTAACGTCTCTCACCAACCCGTCATAGAAGCGTCCTGTCCCGGGCGGACCGGGCGAGGCCTCTCACCGACATTAAATGATGTTCGAAGGACAAGGCCACGGAGGCGTGCTTAATAAATGAGTCGTGGGTAGACGTGGAAGCTGAAATGATGGGTGTAATTAACGTGTGTAGATAAATATAGCGCCACCTTCTCTCCTGCTCAGGGTGGCTCGTCTATATAAGGGCCCCCTGGTGCATGAAGAGGGAGGCCGGGGGCCTAGAACAAGAAGCATAGAAAAGCAGACACTGAGAAACACCTTTGTAAACATTTTCCCCATTTCCTCAACAAAGAACTCGCAGGACGTAGGGCTATTACCCACACCGGGGGCCTGAACCTGGGTAAATCAGTGTGTCCACCAACTTCTTGCATGCTTGGAACTCATCATTTGAGAGACACTAGGGTTTCCAGCCACGAAGATGCCCTCTACCGAACCATAATTTTCGTCTAGGGAGTAGACACTCTGTTAGCGGAATCTTGTCAGGCGAAATATGCCGACAGGCGTGGATGACCAAGGTCTAGAGGGCCATGGATGACTACGCTTGGATTGGGATTAACGACCGCGTTTGGTTGTGTGAGAACATCGGTGAGGAGGACGGCCACCAGTCAGCAGTGGTGGGAGGACTCCAGATTCTCCTCAGAAGGATCGCCTTGGATCATGCCGCATCACAACCTTTTGATTTCATCTTAAAATTAAAACTATATGTCTATATATACGTGTATTATCTCTATATCTTTATCCATTTCTTACTCTAATCATTCACTTATCCATATCTCGAATAATCAGTATCCACCTAGCCTGTATCTAGAAAAAAATATGGGTTAGAATAAAGAAAAGAGCAATATTCACCTGTATTCGACCCATTTTTACCCCTAATATCAGGTGTAAGTAGGGGTGTAATCAGATCGGATAATTTTCGACCGACCGACCGGATATGTTCAGGTCGGATTCGGATAATTTTTTCAGATAGTTTTCGGATTTGGTATTGAAGTCGGATACTTTATTTTGGATTTGGCTTAGGATTCAGGAGATCGCTATCCGTCGGATCAGCATATTTTGAACATTTTCTTGGATATATCCGGTTATAATTATTCAGATATCCGACCGTAACCCATCGTCTCCCGACTCCACTCTCCCACCTCCCACACAAACTCCACAGAGCTCCACCGCTGCAAGTCCTTCCCCTACGGCCGCTCTGCCACCGCCTACATGGAGCTGTAGTGCCGCTCCTGCGACCCCTGCTGCGCCCTCTTCTACCAAGAACCGTCGTGCATCCCAGAGAAGGGGGACAAGCAGTTCGGGGCTTTCGGCTCCACGGGGAGGCAGATGAAGGAGCACATCAGCCAAGAATCCTCCAGCTAAGATGGCCGGAACCTTGGGGGTCTTGGGCAAGAGATGGTATAAATGGCGCCGCAAGAACAAGCTCAAGAAGCAGGGTTAGTGTAACACCCCAATTTTTGCTTTTCTTGCATTTTATTGGTATTTTGAAATTTTGGGAATTTACTGGAATTTATTTGGAATTATTTGAATTTATTTTGAATTAAACCATTTATCAAATTAATTAAATAATGGAAAAGTTAAAATAATTTTTTGCTGAAAATATTTTATTTGAGTCACAAATGTCCTAAAATATTTATGAGAATTTTTCGAAATTTTCTGATATTTTTAATGCCCCAAATAAATTATTTTAATTTAGGAATTATTTTTAATCAAAAAAATTAAAAATCCGAATGAACAGTGTTGGGCGAACCTTTGTCGGCCCATTCGGAAAAACCCTAACTCCGCCGCCGTTCGATCCGGATCAAGCGGCTCCAGCGTTCTCGTCGCCCAATCCAGAATCATGCATGGATTCATGCATGCCGCCGTGTGGGCCTCGGTCTCCGCGCTTTTCACGCAGACCGAGGGGGCTATTTAAGCGCCGCCACCGTGTCGTGATCTCCACCTTCGCCGCACCTGTACACTTCCCACTTGAGAGCGCGCCGCCTCGCCGCCGACCTCATGCCGAAGTTTCAAAACCAACCGCGAGTTCTTCGCGTTGTTTAAATGCCGCCATGGTGATTCTCGCCGTCGCCCGTGCCACCGTCGGACTCACCTCGTCAAGCAGCGTCGGGAGGTCACTTCTTCCGCGCGGAGGACCTCGAAACGCCGTCGGCTACGTCTTCGTCTCCGTCTCCGGTCGAATTGCGCGCCACAAATCGTCGCCGGGTTTCACGAAGCCGCCCGACCGCGACGATCGGATCCGGCCGGCGAGGTGAGCCCGTCGCCCGTAAGCGATGAACCCCATCTTCTAACCTCTGCCGTTAGATGCGAATC
Organism: Guadua angustifolia; assembly: GCA_036346375.1. Classification (NCBI taxonomy): domain Eukaryota; kingdom Viridiplantae; phylum Streptophyta; class Magnoliopsida; order Poales; family Poaceae; genus Guadua; species Guadua angustifolia. Next base: position 5,579,708 of record CM070517.1, read on the forward strand.
CGAAGCGGCCGTAGTGCCACGTCGCTCCTCGGTTGTGCATGAGGCGGCCGACAAAGCGGACCCACATGTCGATCCCACCGCACGGCGGTATGCGCGCATGAGTCGCGACAGCGTGGCCCCACTCGTCGGCCGCCTTTATGGCGCGCGTAGTCGGCCCGGCAACCGCGGGCCCACTCGTCGGCCGCGCCCGCGATGCGTGTGGCGTCACCAACGTCATCTTGGCGTCACGGTGGGACCACTTGTCGATGAAATAGCGGTCGGTACTGACGTCGGCAAAGCCACGTGTCACTCTCTGGTGGCGACACGTGTCACGAGATGACGCAATAATTGATTTTCGAAAAAAAAATATTTATTTAATTCGGTATATTGATTTTAAATATATTTTGAAACTTCAAATGCTTATAACTTTTGCGTTTTAACTCCGATTTGAGTGATTCCAATTTCTATAAATTTGTAAAATTGTGATCTTTCTGTTTATGAATTTTAATTGAATTTTTGAGCACTGTTTGCCCACTGTTTATTTATTTTATTGTTTGTGTTTACGTTCGGCGTGAGCGTTGAAGTGCGAAGGTTTCGAGGAGAGGTTCGACCGAGGAGCAAGCTCGGGGCAGAATCAACACTTTTGAAGGCAAGTTGTGTTTGATCATGTTGAACCTACTAGAGCAAATTATTTTGATTTAAACTATTGCATGCTAATTTGATAGAAATGATTTTGAATAAGTTTTGGGATTAGTTAAATGCCTAAGTTCTTTGTATGCCACCTTGTCATATATAATTGTAGGCCATGAATCTTTTGTCACCCTAGGATATGGATTAATAGTTGGACTTTTATAATTTGCCAACATGGGTTGAGTAGACCAAGTAGTATGCTTAGCCTTGCGTGGACGTTCATGATTTTGGAATACCAAAGTGAATCTTGACTTAATGAGATATTGAACATGCTTTGTGAATGAGACATGTGTTATTGAGTTGATGATGGCACGTGGTGCAATGGTAAAAAGCTGGGGTGGGAAAATGATTTAGGCTGGGGCAAATGGCAAGATTGTTTACAGTGGGCCAAGAGTGGCTGGGCGGTCGTGTTGGTTTTATTGGTTTTGGATAATTGAGATCACACTTGGTTAGTCTTGCCTCGGTCAACTAAGGACTTAACCTTGCGAGCATTTGAACTGAGTCTCTCATCTGACCACAAGCTCCGTAATGGGGCGGACTTAGCTGAAGTAAAGCTGGGAAATCTATTCTTTGGTCTTGTCGTGGTGGTGTGAGGCCGGAGAAGCGGAATGAGAACTCACATGGCGCAAGAGGGGCCTGGGTGTGGTAACCAGTCCCTCGGTGTTGAAACCTTAGCGAGGCGTCTTGGGTTTAGATGGAACTTTGGAAAAGCCGTTACGGTTATTTGCCTTGGTGGTATTTGTTGTATCTTGTGGGTAAAGTGTATAACCTCTGCGAGTGTACAACCTATTGAATAGCCGTGCTCACGGTAATGAGCATCGCTTCGGTGATTACGGTCAAGGGTTAGATTTTCATAAAATGAATTGTTGATGGAAAATGCTTGGGTTGGTGATGATGAATTTGACTTAGGATGGAAAAATGAATTACAATTGAAATGTTTGTGAAAGCTACTATTCCTACTCTTGTTTCTTGCTTTGCAATCTATTCTTGTTTATTTGAAATCTTTGTCTTGCTCATGAACCATAGCCTATCCTTTGTACTAAGCCATGCATGTAGAATATTAGAATTGCATTACATGCATGACTTCTTTGAGTGCTCAAAGTACTCACCCACAACAACACAACTTCAGTTGAAGAAGAAGCAAACCACCTTTCGGAGGAGGAGTATCGGGAGGAGCCGACAAACTAGGAGCGAGCCCGATCGAGTTACTGTGGCAAATTGGTTGGCGCCACGAGTTTATTTTATTTCATTGCATTTGAATATTTTAATAAGTCTTAGCCTGTAATGTATCTTTGTAACTTGACCATAAGGTCGATCAACTAGTTTGAGTATTTAATCAAAGTACTTATTATTTCGTTGGTTATGGTGTGATATGTACCAATGTTGAGGCTGTGTGCACTAAGCGTGATCTGGACTAGTCTGAATACACTGAGGGTCGGATTTGCAAATTCGGGTCCCACAGAGGTGGTATCGAGCCATCTTGTTATGGGGCTGGCCCTTAGTTAGAATGGTCGTAGTGAGGATAAAACTATTTTCTAAAAGCTAAAATGTGCCAAGATGATAATGCAATCTCGACTTACCCTTCTCTTCTTTCATACCCCTTGCTGAATTCAACACATATTCGCTTTGATTAAAATATCTGAGTTTCACGTGAGTGTCCTTTGGCGGATGAGGATGATCCACTCTTTTGGTGGCGCCTTTGGAGAATGCGCCCATGAGCTTTGGCGTATGATCACCATTTGGAGGATATGACAGGCCGATCTACGGGGACTCTGTGGATCGGGCGGAATCGGATATTGCACAGGATGTCACTATCACGGTTTCGCTCGGGATAGGGCAAGGGCGAGCCGTCGTATCCGTATCACTGCCGAGAGGTTGTCATTTGACGCTGGGATTCGGAGACATCGCGTCTGGCGATGAGGCGGTTGCTCGTACCTACCCGAGAGAGTTGGATGGCACGATGTTCGTCACCACCCGCGAAGACACTCGCTGGCAAGAGCCCATCGAGGAGGAGGATGCCACGATCACCCACTGGCGGATATGTCATCGCTCAAGAGGATGTTATCGGCGAGGCGGTTCGAGGCTGCAGAGGTCTCGTGGCGAGTTCACCTGAGCAGGGCTCATCTGTTGCGGACTTGTGAGTACTTGGCCCACTCTATCAGAGGATTGGGGAGCTGGAGAGGCAATGTATGCGGACGAGCCGGAGCAGTCTTGGAGCTACGACCCGGACCGGAGGAGCCCTGGCGGAAGCGCGGCGAGCGGTGGAAGTGAAGTCGGAGCGAGTGGAAGTGAAGCCCGAGCTGTGGAGGTCAGCGAGGCAGTGGAGGTTGAGCTTTGTCGAGGCGCATCCAATGCGAGGATCGTTGGGATAGGTTTGTACCGCACCAGCACACCGCGGTGTATCCACCGGAAGTTCGGTGGGGATGGCTCAAGGAGTGGCGTTAGGATTAGCGTTGAGACTCCTGCGTTGAGTCGCGTCTTGGAATAAGAGTCACCCTTAGGCGTTTGACTCGAGTGTTAGTTTGATTTGCTTCTTTCATGCTTGTGAGTGATGGGTATGTGTTGCAAGGCCCTAGGCATTGTGAGCAACCATACCCAATATTAATAAAGTAATAAAGTTGGATTTTGTGTTACACCTTTGACCCGCATAAGTATTCTATTACTTGTCTATTCTTATTTCCCTCTCGTCTCTAAACCATGGAGCAATCGGCGGATGGTGAACACTCGAGAAACCAAGGAGGAAATGGGAGGCGGTTCTCGCCATTTGAAACATCGATGGGGAAGGACAAGGACCCCAACCAGCACCGCCAGATTGATATCACGAGAACTTTGGAGCCTTTATTCTGCCTGAGACCAGTTAATGCATGCCATGATCGTGAGAGATGACGTGAGTCCTTGCCCAAGCTGCATGCCGCCCAAGCTAACGAGTCAACCCGGTCACGAGACCACACTCGAGGTTTGTCGAATTCATGAGGACACGACCGCCTACATTTTCTCGAAATGCCAATCCATTGGAGGCGGATGATTGGTGAGGGCGATAGAGAGAAAGTTGCACATTACCCGGTGTGAAGGAAATGAGAGGTACTCTATGCCTCTCATCGACTTGAAGAACGCGGTGAATGGTGGGAAAACTACTTCTTGTTGCTCATGAGCACCCAGGACATCGGTGGGAGGAGTTCACGATCGCTTTTGGCGATACCATGTGCGAAGGCATCATGGAGCTGAAAAGGAGGAGTTTAGAACCTGAAGCGGGGCAATCAATCGATGTCGAGTATCTGAATAAGTTCACGCACCGTACGCCTCACTTTGAGGATGTAGCAGCGGATAAGGCGAGCAATCTCGATTCATGAAGGACTGAATTCGGAATGCGGTGGGACTCATAACCCACACTTTTCACGATTTTGAGAGCTAGTGAACAAAGCGCCGATATTGGAGGACAAGCGCAAGGAGCGGAGGACAACCGAGCCTTGAGATGGCACCTGAGGAAACGCGCGAGGCGCGGCGTTTGAGGTTACACCAAATCAGTTCTTGATTTCAGCCAGGAATGTGATGACACGCCACCACCGATACCAAGACTGCCGGACAAAATTTCCGAACACCAACACGGTTAGGAATGCAGTGCGAGGGAGCAATGATCGGCGGTTAAGCGTTGTTTTATCACGCAGCGAGCCAGGCACTTTGCCAATTATTGTCCTAAGAAGGGAGGAGGAGTGACACCAGTTCGCTTCAATCTTGGGACTACTCCAACGAAGACACCTGTGCCAGGAGCAAGTCGTGGAGTTGCACAATCTGGAGCTGCCACGCAGACTGTGGTAAGAGGCAGAGTCAATCATGTCACCGCCGATGCAGTGCAGAATACATCGGACGTCGTACTGGGTAAGTTACTTGTCAACTCAGTACCTGCTGACAGTTTTATTTGATTCTGGAGCTTCGCATTCGTTTATATCTCGGATTTTTCTGTGAACAATGGGTTGAAAATGGTGAACCTTAGGCATGTATTGCTAGTACAATCCGGGATCGAACTCCGATCGATGTAGGATGTTCTGGGGTAAAGTTGCTTATAGATGGAATGAGTTCCTAGCAAACTTAGTGGTGTTAGATACCCGGACCTAGATGTTATTTTGGGAATGGATGGTTGTCTAAGCACAAGGTTGTGTTAGGCGTGGACGAAGAGTCATATCGATCGAGAGTCCTTGTGGGAGAAAAGTAGAGTTTCAAGCCCTTTGCCGTTCGGGATGGACGAGCTTGATGGTCAATAGTGTGAAGGCCGTCGGCATAGAAGATGTACCGGTTGTCGAGAGAATACCGGATGTATTTCGGAGGATTTACAGGATGCCACAGACGAGGACATAGAGTTTGTAATTGAGTTAGTCACAGAACGGCCCGATAGCTAAGAGACCTTATCGGATGTCAGCCGATGAGCTAGGTGGAAATGAAGAAGCGATTGAGGAATTATTGGATAAAGGGATTTATTAGACCTAGTTAAATGCGCCATGGGGAGCACCGGTTCATTTGTCAAGAAGAAGGGCGGAGTTCTGGGATGTGTGTGGATTAGGCGTTGAATGAAGTCACTATAAAGAATAAGTACCGCTACCGGGATCGATGACCTATTTGATCAGTTGAGAGGAGCGGAGTTTTCTCCAAAATTGACCTCGATCGAGGATATCACCGGTGAAGATTCGATCGGAGGATGTCAAAGACCGCATTTTCGTCAAGATATGGGCATTACGAGTTCTGATTATGTCTTTTGGTTTGACAAATGCACTGCATATTTCATGAACATGATGAACAAGGTTTTCATGGAATACTGGATAAGTTCGTTGTTGTGTTCATAGATGACATTCTAGTTTACTCCAAGACCGGGAAGAGCATGCAGAGCATCGAAGCTAGTTACGGAGAGGTTAAGAGAGCGACAACTTTTAGCTAAGTTTAGCAAGTGTGACTTCGGAAGAACAAGGTGGAATTTCTTGGACATGTGGTGACCGCCGAAGAAGTCGCATGATTGACCCAAGTAAGGTGGAAGCGATGTTGCATTGGGAGCCACCCAAAGCGGTGACTCAAATCCGTAGTTTCCTTGGAATGGCGGTTATTACCGCCGATTTATTGAAGGATTTTCAACGATTGCGAGACCTCTTACGCAATTGTTGAAAAAGGAAAAAAGTTCGCATGGGCGGCGGAATGTGGCGGAGTTTCAGAGTTGAAGAAGCGTTTGACAACGGCACCGGTGTTAGTACTACGGATTTAAGCGAGTTTTGATATATCTTGTGATGCATCGCGCCAAGGACTAGGATGCGTGTTAATGCACGAGCGAAAAGGTCGTTGCGTATCGTCAAAGCGATTGAGGCGCATGAGGAGAACTACCCACACATGACTTGGAGTTAGCGGTAGTAGTGCATGCTTTGAAGTTATGGAGGCACTATCGATTGAAAAGCAGATGTGAGGTGTACACGACCATAAGAGTCTTAAATATATATTTACACAATCGGACTGAACATGAGGCGAGGAGATGGTTGGAACTAATTAAGGATTACAATCTGGGATTCATTATCACCCGGAAAGCCAATGTGGTGGCGATGCTTTAAGCGAAAAAGCCATTCGGTGAACATGTTGGTGGAAGCAAGTCGAGTTGAGTTATGCAAGGAATTTGAAAGTGAAGGGGAAGTTGTGCCTAAAGGATTTATAGCCGCTTTAGAAGTGAAGCCTACCTGGAAGATCAGATCCGGGAAGAGACGGAAGGGCGATGTCAAGATTCGGAGGATTAAGTTGAAAATGGAGGAAGGCAAGGCAAAGGATTTCAAAATGGATGAGCAAGGTACATTATGGATCAAGAAGCGCATTTGCGTCTGCGCACAAGAAGGAAGCAAGCAAATGATTCGGAGGAAGCTCATGACTCAAGTACTCGATTCATCCGGAAGCGCTAAGATGTACCAAGACCGAAGGAAAGATTTTGGTGGCCAAGCATGAAGCGTGAAGTTGCGAGCATGTTGCGTTGTCGCGACATATGCCAAAGAGTCAAAGCAATGCATCAAAGGCGGCGAGGGTTACTCTGACCCTGAAGATACACGAGTGGAAATGGGAGGAAATCGGAATGGACTTCATTCTTGGTCTCGAGGACCCAGAGCGGTATGACTCCATATGGGTTATAGTGGACCGTTTGACAAAGGTCGCCCACTTCATACTGGTGAAGACTACCTACTCGGGGACCGCTTAGCAGTTGTATATGTCAAGAATTGTATGTCTACATGGAGTTCGAAGAAAATTGTATCGAGACGGTACCGGTTTACCTCAAGATTTTGGGATAAGTTGCATGAGGCCCTAGGGACCCGTCTGAACTTGATTACTGCATATCACCCACAGACAGATGGGCAAACGGAAAGAGTTAATCAGATACTGGAGGACATGTTGAGGGCATGTGCATTGGCTTATACAACCGTGGGATAAGTGTTTGCCATATGCGAGTTTAGCTATAACAACAGACTACCGAGCAAGTTTGCGATGTCGCCATTTGAAGCGCTATATGGAAGACCACGTCGAACGCCGTTGAATTGGAATGAGGCGGAAGCGTCATATGTTGGGCGGACATTCTTGAGAAGTGAAGAGCGGTAGCCATGATCGAGAAAGGTTGAAAATTGCACAATCAAGACGGAAGAGTTATCCGATAATCGCCGCGAGGATTTGAGCTTTGAGCTGAAGATTTTGTGTATCTCGAGTTACACCACTCGGAGGAGTTAAGAGGTTCCACACTAAAGGGAAGTTAGCACCAAGATATGTTGGTCCGTTCAAGATCCTAAGTCGTGAGAGGTGAAGTAGCGTGTCGGTTGGAGTTACCGCAGCGATCTTTAGCAGAGTGCATGATGTGTTCCATGTGTCACAATTAAAGAAATGCCTCAGAGTGCGGAAAGAGCAAATCTTGAATTAGAGTCGTCGAGTGCGGGAGGATTTGACCTATAAAGAGTACCGGTGAAGATCTTGGATCGATGGATCGAGAAACGAAATAAATCGACCACGCCTGCAGAGTTGATTGGAGTAACCATTAGAGAGCGAAGCAACTTTGGGGCGTGAAGAAGACTGAAGAAGGAATTCCCAACCTATTCCTTAGTCGATTACAGATCTCGGGGTTGAGATTCCGTTAAGGGGGAGGTTTGTAACACCCCAATTTTTGCTTTTCTTGCATTTTATTGGTATTTTGAATTTTGAGAATTTCTGGAATTTATTTGGATTTATTTGGAATTATTTGAATTTATTTTGAATTAAACCATTTATCAAATTAATTAAATAATGGAAAAGTTAAAATAAATTTTTGCTGAAAATATTTTATTTGAGTCACAAATGTCCTAAAATATTTATGAGAATTTTTCGAATTTTCTGATATTTTTAATGCCCCAAATAAATTATTTTAATTTCGAATTATTTTAATCAAAAAAATTAAAAATCCGAATGAATAGTGTTGGGCGAACATCTTGCGGCCCGCTCGGAAAACCCTAACTCCGCCACGTTCGATCCGGATCCGACGGCTCACGCGTTCGCCACGTCGCCAATCCGAGTCATGGCCGGATTCGCCGCCATGCCGTGTGGGGCCTCGGTCTCCGCGCACTTTCACGGGACGCCGAGGGCTATTTAAGCGCCACCCGTGTCGTGATCTCCCACCTTGCGCGCACCACCGTACACTTCCCTGGCAGCTTGAGCGCCGCCGCCTGCGCCATACGACCTGCCAAAGTTTCGAAGCCATCCGCCCATGAGTTCTTCGCGTTGTTTAAATGCTTGCCGGTGATTCTCCGCGTCGCCGTGCCACCATCGGACTCACCTCGTCAGCGCGTCGGGAGGTCACTTCTTCACCGGGAGGACCTCGAAGCTTGCGTCGGCTCGTCTTCGTCTCCGTCTCCGGTCGAAACTGCCGCCGCATAATCGCGCGGGTTTCACGAGCCGCCCGTGCCCGATCGAGATCCGGCCGGCGAGGTGAGCCCACGTCGCCCGTAGCGATGAACCCCATCTTCTAACCTCCGCCGTTAGATCTCAAATCGAAGCGGCCAGTAGTGCCCGCGTCGCTCCTCGGCATGCATGAGGCAATGACAAAGCGGACCCACATGTCGATCCCGCGATACGATCGTATGCGCATGAGTCAGCAACGGCATTAGCCCATCGTCGACCGCAAGTGCGCATGAGTCGTGACAGCGGCGGGCCCCGTCGTCGCTACGCCGCAGTGCGTGTGGCGTCACCACAACGTCATCTTGGCGTCACGGTGGGACCCAGCGGTCGATGAAATAGCGGTCGGTGGCGTCGGCAAGGCCCGCGTGTCACTCTCTGGTGGCGACACGTGTCACGATGACGCAATAATTGATTTTCGAAAAAAAAAATATTTATTTAATTCGGTATATTGATTTTAAATATATTTTGAAACTTCAAATGCTTATAACTTTTATGTTTTAACTCCGATTTGAGTGATTCCAATTTCTATAAATTTGTAAAATTGTGATCTTTCTGTTTATGAATTTTAATTGAATTTTTGAGCACTGTTTGCCCACTGTTTATTTATTTTATTGTTTGTGTTTACGTTGCGTGAGCGTTGAAGTGCCCGAAGGTTTCGAGGAGAGGTTGACCGAGAGCAAGCTCGAGCGAAATCAGCACTTTTGAAGGCAAGTTGTGTTTGATCATGTTGAACCTATTAGAGCAAATTATTTTGATTTAAACTATTGCATGCTAATTTGATAGAAATGATTTTGAATAAGTTTTGGGATTAGTTAAATGCCTAAGTTGTCTGTATGCCACCTTGTCATATATAATTGTAGGCCATGAATCTTTTGTCACCCTAGGATATGGATTAATAGTTGGACTTTTATAATTTGCCAACATGGGTTGAGTAGACCAAAGTAGTATGCTTAGCCTTACGCCACGTGGACGTTTCATGATTTTGGAATACCAAAGTGAATCTTGACTTAATGAGATATTGAACATGCTTTGTGAATGAGACATGTGTTATTGAGTTGATGATGGCACGTGGTGCAATGGTAAAAGCTGGGGTGGGAAAATGATTTAGATGGGGCAAATGGCAAGATTGTTTACGGTGGGCCAAGAGTGGCAATTGGCGGTCGTATTGGTTTTATTGGTTTTGGATAATTGAGATCACACTTGGTTAGTCTTGCCTCGGTCAACTAAGGACTTAACCTTGCGAGCATTTGAACGAGTCTCTCATACAGCCACAAGCTCCGTAATGGGACGGACTTAGTGAGTAAACCGGGAAATCTATTCTTTGAGTCTTGTCGTGGTGGTGTGAGGCCGGAGAAGCGGAATGAGAACTCACATGGCGCAAGAGGGGGCCACAGGTGTGGTAACCAGTCCCTCGGTGTTGAAACCTTAGCGAGCGATCTTGAGTTTAGATGGAACTTTGGAAAAGCTTTCACGGTTATTTGCCTTGGTGGTATTTGACTGTATCTTGTGGGTAAAGTGTATAACCTCTGCAGAGTGTACAACCTATTGAATAGCCGTGCTCACGGTAATGAGCATCGCTTCGGTGATTACTGGTCAAGGGTTAGATTTTCATAAAATGAATTGTTGATGGAAAATGCTTGGGTTGGTGATGATGAATTTGACTTAGGATGGAAAAATGAATTACAATTGAAATGTTTGTGAAAGCTACTATTCCTACTCTTGTTTTCTTGCTTTGCAATCTATTCTTGTTTATTTGAAATCTTTGTCTTGCTCATGAACCATAGCCTATCCTTTGTACTAAGCCATGCATGTAGAATATTAGAATTGCATTACATGCATGACTTCTGAGTGCTCAAAGTACTCACCCACAACAACACAACCGAGTTGAAGAAGAAGCAAACCACCGTCGGAGGAGGAGTATCGGAGGAGGCCGACAAACTAGGGAGCGAGCCGGTCGGTTACTGTGGCAAATTGGTTGGCGCCACGAGTTTATTTTATTTCATTGCATTTGAATATTTTAATAAGTCTTAATATGCGTAATCGTATCTTTGTAACTTGACCATAAGGTCGATCAACTAGTTTGAGTATTTAATCAAAGTACTTATTATTTCGTTGGTTATGGTGTGATATGTACCAATGTTGAGGCTGTGTGCACTAGCGTGATCTGGACTAGTCTTGAATACCTGAGAGGGTCGGATTTGCAAATTCGGGTCAGCGATTGAGATAGAGGCCCACCACGGAGGGGATACCATGCCATCGGAGAATCCCCCCATTGGCATGAACCTTTGTAACCGAGGACACACACATTGGAGTAAACCACAATCGACAACCAAGCTCTCCCAGTAGCTCCTACGATGTAGGCCCTGTCTCTTCTTTGGGCGCTTGACCACATCATGGTTGACGTTCCAAAGTATTCACTATTAGGCGAGCCCGTGCTTCACAGGATGGCTACCACGGTGGCCGTCCGGGTGCTTGCTTACTCGCACTCCAATCTTTATTAGTGGTTGAGGATGTGCCCGTGCCATCTTTGTGATGGCGAATCCTGTCGAGGAAGGCAATGAAAGGCTATGCCAGCCGACTCCTTCCAGACAAGGGATTACTACTTGGACTCCTCCAGTTCCAGTAGGATCCTCAATGCCATTGAGGGTAATCTTCTGCAGGAAGTAAGCTGTCTTAACTTTCATCTAGCGATGCCATTGTAAATTTTGATGGGGGATGTTTGAACTTTGAATTTCCTGCTGCAACTTGGGGATGGGAATGTTATAAACTTATAGTGGTACTAGTTTGTGATGAAATGTGCTAGTATATGCTCAAAAGGTTTGATTTACAGTGATATTTGTGTGATGACTTCATAATAGAAGTTGCTTACAACATCGATTGCAGGCTTCATGATAGAATAACCTTATATTTTTGTTGCAGATGAAAAGGATGCATATTTGGTTGAAACAGGGCTCAGAATTTTCTTATTTAAAATAAAGTGATAATAATTTTACTGATGCTGGAATTCATTTAGCAATCACAACCATTTAAATTTTGAAAATGGGGTTCAGGATTTTTGTTAGTCTTGGTTTCGTACAATATCATAGTTCATAGTGGTGATGTTTTGTTTTGTGTTCTTTAAATTGTAGTCTCTGTGTCCTACTTGGAGTGATCAATTATGGGATAAATGGAAAGTGATGGTGAACATACATATATTTTTTGAACAACCTGAACTTGAATGATCAACCCAACAGGGACATCACTTCCATCACTTCTAATGGTCATGTTATCGACTTATCATAATATTATTTATGTATCACTTTATATTTCAAAACTTGTCATATGTGTACCATTCAAATTTAGTGTACTTTAGAAACTTTGTTGGACTGCCCAATAAAATGACTTCTTAGACTGTGATAATTTTATAGCATGTTGAACTCATACGGTTGGTTAATCAGTGCTATATGTGTGCTTTATACGATATCTGTTTTTGCGCATTATCTAACAAAAATTATTCGATACCATATCAATTCCGCTCCGTATTCGATTTAAATCTATGACCGATATTATCCTCGCCGTATTCATATCTGATACTATATGAATTTGATAAAAAAAATATGGTTTAAGATATGGAAAGAACGATATTGTCAGCGTACTCTACGCTGGGGTACCCTCTTCGCCGCACAAAAGCTGTCAACATAGCGGTCAACATAGCGAGATCCACGTGGCACCGGCGGTGGCGGTGAACATACGCCACTCACCGGCGATCGATCCGTGGCACCGGCGGCGGTGAAGCTGCACGCCTGCTACCGCCGGATCGATCCACGTGGCACCGGCGGCGGGTGGCGAAACGCCTACTTCGCCCGGTGATCGATCCACGTGGTACTCGGCGGCGAGTGGCGACGCGCCTGCTCGCTTCGGCGTCGATCCGTGGCACCGCGTCGATCCCGTGGCACCGGCGGCGAGTGGGATATGCGCCACTTGCGGCGGTGCGATCCGCGTGGCGCCGGTGGCGGTGAGCTATACGCCCTTTCGCCCGTGATCGATCCACGTGGCGCCCGGCAGCGGTGGCGTGCACGCCTGCTCACCCGCCGCGAAGACAAAAAGGTGGTGCGAGGTGGCTTCACCTCGAAAACTCCTTCCCACAATCGTCTTGATTGCAGGCGGCGGGACGTGTCGGTTTCATCAGCAAGGATTTCTGCTACAAGCCCATTCCTCGGCGCCTCTCACCAACCCGTCAAGAAGGGGTCATATCCGGGCGGACGGTGAAGCCATGCGTCGGCATTTAATGAAATTTGGAGGAGCAGGACAACAGGGAAGGGTAATAAATGAATGAAGATAAGCATGATGACCCTCATTGGTTTTTTGCCACCATTGGCAGCCTATATAAGGGCCCTCGGGTGCATGGGGAAAGGGGAGAAGCGATCGAAGGTTGAAGAAGCGAGTAAGCAAGAGCTCGTAGCATAGTCTAAGAGAACTTGTAACTTGAGCTTTGTACTAGCTTTGCACACTCCATAAATCAATCGAGAGGAAGTAAGGCTATTACCCAAGGCAAAGGGGCTGAACACAGGTAAAATCTTTGTATCATCCCTAGTTCATAAGCCATAGGAATCCCTCGGCGTAAGTCTCTAGGGTTTTCACCCTCTAGGTTTAGCGATCGTGAAGCGCCCTCCTTAAAACCAAACCGGTCTGTAGACTCTAAGACTGTCGAGCGGAATCTGCCGATAAGTAGCGCCGGAGTGAGGGAGCTAGTGGTTGGTTTCGGCTAACTCACTGGCGGACTTGACGTCCGTGATTTAGAAGCAAGCCCGTGCATCCCGAAGATGGCGGGTTCGACATCGAATATCGCGAGGCGGCGGCGACCAAAGCGCCTCCGGTCATCCTTGGCGGTTGAGGACCAATCTCACCCGCGCCCACCAAAGGTATTCTTGTTCCCTTTGAGGCGGGGAGCAGCCCGTGCGTCGCATGGTGGCCATGGGCGGCCCTCTGCCCGGAGAACTTACTGCAGCCGTGCTCTTCGGACCACCCTCCGGTGGAGTTCGCGGAGACTCCCGGCTACCCGTGGGCTGAACATCGAGCATCGGCCTCGTGGACACGCAGCCCAACAAGGTAGGGCCTCCCGGCGATCGAGTCGGTCGTGCCTTGACACCTAAGGAGCATGCGAGGGCACTCTCGGGCCTCGAGTCGCCCTAACGAGAAGGCCACGGCCGGGGAGGGGAGTCAAAGAAAGGCCTTGTGGCTTCTGCCTGGTCTTAGTTCCCAGAGGCACCGTGGGGACCTCCGCTCTCATCTTGGCGAGAGCCATTGCGGCGATCTTGGTGATGACCTTCGTGGTCGCTGCCAGCGCCACCAGGACCAAGAAGCTGCCGCTTGATGGCGGAGTGGCGGTGACGATGAAGTCCCCGTGGCTCTCATTCTCGGGCCAAGGAGGAGATTCCTCCTCAGAGCTCTCCAAGGCAGACCTTGCGCTCCCATGAGCAGTCTCGGACCGGGCTCCGATGGCTGCTCGGCTCCCTCTGGCGTCGGGTGCAGGAGCCTTCTCCGGCTACGCCCGGCGTGGCGTCTTGGGACGAGTTCCGCCCGTGACCATAGAAAAATATATGGCGGCACCACCAGCAGGAGGAGTTCCTCCAAATCTACTAGCGATGGTGCGGGCAGTGGCGGATCTGAAAAGGTCATGGCCAACTACCTCCCATGACCTAACAGGCTCGCTCGCTCTGGTCGCTAAATCTCCCAGGATCGGTGCACTCGTGGGGAAGTTGTGCGACCTTTTAATCGCCAACTTTGAGGCTCCTTTGCAGCCGGCGTGGAGGGCGACCTCCACGCTCTGGAGCAAGAAGAGGGAGTAAACCCGCGACTTCATCCGGCGAGTTCTTCCCTTGCCGCAACAATCCCCCACATCTCAAGAGCAATCGGTCGTCATCGCCGGGGAGGCGTCTGCGACATAAGATGAAGGAGAAGATGGCCACCGTACCATCGGCTCCACCTCGAGAGCTCTTCTCCCTCACACATAAGTGTCTGTGGCCGATGAGGCGAGGGGCAGCTTTGGCCCCAAGGCGTGACAAGGCAAGGGCAGGCAGGACCTCGAAGGGTTCAGTGAGTCTGAGCTGAAAGAAGCGAAGCGCTTGGCGAGGAGAAACCGGCAAGTCTGGCCGCCCGTATGACGATGAAGAAGATCCAGCGCCTCGAAAGCATAGCCGCGACCGGCGTGTGATCGCCGTGGCGTGGGCGGCCGTCGTGGCGGCGTAACGATCGCCTGATGATCGGCGATGACCGCCTTGTGATGCGTGGGAGCAGCCGCGACCAAAGAGGCGAGCCTTCTTGCGCGATACATAAAACCAATACCCATGACCTAGACAATTGTCGGGTCGTGGACAAGATAGTGGAGAAGCGGCTCAAGGAGCGCCGCCCGGCGATGATCAAGATGAAGATCCCCGCGGCCTTCGGCGGGCCGATCACGTGGTGGCCTATATCCATGGTGGTTATCCACCTTCCTCAACGCCGCTTACAAGCGGTGAAGAAGTGTGTGCCACCACATCAAATTCGTGGTCGGGTCGGATCTTTGAAGTGGTGCGAGCAAGCGCTCACCTTTAGTTAAGTGACCATCCGGCGCCAGCGGCACTGGGCATCTCCCGGTCGTAGTGTCGCCCATGCCGTTGAACGTCTTGGCTTACCGCGTCTTTGGTGGGCGGAGGAGTTCTATCAACCTCTGTCCTCCTCGGTGTTCTGGCGCCCGGATCCCGGCGAGAATCTGCGCCCGGCTACGCCCTTCTTGGGAGTAGCCCGGAGGCTGGTTTGATGCCCACTGGTCGGAGTCGCCTCCCGTCACCTTGGGAGAGGATAACTATCGCATCGAGTTGGTGGATTTCAGTGCCGACTTGACCTCCCTATAATGCCATACTCGTGGCCGGCGTTGGCCCGATTCATGGCGGCCACCCTCTGGCGTACATGGTGGTGAAGATCTGCAGGGGCCAGCTGGCCCCATTGTGATCGGGGTGGATAAGGCGAGGCCTTCTTGTTTGTTTCAAGGTCGCGCGAGGGACTGGCCGGTGCCACTGCGTCAGGCGCCAGACGCCACTTCCTCGCAGAGCCCCTCGGGCCCAGACCAGCGCCTCACTGGCCGCGGTGAGGTTAAGGTGGTCATACGAGTCTTGGCGAACCCAGGCCGTCAACATTGGCGCCAACCTCGGCGCCAAATAGGAAAACAGCGCTCGTCACCTTCCTCGATCTAACTCCAGGCGTGTTACGCTGGCAACCGTCAGAGCATGTAGGTTGAGGGTCCCGAGTGATCGAGCACCAATTGGCAACTCCCAGAGTAGCGTCCGGTCGTGAAGGTCGGGCGGCGCCCGGCGCCAAGATGCCATTCGGGAGGAGGTAGAAATTTGTTGGCGCGAGGATTGTTGGAGGTCTCTCATCTGGTGGCTCGCCAACCTGTACTCGTCAAAGAAGTCAACGGGAAATGGCGCATGTGTGTTGACTTCACCGACCTCAACAAGGCTTGCGAAGGACCCTTACCCTACTTGGCAGTCGATCTCATTGTTGTCTCCGCGGTAGGGTCGCGGCTGCGTGCTTCTGGATCGTGCTCGGGTACCACAGATTAGCATGCGCTTGAAGATGAAGAAAAGACGCTTTGTAACCCCTCGGTGTCTCTTGTTATGTAGAATGGCTTTTGGTTTAAAAATCTGGTTCCACTTACCAGCGTGCCATGCACATTACCTTCCGCCCCGGATAGGGGCGAAATCTTGAGTGTCGTTGATGATTTAGTTGTGAAGATCAAAAAGTGAAAGCCAGTCAAGACACAGGAGAAACATTTGCTAACCTCCGGAAGAATTATGCGAAGCTCAACCCGGAGAAATCGTGTTAGGTGTGCCCTTGACAAGCTATTGGGCTTCTGGTGTCGGTAGGGGCATTGAAACCAACCACGACAAAATATCGACCATCGAGCACATGAAGCGCGGTATGACTCAAGCAAGTCAATGCACGGCGTTTAATGCTGGCCTCCCTAGAAGGCGATTCATTGCCCATTTGGGAAAAAAAAAGCTTGCCTCTGTTTAAGGCTGCTGAAGAAGACAAACCACTTGAGTGGGTGAAGAAGCCAGGCGTTTGAAGAGTTGAGCGGTACCTCTCCTCTCCGGTCTTGGTTTCCCCTGCCGGGGTGGCCGTGCTCTGTACATAGCCGCCACCCCACGTGGTGGTGGCCTTGATCTTGATGCGGAGAGAGAAGGCGTCAAAGGCGATGTACTACATCGACAAGGTCTTTGCCTGGCGGAGACCCATTACCCTTGAGCTCGAGAAGATCTTGTCTGTGATCTGGTGGCGTCGAAGTTGCGCCATTACTTCGAGGCGAAATTACCGTGGTCACGGCCTACCTCTGCAGGAGATCCTTCTGGCAAAAGCGGGGGATTACAAAATGGGCTAGAGCCACTTCTTGGAAGCGGGCGGTGAGGTGTGAAACGAGGACAGGAATGGAGTCCGTGCAGAAAAATCCGTCGATGAAGGCGCCATGCTCTGGAGTCTTGGTGTCATTCTGCAAAAAAAACAAAACAATCGGGCCCCACGGTGGCGCCCGGTTGTCGGCGATCGGAATCGCCAACGCGAAAGAGGTAGAAGTTCGAGAGAGTTTATGGGACGAGCTGCGTTTTGCTCGAGCGAAGGAAAAAGCCGTCGCGGTGATGGTGAACAAAGCGACACCGCACCGAGACAAGAGTTTTATCTTGGTTCGAGCCCTGTGAAGGTAATAGCTCTACTCGATCGCCTTGCGGTGATTCTTGTTATAGGGGCGTCTGGCGGTGTTTACAACTCAAGGCAATGATGGAGGTTCCTAGCTCATTTGCCGTGTCCTGTTGTCTTAGTCTCCTTGGTCTTTATACCCATACGCATAGCGGTAGGGAGCGATCCTTAGGAAGGGCCTTCGTGCCTTGAAATTTGGCGACAAGCGCCCCGAACTTGCAGCGCACTCTTAGTCATCCCGACCCGCTCTCTGAAGCGTCGGTCAAATGCTAGATCAAAATCCCGAGGCGGACCAGAGGCTCGAGCGAGATCCCGCTTGAGCTTCGAGGTCGGCGGGGTCAAGCTTCAGGTCCTGGCGCTCTAGGTCGAGTGCCTCGATATGCACCGGTCATGGTCGGGGCCTCCAGAGCTCGAGGATCCGTTGGCCGTCGTAGGCGGTCAAGGAGTACCCGACCCTCGTCGGCTAGCCCCGAGGCTCTAGGTGGAGTGGGACCCCGGGCGACCTCGAGCCTTATTCTCGAGCGAAAAAGAACCGTGTGAGTCTTGACTCCTTGGTGGTCGAGGCGGAGACCACAAGGCAAGCCTTTTGGCCTCGACACTGGCGACCTTCGGACTTCCGCTATTGAGTGCGGATGTGAATGGTTGGTGGGCACTGGCGGCGTCGACTCCATGACCCAATATGCTTTACTCTGTCCGTCGCGTTTTGTACGCCTTTTGGCGCCAGTGGTTTGGATTTCACCGTGTTGCGGTTCATAAGCCAGCGCCACATCTTCATCAAAAAGCTCTGCCCTTGAGCCCTTAGTTTTCCAAGTCCTCTCACTAGAGCAAGGTCCTCCTCTCCCCCTCGGACCAAGCTAGACAACCGCCATGACCAAGTTAGGAAGGAGCACTTTCTGTCGGACTCGAGGATGAGAAGGCTCGAGTCCACAGAGACTCTTGGACTGTTTGTATGGCGGTTTGTCGAACAGCAGACCAAGCCACGCCCAAGGACGGCAGATAAATGCACAGAAACACTATGTCCTCTTTGGCTTGCGGACCCGGGAGAGTGAGTTAAATCATGAAGGTCCTCTCCGGTGCGACATCGAGCTCATCAATCAGTGCCAAACTCCGTTCTTCTCCTCACCATCTTTTCCCATCTATCACGGGGGTTCTGAGATTCTCGAGCCCTCGCTCTTCTTCGGTACTTGATCTCTTCCGCTCGGGAAGGACCCGTGGTGTTGCCTCTACTTGGCGATGGAGTCGGGCTCAAGTGGGCCTTCCTAAGTTCCGACCAGGATTCCCTCGGCAGTGGAGCAATGGTTCTACTGAAGAGGGTGGGAGGAATATGTGTCTGAAGGACCCCCATGTAGCGCAAGAAGGAGACTTGGTCGGACGACCTCGAGGTCGACGAGGAGGCCATCGCCCTCATCCATATCTGCGCCCTAGTGATGTCTTATGAGACAGCGATGCATAGCGATTTCCCTACTGAACGCGTGTCCCTCTCGGCGGAGGAGCACCCTTCTTGAGATCCGGGGTCGATGATGCTACGCGAGGAGCGCGTCTAGTAAGTCTTCTTGTCTCAAGGTTTGGCTTGCGCACACCCTCCGATCCTCTCTTGGCAGTAGCTTGTCTTGCGGTGATGAAAGAATCACAGGTCTCACTTCGGGATAGTGAGATATTCGGGAAAAGTGGCGCCTGAAATGCGTCATCGGCAACCCGTCCCAAAGAATGTACTCCGTCGAAAGGGCGAGGTAAGTCACCCGACCAAGCGCTCAAGTCTTATACCCACGAGCCTTCACGAGCCTCGCGCCGCCTTGAGCCCATCGGGGAGTTCTTGGACCTGACGGGAGGATGCTCCCCTTTGCTGGCGAGGCGAGGGCAAAAGGAAAAGCGACCTCCACCGGTCGGACCAAGCGAGCGGAGCGAAAAGCGCCATGTCGAGTGGGGGCCGTGCCATGGTAGGGCCCTTACGGTGAAACCCAGAGCTTGTGTTTTCTCGCGCCTTGCCGTTTTGTGAGTTTCCCTTCGATTATGTGCTTGCCAGTCACGTTTGCCCATGCTTGAGTCTTGAGTACACCCCGAGCCTCGAGACCGAGCCCTCACATGGCCAGGTGTCACGGAGCCGGCTCGGACCCGAGACCTCGAGTCCCGAGGCAGCATAAGCGTGGCGCCCCTCAACATCGGGCGGCAAGACCTTGACGACCTTGACGAGGAGGCCCCAGTGACCCAGTAAGCCCCCAGCATCGGTCTCGCCGCCCCTTCGTATCTTTACGGCTTAGTGTATGCTTTTGATCGCGGACCTCGAGCACCGAGGCTCGAAACTTGCCGTTTGTGATGGGCATTTGTCGAGTCGAGTCCGTCAGGAGGAAGCATGTATTTGGTACCACGCTTGCGGCCGTCGTGGGACCGCAGCTTCCGGACCAGCCCTTGGTGGTGAGTTCTACCAAGGGCTCGGCGACTCGTCCGAAAGCGAGCCAGCGGTCGTGGGACTTCTGACCTGGGCGGGCCCGGCACGGAATCTTGTCGGCGGGCTTCCGAAGCCCGTGAGGGGAGGATACTCGGGGCCTTGAGGCCCACGATTGAAGTGGCCTCCAAGACCCTGACCACCCACGATCATACAGGTAGTGAGGCCGCGACTCCGCTGATCCTGAGAAGCGTCCAGACATGAAGCTCCTGAACCTCCCACTTGTGTGTGCCAGCTGAGGCAGCGGCACCCAGACCCGCGAGTCGGGAATGCCGAGTGGATCGGTGCCATCCCCTTAAGCGCGAGGGAAGCGGGACCCGTCGCGAAGATCGGGTTTGCTCTGTTGCTATGTCCTCCCGTCGTGACCTTAACCCACCGGAGGCGGCGGATAACCAAGCCGCCCAGGCGAGGACTCGAGTCGGCCCAAGTGCGCCATCGGTGGCGTGGTCGATCCGGCAGCCGACATGGCGGTTGGCGAGGAGGAGATCCCTCGCGATCGTATTGGCGGCCGTGAGGACTTCACTGCGCCGCACTGGAGAAGCGACTTCGGCGGTGAGGTCTTCCAGCAGACTTCCGTGGCTCGCGGTTTGACCTCCTTGTCCCCTCTCATTTTGGGCCACCCTTTTTAAATGCGTGAGTGATCGACCATGCCTCTCGAGGGCTACAAGGCCTCAGGAGTATCTTTGTCGTCTTGAGGTCTCCTCAGCCTTGATGGGCGTGGGAGGTTGGCCTTGACAGGCTCGTCCAGACCATTGAGGTCGGCGAGGAGGCTCAGCGAAGGCCCAAGAGCTCGATGATCTACCGGACGATGAGGCGCGGAGATAGTCCACGGAAAAACTCGGCGGACCGGGGTCTCGGCAGCGACCTGTTTAAAATTTGTGGAAGCGGGAGGCGCGCCACGTTCAGCCCACGGCTCGGTGGCGGGCCAAGATCGAAGCTCTGGAGAAGGCTTCCGCGGGCGTCGACTCAGGAGCTCAAGGCCAAGATACTCCAGCTCGAGGAGGAACTTGGAGCATCAACAAGACACTTGAAACCGAAGCGAGGCCAAGGTCAAGGACACAGAGAGAGCAGTGCGGAGCAGAGCACATTCTAGGGCAGGCGTCCCAGAGCTTGAGGCCAAAATCCTCGAGCTTGAGGCTCGAGCGATGCCACCAAAGGCGCTCGAGGTCGAGCAACGCTAAAAGTCGTATTTGGAGAAGGCTCCGTGAGGTCGCCCCTTGGGCGGGACTAAGGTCCCGGGCTCAAAAAAACTTCAGCGCTCGATGCATGCGAAGAGTGCCTGGCCCGGCTTCGAGGGCAAGAGCAGCCAGCCGAAGTGGATGCTTCAGCAAGCCCTCCGGCTCGAGGTGAGATCGCAACCACGAAGGCAAGAGTGGCCCATTTCGGCGGGG
Organism: Guadua angustifolia; assembly: GCA_036346375.1. Classification (NCBI taxonomy): domain Eukaryota; kingdom Viridiplantae; phylum Streptophyta; class Magnoliopsida; order Poales; family Poaceae; genus Guadua; species Guadua angustifolia. Next base: position 5,600,846 of record CM070517.1, read on the forward strand.
AAAAAAGCTTACAGCGAGATGGCCGACATGTAAAAACATCAAAAGAGCAAGAATGTACTAACAAAAAGTGGTTTGTTTTTGGTGTACAAAGAAACCTAAATCCTGTTGTAAATCCGTAGCTTGGGGATATGAAGTCTTCCTTGCTTTGCTTATTAGTCATTCCGTGCTTTCTGGAGTGCGATGGCCGATAAAGAGTAGCCTTACCGGCCCGATTGGTGCGAGGTCGGCGGCGCGTGCCTCGGGCACAAGACTTAAACATGGGCGAAGGCCCACGACACCGCAAAGTGGAGAACAATTACGCAAAGGTAGAAGGGCATGAAGCGGACATCGTTAGTGCTCGAGCGGTCCTTGTGACCATGCACATCGCTCGGCAGCTAAGCGGCGAGGTTCGGCTTTCGAGCGAAACACGAGGAAAACTAGATTGCAAAGAGGTTAAACTACGTATAGCTTCGTTATTTGGCGGTGAGCGTCAAACTGCGTCGCTTAGACGAGGCGAATGTGTTTGCGCCGAAGGTTGTGTTCGAAAAAAAACAAGCGAGAACGGCGAAAAAAGAAATAAGCGATAACATGTCGATGAAGCGGACATAAAAAGTGAAAGACCAGCTTTATTGAAATGTGAGGCATATGGTTTACATATAAAACTTCGAAGTGATCTATATTCCACAAGCTAGAGGCTCTCTGCCGTCGGGCATCGCTAGCCGAGTAAGCCCGTCGCGATCTATTGAAACAACTCTATAGGGGCCCTCCCACATGAGGATAACTTGTTGGTCTTTGGATGAGCTCAGAATCGCCTCGGGCTAAGTCCCCAACAAGGAGCTTCCTAGGTCGTGCCGGCCAAGGCGCATGTCTGCGAAGAGTTTGCGGTAGTCGTTGATGCGTGGCGATCTGCGACATCTTACGCTCTTCTGCGGTGAGGTCGAGGCCGTTCACGCTCAAAAGTCGACAGTCGACCAAAGGCGACCTGGCGAGCCAGCGTGACCTCGAGAGCAGGGCGGCCGGTCTGGAACACAATTTGGAAGGGTGTGGACCTGTGGCTCGGCTTGTTGTGAATGCAGAATAGACCATAGGGCGGTGGGAAGTTCGTCCACCCGAGCCTTGCCGTGTCGGTCGAGCTCATCTGCGACTCGTTTCTTGGCATACTGGGCGATTTGCCGTTGGCGCGTTCCGGCTGCTCCGTTGCTCGGGGTGAGCCACGAAGCGAAGCATTTTAATGCCGAGTTCCTTGCAAAACTCACGGAACAACTTCATTGATAAAGCGAAATCACGTTATCGGTGATAATCTTGCATGGAACCGTGCACAGTGACCACGAACAAGCGGAAGAAATGAGCTGCCGCCCGGCGATTATGGTCGAGACAGTTGACCTCTATCCACTTGGTGAAGGTGTCGGCGGCGATGAACGAAACTTCTTCCCCGGTGCTTGAGAAAAAGGACCGAGGATGTCCAGCCCCAGTCGAGAAAGACCTGTGGCGAGGATGGTGCAGGAAGCGTAAGGGCGGGTTGATCGACTTCGGGCGTGGAATTGGCGAGCTCGGCGGTGCAGACGATATCACGAGCATCTGAGCGCCGAGGGCCAATAGTACCCCATGCGGAAGGCCTTCCGACCATTGTCTGTCTGAAGAGTCGCCTGAGAGGCTGAGTGAATGTCATGCGATAAGTACTTACCCTCCTCGCGTGGAGATGCACCACATCGGGATCACGGAAACATTGCGTCTGTAAAGCTCTCCCTCGACAAGCGTGTCTGGACTACGCGGCAACAATCCGGCTCCTCTCGGTAGGAGTCGGGTGGCAGGTCACCGGGCAAGAAATTGTGGATGGCCTCGGCCGGGAGAGTACCTTCGACCATGGCGGCGCGACTTCTTAGTCGAGATTGTCGGGGCCGCCGGCGTCTCGGGACGGCGTCGGGTGGAATTTCATCGTCGGAGCCGAGCTTGGAGAGGTAGTCCTTGATGGAGTTGTCCTTCTGAGGGATGTGCTTGAGCTCAAGTTAGGAACCACTTCTCCATCTTGCATGCCTCGGCGAGTACTTTGCCATCGAGTCTCTGAGCCTTTGGTAGTCCTTGTTGAGGCCCGGTTGTGCCAGTGCAGGAATCACCCTTCCGCGACCCAGACGGCGCCCGCCCAAGGCCTTACAAGCTCGTAAGCCGGCCAAGGGGCCGTACTCCGCCACATTGTTGGTCGTTGAAAGCCAAAAGCAATTCGATACCTCAATTTATGCTTGTGCGAGGTGAGGATAAGGATCGGCCCGGCGCTTGAAGGACCTCGGCCGTCGAAGAACATGACCGAGGCTTCTCCTTGCCGACTGAAGCTCGGGGCGGGCTGCGGCGTGCTGCTCGACCCGCGAAGTCGGCGAGCACTTGCGACTTGATGGTCGTGCGCCCGCGACACGGGCGTCGAAACGCCGCCAGTTCCATGGCCCCTTGGCGATTAAATCGCCACCCTCCGGGTTCCTCGGGATGTCCCGGCGGGAAGATGCTCGGGGCGACCACGAGTCGCTGAAAATAGTCTTGCGAACTTGCTTGCGAAGCCATGAGGAAGGCGATATAACGGCTTACATGCGGGTGGCGCTCGCCGGGCCGTGCAAGACCTCGTTGACATAATAAATGGGAGTCTTCTTTGAGACCCCGTTCGCCACAGGGGCGGCACTAACGACATAAGGGGGTGGCGCGAGATATATGCGATAACTTCTCACCGGGTTGTGGCGTTATGGGAGGGTGGGGGCAGCAGGTATGCCTTGGTCGTCGAAGGATCGTTGGGCCTCTGGAGTCCTCGAAGCCCGATGCTATGCAAGGTTTGGAGGAATGGGAGTCCGCTCTCAGGCCTCGAGATGAACTTCTTGGGCGGCCATGCGGCGATGAGGCTTTGCACCTACTTGATCGGTCGGGGTGCCATCTTCTCGATCACCTCGATCTTTTCGGGTTTGGACCAACCCGAGCCCCGATCATATAAGCCAGAGCACCTTCTGGACGCCGCCCAGAACCGCACTTCTCGGGGTTGAGCTTGATCTTGTGCTTGTTCGGGTTGGCGAAGGTCTCCTCGAGATCCGAACATAGTGCGTCCTCGGCGGGGCTTTTGATGATGATGTCGTCACGTAGACCTCAAGGTTCCGCCGTCTGGGGCTCGAAAGTCTTAGTCATCGGCCGTTGAAAGGTGGCCCCTGCATTGCGTAGACCAAATGACATGGTCGTATAGCAATAAGTGCGAGCAGCGTGATGAAGGAAGTCTTGCTCTCGTGCGTCGACCGCCCGACTTGATCTGGTGGTATCAAGTAAGCATCCAGAAGCTAAGCATCTTGGCATTAGCGGTAGAGTCCACGATCTCAGTCGATCTTGTGAGCGGAAGTTGTCGCCAGACAAGCGAGTTCAACCCGTATGGTCGGCGCACATTCTCCACTTTCCTCCCTTCTTACGCACGATGGCCGGGTTGGCGACCACCGGATAGTTAATCTCACGAATGGCCGGCCTTCAAGAGCTTGTCAAGGTTCTCCTTGATGGCTGCGACCTTCTCCGGGAAGCGTCGCGGCTTCTGGCGTCTGGTCGAGGCGGATCCCCGCAATTTGTGCTCGATCACCTCCCTCGGGGCCTTGAGCATATCGCATGGGCTCCCAAGCAAAAATGCCTTTGTTGGCGCGAAGGAAAGTGCGAGCTCGAGTTCCTATTTGGAACTCGGCGGCGGCCGACCATGGGCCTTTGGTGGGTCACTCTCATCGAAGCGGCCGCGGCCTTTGTTTCCCACTAAATTTGGATTGCCGCCTACGCGGCGTTCTTCGTCGTCGCCTCCGGGGCCATATTTGAGGCGACATCTGCGGCGAAAGCCAAGGCCTTGGTCTCCGATGACCATCGCTGCACGCTTGTTGTCGCCTCGCCTGATGATGACACCGTTGGGACGAGCGACTTCATGCACGATGGCCATAATGGTTGGCGCCATGAACTTGACCAAGGTGGCCGTCCAGGATGGCGTTATGCGGAGGTCACCCTCGACCACCTCGAAGGTGATCATTTCGGTCACGAAAGTTGTCGAACCGCCGAAGGTGTGACAAGACAACTGCCCCAAGGGGTGGTCGAGCTCCGGGGACTATCCCAAAGAATGGTATGGTGATGCTCTTGACCTTGACAGGGAATCTGCATCGGTTCGGCGCTCTACTGCGACAAGTTAAGAGAAATGCCGCCATCGACCATGACTTCGGCCAAGCAGCGGTATTCTTGATGGTCGGAGTCACGACCAAAGCGGTCTTTAGGTCTCGGGCCATACATGGGAGAGCGTCCTCTGGAGAGAAGGTGATGGTGGCCCCAACCCACTTGCAGGGCTGTTCGACGGGCTTCCCAGCGGCGACCTGGTAGATGGTCCGTGCGGCGGCCTTGACCTCGGCGCTGGGTGATAGGCGGCGAGCCGCGAAAATGACATCAATCCGGCGCTACGCCTTGCTGGAACTCAAGTCGAGGTCGTGCGTGCTCCGTGCGGTATTAACTTCGGTGGTGATTGTCGTCATCGCCAAGAACACCGGCATCTCTCCGCCCATCATAAGCGTCCGGCAATACGCGAGCCTGCGGTCGCGGAGTCGTGGCCGACACCACTGTGGAATAAGCGAGAACTTTGATTCGTCATATCCCGTCGTCCCTCGGCCCCCTGGTAGAAACATCGTCCCGTCGGGGCCCGACCGCGTTAACCCTCTTTGAAATTTGGTTCTTCGCTGGTGTGGTCGGAGTGCGACCTTGGTGAGGCTTTGAGTCCTCGAGGCTTGGCCTCGGACCTCGAGGACCTCGCTGATGGCCATCCGCCCGAGGCGATCACCATCGGTAGCCCTCCGCCACCTCTGCGATCGCTTTAAGCTTCTTGGTGGTGGTGCCTTGGTGGCGCCCACAGGTTGGGCCAGAGTAGGCCTCTGTTTGGTTGAGACCAAGCTTACCTTGAGTAGTAGTCGCGTTCAGTGAGACGGCATCGTCCGCATCCATCTGCGCTCCGCCATCGCGGAAAATTTTGTTAACCGAGCCTCGGGTGATCTCAGTCTTCGGTGAGGCGTCGATCACGGACCCCAAACTTGAAGGCCTTGATGGCGGCCTCGTCGAAATGCTCGGGATCGGGTTCCTTGTGCGGGATGAATCGCCGCCTGAAATCATGTGATGGTTCGTTCTTCCCACGGATGACCACGATCGGGTCCTTCTCCACGCGACGCTCGTAGCAACTCTGGAAGTTGGGCGTAAGGCGCTCTGAATCTGGCGCCCGCGACACGAAGGAGCAGCCCCGATTAAAAAGCGAGGTCCTAAGCGGCCCGTCGAGATGGTGGGAGGTAGTTCGCCATCACGAGCTCGTCCCCTCCGGTAGCGAGGATAGCGGTCGAATAGATGGATAGGAACTTCGTCGAGGATTCTTGGTCCGTCGAAGCGCTCGTCGGCCACGGGCTTGGCCGAAGGCCTGCCACGCGAAGGACGGCCGTCGGATCGCCATGCGATCGTGGGCGGAGACGGTGCCGCTTGGTCATGGTCATCATCGACAAGATCCTAACTTCTGCCGGACTTCGGTCGAGGCTACCGGCGGCCTCCTCCGGGAGGAGCGACCATGGTGCTTAGAACGCAGGGAATCACACAGTTAGTAACCAGGCGGTCCTGGACCTGCGGCGCTGGGCGGAATGTCCGGAGAGGTCCGTGAGTCTGCTTGATCGACTCGGGCGGCTTAGCTCGAACTGGTCTGGTTGGCGCGGTGCCGTGGGGCGTCGGTCGTCTGCGTCAAAGCCTCGTCCGAACCCGTTGTTCGGGGCTAACCCTAACGGAGGAGGTGTCAAAGCGCGTCTGACGTATGACGTGTTGTCATTACTTCTCAGGGAGTGGGTCCCGAGTCTTGACTTGATCTTGCGGTGCGACCTCGGTGCGGCGGTCGAGTTCTTCGGCGGGGCTCGGCCAAACTCCGACCTCGCCCTATCGGGGTTAGCCATGACCCGGCGATAAGCGGGCGCTCCCGGTAGGAGAACTGGGCGGCTCGAGAGGCGTCTTGGCCTTCTCTGGGCCTCCGGAGAAATTGTTAAGCTTGGTTGATGGCAACTTTGCACCATTCGGCGGCGTCTTAAAGTCTGCGGATCCACGGTCATCGCATCTCCTCGGCGCCTTGGTTGTCGCCACGAGCGTCTTTGCTCGGCGGCGGTGAGGTGTGAAACGAGGGGACGGAATCGGTCCGTGCCCAGGAAAATCCGTCGATGAAGGCGCCATGCTCCAGGAGTCTTGGTGTCGTTCTGCGAAGAGCAAAACAATCGTCGAGCCCGCGGTGGCATCATCTGTCGACAATCGGGATGCGCCAACGCAGAAAAAAGGTAGAAGTCGAGAGTTTATGGGACCCGAGCTGCGTTTTGCTCGAGCGAAGGAAGAAACCGATCGCGGTGATGGTGAACAAGGCGACAGAGCCTGAACAAGAGTTTTATCTTGGTTCGAGCCTGTGAAGGTAATAGCTCTACTCGATCGCCTTCGGCGGTGATTCTTGTTATCTGGGCGTCTGGGCGGTGTTTACAACTCAAGGCGACAATGGAGTTCCTAGCTCGAGCTATCGTGTCCTGTTGTCTTACGTCTCCTTGGTCTTTATACCCATACGCATAGCAATGGGAGGCGATCCTTAGGAAGGGGCCTTCATTGCCTTGAGGGCTTTAGCGACAAGCTGCCCCGAACTTACGCGCACTCTTAGTCATCCCCGACCGCTCTCTGAAGCTGCCGGTCAAATGCTAGATCCAAAATCCAGGCGGATGAGGGGCTCGAGCGAGATCACTTGAGAGCTTGAGGTCGGCGGGGTCAACTTCAGGTCCTGGCGCTCTAGGTCGGCGCCTCGGTATCACACCAGTGTGTGGTCGGGGCCTCGAGCTCGAGGATCCGATTGGCCGTCTGCAGGCGGTCAAGAGTACCCGACCCTAAATCATGATCAAATTATGCATAGTTATCATAGACGCCATAAACTGATGACTCCTTAGTGATAAAAAGGAAAGTCTTGATGTGAGCGTCTAATGGAGTTAAGTGACGGAGTGTAAGCTTGTACGGTATTCAAACACTCGCTCGTGCGCCTCGGGTTGGCTCTCGAAGCACCGGTTGGTTGTCGCAGATTGAATGCCCGGGCCCAAGACCACTCTGGGACCTTATCATCTTATCGCCTGCAGAATGCAGTTCTAAGAGATCACGAGGATTTAAGTTCGAGAAAGGTTTGAGCGGTGACAACCTGCATAAAACCCTAACGGCAAATTACTTTTGTGCTTAAGCAGACTATAGCGCCCAAGCCGTCTTTGCCTAAGTTACATGACTTATCGCATTGTGCTTACATTTGTGGTTAGTTGCATCGACCTTCTGAGGTGCAGGGACATTACTGGACTTAAAAAACCAGCTGGCGCCTCCTTTGAGTTTCAAGTTGGTAGCCTAGCGGTTCTAGTACGCAATATCAAATAAACCTGACAATCACGCATGAAGGTAAAACCAAGAAACATCCATTCTAATTTGAAATTGATTAAAATGTTCATCTCTGGCGAGCAATTTGGTCGACAAAAGAAATAAAAACAAAAGAAGTGAGGCGGAGGCAGGCCCTTCACTCGCCATACGTCGATGTCGTAAGCGTCCTCTTCCTCCGCCAAAGGTAGAGACATTCATAACCGGCTCCTGCACATGCAGGTTAATAAAGCCAAATATTAACGCTTGTCTGCGTGCCTCACTTTGGCGGCGTCCCCACAATCTGCCGGCCTCCATTGCGCCATCGGGTCGAGGCGTCGCTTGGTAACCACGCCCGACCACGAAACTTGCGATCCACCGCCGCAACCTCTTGCCCCTCCACAGTGGAGGCGTGCGGCTAGAGGCGGCGAGGCAATTCGAGAGTGCCTCCAGCGGCTGGTTGAGTCCACTATCTGAACAGGCTACTAGTAGCGGTTCGTAACCCCCTTTAAAGCGGTTTATAACGCTTCTAAGCAACGCGTGTGATACCGTCGGGTATCTGGCGATTCTTTCAACCCGCTGTCTTTGTGGCACGAAGCGGTTGGGAAGGTGTTCGGGAGGGCGGTGGAGCCGCCCGTGGGGAACTCCTGGCGGTTCGTTTACAAACGCTTGTGGAGAAGAATATCGAAGCGGTTAGTCTTACAAACGCTTGTGGAGAAGGATATCGAGCGGTTAGTCTTACCAACGCTTGTGGAGGCGACACTCTAGCGGTTGGAGTCACCAACCTCTTGTGGAGAGAGTTTTCGATTATATGTATTTTAGAATATGTTCTTCTGGTGTTTTTGTATATCGTTTTTGACCATAAAATTAAATATGAGGGAGGAGTTTTTGCGCAATTAAATATATATTGCATATGCATACTCATACACATGTTCACAAGCTAGCTAGCTCACTACGAAACGAACTTAATAGTGTAAAAATGGACAAGTACATAGAGCGCAACCGCGTTTACAATTTTGAATGATGAAAAAAATGATTATCGAACTCATTTCTTGCATCGTCCTCTTTTGTCCTTGAGTCGGCGTGGATGTAAATCATCGGTTCATCGGTGTTCAACTCTGGAAACCTTACGTGGAACTTCGCCATTTGAGATACAACCTAAATCGACAATGAAGCCGATGAGTTGTTCTTGGAGTCGCGCTTTTGGTGAAAGCGAGCACGTTAACGTGCTCATCGATGTTGGGTGACAATTAATTAAGCGGGAAGTATATAAATATCCGATCACATGCAATTAATTAAAATGTAAGTTGTAGCTAACAAATTGACATGCATATCTGAACCTCGGCATAATGTTCGGCAAATCGCCATGGATAAAACTTTGAATATAGTGGAACACGTAGTAGCCACATAAGTTGTTTCGGTAGTCTGGCGTTTAACCTTCAGCGAGAGAATTTGAGAATATCGGATGAAGAAGCGATATAGGCGCATGTATATTAATAATAGTTTTTGTAATGCGTGCACGAGTGCTTACTATGACTTGAATTCTTTCTCGAATTCTCCTTTTGCTTCTTCTTAAACTTTGCAAATGTCTTGTTAAGGATGTTAATGAACCATTGGTATTTTTGGATTGGATTCCTTCTTGAGTCATAAGCTATAATCCTGCTTTGTTGTCAAGCTCGATGACTAGAAGGATCGATGAAACCTATTAAGTATATTGCAACATATCGTAAGTAGCTACTCGTACTATCAATGGCTTAAGAAATACAAGAACAAGAGGTTTGTGAGAACACGTACTTGAAGTTGAAGGGCAGAAGTATGTACGGTTTGTAGTGCTGTTTCAACAGTGCATGCAAAAGGTATGCCTCAACGTTCGATTTTTGCATGTCGTATGACCAGACTTTCTCGTTGACAATCTCTGGGTCGATGAAGCCAACGTTCTGTTTGCCCAGTCTTGTACATCGTTGTATCTCCATTCTACATAAGAAGGGATAACTAAGTTAATTAGATTTTCAATTTTGTGGTGCGCGAGAGAAGCAAGCGGTAAACTTAGTAGATCGACACTTCGAGACACCGGCGAGGACATGAAAGACACGTTGACCTCGTCTCCTTGGTACACATGGTACAAGTCATCAATTCGACCATAGTTACGTGTTGTTCCCTTGGAAGAAATACTCATCTTGGAAGCGGAGGAGGAACATTTGCTCTCCTTTAGATGCCCTTTCCATGTACCATTCATGCATTTGGCGCATCTTGGTTGGGAGATCTTTTATATCCTTTGGATCAATTAGCGGTTTGCCCAACTCATACTTCCATTTGGTTGGTGCCATTGGAAGATCTGGTCTAATGATTTGAGTCCGCCTCCTTGAGAATGCCATTTTCCTCAAGTCCTCGGCACTCTGCTGATCTTCCACTTTCTTCTTCTTTCCGTGAAAGCGGCAGTGTATTTTACCTTTGTAGCCTTTCTTATTGTCCTTTTGTAGTCGCTCATCACGGTGGCGGCGCGTTCCATATGTTGAAAGTGCTTCATAGTTTTTATCTATTTTAAGCTTGGGCTCTGGCTTCTTTGGCGCATAATTTGCAGCCACATCCGTCTTCACGGATCTGCTAGCTCCTCATGATCAGATCATATGGCCTCTTTGGCGGTTGCTTTGACATTCTCTGGCTGCTTGGATGCGATTTAGTGGGAGGAGGTGCTAGTCTGGGATCCCTCCTTGACATCGAGCTTCTTCCTCGGGGAATCTTTGGGCGTGGTATTTGGAGATGTTGGGTGCTTCTTACTTTGGCGGTGGCGGTGGCGGCGTCGGGCTTCTTTGTGGGCGGGAGGTGGAGGCGTGGCACGGACCATTGAGGAAGCATTGCGTCTGCGGCGGCTGGAGGAGTCGTGGGTTGTCGATGTGGAGGCGTGCTTGCTCCTGGTGGTTCAAGTGCGGGGCCTCTCTTCTTTGGAGATATAACCTCCACACCATCTGGAAATATGATGTACTTTTTGCGCCATAGGATGAATGTGCCATGGAGGGCTGTCAAGGTTGGTCACCTCGTCGCCCCAGGAATATCGAGAATGAGATCTTGAAGCCCCCACCACCTCTTCCACCGTGACCTTGAGTATCCGGAGGTGTATGGTTGCGATGGAATGTCAGCCGCCTCCACCGGATAAGCCATGCCGTAAGCCACCTTGAAGGAGAGTTCGCATATCAATGTGTAGCTTCGCCTGGCGGCGAACCTTGATCTTTGTCCCGCGGGATGGCCAGACTGCGGGTCGTCGCTCTGAGGGCCCGGCGGAATGACATAGCTGCTCTTTAGCGGATCGGATGATCATGGATTCGGCGCCGCTGAACATTGGTCGAGCGTAGTGCTCCTGGGCGGCTCATTGCCGGACACTTTTTGCGTGACCGGACATCGATGGAAGCCTTCGTAGCTCTAAGCTCTTCCTCCAATCGGCTCACTCTACCTGATCTCTCCTCTTGCTTCTTTCCGACTCTGTAAGTGCTTGAGTCTTTGGCAAGCCGTGCCTCCATGGCACCTTCCGAAACCTCGTGTCCGTCCGGTGCTCGGGGTTTTGAAGGGCATATGTTAGCTCGTCATTCTCCTGTCCGTCGGCAGGATCTGGCCAAAGTCTGCTTTCGATGGCTTCTACAATCCTTTCGCCAACTTCTTGGGTATCGGTGCCATCACCAAGCTACCGTCATCGGCAAGGCTGCCCGTGACCCAATAACCAATTAGCATGCGGGGCTCCCAATTCTCGATTTGGGTATAATATCGTCTTTTGAAGTTCATCTTCCGCTTGTCCCATTTCTTTGCAGCCTTGATGTAACCACGGTCCGAGATGGTGGTGGTATTTCTTCTTCATGCATTCACCTTGTTTTCTCTCTCGCGGCACATCACGCATCCAGCGGCTTGTACTCCTCGAAAGCATCCCAATGATCGGCGGCTTAGGAAATTTATTGAAGTCGGCCTTTCTCCTTTGTCGATGTACTTGCGGGTGAGGGCGACTTCCCTTCTTTGAAAGGAAGTTGCCATCTTCTTCAAAGCCCATCCCTTGGCCTTCATTGCGTACCCATACGGAAAAGTGAAATTTTCCTTTATATCATTCGAGGCGGTTCCTTGGTAGGCTGCGAGGACTTCGCCCATTTACGGATCTTGATTGGGGCGTGATCCCTCACGTGGTAGCATAGCGTTGTTGAAAGGCCCAATTGCTGAATCGGGGCTAGCGAGACTCCGTCGTTGCCGACTTCGGTTATCACGTGCTTTGTCGAAGGCTTCTTGTTAGGTCCTCGGTTCATTCGGATTGGGTGGCGATGAGGTCACCGGTGGATACACAAACACATATAATATGAATGATTTTAGAATAATTAAATGTTTACGGTGAATTTATAATGGGTAGAGTATACCTCGGTACCGGTGTTAACGGCCTCATCGGCGGTCGTCGGCACACCATCGTGATTTTCGCATCGGTGATAACGGCCTCATTGGCTAAGATGCTACCAGTATAATGGTCTCGAACAATAGATTTTCCGCTTCATCGTATTCCGGGTCACCACGTCTTGGTGTCGCCATCTGGAGTAGAGCAAATCTCGAGGCTTAGATTATATATGAAGACAAGATTGTTGAGAACAATTAGAGTTTGAAAGCATAGTTTAAGATCGACAGGAACAGGTTTGTGCTGATGAGATCACATTCCTTGGGTTACTTTACGCATGCAATCATATACTTATACATTTCATAGACTTACACATTTCATGATACATATACAATTGACAATTCACATATACTTATACATTTCACATATACTTACACATTTCACATAGACTTACACATTTCACATGATACATATACAATTGACAATTCACATATACTTATACATTTCACATATACTTACACATTTACATAGACTTACACATTCACATGATACATATACAATTGACAATTCACATATACTTATACAATTCACATATACTTACACATTTCACATAGACTTACATTTCATGATATATATACAATTGACAATTCACATATACTTATTTCTTTGAATAAAAAAAATAACGAATCATTCTTATTCCACACTAATATGATTTTAAAAAATGAAATAAGGTTATAAATCCACGACTAGAATGTTAATAGTCTATTACACCAAAAAGCGGAAGCGATCGGTTCATTATCAACCAAGCACGTCACCTCGTGGCCTTCTCCCGCAGTGTATCGTATGCTCTGTTTGGCGACCATGCTTTTGGAATAGCGGTCTTGATCAAAATCTAAACGAGGACCTTCTCAGCGGCGGCACCTAATGTCGATGGGCTCGCATGGCGGCGTGCGTAGGCGTTCGTTGCGGCGTTCTTGAGCCCATCGGCGACATCAGTCTTGAAGCAGATTGAGAGAAAATCTTGTCTGGATTGACGGCTTTGCATGTTCAAAAAGCATGGCTGAAAACATACGATACACTCAAGTGGAAGACCACGGTGGCGTGCTTGTTGACAAACTGATAAGCTGCTTTCTTTTGGTGTAATAGACTATTAACAATCTATGATCTTCAATTCTAAATTTAATGAATCCGACAAATTCTTGATCCTTATCTTCATCGACCAGCCTCAATGCGGAATAAAGGATAGATTGTGATTCGTCCCGAGGGCATAAATGTTTTCACATATTCTACTTCATCTCCTTTGAAAATGACTATTTTTCTCTTTGAAATAAAATGAATCAAAAGCGATAAGTAGTAAAATGAAGAGCATATATTTTAAAACAACATGAAGAAGAACTTGCAGAAGGGCTTTAAGAACGAAATTTCCATTGCAATTCTTCATATCGGCACAAAGAGTCTTGGAGAATCGTAATAAAATAGCATGTGGAACCAAGCAACTCATTACAACGTGCACATCAGGACAACAACAACAACATAGTCATCTATATTTATCAAACATGTTAATGAATCACTGATGGTAATGCTACTTGACAATACTATCTTAGCTCAAATATATTTTGATTTTATACATATATATCTTTTGCATGGCATTAGGTATCTTCTTTGTATTTCCCCAAATCCACCCAAAGGCCGGCACCATATCTTAACTCAAATATATTTTGATTTTATCTGATCAAGGAGTATATCATAACCTCCAACAACACCACCCAAAGGCGGCACTGACCTTGCAGCTCGATTCTTCCCAAAGCAGGCAAACCACACAAAGTCAAAATCATCCAAACCGGCCCTTCTTCCTCACTCCTCCTTCTTCCTCCTCTCTCCTTCTTCTTGCTCAGGACCCTAGCGCCCGGCCCTAAGCCGGACCGCTCCTCGGACATTCGCGAACACCTTGCAGGCGGTGGGATTAGAGAGGGAGGAGGAGGCGTCTTGACCTCTCTCTCGGTCCTCGGGGTGGAATGGCGGCGGCGTCGGCAGTGGCGAGAGGCGATGGCGGGTGGCGGATCTGGCGAGGTGGCGTCGTGGCAGGCTCTCGGCGGGCTTGAGACTTGAAAATTTGGGGTGTGAGGCGGGGACTTAGAAAATTTGGGGTGTGAGGAAGAGGGGGAGTATGGACTTTATATAGGGCACCCACTTCTACAAGCGGTTAATAATAACAACCGCTTGTAGAAGTGCTCTAGCGGTTGGTATTATCAACGCTTGTAAAGAACTTCTACAAGCGGTTAATATTACTAACGCTTGTGAAGCGCATAAATGGGCGGGGTGGGAAGGCCCTATGCAAGCGGTTGGTATGACGAACGCTTGTAGAAACCCCTTCTACAAGCGGTTAAATAATACCAACCGCTAAAAAATCTGACAGCGTAATATTAAAAACAATCACGGTGCCCATATCGTTCGATAAGATCTCTTCCTCCCCCACAGCTAGCGGCGTGTTTTGAGTGTCGGGCTCGTCCACCCGTTTGAACCCGCTCGCGCCCCTTGCCATTCTTTTTTCTTGTGCGGCATTTTCTACAAGCGGTTGGTATTACGAACCGCTTGTATGGGCTTCCGACAAGCGGTTCATAATACCAACAGCTTGTAGATGGTACTACTAGCGGTTCTTACTACGAACCGCTTGTAAAAGTGAGTAAACTTTAAATTCTCTAAGTCCCCACATGCACTCTCCCACACCTTCAAATTTTCTAAGTCCGGCGCCTCCTCTCTGTCGCGCTCCCTCACTCTCTGTTTTCATGCCCACAAGGTGTTCGGTGAAATGCCCACAAGGAGTTTTGTTGATATGTTCATGTTGGAGTAATGAAAAAATATTGTTGATGGTAATTTGTTTCACTCTTTGAAGCTATTAATTCATGTCGACGGCTTCATCAAATGGCGAGGCGAAGAGACAACTAGAGGCATTGCGGATGAAGCTATCGTGTCCTCGATCACGGAGATCCTGTAAATGTGTTCACCTCCCATACATCCAAGAATCCATCCAGTGTTCATGAAGTGTTGAATATGTCGGTAAGTTTTGAAGTTATTCATTTGTTCATATTCCTTGACTTTCACCTTAGTTCCATTCTTTACATTTGAAGGGCCTGACATGTCCGTATTGGCGTTGGTGATAAAACCGACCATAGTCTTGAAAATCTTGCAATGCAAATTGCTGCATTACAAGAAGATTTCTTTGCCAAGGGAGAGTTCACAGATCCGAAGCGACTAGTGTCTATAAGAGGAGAGATGCACATCCGAGTACCACGATGACAACAAGAGTATTAAAAAGCTAGAAGAAAGGATGGAAAAGAGTAGAGAACATGCTAAAGAAATTAGTTAATATAGCTATCATTGTAATGTTGTAAATTTCACACTCCTTTTGGGGGTTTTTGTATGGAATTTATGAGCTAACTATGCTAAGCTGAATTTCTCTTTGTATGGTAAAATTTACATAGTCCTTTCATAGAGTGGATATAAATTTTTAGGCTTTGTTCTCATTTTAAAATTTGTACAAATGGTTTTGAGGGCTTTGTTTTCATTTTAAAATTTGTATAAATAATTATGTACAAGCAATGTTAAACATCAACATATCAACATGATCATATGGAATAATTTGTATACAAGTAGTACATCTTAAGTCTTCGTCTTTACAATTGTTCCCGTTATGATCGTGGCGTATGTAAGAGCATCGACATCAACATCACATGAGGCGTTTATGTCGACATCAAGCTAAAAAAGGAGGAGCTCGTCGGCCGACCATACTCTTCCTCGTCGGTGGCGTTCTCAACTCCTACAATCCTTCGTTTGCCTTGGAGAACCACATGTCGCTTTGGCATTACCTTTTGCTTGTCATACGCTTCTTAGGTTTGCTTGACATGTCCATTACATAGAAGACACGGATCACATCGTTCGCGAGAACAAGCGGTTCGCGCCTATAGCCGACTTTGTGAGATCCACGGTTGTCATGCGTGTTGTCGACCTTCACACCGTTTGGAGTCGGCTTGACCCATTGGCACTTAAATAGAGGACCTTGAGGTCCATAGTCGAAACTCCCATATTTCTTCTATGAAACCATAATATGTGTCCAACATCTGCATTTGTTGTCTTGGCGTCTATCACGGACACCCATTGTTACGTTGGTGCTCCTGTATCACAGGATCGGTGTAGAATGTGTAACCATTGATCTCATACCCCTTGAATATCACGATTTCTTGTGATGGTCCCAGAGCCAAGCGTTGCAATAGTTCATCGTTTGACCCTTCCTCAAGGATGTATACATGGCAGTTCTTAGAAAGAATCCATGTGCTTGGGTTATCCAACTCTCTGTCTTCCACTGTGAACTTCATGGCGTAGGACACTCTTGTCTTTGAAGGACATAGGGGCGACTATAGTTGATTGCTTGAGCGATGAAATGTGCTTGCTTGAATGCAACAAGATCATTGCATGCAATGATTGCCTTCCTATTGTCCCTTTGCCCGTAGCCTCCCCGGTGTAAGTGATATGGGGGCCTTGATAGGATTTAGATCATTCATGTAATCAACACAAAACTCTATCACCTCCTCCGTCACGTAGCCCTCGGCAATGCAGCCTTCAGGACCTTGACAGTTCTGGGACGTACTTCTTGAGGACACTCATGTACCTCTCGAAAGGAACATGTTGTGCGAGATACCTTTGGTCGAGATACCTATCTCCTTGACAAGGTGAGCGGTGAGATGAACCATGATATCAAAGAATGCGGGAGGAAAGATCATCTCGAGGCTAACCAAACTTTGTACCACATCGGCCTCCAACTTGGCGGTTTAATTTGGTTCGACAACCTTCTGCGAAATAGGCGTTGGGGAAGGAACATAGCTTTGTGATTGTCCCCGCACCCACTCGGGTAGTATACCTCGACAACTACACGAGAACAAGCTGTGTCATCAACACAAAGCGAGTCATGGGATTTTAGGCCTTGGAGTTTGTTCTCTTCGTGTTCTGAGTCTCTTTACATTTGAGGAGTATCGGAAGGACCTTCACCTTTGTTCAAACACTCAATCATGCTTTTTTCTCTTCTTTGCTTGGAGTGTAGCTCGCGGGGATGTAGAAAAAGTTGTTTTGTCCTTCTTTGTTTTTTGGATGTAGGTCACTCCTCACCTCCATGTCTTCAAGGTCCTTAGAGCTTGCGGTGTATCTTCGATTTGCCATACATATCTATGTAGCCTAGCGAGTTCAAGCAAACATTCTTCGTGATGTGCATGAAGTCAAGCGAGTGCGAACCTCCAAAACTTCCCAATCTGGCGAGGTCCCAAAATATTGATTTCTTCTTCCATGTGGGTGCATGACCATCCTCGTTAAGCGCAGTATGCTTCCAAGACCCTTCCCAAATACTACTTTCGGATCCTTTACCATAGCAAACACAAATTAAGCCCATTACGATCTTTGAGGCTTAACCGCAATTCTGTTCCCAGATTAAATTCTTGCCTTTCCACCTCAAAGCATGGTGCCGGAAGAAACTGCGGTGGCCCATGTACACACACTAGAGAGTTTTCGGTACATGCGATCCGTTTCATCTATGCCTTTGGTGCGAGCTTTAAACCCTTTGCGGTTTGGTAGGACGAGTTCTGAGAAGCGAGCCAATCGTTGATTATTACAAACAACAATGCACAGAGTTGAAATACTCTCTTTTGTACTCATCCCAAACCGTACACCATCCTCCCACAACTTCACAAGGTCTTCAACCAATGGCCGGTGAACATCGATGTCGTTTCGAGTTGCCGGACCTTGATCAACAATGGCATCATGATGTACTTCGCTTCATGCACAACCATGGAGGAATGTTATAGATGCAAAGCGTCACGGGCGAGTGCTATGGATCTTTGCTCAAGCTGACCAAAAGGATTCATCCCATCGGTGCTCAACCCAAACCTTATGTTTCGACCTCATTTGCAAAGTTCAGGTAAGCCGATCTACTTTCCTCCACTGCGAGCCATCTGCGGGGTGTCTAAACATCCGTCTTCCTTACGCTCTTACGCATGCCAGCGCATCATCTTGGCATGACCTTCGTTAGCAAGCAGGCGCTTCAGCGGGGATCACGGAAATACCACAATACTTTGGTGGAGTTCTCTTCTTCGTCGATTCCCATCTAATTCACGGATCGTCACTTTGTACCTTATCTGGGATTCTTCGCTGCTGGACAAACCTCCAAATCGGCATACTCATTGCGATCTGGATACAATCGTTAGGACATGCGTGTATCTTCCGTACTTGCAATCCTAAAGGCGGAGGACTAAACGCTTCGCTTCATCGTGGATTCGGTAGAGTGTTACCTTAGGAAGCAACTTCTTTCTGATGATAACAAACCATTGAATGCCTTGTCGACACACGTTTGTGGCCTTCCATTGCATGAGTTCTAGTGTAATCTGTGACTTTTGTGGCCACATCCACGGTTTGGGTACAAAGCAGTTACTGTGGTCCTCTACCATGCTCTGAAACTTCTTGTATTGTCTTTCCTCTGTGAACTCTCCCTCTCCATCACAGACATCTGATCTAACTCATCATCGCCATACTCGTCATTGTATCTTCCACGGACCCGTATTGAGTGGTGTCAGGCATCTTTATTGGCTCTATCTTCCTCTTCTTCATCTTCTTCATCATCTTCTGTCGAATCGCCTCTGTTTCTCCATGGTGGGTCCAGCGGTATAGTTTGCAATGAAACCTCTCGTGATCACATGGCTCATAACCATCCATCGTTAGAGTGCTCCTTCTCATTCTTGCAATCTCGCATACGGACAACGTATGAAGCTTCACAGGGCAAAAATGCAGCGGCGTCGTCGAAACTCCTTCATGCCATCTCTGAACTCTCTTGACCAAGCGGTCGCATTGTACATCCATTGCGGTTCATCTACACCAATAAAAATAATAACAACATCTATCACAATATTTAATTAAAGCTAACTATGTCTAATAGTTTTGTATTTTTAATCATTACGCATTCTTTTAACTAAAGCCAACTAATTATTTCTAATCCTGCTGCATTTTTTAAAATAAAACTAACTAATTGTTACATGTTCATGCAAACCTTTTCTATCATTCCGCATTTTAATTTTACTAAATAAAATTATTTTTTACCTTTTCCCCACCTTTGTAATTTTTCATCGTTTCACATTTATTGCATTTCATTCCATACACCAAACAATATATCACCTTAAGAACAAAAAATAAGCCAACAACGAAACACTAACAATTCCCACAAGAACAAAACATGATTTCTCAACATCAATGCACAAAAACATCAATATATAGGTGAGAAGGATGTCGGCAACATGTTACTCACCTTAGAAACAATTAATTGAGACTAATAGCCTCAATTGAAAATTTTGGCAGCACCTCCCCCATGAATGCTGCTCTCGGCCCACCACTCTGCTTTCGAGTGAGCTCGGGGAAGATGGGGTTTAAATGCTTTGGCGGGAGGGTCTCTACAAGCGGTTCTACACACGAACAGCCACGGATCCTCACCTATAGCGGTTAGTGTATCAAACCGCTTCTGAGATCTAAAGCGGTTCTATACACGAACTTAGCTTCTAGAGATGGCACTCGAGAAGGGTTAAGTGTCAAGAACCGCTTCTAGAGACCCCTCCGCCGTTGCCCACGACGCTTGTGGCACGTGAAACTGGCAGTGCGCTCTTGCTGTGATAGACCGGTTGTGAAGGCGGTTACGTAGTAGTGGTCGCGTGGGCGTCTTGCAGGCGGTGTCTGGAGGGCATCTCGGCACCACGCCCAAAGGTTCGAGCATCTTCGATCTGGGAAAACTCCCTTGAGCATGGTGGTGAGGTTGCGCTTGGCGGTCGACCTCGTACTCAAGACCCTTCTTGCCGCCTCGGCCCTCTCACCCATGCATTCTTTGCATGGCGGCCAGGTGATCGCGGTGGCACTTTCTTCGCCATCATCGCGTCCGCCCTCACCGCTCCGCGTCAACTAAATCGATTGCCCCGTCGGTACCCTCGCCGTCAAGACTCCGTGTCCGACCGCCCGTGGCGAAAGTCTTGAGTGTCTTTGTGTAGATGCATGACTCGTGCTTCGGCATAATGAGCAGCGAGCATGGCGGCAGTGTGGGAGAGTGAGTGTGGTGAAGCGTCTGTGTCAGCGCCAGTATCCCCGGATCCGGCGGCGGCCGTCGGCGGCGCCTGGGCGGGGATCTCCGCCGCCTCTGCAGGTGCAAGTGGCGTCGTCACCCTTGAGGCATCTCGAGGGGCCGCCCTTGGCGTCGCTCTTAAGCTGAAGCTGGCCCTGGGGACCTCGAGCCCGCCTTGTCGAGTGGCGGCATGGGTCCCCGTGGCCGAAGGTGGTGGCGCCGTAGAGGGTGAGATCGGCGCCACAGGACGAGTCGTAGAAGGGGAAGATGAGGAAGCCGCCCGCGTCGGTTAGGCGTCGTCGTCGGTTGGAGCCGGCGCTTTCTTTGCATTAACGCAAGGCGATGAATGCCGGCGCGGGAGAGTGGAGATCTTTGGCGCCCATGATGCAGCGCCAGTCGATCGATTACGTGATTGGGGACGGCCGGTGTGGCGCCCATATGGGATCCCCATCGCCCTTGGGCCGGTGGCGTGAAGTTCGCCGGCGTGGCGGGCCTTCTTGCATACCGGACTTGAGGTGTCGAGATGAGTGGTCGCTGCAGCGGCCCGATCAACGAGGAGAATCGTCCGATCATCGGTAGCGGCGGCTGGCGAGGCGGTGGAGTCCATGGGCGGCGGCAACTGGCGATCTCGAGCTCTCGCCGGCTCAAATCGTGCGTGTGGCCGATGAGGAATCGAGCGGCGGGAATCGGCGGCATAAGCGGAGAGCCACTGGCGTCGTGGCCCATCCGGAGTTTCCAGCGCTGGCCAAGATTAAATAGCAACACGGAATCTTTGGTTGGTAGAGCGACTTAAAAGGGCGCGAATCTGAAAAAAGCCAAAAGGTAGCGGTGAAGACTTACGGTAGGGAAGATGCGGGTGATGTCGTTGTTGTCCGTGTATTGCCACCTGCGAGGCGAATCTGGCGGCGAAGGGCTCAATCTTGGGATCTGAAATCCACGGCAATCAGCGCCCTGATAACGGCGTCCGCGAGGTTGTTGATCGCGGGCGCCATTGCGAAACTCTGCCGTCTCTTCGACAGGCGAGTTCGATTCTCGATGGCACGCCGTGGCTCGGCGGGCACCTCCAGCGCTCGACTCGGCTATGCGTCATTGACGTCTGACCATTATTCGCCATGCCTTCGGTTTAGCGAAATGGAAGGAATGTATGCTGCCATCCCATCCGGAGGCGGAAGTAAGCGGCTCCCGGTCATGCCGTCGGAGGAGGCACGAGAGGAAGAAATACCGAAAAGAGTGGAAGGTTTGGCATCACCCCATGAACATTTCCGCGAGAGGTGTGCGAAGGCAATGAGGAAAAGAATGGAGTTGGGGGTGAGATGAAGGTGATGGATTTCGTAGAAGTGGAGGGCGGTGAGGAAAAAAGTCGGAGAAAGCGGCACGAGACCGCCATGATGCCCCCTACGAAGATGTGATCTCGTCGGTGGGGCAGCTGTGGTGTGGGGGTCGACCGGAAATGGAGAGGGCCCTCCGACGCAGGTGTGGAGTCTCCCACGTGTAGAGTCCACCATGGAAGCGAGGAAAGGAAGCGAGCCAGAAGAAGCCATGAGGCGCGAAAGGGCAAAAGGCGGAGGACTTAAAGCAAGAAGGTGAAGCGAAAGTTAGGGTGCGCCAAGGAAGAAGAAGTAAAACCACTTGATTCGGATGAACCTATATATGCCCCCCTGCAGGCGGTTCGCAAAGGGACAAGATCGTCGTCGCCTCGGGTCCCGAGAAAAATCTGCAGATCTGTGGGGGGCAGAGGCGGTCGTATCCTCATGAGTGGTGGCCCCACCCGAGCACGCTAAACATTTAATGAAGGTTCTAAAGGAAGCGTTGAGTACGTGCTCGAGGCGGGCGGGGCTCTTGTCGGCGTACTCTGTTTGAGGTACCCTCTTCGCCGCACAAAAGCGATCAACATAGCGGTCAACATAGCAGATCCACGTGGCACCGGCGGCGGTGGGCGAAACGCATACTACTCGCCCGGCGATCGATCCCGTGGCACCGGCGATCGATCCACGTGGCACCGGCGGCGGTGGGCTATGCACGCCTGCTGCTCGCCCGGCCAGTCGATCACGTGGCGCCCGGGCGGTGGGCTAACGCATACTGCTTCGCCCGCAAAGACAAAAAGGTGGTGCGAGTGGCTTCACCTCGAAGGCTCCTTCCCTGTCGTACCGGATGCAGGCGGCGGGGACAGTGATGTCGAACATCATCTGCAAGGATTTACGCTACAAGCCCATTCCTCGGCGCCTCTCACCAACCCGTCAAAGCGGTCATATCCGGGCGGACGGGCGAAGCCATGCGTCGGCATTTAATGAAATTTGGAGGAGCAGAATGACACGGGAAGGGTAATAAATGAATGAAGATAAGCATGATGACCCTCCTTGGTACACCTTACGTGGCTGGCTTATATAAGGGCCCTCGGGTGCATGGGGAAAAGGGGAGAAGCGATCGAAGGTTGAAGAACGAGCAAGCAAGAGCTCCAGTAGCATAGTCTAGAGAGAACTTGTAACACGAGAGCTTTGTACTAGCTTTGCACACTCCATAAATCAATCGAGTAAGTAAAGGCTATTACCCAAGGCAAAGGGGCTGAACACAGGTAAAATCTTTGTGTCATCCCTAGTTCATAGGTAGCGGAATCCCTCGCGTGAGTCTCTAGGGTTTCACCCTCTAGGTTTAGCCCGCCGTGACGCCCTCCTTAAGACCAAACCGGTCAGTAGACTCAAGACTGTCGGCGGAATCTGCAGCCAGATATCTGACTAAATCTGAGCCGATTGCACCCTAGGTGTAAGGCAAGAAAAGCTATATAAACTAGCCATGTGCCCGTGCGTTGCAACGGAAACTTAATTTGCAATAAAAAATTTATTTGCAAAGAGCACTAACCTTATCTGAATAATAATGTTCACTTTGAATGTGCAATGGTTAAATGTTTAAAGCAATTCATCGAAGCATACAAATTCCAAGCACCTATTTACAAACTCAAGCTTAAAATTATCTTTAATTTCACAAACTTAAATAATAACATCACAGCACTTGGGATTGTAAATTTTGTAACGCCATAATTCGAGATCGATCGATTGACCGGGAGAGACATCACATGCTGACCCTTGGGCACAAAGGCGTTTAAGAGGTAGACGTCATTCATATGTGACTGCCACCATTAGTGGCGTGCGTGGCTCATACGCCATGCTCTGGTCATACCATAGCCTCACCCTATGAATCAGCTTCACCGCCCCCTCGTGCTTCCCCGACGAGCCTTCCTCAACCTATTGACATCATCTACCGAGGGAAGCCCCAGCCAAGGATATAAATTTCATCGAAATTCATCGAATTTTTGCCAAAAAATTGGATTTTGGGCCACTACGAAATTTAAACTACAGACTGAATTTTTTTGAAATTGCTACAGTAACCACCGAAATTCATTTTTTCGGTGAAATTTTGCCAAAATTTCAGTGAAATTTCAAAAAGTTTGGCCGGTTTTCAAACTTTTAGGGCCGAATTTAGTCCAATAACCCTTAAGAAAGTCATCTTCTATAAAAATTTGTTGAAAAACTGAATTTTTGAGGCATTTTAAAATTTAGGCGAAAGACTATCAAATTTTGATAAAATTATATATACTTGAAAATAATCTAAAAAATTTATGGTACAATATTTAGTAGTATAGGATCATGTATAAATTTTTTTAAAATAATTTAACTTAATTTTTTATCTTTAAAAATCAAACATAGAATGAACATAATTGGAATGATAATCTTATCAGAATTTTATAAATTTTCTAGAGTGTGATCATGATTTAAAAGTTTTACAAGAGATTAATAATTGCCTCAGTACCATTTTATAAATTTTTTAAAAAATTTAACTTTTTTACTCAATCAAATCAATGTATGCATTGAACTTCATTTGTTATATTATATTTCAAAAATCAAAAAGAGAAAGAACATAATTGGTACTATGCCTTGTAAGAATTTTATATATTCACTGGAGTGTGATCATTTTTATGAGATCTTAAACATTTCCTTATCACACTTTTGTAAAAATGTCAAAAATTTTAAACCTTTTTTGATTTCTAAAGCAAATCTATGTATTGATCATCGGTCTTTTATTAGGATGTAGCATTGTTGGAATTTTTAAAAATTATTTAAGTACGGTCATTTCCTACAAATTTTATATAACTATTAATAATACATCAGGACCATCTACAAAAGTTTTCAAAATTTTATAACATGGTTTGAAAATTTTTTCATTTCGTTCAAGTTTGCTGGCAAGGCTTTTAACAGGACAGTAGCACTGTTAGAATTTTTAAAAATTTATATATCTTGACCATTATCTGAAAATTTTATGAGAATATTATGTATGTGTCATAAACATCCACAAAAAATTTTAAAATTTTATAACCTTGTTTGTTCTAATTTTCATTCGGTTCAAACTTGCCGGTCAGCGTTTTATCTGGACAGTAGTAATGTTTGAATTTTAAAAATTCCTCAGATTTTATAATCATCTGAATTTTTTATAAAAAATATAATCAACATGTCAAGACTCTCTAAAAATTTTAAAATTTTTCATTATCGTTTGGCCCACTTTTCAGCCGGTGCAAAATGGCCGAAATTTCGGCAATTTCATCCAAAATTTCAGAAAATTTCGCTGAAATACGTATTTTTTCGGTTGCAAACGGACTGGATTTGAATTTTGGTTTTTGAATTTCGACCGAAATTTATCTGAAATATCAAAATTTCACCGAAATTTCGGATTTCGGCTATACCTGGTATTTTCCCCAAACAAAATTTGAATCCTTGGCTCTAGTAGTGCCGCTAGTCTATCTCGCCGCCCACTACTGGCGATCTGCTCCTGCGCTGCATCGACAAGATCAGGAAGGTCGCTCATTACCTCCGCTCAACGTATAAGCACAACACATCTACAAGAGAGGCAAGAAGCGGTGGGATTATATAGATTCACAACCGAGGAGATGAATATGGAATCCAGATTAAGAAATCATCGAATAAGAAAGGCAACAAAAGGGAAAGAGGCGAGAAGAGACCTAATTCCATAAATCTGAGCTCTGCTTCCTTCGGAAGGGAATTAATCAATCAAATCCGAAAAGCGCCGAGAGTAATCGCCGCCGATTCAAATACCAGATCAATGGGAGAAAGGAAAGCAATAAATGAGTCATGTATATTCATTTACCTTTCGCAACGGAATGATCTAATCCAATCTACCAGGTGGCCACTGCCCGCTTCTCACTTAGTCACATGGATGCGCACATGTGTCGAGGGAGGGTGGGGAACGGACGTACCACCATCAACTCCTAATTAGAATTAGTAGAGATAGAGATGACAAACTTATCTAGTCGCATCATACATGATCGTACGCATGCTGCTGATTGGTTTAAATCAAGTCCATACATGATTAGATAAAAAGAAAGATGATATTATCTACATATGCAAGTAAATATTTAATGGAAAGGATGCATATGGCAACTCAAAGGCGCATGGTAACTCAGAAACTGTATACGTGCAGTAAATGAAAAAAGAATCGACAGTGCCGTATTTGGAAATAGAATCGGCTGATTGAGATAAGAGTCTGAATTAAAACTTTCTCCATTTCGGGAGTATATCCGGAGAGCGGAGAAGAACGGACAACGTCACCTCGTAATTACAAATAATAGAGATTTAAATACATAAGCAAGATACGGAGCAAATGCTTTTATCCCTAAGGCTATTCTCAGTGTATAGTTTCATTTTTCAATTTTCAAGAGTGTCACATCAGTTTTTGTCTAGGTAACTGTATATCTTAGATTTCATCTAGATGAAACTCTCTCTATCTCTCTTCATAATTATCTTACCATATCACCAAGCATGATGATATATCATATTATTTAATGAGAATAAAATTCCCACTGAGAATGGCCTAACTGCCGTTTAAATGCTCCATGTCAAATTGACCGGCGTGACGACAAGACTGGTTAGTAGCAAGTAGGGATGAAAACGGATATCCGAATTTCGAACAAATTCGACATTTTAAATAGATATATAACGATTTTGGTTTTCATTTTTAACACTTTAGCAAGCTCATTATAAAAATAAGATTATAAAATTAGATAAAAAAATTACGCATTATTTGCTTCCCATAAATAAAAAGGTGAAAAAATATCCGAATCCGTATCCAGATTGATATCAAAATTTTGTTTCTATCATTTAAATAAATATATAATGAATTTGAGGTTCATTTTTTATGAATTTGAATAAGCTCAACACCACAAACAAGAATATGAATTCGGATAGAAAATTCTATATCCTATTTGTTTCCTTGAAAACGAAGACAAAAAAATTGATATCCGAATTACTATCCGTTTTCATCCCTAGTAGCAACACAAAACGGCTGGAGCTGGTGACGTCACGCGGGCGGTCGGAGGGCCCACGTTTCTCCCGCGCGGACGCGCCTTCTCCAATTCCGCCCAAAATCCTCAGCGCCGCCAAACCGAAGCCCACGCCCGCATCCAAATACCACGCCCGCATCCAATACGACGCCCGCATACATGCACCACAGCGATGTAGCCAATACTTTCACTCCACGTTTCTATTATGCGTATACACGACACGCGTGCATCTCCTGTTCGTCAAGCACGAAACCCACGCCTACTGGCCTCCTCCGCCTTGGGTAGGATTTCCGGTGCACATAATAATTATTCCCCAAACGACGCTATCTGCAATGGAGCAATCGGAACCGTCCATCACGGGATCGGCGGATTAGATTTGCGTGCGAACGGTGCGGAGGAGACGCGTGCGTGGAAACTACGACTCAGCGGACGGCCCAGGGCCCACAAGCGAAACCACCCGCTTATGTACCCGGCCCCACCTCTGGCTTCGCCTTTCTTTTTCTTTCCCTCCATCTCTCTAGGCGCCGAGGCGGAGAAGAGAAGAGAGGGGGGCTAGAGAGAGAGAGAGAGGGGAGGCGAAGGGGGCGGAGGCGAGAGGGGTCTCCGGTTTCTGGTGAGTTCGAATCTGCTCGTCTCGTTGGGCTCCATGGCGTTTGGTTCGATTTGGTGGGGATTTTTAGGGGTTTTGTGGCACGTGTGTTGGGGTTTTCGGCGGTTGGATTCTGGGTAATGTGGGTGGTTCGGGATTTTCGTGGTGTGCGGATTTCGGGGTTTTGATTCGAGATGGTTGATACATCCCAGAGTGCGGTGCTCCTGGTCATCTCGCGGGGTTCCATGTTGTTTGGTTCGATTTGGTAGGGGGTTTTGGGGCGTGGATGTGGGTTGTTTCGGGGTTTTGATTCCGCGCAATGTGCCTGGTTTGCTGTTTCGAGTTCTTTGATTCGAGATGGTTGTGTGATCTAGCAGCACCGTTCCTCCTTCTCATTGCAGTTTCGATCTCTCGCCGTTTGAGATGGTTGCGTGATTTGGGTTGGGTTTTTGGTGCGCTTCTTGGATGCTGCTGCTGCGAACCGCTTGCTTTGCTTCATTTTTCGACCAATTCCCTTTCGGTTGGTTCTAACCTGTAGGTTTTTTTTGGATACTTATTTCGTGATCGAACTGCTTGCTTGTTAGTTTGGATGCAACAATCTCGTTGTGTACTGCTGCAAGTAGGTTTTCAAATCGCTTGGTTCATTGTTCATTTTTTGGGCGTGGAAGGGGGTATTTCTCACGGTTGCTTTGTTTCACGAATATTAATGTTGGAAATATAAAGTACGGCCCATCCTTCTTAGCGGCGTAAGATGGGCTGAGAGAAATGGTAGGCGAAGCTCAATGAGCGAGGGTTCCGGTTTCGGTTGATTCGAATCTGCTCGTCCTTGGGCTCCATGGCGTTTGGTTCGTTTGGGGGGATTTTAGGGTTTTGTGGCACGTGCTTGGGGTTTTCGGGTGGATTCTGGAATATAGGTCGGGATTTTCTGTCGCTTTGGTTTTGTTCGAATGGTTGATACATCCCAGAGTGCGGTGCTCCTGGTCATCTCGCGGGGTTCCATGTTGTTTGGTTCGATTTGGTAGGGGGTTTTGGGGCGTGGATGTGGGTTGTTTCGGGGTTTTGATTCCGCGCAATGTGCCTGGTTTGCTGTTTCGAGTTCTTTGATTCGAGATGGTTGTGTGATCTAGCAGCACCGTTCCTCCTTCTCATTGCAGTTTCGATCTCTCGCCGTTTGAGATGGTTGCGTGATTTGGGTTGGGTTTTTGGTGCGCTTCTTGGATGCTGCTGCTGCGAACCGCTTGCTTTGCTTCATTTTTCGACCAATTCCCTTTCGGTTGGTTCTAACCTGTAGGTTTTTTTTGGATACTTATTTCGTGATCGAACTGCTTGCTTGTTAGTTTGGATGCAACAATCTCGTTGTGTACTGCTGCAAGTAGGTTTTCAAATCGCTTGGTTCATTGTTCATTTTTTGGGCGTGGAAGGGGGTATTTCTCACGGTTGCTTTGTTTCGCGAATAATAAAATCGCCGCTTCCACGTTTGCTTCTGCCTTGGTTGGAGTCTTGGCTTGGAATTGGTACTAATTCATTTCTGCTTCATAATTTGTTTGAACGTTTTGGGTTTGATTTTTGTTGGTGGGTTACTTCTGGTTTAATGATCTTTCCCCTTCGGTTCTTGTTTCCGTGGACTGATCTCGCTCGCGGGTTTTGAAATGGCCGTGTTTATTCGGTTCCTTCCTGTTTGTGCTTCCGCATAGAGGTTTTCGGTTCGTCATTAATTTATTTTTTCTGGCCGCGTTCTGGTATATGCTTACGCAGTTAATTTTCTGGTTCACATTTGAGAACAATATTTTGTCCTGTGCTTGTTTGTATTTGAATCTGTAGGTTTACCTCTCGGATTTGCAGGGCTAACAACTGCTTCTACGTGTGCTTTTGGAACTTTTTTTTTGCCTCAATTCCATGGTTCGCCTTTGCTACTCTACCTTTTTTTTCCCAATGTTCAAACAATTCCATGGTTCGCCTTTGCATCAACAAACAATGCATCTGTGGAGGTGTTCCCTTTTATTGGGTTGGAGTTCTGTTGAAATTGTTTTGCTTGCCTTCAATTGAAGCTGCTGTAGGCGTTTGCACATTCTAATTTTTACTGGGTGTTCAACCAAATGTCAAATTGCCCCGCGATGCTACACGGCTTGGACTTTCTTTTTGGTAATAATTCGGTAGTATGCAAAAAGCAGTTAAGTTATCCGTGCGATTTTTTTTCTTTGCAGAAATTTCCTTTGGTCATCTATACATGCGGCGACTCTTAACTGGTTAATGTAGCTAGAATATTAGGTCTCTGAATTATGATCAAGCATGTTTAGAAAAGAAGCTACTATGACACCATAACTTGTTTTTCTTCGGGTGTGGTGGAGGGTTGTATTTTGCGACGTCATTTTGGGTGGATTTTGCCAAGTTGTTTGGTTTAATGCTATGCATGTTATGTTAATGCAAAATGCTTAGCAATTACATCTTATATAGGGTATTTTCGTTTCACAGGCTAGATGGAAAATTAGCTTTTAGTCCGTATAGAGCTTTCTGCACTTTTTCTTAAAAATAAAATGATGTTGCAGTTCTGGAGGAACAAACTAACTAATGATGCCTTATATTTTGATTTTGTGTAAATGCTCTTATATTGACTTGTACGGGAAGTTCAGTTGTACACTTGTACTTATTTTACATTTCATTTTCCTTTTTGATGCTAACACATTCCTGCAAATAGATCATTCATGTTTTGTTTACTGCAGATGGTATATCAAAAAAATCGCCCTGCCTATTTGAATATACCTTACTCTCGTTTCAAAACTATATATTTTTATGAGAACATGTTGAATCTATATCTCGTATGCACTTCTTTTCCTCGTGCGGTTTATTTACTGATAAAAACTACACTAAGCATCCGCTTTGATGTTATATGCAGTACTATGTTAATCTGCACGACATTTCCTCCTATTATTTTGTTGTTCCCTATATTGGTTGAGTGCAATTTCTCTAGCTGTCTAGCAACAAGCTGTAGCAGTCAGGTTGCCTTTAGTCCAATTGAGGATGGGTCTAAGAGTTGCAATGTTGGCTTGTAGTATTACTAATTTTAGCTGTCACTGTACATTTTAGGTGGAATTTAGTATATTTAGGTGCAAATATTTATAGATATCAATACCAAATATACAAATGTCAATTTGTGTTGCTGGTTGCACAAACATTCTGATTTTGGAGGGTTCATGCTTGGTAAATCATTTTTTTTATCCCTGGCATGTTTTGTTTGCCTTTCAGATTTCTCAAGCCAATTCTTGTTCTATGAAGAATTAACCTCAGTTTTATTGTTCGTGCATTTGCATTTTGTATTTTAGTTGTCTAGTTTCTGGTCTTCCAATTTTTGCTTTCCAAATTTTATTTGCTGGGAATAATGTTGTTATTGCAAACAGTAAAAGAGTTATATAACACTTAATAACGACTTCAATTTGTAGGCTCACTTTTCAGCAAGATTTATGAATCTTTGAATTTGTATGCAGATCTCTGATGGCTATCTACTTTTTTTTTTCTTGTATGGAGCGCAAGACATTTTACTTTCTCACCTGCATTATTTTCATGTATTGGTGTTCTGTAATTTTTCCTTTGGCCATATTTTAATGGTACCTTTTTGTTTGCTTTATCGTCCTGCTTGTATGAGTTACATGCACAATATTAATATTTTGTTTATGAATGTATGTGCTACTTCTATTTGCCTTGCACTATTCTGTAATGCTTATCCTCAACAACTGGCTTCCTTCGGATGCCTGATAGTATGGCTGCTAAAATGGGTGGAGCTGTCCAAGTCCAAACGGATGACCCTGTTAAACGCACACCAATGGCACGACCTAGCTTTGGCCGTGAAGGAAAGCACATTAGGTTGCAGTCAAACCACTTCGCTGTGAAGCTTAATGGAATTGATGCGGTTTTCTACCAATACAGCGTAATGGACAATTCTTGATTTCTGCACCTGTTATTCCTTTGATGATTGGTTCTCAGTGTCTTATTCTGATATTACTTTTGATTATGTTGTAGGTCTCCATCAAATCTGAGGATGATAAGGTGGTTGAGGGCAAGGGTATTGGACGAAAGGTCATTGATAAACTGTTGCAAACATATGGTTCTGAGCTTGCTGGGAAGGAATTTGCATATGATGGTGAGAAATGTCTATTTACTGTGGGGCCTCTTCCACAGAACAATTTTGAGTTCACCGTTATCTTGGAGGAAACATGTTCAAGGTATATAAATCGTAACAACTATGTGGATTGATGAATTTTACAAAGTGGAAAGTATTTGAATGTGGTTGATTATTCTGCTTAGTTTGTCCAATTTCCAACTTAAGTCATTTCCTGAACTGTTTTGTCCAAATTCAGGCATTCCTAATTTAACTGATTTTTTAAAATGTCTTCAATTTGGGGTGGCGTGGTGCTACTCTGTTCTTTATCTTTTTGGTTGACCTTACTAATGAAAGAATACCTTTAGAGGACTCGTTAGATGCATACTTTACATTGCTACATCCTACTGTCATGTTGAAAGCTTTTTTGTTGTGTCTTCTTTGGTACAGATAATTACTGGTGTTACGAAAAATGAGGAAATCATATTATGTTTGTCCCAAAATATTATGGTGATGTGGTTAAGCCACAAAGGGTTGTTATGTTATAGTTTGATGTGCAATCTTTGTTTTAGAATCATACTGTGCGCAACTTGTATCAGTAAGATCCAAAAGTTTTCAGCACCAATAGGGATAATACTTCTTTTAATGCTTGAGACAGATTTTGGTACTTTATAGACAAATTAATCCCATTAGCAAAACTTACATGAATATCTACTCAAAGTTCTTCTGTTCTTCAGGGTTGTTGGTGGGAGTCCAGGACATGGAAGCCCTAGTCAAGGTGACAAGAAACGAGCAAAGCGGTCACATCTTGCAAAAAAGTTTGTAGTGGGCATAAGTTACGCAGCAAAGATTCCCCTCAAGTCAGTTGCTTTGGCACTTCGAGGAAGCGATTCGGATCATGCTCAAGATGCTCTGAGAGTCCTAGACATTGTTTTAAGGCAACAGCAGGCTAAGCGGTATGTTATTTTGTTATGTCATTTCCAAGAAATGTAATTCCATTACTTTCAATTACCGTAAGTGTTTTTCTCATTGTAATTATTGTTTGTTGCATCCAGAGGTTGCCTACTCGTTAGACAATCATTTTTCAGTGATGACCATAGAAACTTAGTTGATTTAACTGGTGGAGTTAGTGGATGTCGTGGACTCCACTCTAGTTTCCGTACTACAATTGGTGGTTTATCTTTAAACATGGGTATGTATTCTAATGTCGACCTTTGGATTTGATTCAAATTGCCAATCCTGATATCACATTTATGTTACACAGATGTTTCAACTACTATGATTGTGACTCCTGGACCAGTTATTGACTTCCTCCTTTCAAATCAAAATGTTAGAGACATTAGAGATATTGACTGGCCCAGGGTACATGATAATATACCACTATCTGAAATTCCAGCTTTTTTGTTTTCTTATGAAGCAAAATTAAAACTTTGCACTAACTTCTAGTTATAAATGTTGCAGGCCAAGAAAATGTTGAAAAACCTGAGAGTTAAAGCTAATCACAACAACATGGAATTCAAGATCATTGGTCTTAGTGATCAACCATGCTCTAGACAGACGTATGGTTCTATCCCTGCATTATGTTTTTTTATTTCTTTCCTGGGAAATGGTTGCGTTTCCACTATATTACTGTTCCATGTCTCTTGGTCAATTTTGTTTTCTACCTTTACTGTTTCTATATCCTGGTTTGTCCAACCTGCTTTGTCTGTTGCTCCCTCATGTTGCTGTAGGTATAGTCAATTGTTTCTAACTCTTAGCAATAATGTCCGTAAATATCTGGATTGAACACATGATGTTATAATTCTATAGATAACACTGTTATTACGGCGTCGCCTAGGCGTCCAGGCGGCCAGCTGGAGTCGCCTTGGCTCGGCGCCTATCCTGAAGCTGGCTAGGCGGCCGCTTGGATGCCCTGGCATCACGGCGTGGACGCCTAGGCGTCGGCCAGGCTTTCTGGCGAGTGACTTAGTGCTTGGCGAAGCAGCGACTTAGGACTGAAGCGGGACTGGCGGACTGCGGGTGGAGAAAGAGCGAAAGAAGCTCACAGACCTCACGGGTGGAGAAGCGACAGGCAAAACCCTAGTTTCGCGCCGCCGCCGCCCCGGTAAGCCTCCGCCTCCCGCTCCTCCCCCGCTTCCCCCTCCTCTGCCTCCCCTTCTCCGTCCACTTGTCCTTTGCTCGGTGAGCTCGGCGCTCCTCTTGCTCTTCGGCTCGGCGCTCCTCTGCTCGGCAGCTCGGGACTCAGGAGGATGCACTGAGCTGGGCAGTCGGCAGCTCGGGAGGGATGAGGACTGGCGATGCGCTAAGGGCGAATGGGATGGCGACCAGCGCTGAGGAGCGGGAGCAGGGAGGCGAAAGTTGGGAGCGGCCGCGTGTGTGAATGGAGCTGGTGGCTTGGTGCGGGTGTGCGTGCGACCGGCCGCTGGGAGTGCTAGTGCAGCGTTGCGCAATGGGCCAAATGGGCCGTCGCCGGGAATGGGCCGGAGCTCTTGGACTGGGAACTCATTTGACTGCTACTGTTGATACTTGATGTTGTGCTGCTACTGCTAACTGAACATTTTTTTTTGCGCCTAATCCTCACCTAGGCGCCCCGGAGGCGAATCGCCTCGCCGTGATAACCATGATAGATAATTTATATTGTAATGCATAAACTAATGATAAGTCAATTCATGGAGACCGGATAAACAACACTTTTGTGATTGGAGATAGTACTGTATCTGATAGTTGCTACTTTAAGCTGAGTCTTATTCTATTCATTGGTGATTTTGAAACCTTTGCTGATGCATAGATTCCTGATGAAAGTTCGGAATGGAAGCAGTGAAGATCAGACAGTTGAAATTACTGTTCAGGAATATTTTAAATCCAAGCAGGTGGATTTAGCAATGCCTTATCTGCCATGTCTTGATGTGGGAAAACCAAAACGTCCAAATTATGTCCCAATTGAGGTTACAGCCTTGTTTACTTATTCATTTCATACTGTGGCTGAGTAATTTTAGTTTCTGACTGCACTTGATGTCCAAGTTGTGATATAGATTTTTTTTGCAGCTATGCCACATGGTATCACTTCAACGTTATATGAAGGCACTGTCTTCTCAACAAAGAACAACATTGGTTGAAAAATCACGACAGAAACCTCAAGATCGCATGCGAGTTGTTACTGATGTGGGTTTACTGAATTCTGTTGATATTATTACTACTATGTTTTTTCCCCTTTTAGTTAATGACAGATACAATTTACAGGCTGTAAAAAGTAATAGATACGATGACGATCCAATCCTATCTTCTTGTGGTATTAAAATTGAGAAACAACTCACTCGTGTTGATGGTCGTGTTCTATCTGCACCAACGGTTAGGCCTAATATATTTTGCATTTTTCCTTTTTCCATATATGACTCGTGTTTTCTAATTATTCTGATATGTTAATCCAGCTGGTTGTTGGAAATAGTGAAGATTGCATTCCCAACAGAGGCAGGTGGAACTATAATAACAAGGTTGCTACTTTGCTACTTGTAACAGGACATGCTTTTAGCAGAAGCATTTTGTGCTGAACTTAAATTTCATTTGGTCACTGTTGCAGAGGCTATTTGAGCCTGTCAAGATTGAGCGTTGGGCAATTGTTAATTTCTCCGCTCGTTGTGACATGAGCCGGATCTCAAGAGATCTGATAAACTGCGGACGAAGCAAAGGCATTGTAAGTTCTTGTGTGGCTTGCTTCTTTTGCTGTAAAGCTTGACCATATGTAGCTTATCTTTTAATGATGCGTTTTGTCCATGTAATTTATCCCCTCCTGTCTTGCATAGTTTATTGAACGCCCTTTCACCTTGGTGGATGAGGATAGTCAAGCTAGGAGATGTGCACCTGTTGTAAGAGTTGAAAGGATGTTTGAAAAAGTCAAAGCAAACCTTCCTGGTTCTCCTGAATTTCTGCTGTGCATTTTGCCAGAGAGGAAAAATTGTGATATTTATGGTAATGTTATACAATTAATATATTTGCCCCCTCATGGATTCTTCGTGTAACCAACTTTTTTAATTACCTTGAAGGGCCATGGAAGAAAAAAAATCTTCATGAGATGGGTATTGTCACTCAATGCATTGTTCCTAGTAATAAGATGAACGATCAATACTTCACCAATGTTCTTCTAAAAATCAATGCAAAGGTACAAATACTTAATCTCTTTATCTGATTGTGCTTTTAAGTTTCATCTCTTTAGTCTTTACTCACATATGAGTTACTCTTTAATCTATTATGTTTATTCCTCTTTATTAGCTCGGCGGAATGAACTCTAAACTGGCATTGGAGCATCGCCAGATGATTCCAATAGTCAATCGGATACCCACATTAATTTTGGGAATGGATGTTTCACATGGTTCTCCTGGCCGAGCAGATATACCATCAATTGCTGCGGTGTGTCTTGTTCTCTCTCTGCATTACTTGCAAAAAGCAAAGATCTGTATTTCCATCCCTTGAGTACTCCCACATGTAGTTGCATAATTTAGATGAATAGCTAGCACAATAGCCTGTGCACCACTCCTCAAACCTCAAGGAATAAATATGATATTCCTTGAATTTCTAGGCTATTTGGAACATATGATTTAGCTAGGGTGTATGATAAAACTTTCTTAGTGGACAATTGCAGGATTTGTATTCACCTTCAATGTTAATGAAATCCGCTCTTGCTATAGGTTGTTGGATCCAGATATTGGCCACTGATATCTCGATATAGAGCATCTGTCCGGACCCAGTCTGCAAAGGTAGAGATGATCGATTCCCTTTTTAAGCCACTGGATGATGGAAAGGATGACGGCATAATAAGGTGTTCTAAATAATCTTCTCTGTATTGTTTCTGTTTATACCTGACATTCTTCCAGCTGTACTGTAGTTGCATGTTATATTAAAGTTATTTACACCTCAGGAAGTGGTCTCAGCCTGTTATCAAAAGGACTTTCAGTACCCATTTTTACTGTAATTTTGCATTGCAGGGAACTTCTACTAGACTTCTACCAAACCAGTCAGCAAAGAAAGCCGTCACAGATAATCATTTTCAGGTCTCTATTGTTATTTACTCGTTACTTTCAGTTTACCATAACATCTGGTCCATAATTGCTTTGGGATTTGTTCATACATTTTCATAGTTGTGTGATGCCTGAACTGTTTAGTTTTGTCCGACAGTTATTTCCTAGGATTATTTATAGTTTGCCTTAACATTTTGCAAATTTAAATGATTAGAGTTGATCTTTGTATGCTAATTTACTTCTGTTGATTTACAAAAAGAAACGGTAGTGGGGTAAAGGAGAGATGTGTGCTCTACAAGGCTTTACGAATCCTAGATTACATAGAAAATGCCAGGCACACTTAAATTAGCTCGGTACAAAAAGCGGGGTTTCAAGATTCTGTACAATATTTGGAACTAGTAAATCAAGAATTAAGTTGAAACATATCAGATGCTTTCATGAAATTGGTAAACCTGGCATCCATAAACAGAAGCAAATGAAATGGTTTCTTTAAAGTCCTTGTAGAGGTTGAACATGTTATAGGATATGATCAGGTTTATTACCGAAAGCATAAGTATGGAAAGGATAAAGTTTAGGAAGGTTGTGATCTGCGTTAAGCCCAACAAAGGCAGGCGCAGATAGTTTTATTCATTAGTTGGGAAGTATCTATTAGTTAGCTATTTGGTTAGGAAAATAATATCTTTGATTGTTATCTGATCGTTGGAGATCGACTAAATAGACTTATAAATATATGAGAAATAAAAGAAAAGGGCATGGAGTATTTTCTTTGAAAATATTACCTTTTGGCGGTGCCTTCAGAGTAGAACAAGGCGGTAGCTCGCGTTCGCTAACTCCGTCGGCTGACCACGGCGTGCGGCGTCCACCGGTCGTCTTTGGTCATCGGCACGGCACGAGGCTCTATAATCTTACTCATAACAACTTGGTATCGATTCATCCGATCCTGCGCCCATGGGCGAAATCCACCATGATGATCGTGTTGGCAAATTGGGTCGTCCATGGAAGAATTGAAGAATACCACAGGGGGTTGCTTGCCATCTCGAGGACATCGCTGACACTACTACGAAGTCAGCCGGCCCGCCAACCAGAGACCACGGCGGACAACCATCGGCGTCTCGATCCATGGCTTTGACCGTCGCGTCGCTGGCCATGAGTGGACCTTCAGGAAGTGTCATCGCCCGCCCAGGAGCGTCCGGGCCGACCAGTGGCGCGTCGGCGAGGCTCGTCGCGTCGGCAACCTTAGAAGTCCGGTGGCTACTATCGTCCCTCAATGGATCGCCACCATCGGATGGAGGAGGCGATCCTTTTGACCACGGCGTTAGGCACCACGAGCCCCGGCGAACTTCAGAGCTATGGCGGCTCGAAGCGACCCACTCGCTTTGCTCACGACAATGCAAAGCGCTTCTTCGTCTCCATCGGATACCCCCCAGGGGTATGTCGACCTAGTGGGCCTCCATCTTCGGCGCGCAGCGCAAGTGCTTGATAATTGGATGCTTGAAGCCGAGTGGATCTCTGGGAGGACTTCGACACTTTTCTTCTCACCTTCACGGCGAAGCGGGGCCACTAGGTGATCTGGTGAACCTCAAGCAGGGCGCCAGTCGCGTGGATGACTACGGCCGCGAGTTCCAGCGCTTGCTTGCAAGAGCTCCGCGCATGGCCAGGGCTGACCAGGTGGAAACCTTCACCGCTGGGCTATCAAGAGCAATCGCGGCCGATGTTTAGAGGAAGCGCCCTCGCGATTTGGCGGGCTCATCTGCCGCCGGGATGCCGAGCGCAAGGAACTATGGTATGGCGGAAGCGACCGAACTGGCGGGCCTCTGGCCGTACTTTCATGCGGCGTTCGTGACGGCATCCTGTTCCCTGGCGCGATCGGCGGGATCTTTGCCGTAGCGTCGGTTAGTGGGGCGGACCTTCTCGGCGTCGGGGCGGCACCGCTGAGGACTTCCGCCGAGCACTTCCCTGTTTGGTGCGGAGCTAGCAAGCGGCCCGCCGGTGTGTTTCTAAGCGCCTCCTCGCCTCGGCTTTCCAGTAGTGAGTTCGGCTCGTGACTGACCAGCTGGCCAGAGAAAAGCCAAGGCACAATGCTTTCATTGTGGCGACTTCTATTCCGGAGGGCATCGTTTGTGGCGCCTTTTTTGCGATTGAGATCTGCGATCTTGGTATGACGAGGACCACACATCGGCTCACATCGATGGCCATCTTGGCGATGAAGAACAGAGAACCTTCTTTATCTATGTTGGGCGCTTCGTGCCCAAGCCGGGGAGGTACTATGTGGCTGGTGTTCTTGATGAAGGGATGCTCTGCTTATTGTCTTATTGATAGTGGGAGCACACAACTTCCTCGGCGAGTCATCTGCGGCTCATATTGATATGGGGCAGCAACCGGGCCTTCCGCAGCACGTTAAAGTGGCCAATGGTCATCAGCTTCCTTGTCTAGGGTATGTGCCGAATCAAACTTTCAGCATGGATGATCATTCCTTCACTGCATCATTCCTGGTTATTCCTCTGGACGGATTCGATGTCGTTCTTGGTGTGCAATGGCTTCAGACATTGGGCAATATTCATTGGAATTTTGTTACTCTCACAATGTCCTTTCTGTATACCAGCAAGACAGTGCTACTCCAAGGTCTTACCTCTTGTCAGCACCCACATATTCTGGCTCTTTCCGATGATCAGCCCTGTGCTGCCCTGCTTCGAGAGTTCCAGGAAATATTTGCCGAGCCGCATGGGTTGCCCCGAACCGCCCTTGTAATCACCGCATTTGTCTCAAGGAGGGCACGGATCCGGTGGTGGTGCGGCCGTACCGATATCCGTATCGCCAGAAGGATGAAATTGAGCGCCAATGTGCTGTGATGCTCAACCAAGGTATTATACGGCATAGCCGCTCACCCTTCTCTTCACCAGTCTTGTTGGTTAAAAAGAGTGATGGCTCTTGGCGTTTTTATTATGACTCAAGGACACTTAATGCTCGAACAATCAAAGATAAATTTCCCATTCAGTAGTGGAAGAGTTACTCGATGAATTGCACGGCGCCAAGTTCTTCTCCAAATTGGACTGCGGTCGGGTTATCACCAGTGCGTATGCGAGGAGATATCGAAAAGATGGCATTCGCGCTCATCATGGCCATTATGAATTCTTGGTGATGCCGTTTGGACTCTCCAATGCTCGTCAACATTTGAGGCCCTCATGAATGATGTCTTACAAGACTTTCTTCGGAAATTTGTTACGGTATTCTTTGGCGATATCCTCATTTACGGTCGATCGGTAGAAGAACATCGCAACATGTGAAAGTGATCTTGACGTCTTCGCCACCATAACCTTTACTTGAAGCAATCCAAGTGTGCCTTTGCTCAAACTTCGATTGACCTATTTGGGTCACATTATTTCAGATACAGGGGTGGCGGCTGATCCTGACAAATTGTTGGCCGTTTCTGCTTGGCAGCAGCGCTGACCTTCTACCATCACGGGACTGCGGGGTTTCTTGGGCTTAACAGGTTACTATTGGCGGTTTATTCACAAGTATGCTGATGTTGCTGAACCGTTGACAACCATGTTACGTCGCAAACAATTTTCATTGGGCCTTGACACGAACTTTTCAACTACACGGGAGTCCGGCCAGCCCAACCAGACCACGGCGGACAACCATCGGCGTCTCGATCCATGGCCTGACCGTCGCGATCGCCTGGCCATGGTGGACCTTCCGGGAAGTGTCATACCGCCGCAGATGTCCCAGTCGATCCGCCAAGCCGAAAGCGTGCTCGTCGCGATCGGCAACCTTGGGAGTCCGGTGGCTACATGCGTCCCTCAATGGATCGCCACCATCAGATGGAGGAGGCTGATCCTTTTCAGCACCGGCGTTGGGCACCCCGAGCCCCCCGGCTTGAACTTCCGAGCTATGACGGCTCCGACGACCCACTCGCCTGGCTCCGGCAATGCAAGCGCTTCTTTCGTCTCCATCAGATACCCCCACAGGAGTATGTCGACCTAGTGGGCCTCCATCTTCGCGGCGAAGCGCAAGAAGTGCTTGATAATTGGATGCTTGAAACCGAGTGGATCTCCTGGGAGGACTTCTTCGACACTTTTCTTCTACGCTTCACCCGGCATTCAGGGGCAGGGCCACTAGGTGATCTGGTGAACCTCAAGCAGGGCGCCAGTCGCGTGGATGACTACTGTCATGAAGTTCCAGTAGCTTGCTTGCAAGAGTTCGCGCATGGCGGGTCGACCAGTGGAAACCTTCACCGCTGGGCTATCAAGGGCAATCGCGGCCGATGTTTAGAGGGAGCGCCCTCGCGATTTGGCGGAAGCAATCTGCTTCGCCCGGGATGCCGAGGAACGCAAGGAACTATGGCTGGCGGAAGCGACCAGTGGCCGAGCCTCTGGCAGACTACAGCTGCTTCAGCAGAGGCGGCACATCCTCTGTTTCTACCACTTAGCGGGCGGATGTCGCCCTGGCGTCAGGTGGATCGGCTGCGGACCTTCTCGGCGTCTGGGACGGCACCACCCGGGGGACTTCCGCCGAGCACTTCCCCTGTTTCGGGCGGGGCTAGCAAGAGCGCCGCCGGTGTGTTTTCTAGCGCCTCCGCCTCGGCTTTCAAATAGCAAGGGTTCGCTCACGACCAATCGCCGAGAGAAAAGCCAAAGGCCTGTGCTTTCATTGTGGCGACTTCTATTCCAGAGGGCATCGCTGTAAGCGCCTTTTTGCGATTGAGATCTGCAGTACTGACATGGACGAGGACCACATCGCCTCACATCCGATGGCTATATCGACGATGAAGAACCAGGGGAACCTTCTTTATCTATGTTGGCAGCGCTCGTGCCCAAGCCAGGAGGTACTATGTAGCTGGTGTTACTGATGAAGGGATGCTCTCTGCGCTGTCTTATTGATAGTGGGAGCACACACAACTTCCTCAGCAGTCATGCGGCGGCTCATATTGATATGGGGCAGCAACCGGGCCTTCCGCAGCACGTTAAAGTGGCCAATGGTCATCAGCTTCCTTGTCTAGGGTATGTGCCGAATCAAACTTTCAGCATGGATGATCATTCCTTCACTGCATCATTCTGGTTATTCCTCTGGACGGATTCGATGTCGTTCTTGGTGTGCAATGGCTTCAGACATTGGGCAATATTCATTGGAATTTTGTTACTCTCACAATGTCCTTTCAGATACCGGCAAAGACGAGCTACTCCAAGGTCTTACCTCTTGTCAGCACCCACATATTCTGGCTCTTTCCGATGATCGACCTCAGGCTGCCTTCGCTTCGAGTTCCAGAAATATTTGCCGAGCCGCATGGGTTGCCCCGAACCGCCTTTTGTAATCACCGTGATTTGTCTCAAGGAGGGCACGGATCCGGTGGTGGTGCCGCATCGATATCCGTAGACGCTGAAGGATGAAATTGAGCGCCAATGTGCTGTGATGCTCAACCAAGGTATTATACGGCATAGCCGCTCACCCTTCTCTTCACCAGTCTTGTTGGTTAAAAAGAGTGATGGCTCTTGGCGTTTTTGTGTCGACTACCGGGAACTTAATGCTCAGACAATCAAAGATAAATTTCCCATTCCCGTAGTGGAAGAGTTACTCGATGAATTGCACGGCGCCAAGTTCTTCTCCAAATTGGACCTGCGGTCGGGTTATCACCAGGTGCGTATGCACGAGGGAGATATCGAAAAGATGGCATTCCGCACTCATCATGGCCATTATGAATTCTTGGTGATGCCGTTTGGACTCTCCAATGCTCCGTCAACATTTCAGGCCCTCATGAATGATGTCTTACAAGACTTTCTTCGGAAATTTGTTCTGGTATTCTTTGACGATATCCTCATTTACAGTCAGTCGGCCGAAGAACATCTACAACATGTGAAAGTGATCTTCGAGCGTCTTCGCCACCATAACCTTTACTTGAAGCAATCCAAGTGTGCCTTTGCTCAAACTCAGTTGACCTATTTGGGTCACATTATTTCAGATACAGGGGTGGCGGCCGATCCTGACAAATTGTTGGCCGTTTCTGCTTGGCCGCAGCCTTCTACCATCACGGGACTGCGGGGTTTCTTGGGCTTAACAGGTTACTATTGGCGGTTTATTCACAAGTATGCTGATGTTGCTGAACCGTTGACAACCATGTTACGTCGCAACAATTTTCATTGGACGCCCGAGGCGGCACAGGCTTTTCAACTCCTCAAGATGAACCTTACTTCAAAGACCAGTGCTTCGTTTGCCTAATTTTTCCATTCCCTTCATTGTTGAATGTGATGCATCTAGCCATGGGATTGGGGCCGTTCTTCATTAGGAAGGCCATCCCATCGCTTTTTCAGCCGTAAATTGGCAGATCGCCATATGAAGCTAGCCGCTTATGAACGGGAACTCATTGGGTTGTCTAAGGCTGTTCGTCATTGGCGGCCATATTTATGGGGTCGCCCCTTTGTGGTTCGAACAGATCATGCCAGTTTGAAGTTCTTATTAGAACAAGCACTCATCACTCCACCACAGCAGCATTGGCTAAGCAAACTTATGGGGTTTGAATTCCAAGTCGAATACAAGCCTGGAAAGACCAATCAAGCAGCAGATGCCCTGTCCCGCGTTGAAGAAGCCACTCCTTTTTGTGCAGCCTTGTCCAGTCCTCGCTTACTGGCCGCCGAGCAATGGCGGGATGCCTGCGAGCAGAATCGGAAATCATTCGACGGTGTGCGCAGTGGTTATCCGTGCACGCTAGTTCGCTAACCACTGCTCGGCAATGATTCCAAATCTTCCGGACTTCGTAGATACACGCCACGGCAGCGAAGAAGAACACATCGTATGTGTGGCGAACAGATCACCACCTCTTGCCCTGCCGCCGATGGTTGACCGGGGAGTTCGACCACCCCGTCCGGGTCGGTGTGGCGCGTCCATGACGGGTTATTATACCGCAATAATCGCCTTGTCATTCCGGCCGATTCTTCATCCAGAAGACTCTCCATCGCCTGCGTCAGTTCTTCTATTGGCCTCATCAACGCCGGGCTGTGGTAGATTACAAGGCCAGCACTCGCCAGCGCCACAAGGCCAGCACTCTGTCCCCGGCAGGTTTGCTACAGCCGCTCCCTATACCACATCAAATATGGGCAGATATCTCCATGGACTTCATAATCCGGTTGCCCAAGTCGCAAGGGAAGACGACAATTTTCGTGGTGGTGGACAGGCTATCTAAATATGCACATTTCATCCCGCTCACTAAGCCTTCCTCGGCTTCTGTGGTGGCTCAGCTTTTCTTTGATTCAATGGTCCGTCTGCATGGCATGCCAGAATCTATTGTCTCCGATCACGACCCGCTCTTCACCAAAGGCATTTTGGCAGACCTCTTCAAACGCTGTGGCACAACATTGCTTCTGTCAACAGCATATCATCCACAAACCGATGGCCAGGCGGAAGCAGTTAATAAAACGGTGGAGATGTATCTTCGTTGTTTGACAACAGATCATCCGACCACATGGGTTCAGTGGCTCTCTTGGGCCGAATTCTGCTATAATTCTTCCTTCCATACATCTCATCGCATTGCCATTTGAGCTGGTCTATGGGCGGCCGTCGCCACCACTCCTTCCATATAACCAGGGGGCTACTGTTCTTCACACAGTTGATTGTCAGTTGACTGATAGGGATGCCCGTCAACATCTGCAGCACGCTCAAAACCGCATGAAGCAGTATTATGACAACCATCAACGCGACGTTTCTTTTGCTGTGGGCGATTGGGTCTGGTTACGCCTGCAGTAGCACCGACAGTCCTCTCTCCGTTCGGCGGCCACTCACAAATTGTCTCCACGTTATTATGGGCCGTATCAGATTCTGGAGTTGATTGGGTAGGTTGCCTACCGGCTTCACCTTCCACCCGAGGCACGAATTCATGATGTCTTTCATGTTTTATTGCTTAAACCA
Organism: Guadua angustifolia; assembly: GCA_036346375.1. Classification (NCBI taxonomy): domain Eukaryota; kingdom Viridiplantae; phylum Streptophyta; class Magnoliopsida; order Poales; family Poaceae; genus Guadua; species Guadua angustifolia. Next base: position 5,644,662 of record CM070517.1, read on the forward strand.
TACAAAGGCGAGCCCCCTCCGTCAATTCCCTCGCTTCCTTCGGATGTGGTGACCGCCTCGGAGCCATGTCAACCAGAACCACACCAAGCGGGGCCAACGCTTTGTCAAGGGCAAACGTCAACTTCTGATTCAGTGGAAAGGAGAGTCTGCAGAGGAAGCCACCTGGGTCGAAGCTACGGTCTTGCGTCGCTCTTACCCTTCTTTTCAGCTTGCGGACAAGCTGGGTGCAGAAGGGGGGGATAATGTTATAGGATATGATCAGGTTTATTACCGAAAGCATAAGTATGGAAAGGATAAAGTTTAGGAAGGTTGTGATCTGCGTTAAGCCCAACAAAGGCAGGCGCAGATAGTTTTATTCATTAGTTGGGAAGTATCTATTAGTTAGCTATTCGGTTAGGAAAATAATATCATTGTTATCTGATCGTTGGAGATCAGCTAGATAGACTTATAAATATATGAGGAAATAAAAGAAAAGGGCATGGAGTATTTTGCCGAAAATATTACCTTTTGGTGGTGCCTTCCGTAGAACAAGGCCGGTAGCACCGTTCGCTAACTCTGTCGACAGCCACGGCGGTGTCGACGTCCACCGGAGTCCGTGCTGGTCATTGGCCTGGCACGAGGCTCTATAATCTTACTCATAACAGAACAACAAACAAAATATTCACTATTTATTTTCCTTTTGTGTTGACATGGATATCTGCATTCTGTTGAAGTGTGAACTCCTATATTTCCTGTTTCATTTTAGCGAAAATAGCTGTGGCCCTTTTGTTCTAAAATACTAATAATAATACATAGCATCAGCAAAGCTATAAGCTCAAATTTTCATATGATGTGCCACTAACATATTGGAATACTCACAATAATCATTTGAATTCACAATTATGTACAAGTCATGGCACATGTTCCCTAACGAAAGAAATAAGGGCCTGTTTGGTAGAGCTCCCTCTGATTCTGATTCTCTGTTAGAAGTGATTCTCCGAGAGAAGTGATTCTGTCGCTGAAAGTGATTCTCTAACGAATCTATAGGATAAACTCTATGGAAAAACTGACTCTTTGTTAGGAGTGAATCAGGAGAAGCATCTTTTTTCAGCTCCCAGCCCCTAGTTCATTTCGGAGAATCACTTCACGGGAATCACCCTGGGAGTGATTATCAGAAAACTGTTGTTTGGCAGAGCTCCACAGATTCACTCCGCAGAAGCTGGGAGCAGAGCTCTGCCAAACAGGGCCTTAACCTTCATCTGAATTCTGAAGGGCATATTAGCATTTGAGTTAAAAAAGTTACTCTTGGCTTTCTCACAACAACTCATTCCACTACTCCAAGCCTCCAACACATATTAGGCCATATACCTTTTTCTCCATTCAAGATCGCACAGTAATATATGCATATCACTTTGTAATTTCGTTAACTCATGGGCCCAGGAACAAGGAACAACTCATGCATTGTTGTCATAAATAAGCATGTTGTTCTTGGTTGTTTCTGGTGTTTCAGCTGCAATTTTTCTATGCTAAAGAGTAATCCAATTTCCAATAGTCTGTTTTTGATGAATTTTCTGATCATTTTTTATGTATCTGTATATGCAGGGATGGTGTGAGCGAGTCTCAATTCAGCCAAGTACTGAATGTTGAGCTTAATCAAATCATAAAGGTTGTGCTATAGCATTTATTTACCTTGGGCAATTCTTGGTTTTCTAGAAATCCTTTTTACCAGAAATTTCAATACAGGCTTACAGGCATCTGGGTCAGGGGGACCTTCCAAAGTTCACAGTGATCATTGCTCAAAAGAATCACCACACAAAACTCTTCCAAGCTGATGCACCAGACAACGTTCCACCTGGTATGCAATTGTGCCATGTTTAATACAGCTGAGGGTTCTTCCCCCCAAATAACATGAGGAACTTGCATTGTGAACAGGGACTGTTGTAGACTCTGGCATTGTTCATCCAAGACAGTACGATTTCTACATGTGTGCTCATGCTGGACCTATAGTAAGTCTTCTTGACTCAAGATCTTGGAAATTGCATCTGCAGGAATTCTATTGATTTCGATCAGCTGTTCATGTTACCACTAATTGCCTAATTATGTGCCAGACATTTCTTGCCTTGTGTATATTTGGCATCCTAAATATTTGTGTGCTCTCTCTTATAGGGTACCTCAAGGCCCACCCATTACCATGTCTTGCTTGATGAGATTGGCTTCTCACCAGATGACCTCCAGAAGCTAGTTCTTTCGCTCTCATATGTGTAAGTACATGGATATGTCCAATTTTCTACTCGAATATGCTAGAGTTGGGAAGATAATATTAGTTTTGTGCTTTTGCAGGTATCAAAGGAGCACCACTGCAATATCTGTCGGTATGTTGATATCTTATATCACAATTTGCTTCCTTCTATATTCGGAAATATTACTCACTGTTTGATAAATGCTGTTTTTTCTTCTCCAGTGGCACCTATCTGTTACGCTCACCTTGCAGCTGCGCAGATGGGCCAGTTTATTAAATTCGATGAGTTTGCTGAAACTTCATCTGGAAGTGGTGTCTCTTCGGCATCAGCAGGAACAGTTCCAGAATTGCCGCGGTTGCATGCTGATGTCTGCAGTTCAATGTTCTTTTGTTGAGGTGGTCTTAATCGATCGGTGTGCAGCAGGGCTAACATTTTTTGTGAAGAAACCTGATAACAATGTTAGGTAGTGTTTCTTAGATCGATTCAGATGGCATCTAGGTTGGGTAGGGAGCAGTTTTTGATATCTTTTTGGATGGTATAGTGCTCCTAATGGTATAGCAGTCGGTGTTTGAGGCTATTGGGATCAGGTTCACAATATCATTTCGAAGCCGAAAACCGTTTTCGCGAGAAATCGTTTGAAAATCATGAAAAACCGAATTTGACGAAAAACCGCTCGGTTTGTGAAAAACCCAGTGGTTTTTGGAGAAAACCGAGCCAGGTTGGAAAAATAGGGGAAAATTCAAAAAAATTGGAAAAAATGCAAACAAAAAATATTGTAAAATTTGTAAAAAAAACAGGGAAGGCTAAAATTGAGTAAAAATGTAATAAATATATAAAGAAGGTATGTGAAAATACGAAAAAAATCTAGTATGATTTTTGCTATATTTTAGACAATTGAAAGTTGTAAATTTGGATTTGAAAGCTAGATTTGAAATTTGCTTTTTTGGATTTTGTCTGGATTTCGTTCGAATTGCCGAGATCTCGTCGAGATTTCGGATTTCGATCACCTCCAAAATATGATCCAATATTGAAATTTGAAACCTTGCATAGAAGTGCAAAAATAAATATTTACATAACCACATATCAATACTATTCATATATCAATACTATTTACATTTCAATATCTTACAGAGATTGCTTATGTAAATAATTTGCAAAAAATTGTTTATGTCAAATTGCATGTGGCACAACAAAATATTGCTGCAACGAGAAATAAGCTTTTCAATATTGAATAATATTAACATAATAGAATATACTATAGCAAGATAATTTATGTGTATACAAATATCGCTACTTGAATAAATAGTAACAGTTTTAGGTGTCGTTCATTGCTACTAAATATACTTCAACAAATATTGTTACTAAATATAATTGAATAAATATTGCTACTAAATATATTTCAACAAATATTGCTACTAAATATACTCGAACAAATATTGCTATTTGGCATACTTGAATAAATATTGTTACTAAAAATGTGTAAGTAAATATTTCTACTTGACATACTTGAATAAATATTGCTACTTGATATACTTAAACAAATATTGCTATTAGATATAATTGAAAAGATATTGTTATTAAAATATGTTGAAGTAATTATTGCTACTTAACACGCTTGAATAATTATTGCTACTAAAAATACTTCTAATTTCTTTTTTGAATTTTCTAATTTCTACATTTTGAATTACTCAAAAACGCCTCCAAACTTCTTTTTTAAAAAAATATTCACACCAGAGGTCACAAAACAATTAATACTAATTTTACGGAATTTTTGGATAATTTTTTTTCAAAATTATCATTTTTTTTAATTTTAATATGAATTCCACTAGTAAACCGCTCGGTTTTTGTTTTTGAACCGGAGTGATATGATCGAAAACTGCGAAAACTGAGTGGTTTACCGCGGTTTTGTTAACCCGGATTGGGATAGCAGTAAACAGTTGACGCTTGATCGAATGTATATGGATGAGTTCTGGACGCTAACTTTGCAGCATATGTTTCTAAGCCAGCCATCAGTGAGATATTTCATATTATTTAGTATTTGGGCTGCCAGCCAGGGTTTAAAAAACTGAAATTTGAGATTTGCGGTACAGTTTTCGTAAAAACCGCGTAAAAACCGTAAAAAACCGAAGAGTTTAAAAATAAAAAAATTTTGGATTTTTTTTGAAAAAATCGAAAACCGCGTTTTTTTCAAGAAAAACCCGCTCGGTACCCGACCATTTGAATGTTCTTCAAAAACAGTTTTGAGCGGTTTTTCAACGAAGAAAAAAACTATGGTTTTTCATGAAAAACCGCTTACATAAATTTTTTCAAAATTTTAATTTTTTAAAATTTGAACGGTTTTTTATTTTGAATCGGAACGGTAAGATCGAAAACCGCGGTTTTCGACGGTTTTGCAAACCATACTGCCAGCTATCAGAAGACTACAAATCGATTATTTGCTAGTCTATGCTATTGCGTACAAATATGTGCACCCATTATTTATGTATAAAAGGCATAAAATTTAAAGTATCACTTGGATAATCTTTGCATTGGATCACATCTATTTTGCTCGCAACGCGACGTGGTTGCAGCCCGATTGCTAGAATGTGGCTGCGACATGATGTAGCATGAAGCCATGAACCCTTCAATTAAGCCCTTGGTGTGCTGTATGTAAACAAATTTTCGTCTGATCTAATCCCGAATTTTCGTGCTGTTACAGGCGGTAACTTCTGATAATTATCCGACGTTCTATAATTTTTTCAAGGGCAAGTTGAATTTTGTGACCTAGATTTGTTTGGAGATGTGTATACTAGAGGTGTTGGATATTTGATTTGATGGACGAAAATTTGCCTTGCATCGAAGCTCAAGGTGTTACATTACGGCGACCTGTATAATTAACTCAAAGTAATAACAATAACATAACTATTACTTTAAAATAATTGTACTGATTTCAGCATATTAGCTAACAAAATATCAGAAACATCCGATACTTTATCGGTTAATACACCGTATTCAGAGTGTTGTACTAGAACAATAATTAAAAACTGAAATGAAAAATTATTACAATCCATTGCTATATAGGCTACAAGTCCATTAGTACAGTTTTAGGCATCATATCATGTACAACAAAAGTTAATATACATAGATACTAGAATACCCATTGAATCGACGGTTGCTGTTGTACAATCCACTACACCCAAACCTCTTAGTAGTCCTCATAATCGTAACCTTGCAAGTAATCCATACCCCCACCCATCCTCAATTCATTTTAATAAAAACTAACCGTTGACTGTAATTACCGAGCAATACTTAATACCTAGAGTACGGCTATTCGAATAGGTTTTACACTCTGCAGAGATTATACACTTGCCCACAAGATACAATCATACGCCACAAATACTAACAACTATAACAAAGTCTTTCCAATGCTCTGTCTAAACCCAGTATTACCCGCTGAGGTTTTAACATTGGTAAGGCTGATTACCACATTCAGGGCCCCCTCTCATGCCATGTGATTCTACTCGTGTACCCGGAACCCACATAACCACAACAGTTTCAAAGCCTAGATATAACAAATTAATTAGTTAGGTCTGTCCCATATCAAACTTGTGGCTGTATGAATGACTCAGTTCAAATGCTTGCAAGGTTAAGTCCTTAATTGACTAAGATAATTAAGTCTAAAAAAATCACCATAACCATGAATCACCAAATAACATAAAAAGCAATGCAACCACCCAAATGCCACATTAGTCCACCATAATGCTTGCCACTTACCTCAGTCTAAATTATTTTACCACTTCAGTTGTTTACCATACACCACGTGCCATCAATGATATTGTGTGACAACATTTGACACAAAAGTTAATAAACATGTTCCATAGTTCATTAAGTAAGATTAACCTTTTCACATAAAATGATGACTCATTGCATGACTAAGCATACTACTTGCATTGTAACTAACCATATTGGCAATAGAAAACTACCAACTAATATAAAATCATTCTAGGGTGACAAATGAAATATGACATACAATATGGCAAAGTGGATATATTCAATTTGGATAAATAGCTATACCCAAATTATTTGAAATAAGTAATAATTAAATTAGTATGCAATACTTTAAAACAATATAATGTTTAAATATGGGTTCAATATGATCAAAGCACAACTTGCTTCAAAGAGCTCTGGATCCTGCTCGATCCTGCTCGACCTTGGTCTTGGGCTGGCTCCTCTCTCATGAATTCCCTAGGCACTTCAACATCTATGCGAAACGAGCGAAAAAGTAATAAATACCAAAAAAAGAGAGTAAACTAAACTCTAAAAAATAAATAAAATTCACCATTACATAGAGCTCAATTTTACAAATTTTTATAAATTAGAATTACCTCAATCGGAGTTCGTATGAGGGAGAACGAGCTAAATAAAATTGGAAGTAAAAGAAAAATCAGAATTAAATGAATTATTTTTGAACTAGAAAATAACATTTGTGATGTCATGCTAACGTCAGCACAGAAATCATTTTCAGATGAATTTTTTTAACGAAAAAACTGAAATATGACGTCATGCTGATGTCACAGGACATGTGGCACAATCTCGGCTTGACACGTGGTGCAACCACAATGTGACACGTGTGAGACACATAGACTTGGTCCACAGTTCGACTTGGGTTCACGGTAGACTCGACGCACTATACACATGCACCAGCTGACGCACGGCTGACATCAACGAACACGCGGCACGTCGCAGGCATGACACGCGGTGGCCTCTGACTTGGCAGCTAAGCGGTGCAATCCGGGCCATCCACCACAGATTCAACGGCTAAGACTAGTGGCAGATCCCAATGCGACGTGGCATAATCACGACCGTGTGATCCGATCGGATGGTCCATGCTGGAAGATGAAGTCTTGAAACATGAACGCCACGATGATGACACATGGCGTCATCCTGACTGTTTGCACAAGATCAAACGGTGGCTCCAGTGTGCGGGAAACAAAGCGATCAACGACTTGGCTGCCCCAACGAACAACACATGGTGCACATCCACCACTCCAAACAGATCCAACGGTCCACACTAGGCGGCGGCAGACCAACTGACGGGACACATAGTGGAATCCTAAGCAAACATAGCAGATCTAATGGCTATGGTGCGGCAGCGCTAGGCTTATTGCGGGCTTAACACGTGGCAGGATCCTAGCCACCCATTCACTATCCGACGGCTCGGGTTTATGCGCACGACGGTGAAGCGGTGAACACGCAGCACAACGAGGATTGTTGATGGAAGATCCGACGGCCAAAAGCTCCATGAGCATGGCGGTGCTGCACGACGGAGATGTCTTACGGATATGAAGGTGAGGACATGGCCAACGACAAAAGGAAGCATCTCTAACAACGTTATCAGGCGCGCCCGATGCGTCTTGGTGCGGTGAACACGTTGAGACCTCGGTGACGGCGAAGAAGCAATGATGATGATGGAAATGGCGATAGAATACGGTGGAGGGCGATGGAACTACAATGAGCAAGCACGAGCAAACAACGGCGACTCGAGCTTGATGAGCTAGGGAAAAAAGGGTGGCACGTCTCGAGCTTCACGATGCGCTAGGCGATGCATTAAATAGGTGGCTCGGGAGGCATGTGATGGTAGGATATGGAATCCAAGATTCCTAGAAAAATGGCGACGCGACAGATACGATTGCGATACATCGAGGTGACGCGGTTGCATCCCAGTCGAACACGTGGCAAGCTGAAAGACCATGTGGAGGTCTATCCTTGTGTGTGATGAGTAATTGACAAGAGTTGAGATTGGTTTGATTTGAAATTGAGTTTGATTTGACTTGGATTTTTGATTTGAAGCAATTTGAGTGTTGGTTGCTTTTCCTAGTGCTACCGGCCTGGGGCGGTAGCACCGAACCTTTGAGCGATATGATAATTGATTAATGATTTTGGGATAATCATTGAATATCTTTGTGAGCATTGCTATGTGAAAGGTTTTCCTTGTCTTTGATGGTTGCAGGACGACGATGCTAGGACATGGTGAGGCGGAGGATGACCGGGACTAGGCAAGGAGCGTCAGAGGTCCAGACGATCGGGAGATTGTTGGAAGATAATCGGAGACAGAGTCCGAGCAAGCCAAGAAGATAAGGAAAGGAGGAGATGCTAGTTAGATGCCGCGTGGATCAAGGAAGGCCGTCGGATTGCGGTCTAGTTGATAGATTAGCGGGTCTAGGTAGTATGCTTTGAAACCATTCAAGAAAATCTGCTATGTGTGTGGGTTTTGGATTAGCCCTTGCATGGCTGTGTGAGTGGGTTAATCCTAGCCCTTGGATGAGTGCTCTAGGGTTGAGGAACTCATCCAAGGGTGGTAGGTGGCCCAAGAGTAGTATAAATAGGGGTGGAGGGGTAGCCTCCTCTCCTTGAAGGTTTTAGAGGTTTTTGTGCTTCTTTGAGCTTCCATAGCCTCCAATCCAAAAGATAGGCATGAATTCATGATTTGACCATGTGCAGGTTTGTAATACTTTACACATAGTGAACCCAATCTCAGTTGAGAACTCAGAATGTTTATCACTACTCAGATATTAAATCTCCAACATTGGCAGCTGACGAGTTGTGGTGTTCTCGACTGTTCCCTACCCACTCTCAGTATACCAGTTATACCCTGACTTCAATGTACATCGTGGTACGCATCTCACGACTTTAAATATAGTGCCCTTAACCTTAACGGTTTTGCCCCATGGGCCTTACTACTCTTGCTAGCCTCCTAGATCTTACCGGTCTTGCCCAAACAAGCCTTACCGGTCTTACCGGTCTGACTTTACTAGTATGCCTCACCAAGCCCATATTGATCTTACCAGCCTAGCTATCTAATACATATTAGTTGTGGAGATAATACACTTTCATTGGACAACCTTTTCTAGTCGTTTCCCACACACTATACTATTCATTGCCCGAGTGTAGTTTGTTCAACCTTATATTCTAGCATATGTAGATTGTCCCACTAGCAACACAAATATCCATAACGCTGGGTATACATACATACATACGTACGTACGTATATATGTATGTATATATATATATATACACATATATGTATAGAGACACACACACATGCTATTCTATAGCTGCGTGTAGTCTATAAGCCATCCACCGACCGAGCTCTATACTCCGCACACCGAAACCAACTAATAATTTGTTTCAGTAGTAAATTGATATTCATACGATTGTAAATTGATGTTCATTTCGTAGTAAAATTTGATTTATGCGACATTTATTAGTGAGACTTATACCATATTGTTCATCTCGTTGTTAGTAATCTACTAGTGGAATTTGTTCGTCAATCCGAGCTGCGAATACAAAGTTATGGCTAAAAGAAAGAAAACATAGATTCGTGTACAAACTAGTACATGCATTTGTTAGTTAGTTGGCCACGGTTCTGATTTCAGTAGTAATGCATTTTAATAGTAAATCGATGTTCATACAATAGTAAATTGATGTTCATTTGGTAGTAAATTTTGATTCATGCGATGTTTATTAGTGAGACTTATATCATATTATTCATCTCGTCATTACTAATCTATTAGTGAAATTCATTTGTCAATTGGAGTTGTGAACACAAAGTTATGGCTAAAAGAAAGAAAAAATATATTCATGTACAAACTAGTATATGCATTTTTTAGTTAGTTGGCCACGGTTCTGATTTCAGTAGTAATGCGTTTCAGTAATAAATTGATGTTCATTTGGTTGTAAAATTTGATTTATATGACATTTATTAGCGAGACTTATATCATATTGTTCCTTTCGTCGTCAGTAATCTACTGGTGAAATTCGTTTGTTAATCGGAGCTATGAATAAAAAGTTATGGCTAAAAGAAAGAAGAAACAGATTCATCTACAAACTAGTAAATATTTTTATTAATTAGTTGGCCATGTTTTGATTTCAGTAGTAATATGTTTCAGTAGTAAATTGATATTCATACAATAGTAAATTGGTGTTCATTTGATAGTAAAATTTGATTTATGCAAAGTTTATTAGCCACTGACTGAGCCCTATACATGAGTTATTTCTAACATAGTAAAAAACATAAGTTGCAGTAGTAATACTGTATGATAGAGACAGTTAATTAGAAAATCATAATCTAACAAATATAAGTTATGTTGAACAGTCTGATGGTAATTTTTTTTTAATTTTACAGGATTCATTACTTTTTCTAGTAGTCTTGTGGAACGTGGTAGTTTTAATGCATACATTGTCGACGATTAGATTGTATGTTTTGGTCAAGATGGAATAGTCTAATCTATGCATAAGCACAGATTAGCGATATATATACACTTGGCAAAAAATAGAAGTACGACCCAAAACTACCATGTTTCGCAAGACCGCCAGAAAAAAAGTCATGAATCCCGTAATGTTTTAAAAAATTTACCATTAGACTGTGTTTAACGTAACTTATGTTTGTTAGATTATGATTTTCTAATTAACTGTCTCTTTCATACAATATTACTACTGCAACTTATGTTTTTTACTATATTAGAAATAACTCATGTACAGCTCGGCCAGTGGCTAATAAACGTCACATAAATCAAATTTTACTACTAAATGAACATCAATTTATTACTATATAAATATCAATTTACTACTGAAACGCATTACTACTGAAATCAGAACGTGACCAACTAATTAATAACAATGTTTACTAGTTTGTACACGAATATGTTTTTTCTTTCTTTTAGTCATAACTTTGTATTCGCAGCTCTGATTGATGAACAAATTTTACCAGTAGATTACTAATGACGAGAGAAATAATATGATATAAGTTTTACTAATAAATGTTACATAAATCAAAATTTACTACCAAATGAACTTCAATTTATTACTGTATGAACATCAATTTACTACTGAAATGCATTACTACTGAAATCAGAACTGTGGCTAACTAACTAACAAATGCATGTACTAGTTTGTACAGAAATCTGTTTTTTCTTTCTTTTAGCCAAAACTTTGTATTCGCAACTCAGATTGACGAACGAATTTCAACAGTAGATTACTGACGATGAAAGGAACAATATGATATAAGTCTTAGTAATAAATGTTGTATAAATTTAATTTTACTATGAAATGAACATCAATTTATTGCTAAAATGTGTTACTAGTTGGTTTTGGTGCGCTGAGTACATGGCTCAATCAGTAGCTGGCATGTAGACTATGTACAGCTATAGAATAGCATGTATATATGTATATGTATATGTATATGTGTGTGTGTGTGTATATATGTATATATGCACATGTCACTAGCTCCATTCGTTGGATGAGTTATTTCAACACATCAAAATTAACCACCGCCGTAGCAGTTCATCAACAATTCAACATATCCATAATCAATTATTGCATCAGTAGTTTATTAACAAACCATCTTTGCAACCGTATCCGATTTATGGTTTTCTTAAAAAGAAAATTTTCAATGCAATGGTAATATCACATATGTGCAAATATATTTGATTGAAATTAATTAAATATGATCAAAAGATTGCTTGCCTGAGTTTTGGTAAAAATATTTGTCCTTACTTAGTTGCTAACGAAGATCACCGGACGGATTAGATTTAACTCCTAAAATTATAAAATACTATATTTTAGGTTTCTAGTAGATTTTTGCATGTTTTATGATGTCCAATCCCTTTCTTAAAATTTTGCTATTTGACTTACATATAATGCCCTTTTTAAATTTTTGGATATTTTTTAAATCTACTGTCCCATTATTTAAATGCCTGCTAGCTTAGATTGATTAGATTTTCATTAGGTATATTTAATTTGGATGATGCATGGATCTTGATAAAATTCTTCTCCCTTTATATATATATATATATATATATATATATATTCTTTTTTTCTTTTCTCCTTCTCCAGACTGATCCATTTCCTCCATTCCTCTTCTCATCCTCTCTCTCCTTCATACTCCCTACCCGATTTGGACATGCTCCCCACTCTGCTGCCACGGTTCCTCTTCTCGTCTCTGACCTGCTGCCCACCTCCTCCTTGCTTGCCGTGATCTGGCCCTGCGACTATCCCTCTTGACCGTCCTCAGCTTCAGCCTCCTCGGGCAGCTGTGACTCACTTCAACACCCCTGAGGGCCTCATCACCCTGTGGTGTCATCCCACCACCGGCTCCCCATGGCCATTGTCGCCCTATAGCACAACCCTACCACTGATATCCCGTGGTCTCGGACACCAACCTCTAAGGTCATGGCCGTCGGCTTCTACGATCTTGGCCACTTGCCTCTACTCCAGTGCATGGTTGTTTTCTCCCCTCCCTCATCCTTAACTTATTGTTTACCGATTTTTGATTCTTAGCATGTGATTGTTGTATGATTGCATACATGAGGTTTGTATATGGTTAATGATGAAAATGCGGGTTGATTGCTATGGATTTGGCAGTGCCGTGATGACACTGGGAGACCTCCCGTACATTGGAGGGTGCAGTAGGTCTTCGAGCACCTGCAACGCCACCTCTACTACGATCTCCACTAAAACCTAGTCACTTTACTACTCTAGCATTTGATTTTGATCTCCTATGTCCATGCTATGTTTTCTAATGTTGATAATGGGATATATGCATTGATTCCTACCTGATGGATGGGTATTGGGAGGATGAGGGTTGTGCTAGAGAAGATTGAGAGGTGCTAATGTTGATAATGGGATATATGCATTGATTCTTATCTGATGGATAGGTATTGGGAGAATGGAGGCTGTACTAGAGAAGATTGAGAGGTGTGTTGTGCTTCTGATTCTCTGGTTGCTAGGGATGGATGGTGGCCGACCTCTTGGTCCTAGCCCTCTTGCTCTTGGCCTCCTTCTTGCTCTTAGTATTCTTGGCCTTCTCTTGCTCTTGGCTGTTTGTGTCTTGGTGGCTTTAGGGTGGTGTTCTGTGGTGGCTTGGTTGGCTCTAAAGTTATGGTGGTTTGTGGGTGCTTCACCCTAGGAAAGGATATCCTGAGGGAGGTTCTACCCTGTCTTTTTACTGAGGGAGCATTATCTTTTTACTATATGAGATTTTACTATTTACCATGGGATATCTATGAACACTATATATGCATGGCTATGGCTACCCGATGTGTACAGGTTTGATTTATGACGAATGATGAAACCTAAATTTATGCAAGAGGTGCCTGTTGGTGATATGCCCTAGAGGCGATCATGTGAGATGATTGTATCATACGTCTATGTTCATGTACTTATCAGTTCTATGAATAAATGTCACTCCTTTGTTCATTGAGTATGACTTAATTGTGAAACATATTGGTTATATGATATTATTCTAAACGATCCCTGGTTACATATCATTACGTGGGACAATAGTGATCTGACCAGCACATATATTGATTGATGGTAATGTTTCACATACCATAGATATGGAGATATCAAATTAATAATGTGGGCACATGTTAGAGAACATGGGGTTGGATAGACCCGTTCCGAGACACTGATGAGATTGTTATCTTAGAAGTACCATCAGGGTGTAGTCTCGAGTGGTATACCTATACGATCCTTTGACCTGAGATTCTTATTGATTCTCAGCATGCGTAATTGTATACTTTGGGGCTATCAAACGCTTCTCCGTAGCAGAGGAGTTATAAAGGTAGCTTACGGGTATGCCATGAAGCATGACGTGAGATATAAGAGATCAAGATGGAATTTGCCCCTCCTCGATAATGGGAGAGATATCTCTGGGCCCCTCGGTGTGGATGGATAAGGAAAAGTGCATGGCCATGCCAAAGTGATTAAAGTGTTAATCACGAATTATATCAATTACATTGACGAGTGAATTTGTCAAGCTATCACAAGGGTGGCACGCTTCTCACCTTAAGCTTGACTGATATCATGTGGCAAAAGGATCTTATGTGAGTGTATCAAGGTTCAGCTGATTTGATCATTGTGTACATTAGCGGGTCAATATGTGTTGCTAGATACCGCTATTGACTTGTGGTCTGGGAAAGGGTTCTTCAGGACCGCGGCCGACTTGTACATGAGCCTAATGGGTCACACACTTAACGGGTTGGATCATGTCTGATGGATTGGATTTATTAGTGGGTTTACGTGGATTTGGATCCTCTGACATCTTAATGGATTTCTACTATAGAAAATCCATTAGCGTGAGTCCTAGTGGGCTTCTATCATAGAAGGCCCGTTAGTGCGCTCTATATAAAGAGGGCGTGGGGGCGTGCAGCAACGAGGTCTCCCCCACCACAAGCCCTAGCCGCCGCCGCATCCCATCGCCTTAAAACCCTAGCCGACGCTGGGTGCTAGCTACCACCAGCGGTGATCCCACCCCGGACGTGTGGATACCGCAGAGGCGTCATCGCTCTTGCGTTGGTGCTGATCGATTCAATCGGCTACATCAACTGTACGACTACAACAACGTTGCTGTGACGGCGATCCGCGACAAGGAGAAGTTGTACCATAACGTGTTTGACTACGAACAATGCTTCGAGCATGCGGGGAGGCTTCACCCACTCTACTTCTGCTGCTAACGTGCTCCAAGGGTAACGCTCCATGATCTTTAACTCACATGCTTCCTGGGTGTTCACGGTAGAAATTTTTTTGTTTTCGGCTAGCATAGCACCGCGTTCTCCTTCAGTGCCGACTAGCCCTGGACAGTCTAGTATCTCGATAAGCATTACCAACTCATTCAGGTCTGATAACAACTCCTTTTTAATCTTTTGAGTTTTTAATTTATTTGCCTTTCAATTATAAATGCATGAAAGATTAACAATTTTCAGGGATCAAGGCCAAGATCAACATAAGCTTAGTTTTTAAGAAATTCAAACATTCTTGTAATATTTCTTCTTGATGTATTTGGATATTTATATAAACTTCCATGTAAACAATTTGTATGACTTTGTTACTAATGAATAAGAATGAAGATCACACTATGTTGATTACTTTAATTATATATGTTATTTATTATGTTGACGATCTCATTTGCATTAATAACTTCTAGGTTGTATTCATACACCATAAAAATCACCTTTGTGCAGTCAAACTCGTTAAGGTCATCTACAAGGTTTTAAAAAAGGCTAGAGCTAAGACCTCTTGGACCAGGATCTACACATCGGAGAAGAAGCAGCTAAAGATTCTTGGAGTTAACTCAAGTCTAGGCTTCAACTTAAAAAGAAAGAATCAAAACTGGCCTCCTTATCAACCCCATGGGAGCGTCTCCGCCTTTTTGTCGCCACATGTAGACATCATCACTATTGCCTACAACTTGCTGCCACTGCCGTGAGGAGGAGAGCTGACAACATAGAGTCACTGCTATCAATTGATTGAAACATGTGCCTTTGGACCAATGGCACCTCGTGTGGAAGCCACATCATCATCACATCTAAAGTTGCCTTCGTTGCAATTGTTCCTTAGTTCGCGAATACTTCAATTTATCATTTATGAAGTGGCGACACAATCTAGCCTAGAAATTGGTAGAGGTTTTGCAAAAAAATCATGTATAGGGGACAAAGTGGTGAAGAAGGCTACCACATTGGGTGTAAACGATGGTGTGGTTTTTAGGTTTAGTGTAGAGAGAAATGAGAAAGGAGAGATATCTCGTGGGTTTAAGAGGCACATGATGGGTGTTGAGGTTTTTTTAAAATTATGAAGACATAGTGGGCCCACTTTTGAAGGGGATAGACGAAGCCAAATATTGGATCAAAATTTGAGAAACTAGCTTTGTTGCACGACATTACCTCTATTCTTTTTTACTTATCGTTTTAGATATTGACATAGTTTCCATACACACATCTAACTATTACTTTTTCTAGTTATATGTTAGTAAACATTATAAAAAAACATAATGATATGAATGTATATTTGATAACCAATCTAGTGATATTATTTCTACGTGACAAATCCAAATTCTTTTGTCTATATTAAGATTCAAAATTTAAAATGTTGGCTGCACGCATTCTAAAACTACATTTAAAAAAGAATAGAGAGAGCAGTAACTTCGAAAACTTAGCTCCTCTCACATGAAGGGTGAGGCTAGCAATTACAGCTCGTTTAGTTGGGGGGAATTGGTGGTAGGGAATGGGAGTTCAAGGGGAGTCCCTTGTTTGTTTCGTGGGACAGGGAGTTACACAGGGATGAGGAATGGGAGTTGATGGGAGGAATTCTCACCGATCTCTTTCCACGGAGGATCCTAGTAATTCATAGCCACGGCAGGGAGTTCGGTGCACAATGACAAGATTACCCCTGTTTTTGGCGGCAAATCGATATGTACGCAGCAAAAGCCCCATGCCCGCCAAAATGATTGGGTAACTGTGCGCCAAAACTCATTCTACGCACGAAACATCCGCAAAAGCAGGCAGCTCTCTCTCTCTAAATTGGTTCTTGCAGTTGTGGATTGGGGCAAAAAGCGACGCATCTCCTTCTCCAGTAGAGCTCCTTTCTTCTCGTCTCCCTTATCTGCTTGTTCTCTCGGACTGCAACAACCAAGGGTGAACTTTTGCCTTTTGTTTGCAGATCATTGCTGTGAGGATGGGTTCAACAAGTGGAAATTCAAAAGCTCCAGGTGCCGAGATCTCTACACTTCTTTCATCTATTTATGTAGATGTGTTACTCTAGAGATGTATGTATGTTAATGATTTCTTGTTACAGTTTGCTAATGCATCTGTGCGTGCATCAAATATGTATATTTGTTTAGGTTATTTTTATGCCTAAATCTGCCCAATTGGTCAATGACTGAATTGTTTATTCTCTCTATGATGGTCATGATTAATTGCAGTACAGAGTCGTCTTCATATCAATATTAGATTTAGATCAATTTACTTTTGGCAATCTGGTGTTCGGGATAAGCATTGACCAAAACTAAAACATTCATTATTAGATCTGGACTCTTGGTAACCATCTGCTAAATGAGATAAAATAACAGTCACATGATGCCTTTTAGTTATATGTTTTAGTTTACCATATTTACATGTGTAAATAAATATGTTTTGGGTTCTTTTGTTTTAATAGCTTGTACACACAGAATGGCCAGTGATTTCATCACTATCAAAATTCATCATGGGGGTTCATTTACAAAAGAAGGAGCACTTTGTTATGAAGATGGTCAAGTGTCAATTTTTAGAAAAATTGACAGTGAGAGAACACCCTTCTTTGACATAGTAGACATGGCTAAAGACGTAGGGTTTCAAGATGGAGATAAAATTTTTTATACAACCTTTGGCTTTGAAATTGAAAATGGTATTGATCACATTCACGATGACCAATCTGTTGGAAAAATGCTGACATATGCAAAAAGAAGTGGCTTCATTGAGCTGTACGTGCAGCCTCATAATGCACAGGCTGCTCCTACAAATTCAAGTGGGGGACCTGCTAGTCAACGTAAATCTGAACAGGAGGTATAACACTATTTTTTGCATGGTTTTTTTATTTCTTGAGTGTATATGTGTGATCCCTGTTGTCATGATGTGATTGCTCATTTTTATATCATTGTATGTACATATAGAGCGTATCTTATTAATGCACGTCGATGGTGGTATCAGTTCTCTCTATAAATAAAACACTAATCCAATCAAATGGCACTCTAATTTTGTTGACAGACATAGCCCGCCGACCAAACAACCAAAATAACCTAATCTTGTGGCAGACAATGAGACAACGTAGAGTGAAAATATTGATAATGCTGTATATGTTGATGCATATCTGGTTTGTGTTAATTAAGAGGCGTCAATTTAGAATTGTTCAAGTTAGGCAGCCTTCCTGGTATGACCCAATTGTGCGGTCTCAAAATTTGAGTAACATTTTCACAAGTGATAGAGAATGCATTGACCAACTACGGATGGATAGGGGCTGCTTTAGAGTTCTATGTTCTCTAGTGCGAGAAATTGGTGAGCTAAGAGATACTAGGAATATGAAAGTGGAATAAATGGTTGCTATGTTTCTGCACATACTTGGGCATGATCAAAAAGACCGGGCTATACATATGGAATTCTAGCGATCATGTAAGACAATATGTCGAAGTTTCCACAAAGTTTTGAAATTAGTATTGAAACTATGGGGTGTTTTGCTCAAAAAGCGTCAACCAATTCCTGCCAACCACGTGGATGAAAGGTGGAAATGGTTTAAGGTATGAACTAAATATTGGATAATTAGAACATTTTATATGAACTAGATCAAATGATGATTTAACTAATAATACCTTGCGCTACAGAATTGTGTAGGTGCCCTAGATGGAACATACATAGAAGTTCATGTGCCCATCAATGATAAACCACGATACCGCTCAAGAAAAAATGTTGCAACAAATGTTTTAGGTGTATGTGCACCAGACATGCAATTTATATATGTATTACCTGGTTGGGAAGGATCAGTAGCCGATGGAAGGGTGCTTCGAGATGCTTTATCTAGGTCGAATGGCCTAGTTGTTCCTCGTGGTAAGAGTTAAATATGAAAACAAAAAAATTATTCGAGGTTTGTTTATAGCTATAAATAATAAAAGATATATATACTTTTAATATATAGGTTGTTAATACCTTGTTGACGCTGGATGCAAGAATTGTGAAGGATTTCTTGCTCCATATAGAGGTCAACGCTACCACCTGCAGGACTAGAGAAATCCACCAGTGAAAAAAGAGGAACTATTTAATATGAAGCATTCATCCGCAAGAAACGTGATTGAGAGAACTTTTGGATTGTTGAAGATACGCTGGGCTATAATTAGGAACCCGTCTTACTACCCTATAGATACACAGGTTGACATAATTTTAGCATGTTGCTATCTTCATAACCTCATAAGACAACATATGGGCTCCTCTGATCCATTTGTATAAGAATTGGATGCTTTCATGCAACAACAAGAAGTAAATGGGGATACCATTCAGTCCACCAAAACATCATCACAATGGAATGATTGTAGGGACAAGCTAGCGGATGAAATGTGGAATGCTTGGAAAGCAAAAAGGCAATCTAGATAGAAGTTACTAGTCCATATATAGTCACGGTTGTTAAGTGTCATTTTTAAATGGTTAATCTGCTACTTGTTTCTTTAGTGACACTCTGTAGTGCTATGTTTCTTCTTTCTTTATTGTCTTGGAAGTTCCCCTTTCTGTATAGCATCTTTTGATAGGAGACCTTGGTGACTATATGAACATGATATTTTTTTAATATTTAATACAGTACTCATTAATGCAAGTATGTGGATCTCATTGCAATTTGCATCAACTAGCAGAGTAACAAGGCAAAAGATACTAAATTAATAGCCAAGAAGAGAGACAAGAGAACATGGACAACAGAGGAGGAGAAATTGCTAATTGATATTTTGTATGACATGAATGATTATGCTTGGAAAGTAGATGTAGGTCACAAGTCTGGCTATCTCACATTCATTGAGAAGGAAATGGCCAAAGTACTGCCAAATGCAGAGTTGAAAGCTGATCCCCATATCAAGTCTAAAGTGAAGATTCTAAAGAAGCAGCTTTCATATATTTTGGAAATTCAACAAATTGGTAGCGGCTTTGGGTGGGATGATGAGAGTAAGATGGTAGTTGGGGATAGAGAAACATACATGGGATTGGCAAAGGTATGTTACATTTTGAAATATTTTAATTGCCAAATAAGCATAATTGCCAAATAAGCATTTTGTTCGTTATTGTTTTATTTTTCCTGAAAATTCATTTCTTCTGTAGTCTCGTGATGGAGCAACCGCCTTATACATGAAACCTATGGTGAACTTTGAAAAGCTATGTGATGTTTATGCTAGTGATTTGGCCAAAGGCGGGAATGCTAAAGGTCCTGGAGAGGAAGAAGTGGTAGAAGGTGAACACACTTCAGATGAAGCACATCTAACTAGTCCATCTGTTGCTGTGAGTGATGCACAAACAAAAGATGACAAGAATAAACCATCAGCTGGTAAGCGAGGGCGTAAGAGGGTGTATCCAGATAGTGATGGTCTTGAGACGGGGTTTGTTGGCATAACTAACTCACTTGTAAAGTTCTTGGAATCTGAAAAGGAGAATGCAAACACTATGGTTGGCATCGGCAAGGCACTAGTGCATGGAGTAGAAGTGCAACAGCAAACATCGGCCAATAAATCTAAGTTGTTTGAAGTTGTCAAGAATCTACCTGGATTTACCATTGACCAAGTTGTGATGGTTGTTCGCATCATTGGTTGAGATCCTGAGGATATAGAACTTTTTCTTAAAATGGAGGATCCTTACAAAGTTGTCTTTGTTAAACAGGAGCTTGAGGCAGCGAAAAAGAAAGCGAAGGATGCATAGAGATTTCAATTCAATCATAGCAGTATATGTTAGGAGATTTTGAATTCATCAGCTGAACATTTTGCTTTGTCACTTGTTTTTTCTTTCAAAAATCACCGATCCAGCAATACAAACATTTTGTTTCTTTACCATTGTTCTGTTGCCATCATTTTGGTCAGTTCTATATAAGTAACCCCTGTCAACTTGAGCTAGAGTAGAAGAAATGTGTTGCTTGTGTTCTTTCAATTTGAAAAAGATACCTAAACAGGACAAGGGTAAATTGGTAATGATGATGTTAATTCCTATGTCCAAACCCACAAACCAAACGGTGGACAAGAATTCCTTTTCAAACTCACTCTCTTAACTCTCTACAATTACCAAACAAAGGATTAGGAGTAAAAATCAAACTCCCTCCGCCAACTCCCAGCTCCAATTCCCATGCCCCTTCCCATCGCTTGCCAAACGAGCTGTTAGGGAAGTAGGCATGGGCGTTAATTTTGGTTGAGACTCGTACGCAAGAATTTCGAGGGCCGTTTGATCGAATCTGGACGGCTAATATCTTCTTCCTAGCTCTAATCCACTCCCAAAACATTGGCTGCCTCCCCCTCCCCCTAACCGCCACGACCGGCTCTCCGCTCTCCCTCTCCGCCGCACCTCCCGTCGCCGGAGAGCTGTGCCGGCACGCGTGCCTATCCCCTCGTGCCGTCATCTCCTCGTCCCTAACCCTCGGCCCTGCTGTCTCCGCCGTTCCGGTGCTCGGAGAGGCAGTAAGCACGAAGGCATGTCCGGCTCCGCCCTCCACCACCACGGTACCACTCACACCCACCCCCTTTCTCTTTCTCACTACCCTTTACAGTTGCGCACATGCCCACGTCGGCTCCGTCCAATTTTAGGGTTTCCTTCTGGGTGGCCCAGCTGCTCCGCCCAGTAGAGGGGCTACACTGTGAGGCGTGCGGGGCCGGGGACTGTTCCTTACA
This sequence comes from Guadua angustifolia, assembly GCA_036346375.1. Lineage (NCBI taxonomy): Eukaryota > Viridiplantae > Streptophyta > Magnoliopsida > Poales > Poaceae > Guadua > Guadua angustifolia. The sequence continues at coordinate 5,666,070 of CM070517.1, forward strand.
TTCGTTTGTAGATGTTGCTGAATTCCGTATACACGAACGTATGGATGATAAACTATGGAATGAAATCCTAGTTAGTTAATAGGGCTGAGGACAAATGGTATGATGTGGAGAATTGAACTGCGACGTCCGTCATCTGGTTGTGCCTCATCAATTATTCCTTCCATTATTGGTTCGCGATAGAGTATGCGATGAACAGATCAGAAAATGCAGGCTGATGTAGTGCCACGTCATTGGCTGAGAAGAGAACATTACAGGGATAGAAATACATTTTGTCACCTCAAATGTAACTGCTATGGTGCTGATAGTGGTTGGTTCTGTGATTGTGATTGCCGGGTTCTTATTGCGAAGAAGAGAAGAGCTTGATTTTACTATTCACAACTGCGCATCTTATTGATTATTGAGGACACACACGCGCGCACGCGTGCGCACACGCGCGCGCGCGCACACACACACACTTGAGGTTTATGGGTCTCATGGGCCAAGATTCTAGAACTCTATAGTCTATACGCACATTTAACACCCCCCTTCAAACTCAAGGTGGATCAGAATGATATGATGTATTGAGTTTGAGTAGATGAAACCGACATTGTTCCTGAGAAGCTTTAGTGAAGAAATCTGCAGCTTGAAGCTCTGAGGGTATATACTGGAGGTCAATGATTGACTGCTGACAATGAGACCTTGTGGATGAGACTGCAGAACTACTGTGTGAAGTCCACCTCCACTTTTGAAATAGCACAGCATGCACATTGGAGATGGAAAGACAGGATTGTGACGGAGACACTACCAATGAAGATTGCATTGGCGACAAGATCAGCAAGCTGAGCAGAAAACTGTGTCGACAATGCAGAGGAAACAGAGGAAGAACAAGTGACACAAGATGGCCATGGGCTGCTAGATAGAGTGGTACTTGCTTGTTTGGGTATGTAATCAATATGCTGGCTGTAATGTTGAGAGGAAATGGTATACGAGTGGGCCTGTTTTGTTTGTTAATCAAGGCAATGGTTTTAAATTGTAATTGGCCTACATTTTGAACGGCATCTTCTTCCCCTTCTTCCCTGAATTGCTTTCCCGAATCTCTCAATTACAGCTTCGTCTTCACTAAGTTCTTCCAGATCTGTTTCACTTGTTACACACTTACAGTCACCTAGCAAGGTTACATTACTTGGTTACTTTTCATGCCCATCTTATGCATATATGTTCAGGATCATTATAATTTTTTAACTTGCATTCTGTACTGAAGACCATTGTTGGCATGCCACTGCATTTTTCATAAGAGCTTACTAATTCTGGTGTTATAGCCCTTCTATGTCTACAAGAAACCTAAGGTGCAATTCATTTTTCTTCCCTTTTCAAAGGCCTTCTTGTGCCCTTTCATTTTGCATAAATTAATTATATATGCCTTATCAAAGTGGGATATGTATGTGCTGACTCAATATGAATGTGCCATTACGGCACTAAGATAATTGTTTTTTCCACTCATACCTATATAATGTTTATTTCAAAGGAGTGACTGTGGTACTTGTGTTTGTATTTTATGCACTTTACATGCACTTTTTGGCACCTTGTGGGAGTGGAACGAAGTGGAAAAAATGTAGAGGGAATAAAAAAACTGATAAACATTTTGTAATGAAAAGTTGATTCTACCATAGCTATCCATATCTCCCAACTTATGTACATCTCTGTTGTGCACTGCAGACTCTCCCATCTTAATTTTTTTTTGTTCTACCCTTATTCACTGAGCTTCTTCTAAAGAAATAACTAATGTTCAAGTGCTTTTCTTTCCAGGGGTTTCAGGCAGAACAATATTACCTGCATATCATGGAGATTGCAGATTCCTTCTGGGAGCTTGTTTCTTGAACAAATTGCCTACATTTGGCCCAATGAGGGGGTCTTTGGTATGTGGTGCTAACCCCAACAACCATAGGCCAAGAAGTTCGGATATGACACGACAACAAAAGGGTGGATCATCTCGGTGGAAAAGTAAGCCAGACCAAGAAAGAGATGACTATGAGAGCATTGATGAATTTGATAACGATATCATGCCCTCCAAAAATGGACCACCCATCTCTTTGACAAGCAATTCCCATCCTCAAGCGACATCCATCCCAGGGGAAAGAGAGAAGGAGATTGTGGAGTTATTTAAAAGGGTTCAAGCACAGTTGCGAGCGAGGGGTAAAGGCAGGGAAGAGAGGCAGCCTGAACCAGCAAAAGTGCAGGGCGAGAGGGGTAGTGTTGATTCCCTTCTTAAGTTGCTCAGGAAACACTCAGTGGACCAAAGAAGGAAGAGCAGTGATGAGAAAGAACAGAATTTTGATCAAACAAGAAGCAATGATTATGGAAACAAACAAAATTCAAGCATCTTCAACACAAAAAATGACACTCAGGAAGAACAGAAGAAGCCACATCCTGCATTTTTCAAAAGGCCAGCTTCAAATTTTAGGCGAAGATCCCCTGTTCCTGGAGTGAAGTTCCAGCCTGTTATCAGTACTGATGCCAAACCTATTGCCAATAACGTCACTGATGCTGTACAGAAAGCTAGGGCAATTTTGGAGAAGAAGACTGCTGCACATGAAACTAACTCACTTTCTCCATTTGAACCCGACTCTGTAATACCACCAGAAAATCTATCTTTAGATGACATTGATGTTCTTTCAGATGATGAATCTGATGCATTGGATACTGATGAATCCAATGGGGAGTATCTTGAGCCGTCTTTAGAAAGTCCTAATTTTACAAATATTGATGAATCTCATGCTGAGAATCTGGAATCTTGTACGGGAGGTCCTGCTATAAGCTCTTTGAAGGTCACAGAACTAAGAGAACTTGCAAAATCTCGAGGGATCAAAGGCTATTCCAAGATGAGGAAGAACGAGCTTGTTGAAGTACTGAGCAATATAGCTTGATCCATTAGTGGCACTGTCAATTTGGCCTTCTGTCTGACCCTGGGCCCGTTATTTCTTCACTTTGTCTTGGGCATATGCATCTTGTTATTCCTATTTTGTGATCAAGCCCTTTTAGATAAAAAATTGTGACGAGCAAGGTTTACTTTGTTTTGTTCTGTGCTGATCTTATTCTTGCTCCTTTTGTTACCTACCTTTTTGGTTAGTTGAATTCTGCGTTGAGTGGAGTAAGCTAGGGTGTTTGTTTCTGTGACACTTGTACTGTTGTTTTTCTAGGTAATCCTTTCTCAGAGTTGATCCCTGGATTGGTTAGCAAACTAGTTAAGTTGTATTTCATGCGGATTATATTCTGATGCATTGTGTTTTATTGTTCTTATTTTTGGTAAGAGGGTTTGTGTTCTTTATCCGTCTCCGTTGTAAATGAGCTTCATGTTGGCAACTCCTCTCTAATGGCGCATGCTTTGTATCGATAAAAATATACTATTTCCTAGTGCAGTTTTTACAAATATAAGGGTTTGCAATATTGTTCCTTTATCTATTTTTTTGACGTGGAGCATTGCTATTTCATTAAACTGCGTGCACGGCCAAATTGTCGCCACCGCACCCAGTACAAACTCAGGGAAACGGTTAGTCCGGAGTCTAGAGGATCTGGTCGATGTTGTCACATGCCTTCGGGCAGAACTCAACACGGTGTTGATAAACAAAGAAAGTCTAGTTAATGCTCTCAACTTTGGTTAAAAGTCCATCAAACATATCGAGCAATAAAATTAAATATTTAATCCTTTGAACTTTGTAATCTGCTTCAATTCTAACCTATTTTTGTATAATGATATTGTCCGTATTGCGCAATAAGTTGTTTTTCCGTATATGATAATGCGTTGATCAAGTTAGGTTAATAACCGATGGGGTTTATATGGACTTTCAACCATACTTTTATGGCTGTCGGCCTTTATAGCTCACTTCCTCTCTATTTCGATTTAGGAAGCTCATGTGGCCTCATTAATGATTTACCTAAACTTACTCAGCGTTCCATTTTACACGGCAAAACTATCACTTTATCACGTCACATAGACAACACTACTATACGAAACTGGATAAAAGTATTATTGAAGTAGATTATAAAATTTAAAGGGTTAAATGTTTGGTTTTACAGTTCGAGATGCCAATCAAATCTTCAAAGTACACCCGAAGTCGGCAACGCTTTGCTTTAGCGCCAGGGCATCGGTCTCGAAGGTTACGCTGTCCATTCCAGGTTCATTCGCCATCCTAACCGGTTTGAGAAGCTGCTACCAATTTGCCCAGATTGGTTTCTACTCCATTAACGGAACCCCATCCACACCAGCCTTTCTCGTTTCTACCGACCTCCTGAGAAGGTCCGTCGGTGTTTCCTTCAGCCACCAGCACCACATCAAATCTATTTCTCCATTTCCAAGATACCTGCTACAGTCTCCTTTGCAGAAGGCTTGGCCCCAAAGGCTATGTTGCCAAGCGTTAGGGAGGGGGGAGGGGGAGGCACATGGGCCCAATGGAGGTGTAGCCCATTCGGCTATAAGATGGAACCAAGGATGGCTCAAACATAATTCGGTTAGCCTAAGAAAGAAAAGGGAAAGCACAATTTGGCCAAGACAAGAAAGGAAATAAAGAGATAAGTCTGAATAGAATTTGGAAAGAAAAAGAGTCCAACTCGGATTTCTATAATAGCCGGTCTTAAAAGGGCCATAATTCTCACATACGGACTCGAATTAAGATGTTCTTGGATATTTTTGAAAGCTTGGAACATCATCTCTATTTCACTCCATTACGACAAATTCAGAATCGTCTTCTTTCTATCTTTAATCGGGATGACAAATTTTAGCCTACTGGTTGGCCGAATTTAGTTTAAAGTTGTAATCACTTTCTATCTCTTGAGTCCAAGTCCTATGGGGGTGTGTGTGTGAGTTTGGCCGTGCGTAAGCACCAATATAAGGCGTAGGTGTATACCCCATGTAACGATAGACCATAAATAATATTTTCAGATTGCAAATTGCGTCTATTAGTGTTACATGCTTGTTATTCCTGTAGAGAGGGTAATTGGGCGTTGCTTCTTCATAGATCATTCCGTATTTCCTTTGGGAATTGAGAAATTGATAACATCTGCTTGGTGGTCTCAGTGGATTATCAGCACACGTGTGATCTTGGCAAATCAAATAGTTGCAAGTCCATTGCATTTGGTAGTGGGGGATCAACTAGTATTCACCCAAGAGTGCACAAGCTATCTTTGATCCTATGCTGTGAAGATCGGGTGCTCTGTATCATCTTGGTATCAGAGCATGGTTGGCATAGTAGGATTATTTACCCTTTGTTTTAGTTTTTGATTTCTGCCCTATATTAAAAATCACACAAAAATAATTAGCCATTAGTTTCAATATGTTATTTAGTGAGTTTGGTTATGTTTTGATCCATGAAAATCATTGTTTAGTTGCTGATTATTGTTTCCTTCACATAGTTTTAATCTCTCAATTCTGTCTAGTTCGGTATTTCGATCATAAGTCTCACATACAAACTCTTTTTTTTGTTTTTGTGCTTTTTGGAAACCTTAAAATGAGCTCTATAGAAACCTTTTGGCGTTGAGCTCTAATTCCACCTATAGATTAGTTTTATCTGGCCGTCAAAGTTGCTGCATCAAGTTGTTTATCCAATCTAGATCAGTTCGGTATTTTGTTCACAATTCTCGCATCCGAACCCTGATTAGGATAAAATTTGACTTTCCTAGAGTTGTGAGAGAATAAGGAGAAATCAACACCTTCTAGATCATTTAGAGCCCTTTCAAATCACCCTAAAGCTTGAAGTCTATCTGTCAAAAAACTACTAGCCGTTATAGGCAAGTTTCATCTGCTAGATTCCAGATTATCCTTACATCATGATGATCCTCTCCATTTGGATCATCTAAAATATACAAAAAAAATTAGCTTATGCTAAAAACCAATTCTCTATCTCAATGATCTGCTTGCTTATCCGAAAGCTTTAGGATCATCCGAAAGGTGTAGATTTCCAATACATTGAAAATCACTACCTTCGGCTTCAATGATCCGCTTCCTTGTCCGGTAGCTATAGGATTGTCCGGAATGTGTAATTTTACAATACATTGAAACATACTACCTTCGGCTGTAATGATCATCTCTATCCGCTAGCTATAGGATAATATGAACCGTGTAATTATTCAACAAATTGAAAAATACCACATTCAGCTCCAATAATCATCTCCCTTATCTGATAGCTATAGGATTATTTGGAATGCATTGACAATTTCCAAACTTATCCAATATAGTCTTGTCGACGATCGGGATCATCGGACCAGAAAAGTGTATGGGGGTTAATCGTGTATACGGGACCGGAATCGACTTCACTCACCGAAGAATTGGATTTGCTGTTACGAAGGTTGGAGGGAAAAGAAGAAGAGTGAGACACAGGTAATAGCTCTACTCCAGTCTTGCCCAGAGGCGGAGAATTTCTGTCGGGACCCGAATTTGCAAATCCGGACCCTCTGTGTTTCAGCACTAGTCCAGGATCACGCTAGTGCACACAGTTTCAACATCGGTACATATCACAGACATATCCAACGAAATAATAAGTACTTTAATTAAAAACCCAAACTATTTGATCGACCTTATGGTCAAGTTACAAAGATACGCCTCGCAGGGCGAAGACTTATTAAAATATTCAAATGCAGCGGAAATAAAAATAAACTCGTGGCGCCAACCAATTTGCCACGAACAATCGACCGGCTCGCTCCTAGTTTGTCGGCTCCTCTGATACTCCTCCTCTGGCGGGGGTTGCGTCTTCTTCAAGCTGAAGTTGTGTTGTTGTGGGGTGAGTACTTTGAGCACTCGACAAGTCATGCATGAGAATGTAATTCTAATATTCTACATGCATGGCTTAGTACAAAGGATAGGCTATGGTTCATGAGCGATCTGACATTTCAAATAAGCAATAATAGATTGCAAAGCGATAAAAGCGATAGTAGGAATAGTAACTTTCACAAGCATTTCAATTGTAATTCATTTTTCCATCCTAAGTCAAATTCATCATCACCAACCCAAGCATTTTCCATCAACAATTCATTTTTATGAAAATCTAACCCTTGGCCGTAATCATGAAGCGATGCTCATTCAGTGAAACACGGCTATTCGAATAGGTTGTACACTCTGCGAGAGGTTATACACTTTACCCACAAGATCTGATCAAATACCACCAAGGCAAATAACAATGAACGAAGCCTTTCCAAAGTTCGTCTAAACTTCGATCTTGCCGCTAAGGTTTCAACCTTTGGAGGGACTGGTTACCACACCGGGGCCCCCTCTTGCGCCATGTGAGTTCTCATTCCGCTTCTCAGGGCCTCACACCACCACAGCAGTACCAAAGAATAGATTTCCCAATTTACTCATTAAGCCCGTCCCATTCACGGAGCTTGTGGTGTCTGAGAGACTTCAGTTCAAATGCTCGCAAGGTTAAGTCCTTAGTTGACCGAGGCAAGACTAACCAAGTGTAACTCAAATGTCCATGTCCAATAAAACCAAATCGACCGCCCGATTGCCACTCTTGGCCCACGAAACAATCTTGCCATTTGCCCAGTCTAAATCATTTTCCCACCGGTTCTTTACCATTTCACCACGTGCCATCATCAACTCAATAACACATGTCTCATTCACAAAGCGTGTTCCATATCTCATTAAGTCATTATTTACTTTGGTGTTCCAAAATCATGAATTGTCCTCGTGGCGTGCTAAGCACACTACTTGGTCTACTCAACCCATGTTGGCAAATTATTAATGTCAACTATTAATTCATAACCTAGGGTGACAAAGGATTCATGGCCTACAATTATATATGACAAGGTGGCATACAGCAACTAGGCATTTAACTAATCCCAAAACTTATTCAAAATCATTTCTATCAAATTAGCATGCAATAGTTTAAATCAAAATAATTTTCTCTAATAGGTTCAACATGATCAAACACAACTTGCCTTAGGAAAACCCTTGTCCATGCTCTGGACCTTGATCTTGAGTTGATGAATCTTTCCCGGTTGCATCACACAAGTTATCGTCTACGCGAAACGAAAGAGAATGCCAAATAAACACCAAAACAAAGAGCAAACAAACTCTAAAAAACAAATAAAATTCACCAATAGATAGATCTCAATTTTATAAATTTTTGGAAACTTGAATCACCTCAATCGGAGTTCGTATGAGGAGAAACGAGCTCTCGGAAGATTTAAATCCTGAAAATTCATTAAATTGGAAATCGATAATATCGAATTATTTTTATAAAGAAAATCCGAATTATGGCGTTCTTGGCGTCGACCTGAACTTAAGCGGTGCGACGCGACCGTGGTCCCCAGAACTTGTGCCACCGAAATTTGGGCCCTCGGCGACTCGGTGACAACTCGGCGGATGATTGCGCCACGCAATGCCACGCCCGCGCCATGCAAGCGCCACCTCGGCAATGTTGCGGCATGTTAAATCACGTGGCGGTGAAGCATCACGCCCGTCTTTCGGCGCGCCGCGCCCTAGGGTCGCCGGCGGCGAACAGCAGACACCCCTAACTCACCTTGTCGTCGCCAATCTCTTGGCGAAGGATCTTAGGTTCGGTTGCTGGTTCGGCGGCGGCGCGGCTTCTTCTCCGGCGGCGTCGACCTTCACGACGTTCCTTCCCCCGGCTGACGCTTTGGCGAGGCTAACACGCAGCGCAGAGGCGCCTTGACCGCAGCGGATCGTTGGTCCGTCGGTGATCGAGATGATGGCCATGGCGGCTAATCGGCGCGGAGAAACTTGCGCGGCGCCGAAAAAGCTCAAATTGCAGCGGCTTCTGGCGGCGGTTCGAGCTAGGGTTTAGGTCCTTGGCTCGTTCTGCCTTTTGCACCGGTGCTCCTTTATAACGGCAGCGGCCGGTTAGGCAAGATTCGCGAAGAGTTAAATGACTCTGACGGAATTCAGCGATCGGCTCGAGTGCGTTGAGGACAACGCATGGATGGCGTGCGTGGTGATCGGAGGCTCGGTCTTCTGGCGTGCGTTAGAGGCGTCAATCGCGCATGATAAAAACCATCGATGGTGATCAGCAGCGTGATAAAACTCGAGAAAATCAGCGGGCTCTTGCGATAAATGGGCCACCGTTCTTTGTTCAAGCATAGTTTTCTCAAGATTTTCAATTAAAATAATTTAGGAAAATAATTTCATTTATTTAAGGCAGTAGACATATTCTAAAAATTCCAAGAAAAATCTCAAAAATACTTTGAGGCATTATGGACTTAAATAAAATATTTTTGGCAAAACTTTATTTTAAATATTTCTTTTTATAATTGTTTCTTAACAAAAGGCCATATATTTTAATTCAAATAAATCCAATAAATCTCAAGAAAATCCAATTAAATCCAGAAAAATCACAAAAATCATAAATTGCATTAACATAATATTTAATAATTGAAAAGCCAAAAATTGGGTTGTTACAAACCTCCCCCCTTAACGGAATCTCGACCCCGAGATTTAAGGCTGACTCGAGAATAGGTTTGGGTATTCTGCCTTCAAATCCTTTTCACATTCTCATGCTACTTCGCTCTCTGAATGATTGCTCTACTGAACTCTACAAAGGCGAACAGACTTGTTTCTAGTTCTATGCTCCATCACATCCAAAATTTTGATCAGCTGCTTTTTTGTAAGCCAAATCCTCTTGCAACTATATTGCTTCTAACGACGTCTGCTCTGTTAGCACTCTGAGGCACTACTTGGGCTGCGATACCTAAAATACATCATAAACTTCTGCTAATGACTAGGGCAACTCCAACCGATACGCAACCTCTCCTCGGCGGCTTAGGATCTTAAATGGCCCGACATACCTAGAGTCGAGTTTCCTTTGACATGGACCCTTTTCACGCCTTTAAGGGAAGTTACTCTGAGATACATGGAAACATTAGGTTTAAAACTCAATCATGACACGATTGTTGGCATAATTCTTCTGCCCCGACTGCGATGCTTTCGGCCTTTTCCCTAATCATGGCAACTTGTTCCTCGGCCTCTCCGAAATTCTCAGGCCCAAAACACTTGAACGCTCTCCCGTTTCATTCCAACTCAACTGGGTGCAGCGGACACGACAATATAAGGCTTTAGATGGTGACATCTCTGAGACTTGCCTAGTAATTATTGTTATAATGAACTCTGCATATGGCAAGCATTTCTCCTAAGACATGGCGCAAGCTAACGCACAAGCTCTCAACATATCTTCGAGTCGATTAACTCTTCCTATCGACCATCATCTATAGATGTTTATTCGGCGCTAAGTCTTAAGCGAGTTCTTATTGCCTCATGTAACTTGTTCTAAAATTCCGAGATATATTGGATACCTCTATCGGACACAATCTCCTTGGGCACCTCATGCAGTCATTCAGATCCGACAACGATCCTTTGAATACGTAGTCTTTAGTGGTACGAGATGAGCAATCTTTAGTCTAATCAATCAATAACGATTCCTTCGAATTCATATCCCTTATGATCAATTCACACTAGGAATCTTTTTAATGATTGCCTCCCATTTCCACTCGAGGATCTCTGATGATTACAACGAACCTTTAGGTCTCGACACATATCATATTGAGTATTTTATCCAATGACTTTGCGTTTTAGTTGAGACCACCAATACCTTTCTTTGACCTCAATACCTCTTGGTATTTTACGGATAAATTGAATACCTAAAATCATGGGTTTCCTTAAATATAATCGGCTTAAGATCTTCCTCTTCGACACACTAGTTCGTCCTTAAATCCTCATGGTATCATCTACTTAGGGTCTTCTTATCCAACACACTAATTCGACCCTAACTCCTTATGTTATCCTAATCGCTCAAAACTCTGTTTTCTTGGCTAAGCCTTTTTCTTTCCTTGACTTGATTTTACATTTTATCACCTTCGAACTTTCTATGACTTGATCCTCTATTGTTGGTTTTACTTAGGCGGCTATGAAACTTTGTCGAGCGATATCGATTTCGACTTCTCAAATCTTTTGCATAATCGGGTTGATCGCTCATTATCAACATATTTGCCTTTGTAGCCTCATAACTCAAACGTTGACTACCACCTTGGCCTTCTTGGAATGCCTATGGATTAGACTCTAGAATCTTTGATCATTTCCAACCGTTTTCTTTGTTCTATATTAAGGTTTGGTTGGGTAAGTATATGATTTATACTCTTATGATTCATATCTATTTCCGATGAGATAATGACTTCTTATTTTCAAAATCGAGTATTGCTATAGCTAACTCCAAGTTATCGTGAAGTAATCCTCCTCATCTTGTCTCCATTGCCTTATCGTGTATACAATCGACCTTGCTCCTTTGTGCGATTCGCATTTCAGATCATATCTAAAAACATCACCGTATATGTTGAAACTACTCCGTGCATTTGGTAATACTAAGCGCAAGTCTTGATATTAACTACTTCTCTAACCTCTGAAAACTCTTGTCATACTCTGGCGTCCATGCAACTTTTCTCATATGATCGCATAAGAGGTCTAACTATTATCGAGAACCCTTCTCTGAATCGGCGATAATCATCTTGCCATTCAGGGACTTCAAATCTAAATAACGAACTTTGATTGCTTCAATGTAAGATGACTTCTACTTTGCTTGATGCAATCCTCATCTCCTTTAGTAGTCTTTGCGTGTTTAGCAGGATTCAACTTTTTTTTTAAGAATCACACTTGTTGATCTTAGCGTCATTTACCTCTTGCTCTCGTAATAACTCATCTCAAGGTTCGCATATTCTTACATTGTCTAGGAGTATACTAGAATGTCATCTATATGGCAATCGGAAATTTTTTTATATAATCCGTAAACACCTTAGTCATCATGTCCGGGAAGTATCTTGAGGCGTTGGTCAATTCAGAGATTTAGTCAAAGCTCATACTATCGGATAAGCTTAGGAATACAATCCTATGACTCTTCAATTGATGATATCTGAGCGAAGTTTTTATCTGGAGAAATTCGATTCTCTTCTCAATTGTTCACCCGTTGTCGATCGATATTGGATATTTGTTTTCGGTCTTTTCTTCATTTAGAGCATGATTTAGTGTACTCTCTGATCTTCAATTTTTTTTCTTTTGATAAGCAAAAGCTCTCATGGTGACACACCAAGTCTTCTCAACACTCTTCCTAGTAACTTTTCAAAATGCTTTTCCATCTCGACTAGTTCCTTAGTAAACTTTTGACATAATCTTCTCACTATTGGTGTCGTACCAAACACTACTTAAGCTTATAACTTGATCTCTTAATATGACGGCATACTAGGTAATTTCTTGGAAAGGATATCAATGTATTTTCGATGGTGACACATCGTCTAATTAGCAAATTCACACTATTATCCATCGGTGGCTAACACAAGCTATCATCACTTGAAATATTTTTCTTTTCACAATCGGGGTTTTAAATCGATATACCCTCCACAAAAATAGCCTTATGCTTTGAGCATCCATCTAATTCAAGATAACGTCAAAGGTCTAAGTATCTAGTCTCATTATGCTTTGCTTGGAACTCTACCCTCTCAATAAGCCTTTGAATTCTCAATATCACGGGATAAATCTAGTACTGACTAAGCACTTGCGACAACGACAAATCCTCCGGTTAACAAGCTCAAAATTTGGGTACCACTAGACTAACCACCATTACACATGTTATTCTCGGGTGATCCATAAACTTCGAGGAATACTCTTAGAGAAACATCTAACTCATTCTTTTTCCTTCATTGCTCTTTATTTCAATACTCAGTATACCAATGTATCAACTACTTCTACTTTATTTCTTTCGACAAGAAACCTTTACGGAATTCATCACTAATCTCTTTACCTTGCAAATAGGGTTACGATATTGTCCTAAGTGAACTCATGGCTCCTAACTTCCTTGATTTATCCTTGGCGCTAGAACCCGATAGGGATAGAGTTGGTATTGACTTGAACCATTACACGATTACTTTTGAGGGCACTTATTGGCAAAATGCTTAGGTGTGTGGCAAATATTGCGAGAATCTAGGGTGAATTTTCTCTCTTGAGCATTTCGATGATGGGAAGAGTATCTTTACCTAGACGCCTTTTCCTCAATTGATTCTCTCGGCAAATTTCTCTCGCAATTTCACCGCTTCGCTCTTGGCGTTATGTATCGGACTAAGGTACTTAGGCATGTGTCGTGGTTGTAGGAATTATTTGTTCTCTCTGTGAGCATCGGTTAGCGTAATGACCTTTTGGCAACACTTGTAGCACTCAATCTTTGCTCTTCTTGTGATTCATTACTTCCTGATTCGCAACACCTCCCCTAGTAAAACAATCTTCATCATACAAGGGACCTTCTGTGGGTGATGGCCACCTACTGGTTTCTTGGCTAAGGTCGATAGGTTTAGAAGGGTGCATTTTTTTATTTCTTCACAGTGTCGTGCGTGCGATCTTCCGACTTGTCTAGTTGATAGCACTTCAAAGAACATCGTCTAGATCTCGAAAAAGGTATAGGGGTAGCATTCTTCTCCGAATTCACTATGACCATACCATTCCTTGGTGTAGCTCGAGAGATCATGAAAGCGACAATAAATTCCCTCAAGGGATTTTACGTGGGGCTTCTTGGTTGTACGATAGCCTATCCACTATTCAATGGCTACTCCTCGTGGCGGTATGAAGCATGTAAGACCTCCTTATCATTTACTTTTGAGCTAGGAGTAGCTTCCTCTCAATAGTCTCGAGCCAATCCTCTGCTTCTAAAGGTGAAACATTTCCTTAGAGCGTTGGTGGGCGAGTCTTTATGAATTCTAATCACCTTGAATCTACACGGGATCACTAATATCGAGTTCAAGATGCTTTCTTGACATTAGCTTAGTTAGTCCTATTAAATATTTGCTTTATCATTCTTGGCATCGGCTTGGTTTGAGTAATAAAAACTACGCATATCTATTGGTATCGACGGTTAAAAAATTGATCCATCCTTAGAGTTTCTATTGAGTTGGCTCTCACTGGCTTTATTGCTATCACTAGTTTGAGCTATGCCTTGGTTACCTCAAAGGGGTTAGGGAAGATGGACAATAGCATAGGTAAGGAGTAAGAATCTAACACGGGAAGATAGGTTTAACCCAATAACTTACATAATCAATATTAATAACTTGGTATGGTTGCTTATATAAGCCTAAAAGCTTTGCAACACATATTGCACACCCACAACAAGAAGAACCGATTCAACCTACACACAAAACTACCGTCTCGTGGGCGACACTCCTATCTTAAGCGACTCCCACATGAGTCTCAAGCTGCTATTTGAAGCAAGAGCCTTCTAACTCTTGACACTCTTCATTGTTCCGCTCTTCAATGAGCTTGATGATTCTTTCCTTCATGGTGGGTATGGTAGCGATGGCACTTGATGACATCTCTAAAGTGTGGTATATCGTTTTTCTACTTTAAGATAACTTAGGTAAGATTTTAACTCAATTCAGCAGAGGTAAGAGAAAGAGATTTCAGCGAGAGACAAGGAAGAATTTTTGGTAAGGGCAGAGATAGAAGAATGAGATAAGTCAAGAACACATTATTCTTCTAGGTTGGGTCTTTTATTTTAGAAAATAATTTTGAAGTTCCTAAAGAACGGCCAATCTATCTAGGGTCAAGACCTATAGTCAGTATGGCTCTGATACCACCTCTGTCGGGACCCGAATTTGCAAATCCGGACCCTCTGTGTTTCAGCACTAGTCCAGGATCACGCTAGTGCACACAGTTTCAACATCGGTACATATCACAGACATATCCAACGAAATAATAAGTACTTTAATTAAAACCCAAACTATTTGATCGACCTTATGGTCAAGTTACAAAGATCGCCTCATGAGCGAAGACTTATTAAAATATTCAAATCAGCGAAATAAAAATAAACTCGTGGCGCCAACCAATTTGCCACGAACAACCCGGCCCAGGCTCGCTCCTAGTTTGTCGGCTCCTCGATACTCCTCCTCTGGCGGGGGTTGCGTCTTCTTCAAGCTGAAGTTGTGTTGTTGTGGGGTGAGTACTTTGAGCACTCGGCAAGTCATGCCTGAGAATGTAATTCTAATATTCTACATGCATGGCTTAGTACAAAGGATAGGCTATGGTTCATGAAGCGATCTGACATTTCAAATAAGCGATAATAGATTGCCAAGCAAAAACAATAGTAGGAATAGTAACTTTCACAAGCATTTCAATTGTAATTCATTTTCCATCCTAAGTCAAATTCATCATCACCAACCCAAGCATTTTCCATCAACAATTCATTTTATGAAAATCTAACCCTTGGCCAGTAATCATAGAGCGATGCTCATTACCGTGAAACACGGCTATTGAATAGGTTGTACACTCTGCGAGAGGTTATACACTTTACCCACAAGATACAATCAAATACCACCAAGGCAAATAACAATGTGAAGCCTTTCCAAAGTTCCGTTTAAACTTCGATCTTGCCGCTAAGGTTTCAACACTTGGAGGACTGGTTACCACACCAGGCCCCCTCTTGCGCCATGTGAGTTCTCATTCCGCTTCTCCTGCCTCACACCACCACGAGCAGTACCAAAGAATAGATTTCCCAATTTACTCAGCTAAGCCGTCCCATTCACGGAGCTTGTGGGTGTCTGAGAGACTTCAGTTCAAATGCTGCAAAGGTTAAGTCCTTAGTTGACGAAGCAAGACTAACCAAGTGTAACTCAAATGTCCATGTCCAATAAAACCAAAATCGACCGCCCGATTGCCACTCTTGGCCCACGAAACAATCTTGCCATTTGCCCCAGTCTAAATCATTTTCCCACCCGGTTCTTTACCATTTCACCGTGCCATCATCAACTCAATAACACATGTCTCATTCACAAAACGTGTTCCATATCTCATTAAGTCATTATTTACTTTGGTGTTCCAAAATCATGAATTGTCCTCGTGGCGAGCTAAGCACACTACTTGGTCTACTCAACCCATGTTGGCAAATTATTAATGTCAACTATTAATTCATAACCTAGGGTGACAAAGGATTCATGGCCTACAATTATATATGACAAGGTGGCATACAGACAACTAGGCATTTAACTAATCCCAAAACTTATTCAAAATCATTTCTATCAAATTAGCATGCAATAGTTTAAATCAAAATAATTTTCTCTAATAGGTTCAACATGATCAAACACAACTTGCCTTAGGAAAACCCTTGTCCATGCTCTGGACCTTGATCTTGAGTTGATGAATCTTTCGGTTGCATCACACAAGTTATAAATCTACTGAAAGCGAAAAGAGAATGCCAAATAAACACCAAAACAAAGAGCAAACAAACTCTAAAAACAAATAAAATTCACCAATAGATAGATCTCAATTTTATAAATTTTTGGAAACTTGAATCACCTCAATCGGAGTTCGTATGAGGAGAACGAGCTCTCGGAAGATTTAAATCCACGAAAATTCATTAAATTGGAAATCGGTAATATCGAATTATTTTTATAAAGAAAATCCGAATTATGGCGTTCTTGACGTCCAGCCTGAACTTAAGCGGTGCGGCAATGACACGTGGTCCCCGAACTTGTGCCAAGCAATTTGGGCCCTCGGCGGACTTCGGTGACAACTCGGCGGATGACGTGACGCCCGCAATGCCACGCCGCGCCATGCAAGCGCCACCTCGGCAATGTTGCGGCATGTTAAATCACGTGGCGGTGAAGCATCACGCCCGTCTTTTCGGCGGCGCCGCAGCGGCCCTAAATTCGCCCGGCGGCGAACAGCCGCACACCCCTAACTCACCTTGTCGTCGCCAATCTCTTGTGCGAAGGATCTTAGGTTGATTCTTTGGTTCGTGGCGGCGCGACTTCTTCTCGTGGCGTCGACCTTCACGACGTTCCTTCCCGGTGGCGCTTTGGCGAGGCTAACACCACGACGAGCGCCTTGACCGGCGGATCGTTGGTCCGTCGGTGATCGAGATGATATTATGGCGGCTAATCGGCGGAGAAACTTCGGCGGCGAGAAAGCTCAAATTGCAGCGCTCTGCTAGCGGTTCGAGACTAGGGTTTAGGTCCTTGGCTCGTTCTGCCTTTGCGCCCGGTGCTCCTTTTATAACGGCGGCCGGATTGGCAAGATTCGGCGAAGAGTTAAATGGCGACTCTGACGGAATTCAGCGATCGGCTCGAGTCTGGTTGAGGGCGACGCATGGATGGCGAACGCGTGGGCGATCGGAGGCTCGATCTTCTGGCGTGCGTTAGGGCGTCAATGCGCCCGCATGATAAAACCATCGATGGTGATCCAGCGGCGTGATAAAACTCCGGAAAATCAGCGAGGAATGCGCGATAAATGGGCGACCCGTTCTTTGTTCAAGCTGTAGTTTTCTCAAGATTTTCAATTAAAATAATTTAGGAAAATAATTTCATTTATTTAAGGCAGTAGACATATTCTAAAAATTCCAAGAAAAATCTCAAAAATACTTTGAGGCATTATGGACTTAAATAAAATATTTTTGGCAAAACTTTATTTTAAATATTTCTTTTTATAATTGTTTCTTAACAAAAGGCCATATATTTTAATTCAAATAAATCCAATAAATCTCAGAAAATCCAATTAAATCCAGAAAAATCACAAAAATCATAAATTGCATTAACATAATATTTAATAATTGAAAAGCCAAAAATTGGGTTGTTACAATTTCACTATGTTTGAGTACAGGGAGGTGTTCTCTAGCTCGAGCTTCTATGGCTTGAGTGTCTATGCGTGTGTTTTGCGTTGTGATGCCTGAGTATGCTCATCCCAGGGGGGTTTTATGGCCCTCTCAGCCGTTACTGGAAACGTCCAGGATAGATTCCTAGGAGAGTGGCTTCGTGCGCACTGAAGGTGGGTCGAACTGTCCCGGATTTGCCACTCACGTCTAGCTTAACTCCACCATTTAAGGACCTTGGTAACTGCTAGTTGAATGCACAACTTGGATCCCGAGCTTGACACCTCTGAGCGAAAGCTGATTCCTTACTCCCTGGCTCAAGGTCGTAAGGGAGCCACGCGGTCCACGTCGTGGTCAAAGGCCTCACGGCTCGATCTCGAGCTAGGGGTTCGTTGACCATCCATTGACTAGGCAGGGATTTCCTAGTCCCCAACAGCTAGCCCCCGAGGCTCAAGTCGTGCTCAGGCGGCTGGGATGACCTTGAGCTTCACGATATGAAAAAGGGGACGGTCTTCTGGCTGTGCCCAGAGTTGCCCAAGCTCAAGGTCGAGGTCGGACAGAGACCAACCAAGTGACTCAACGTAATTACACCTGGCAACTCTTGGTCTTCGAAATCTTGGTACGAACACGGAAGAGCAGCAGAACCGCTCGTAATTAGGGGTGGGCATTTTTAAACCGAAACCGAATTACCGAATCGAACCGAACCGAATTAACTGATTATTTCGGTTATTTTGGTTTTCGGTTTTCGGTTCGGTTTTTGTTTTGGTATAATTCAGTTTTAAATATTAGGTTGGTTTTAAACTTTCAAAAACCGAAATAACGAATAACACATGTACAATACCATTTTATAGTATTCTTCTTAAAACCACTAAACAATTCACATGTAATAATACATTTATGCATATGTTTAGTATATTCATATGTTTTATTATGCTTATATTGTAATTACAAATGAATATTGTGTGGGTTTATCCATATTTTGTGTTGCAATATGAGAATGATTAAATCTAATTTACCTAGTGTTATTCATATTTAGGTTAGCAGAAAAACCTAAATAACCGAACGAAATATTTCGATTAATTTGGTTCGGTTTTTATTTTATCCAAGAAATTCGGTTTCCAGTTTTCAAAAACCGAATTATTTTAAAACCGAAAAAACCAAACCGATTAAACCGAAAAAACCGAATGCCCACCCCTACCCGCAATGCCTCGATTCCGCTGCCAAATCTCTGAATGCGCCTATTGAATCGTAACCAGCGCACCTTTTGAGACGCAATATCTTCTAACTTGTGACGATCAGGGCCTATAAAGCCCAAACCATCGGCTCTCCTAAAAAATTACCGAACTCCCTTGAACTTCCTTCGATCTCAACTTTTTTGGCCTTCTGCCCAATCTACCATTTTGCCCTCGACCAAGCACCAAGCTTTCCTCATGGCCATGTTCGGAAAGAGCTCTTTGTCGCTGGCCAGGATGAAGAAGCTCGAAGGTCTCGGACTACTGGACCCGGCGACATGGCAGTTGCCAGGCGGAGAGACCGAACCGCAGCCTCGAGAAGATGAACTCGTTAGCACCGAGTACTACACGCTCTTCGACTTGCGGATGCCGGAGAGCGACTTCATGGCATCGGTCCTCACACAATGCGAGATCGAGCTCGTCAATTTGGTGCCAAATTCCATTCTTCTTCTTTCTATTTTCCCATTTGTGTGAGGGGTTCCTCGGGATTCTTCTCACCCCATCTCTTTTTTTCCGTTTCTTCTCCTTGTTCTGCACAGGGAAGGACCCCGTGGTCGGGTGCCTTTATTTTCAGCTGCAGATGGGACTTCCTTGGGCCTTCCCTCAACTCCATGCTCAGGACTCCCTTGGTCCGTGGACCGAGAGGTGGTTCTACTTGAAGAGGGGTGAAGACGGCGCGCTCGCGTATGACGGATAGCCCATCGTCGGCAAGCGCCAGACCCACAGGCGAGCGACTGGCGGTCGACCAGAAGCCATCATTGCCATCCACATCACGTGCCCATGGCAGTCTCACCGGACAAGCCATTGCCAATGACTTCCTACGGACAGGGTGTTCCCTCTGCGGAAGAGGTTGCATCCGTTCTACGAGATCAAGGGTCGTGACGACCTTACCCGTGAGGGCCCGTCCAGTAAGTTCTCTTGAGCTGAAGTTCGCTTAAGTTCAAACTTGGTGTTTTCTGACAACCTTGCTCTTCTAGCAGCACCGAAGGAGTCCTGGCTGGCAACTAGGATGACGGAGATGTTCGGGAAAGCGACGTTCGACTACTCCACGGATGAACCCGTCCCGAAGAACGTGTTAAGACGGAGCGCCGAGGTAAGATGTCTTGAGTCAGGTCCCAACTCGGGAACATTTGGAGCCCGCCCTGACCTTGAAGTGTGCTTACAGGAGAACCAGGAACTGCTCCAGATGGCGAAGCGCATGCTACCACTGCCCAGAGCAAGTAAGGGCAAGCGAGCAAAAGGCGCTCCGGACGCCCGGCGGCAAGGCCTCGAAAAGCGAAGACGTCGGGTGGGGCAACCGCTCAGTAGTAAGTCCACCTGTGGTCGAGCTCGAGTCTTTGCTTAGTAGGGGGTTGCAACAGTCTTTGATTCTTTCTTTTTCCTTGCAGCAGCTGAGGGTGGCGGCCGCCGCCAGGGCCTCTAGCCCCTAGGCGGCCCCAATGGCTCGATCGCAAGGCCCTAGGTCTACCGCCACGAGGAACCCGGAGCCACCGTGGGATCCAAGGTCCCCGGCGCGAGGCGCGCGGAGAAGGGCCGCCTCTTCACCCTCGGGACGCCAAGACTCTCAATAGCCTCCTGCAAGGCGGAAGCTCGTGACTCAGGTACCTTACTTCTCTTTTGGTCGCAGAATTCCTTTTCGCCTTAACTTAGTAATCTTTCCTTGTTGCAGACCTTGAATACTCGAACTCACCCCCAACACCTCCTGACAATGGCTATCATCCAGGGTGAGTCCGAGTCCGAGGAGGAGGCCTCATACGAGCTGGTGCACCGCTTCCCCATGAGTCAGAGTCGCGTCGTCGGAGGCCCCCACAGTTGGGTTGTAGCTGGTGAGCCTAAGCACGGGCTCACCGATCCGAACAAAGATGTGGCCTCACCCGCCGCCGACGGAGGAGAAGCCGATGACACCACGGCCTCCGAAACCGATGTCTCCCGAACCAAGGCCACAGTGGGGAGTGAAGCTCAAGACGCCTTGGCCGCTGCAGCCGAGGCCGCTCAAGCCGTTCCCGTTGTGGCCGCTCCGTCCATTGAGGTTGGAGCAACCCCGACCACCGAGGCCAGCAATTCGCCGGTCGAGGCCACCAAGGAAGACCAAACCGACGACCCGGCCGGGGCCACCGCCAGAGGAGAAGCGGAAGACCCCTGACCGTGGAGGTCGGGGCCAACTTGGTCGAAGGGACTGAGCCTGAAGGCAAGTTGGGCCTTCAGGCGGACGAGGAGGCCCGAGCTGAGGCTGCCACCGGCGAAGTTGACCACACGCCGGAAGAACTCCGCCTCGGCGCCTCAACCTCGGCGGATGGCCATTCCGTGCCCGGGGCGCCAAGCAGCAAATCAACCGGACCCCACCACATAGATTTCGAAGACAGGCTTAGCCAAGTACGGTACAACTTCTTTGTACTCCTCTTTTCCCTCAACTTGCCTTTCTTTGATGCGACTTGATTTCTTTTGAATCTGGTAGGCCGTTGGCCTCATCAGCCAGGGGCTTCAAGGTCTTCAGAGGTATTCTAATGCTCTGAAGATCGTCTTCGACAAGGTGGAGGAGCGGAAGACTCGCCTGCTCCAGCTCGAGGAGACTTTGGCGATTGAGCAGGAGGAGGCCGAGCGAAGGACAGCGGCCTACGTCGCCGAGCTTGCCACCCTCCAAGGCACACTGATGGCACTCGAGACAACCCACACGTCCGAGTTCAGCCAAGCCGTCAACACCGAGCGCGATCATGCCTTCAAGGCCGTGGAGGAAGAACACGCTTGGTCGGCCAAGGCGCTCGAGGCTGAGCGGGCGAAGGTGGAGAAGCTGCAGAAGGAGGTCGCGAACTAGGCGGCCACCTCGACGGAAGCCCCCGCCGAGCTCGAGGCAAATGTCGTCAAGCTCGAGGAGAAGCTAGGGCGGGCAACCAAGACGGCGAAGAACACCCTGGCCCAACTCCACGACGAGCGAAGCCGTGCCGCCAACTCCGCAGCCGAAACACTTCGTCTTCAAGGCAAACTGTCGGCTCTGAGGACAAAGGTTGCCGAGCTCGGGCAGGAGAAGCTTGCCCGCGACATGGCTGACTTGTAGCTAGGATTAGCTCTTAAGCTTTTTACCCAGTACTTGTAAAGAAAGGTTAATGAAACAAAGCCATTTTTGAATGACATGAACTTTTGTCTCTGTGTACTTGTAAACAAAGCCGAGTTCTCCTCCTGGTTCGGCGAAGCAAAGCAGCAGCAGCAGCAGGACACGGCGCCCCTCTCCTTCCCTCTGCCGAACCAGCAGAAGCTGCAGCCGGCGGCCCTGGTCAGCGAGTCCAGGCCCGAGCTACCCTGCGCCTCGTCTCCAGTCGGCGCTCCTCCCTCCCACTCACGCGGCGGCCAATGAGCGGCGCCCGGCAGGAGAGCGATGAGGGCGGCATCGGTGGTAGCAGACGGCGATGCAACTCAGCGGCCGGCCGCGCCTCCTTTCCCCTTTCACGGTGTCGCTCCAACTCCGGCCCGGCGAAGACGGCTCGGCCAAGACTTCCTCCTCCTTCCTCTCCCTTCTTGTGGTAAGTGGAGATGGGGTCAAGCTTGTGGATGCATGGTTGTAGATAAGGTGTTTGAGAAATGCCTCACATGCTCAACCCTAGTACTTGTGATTGTTTGTTACATTTTCCATGATGATTAAACTTGCTTGATTATCGAAATGGATTCTGTAGTGGTTTAGAGTCTTGATATTTGCCAAAGAGAGAGTATATGCACGTATACTTGCTACTGTTTTCCCTAATTTTCTAATTAATTTAATTCCCAGAAATAAAATGATTTATTTGAGATGGTGAAAATAACTCAACTAAAGCAAAATTGCAACTTAGATAAGGAATAGGAAATAGCATCTCCATGCATTAGTTGAAGCACACCTCACCACAACTCCTAAGAAGGCAATATATATGATGCTTTACTAGACAATCAAGCACGCCTTTGAATTATCGGTAACATAAGCCCCACATAAAGTAACTACCGTGCAGGCGTTGATGGATAAAGCGCATTTATACATCAATTACTATATAGCACACCAAGTGGAAAAGAAAGGCACGTTCCTTTTTTAACAAAATGGTTCATGAGTTCTTCCAACCTAATGTAGATATTTAGGAAACAATTATGTAAAGATTTATGGTGTTCAAATTGGAAACTACATTTCGGATGGCGAGCATCATCAACAATGAAAGGATCATCGATGAGATATATTCAATGCCTAACATGAGAACATTTCAATACAAAAGATCTTGCCACGATGTCATTGGCATCATGTCTTTGCATAGCCTATGGACAATACTAAATTAAAGGGTGATTCCGACTTGCCAAACTTCGGAACCTAGTCAAACCAAACTCAACTAGATTCACGATATTTGCTGTCAAAACCTTAGATGTTATCTTAGGGATGGATTGGCTGTCAAAACACAAGGCTGTTTTGGATTGTGGCCAAAGGATGGTGACCTTAGAAAACCCTAGTGGTGAGAAGGTGGAAGTGCATGCTACCGCAGTCCGTGATGGTCAGTTGATGATCAACAGTGTGAAAGTGGTTAATTTGGAGGATGTACCAGTGGTTAGAGATTACCCGGAGGTATTCCCTGAGGATTTACCAGGCATGCCACCAGACCAGGATATTGAGTTTGTTATTGAATTGGTACCTGGAACAGCACCGATAGCAAAAAGACCGTATAGGATGCCAACCGATGAATTGGTGGAGATGAAGAAGCAAATTGAGGAATTGCTAGAGAAGGGTTTCATTCGGCCAAGTTCTTCCCCGTAGGGAGCGCCAGTTTTGTTCGTTAGGAAGAAGGATGGAAGTTTAAGGATGTGCATCGATTATCGTGCACTTAATGAAGTAACAATCAAGAATAAGTACCCTTTGCCGAGAATTGATGATTTGTTTGATCGGTTGAAGGGAGCGGCGAGTTTTCCAAGATAGATCTTGATCGGGTTATCATCGATTGAGGATTAGGCGGAGGACATTAGAAGACGGCATTTTCAACCCGTTATGGATATTATGAGTTTCTTGTCATGTCATTTGGGCTAACCAATGCTGACTTCTTTCATGAACCTCATGAACAAGGTGTTCATGGAATATTTGGACAAGTTTGTGGTTGTCTTTATTGATGATATCTGGTGTATTCCAAGACGGAAGAAGAACATGACAAGCATTTGAGATTGGTTTTGGAAAGGTTGCGTGATCAGCAATTATATGCCAAGTTCAGCAAGTGTGATTTTTGGAAGGAGAAGGTGGAATTCCTTGGCCATGTAATGACTGCTAAAGGAATTGCCGTGGATCCAAGTAAAGTAGAAGCTGTAATGAATTGGGAGCAACCAAAGACCGTCACTCAGATCCGCAGTTTTTTGGGAATGACAGGATATTATCGCCGATTCATTGAAGGATTTTCGACGATTGCGAGACCTCTTACGCAATTGTTGAAGAAGGAGAAGAAGTTTGCATGGGCGCCTGAGTGCGAGAATAGTTTTCAAGAATTAAAGAAGAGACTAACATTTGCCCCTGTGTTAGTTTTGCTTGGATGTCTTGAGCAGTTTGACATCTCTTGTGGCGCATCGCGACAAGGTCTTGGATGTGTGTAATGCGAATAGCAAGGTGGTGGCCCTCGCATCCGAGCGATTAAGGCGCATGAAGGAAATTACCCAACGCATGATTTGGAGTTAGCAGCCGTAGTGCATGCTCTAAAGATATAGCGTCATTATCTCATTGGAAATAGATGTGAGATATATCACGGACCATAAGAGTTTGAAATATATATTCACTCAATCGGATCTTAACATGAGGCGAGGAGATGGTTGGAATTGATAAAGGACTATAATGTTGGAATCCATTATCATCTGGAAAAGCTAATGTGGTGGCCGGCGCTTTGAGTCGAAAGAGTCATAATGTGAATTCATTAGTGGTAAGCAAGCGGTGGGAGTTGTGCGAAGAATTTGAAGTTGGGATTGGAAGTTGTGCGAAAGGATTTATTGCTGCATTGGAAGTGAAGCCAAGTTTGGAGGATCACATCGAGGATAAGCGAGATAAGGATGAGAAGATCGGCGGGATCAAGTCCAAGAAGGATGAAGGATTAGTGAGGATTTCTCGGTAGATGAGCGAGGAACCACGTGGTTCAAAGGGCGGTTGTGTGCGAGCGAGAAGGAGCTTAGCAGTTGATTCTTGAGGAAGCTCACGATTCCAAGTATTCCATTCATCCGGAAGTGCCAAGATGTATCGGGACCTTAAAGGGAGATTTTGGTGGCCTAACAAGAAGCGTGTAGTAGCGGAACATGTGGCGTTGTGTGGCGTATGCGGAGGGTAAAGCGATGCACGAAGCCCATTGGATTATTGCAACCATTAAAGATTACGGAATGGAAATGGGAGGAGATTGGAATGGATTTTATCACAGATTGCCCAAGACTCGAGAGAGGTATGACTCAATATGGGTGATCATTGACGGTTAACTAAAATCGCTCACTTCATCCCGGTGAAGACGACTTATTCAGAGATAAGTTGGCATAGTTGTATATGTCAAGGATTGTGTGTTTACATGGTGTGTCCAAGAAAATAGTTTGGATCGAGGTACCCAATTTACCTCAAGATTTTGGGACAAAATTGCATGAAGCATTGGGTACTCGTTTGAATTTTAGACTTGCATACCATCCATGAGACGGATGGTCAAACCGAGAGGGTTAATCAAATTTTGGAGGATATGTTGAGAGCTTGTGCGATATCTTATAGCACATCTTGGGATAAATGTTTGCCGTATGCTGAGTTCAGTTATAATAATAGTTACCAGGCTAGTTTGCAAATGTCACCATTTGAAGCTTTATATGGACGAGCCTGTCGTACTCCGTTGAATTGGAACGAGACAGGAGAGCGTTCGATGTTTGGACCTGAGGTTCTTAGGGAGGCTGAAGAGCAAATTGCCATGATCAGGGAGAGATTGAAGACAGCACAGTCAAGGCAAAAGAGTTATGCTGATAATCGTCGTCGTGACTTGAGTTTTGAGCCCAATGATTATGTGTACCTTAGGGTTACTCCCCTTAAGGGTGTTAAGAGGTTCCATGTTAAAGGGAAGCTTGCACCTAAGTTTGTTGGACCATTTAAAATCCTGAGCCGTCGAGGAGAGGTTGCTTATCAGTTGGAGTTGCCCGATCATTGGCGAGTGCGATGTGTTCCATGTGTCACAGCTCAAGAAATGTCTTGAGTGCGGTGAAAGCGAGCGCCGTTGGAGGCTATTGAGTTCTGAGAGGATCGACCTACAAGGAACACCCGATCAAGATTTTGGATGTAATGGGCGAAGGACCGAAACAAGTCAACTCGTTTTCGAGTTCAATGGAGTAATCATTAGGAAAATGAAGCAACTTTGGGAGAGTGAGAAAGATCTGAAGCGAAATTCGAACCTATTCTCTGTCAGGACTTAAATCTCGGGTTCGAGATTCCGTTAAGGGGGGAGGTTTGTAACATCCCAATTTTTTTAGCCTTTTTAATTAATTAATATTATTTTATTGCCATTTATGATTTTTATGATTTTTCTGGATTTTATTGGATTTTCTGGGACTTATTTGAATTCTTTTGAATTAAAATACATTATCTTTGTCAAGAAATAATTATAAAAAGACAAATCCAAAATAAAGTTTTTGTGAAAATATTTTATTTAAGTCAAGAATGTCTCAAAGTATTTTTGAGAATTTTCTGGGAATTTTTAAAGTATTTTCACCATCTCAAATAAATCATTTTATTTCTAGGAATTAAATTAATTAGGAATTAAAGTAACGGGCCAGGCCCAATCACTGTGCAGACCGGCGGGTTTTAAAAGGATTAAAAACCGACCGTTGGATTAAAAAGCATCTAAATTAGGAAACCTAGATCGATCTCGACCGTCGGTTGCGCATCGATGTAGTCACCGTTCATCGTCTCCGATTCGGGTTCCAAAAAAATCGCCCGCCTTCAAACGCCGCCGCCCTTGCACTTTCCTTCTTAAATCGCGCCCATGCGTATAAATAGAGGCCCGACCCTCCGATGATCACCACTTAGCGCGCGTCTTTTCCCCACGAGCCGTCGCGGAGAATCCCGAGGAGGCCGCTGCGCTCGCGGGAGTTAAGTGAAGTATTACCGTGGTTTTTGCGCGGCTCGTAACTCTTCCGGCGAGTGGGACTCGGCCGGAGTTCGTCGGGTGGCGCCGCATCGGATCCGCCGCTTCATCATCACCGGAAGTCACCGCAACGCCGAGAACGTGGTCATCGTCCCCAGCGCCGGCGAGTTGCACCACCGTGTTTTCATCGCCGCTCGGGAAGATTCTCGACCGTCGGATCCTCAACGAAACGTCAAGATTTGTCCACGTCATCGGCTGAGGTGGGTTGGTACTTCCTTGACACGTGGCGCCACGTGGATTGGTTGCTTAGGTGGCGCTGAGGTGGCATCGAGCTGGCATTGCGTGGCAGTCCATGTGTACACCTGTGGCAGCTGACGTCGGAAATCCGTATTTTCTTCATAAAAACAATTCAATTTAATTCGGAATTATGAATATAAGGATTTTTCAGGAATTGCAAACTTCAAAACCTTATAACTTTTGCATACGAACTCCGTTTGAGGTGATTCAAATTCCTAAAAATTTGTAAAAATGAGATCTTTCTAATGGTGGCTTTTATTTGAATTTTTGAATTTGTTTGCTCTTTGGTTTTGGTTCTTATTTGCTTTTCTCTCTCGATTCGCGTAGACGTTGAATTGTGCGAGGCTTGGAAGGATTTCACAGCTCAAGAATTATTTCAGACCAGGGCGAGGAGCTTAACGAAGGCAAGTTGTGCTTTGATCATGTTGCACCCATAAATTAGATTGCATGCTATTTTGGTTTACCTTATCACTTGTTATTTCATGAGTACAAATGATTTTGACCTAGATTGGGATTTAGATATTATACCCTCTTGAATTACACCCTACCTTGTTAACTTGTATGCCATGATCCACTTGTCACCCTAGGTTGGTTAATTATAGTTGGTTAATAGAAAATCAACATGGATGGTTAGAACGAAATAGAATTTGCTTAGCCATGCCACGTCATCACATGCTCATGGAATATTGCTTAATAATCTTGACTAGGAGGTTGTAAAAATTATTAAAAATTTCGGCAGCACCTCCCCTAAAACTAGGACATCCACTCAGCAGACAGAAAACATTTGCAATTGTAAGATATCATTCTAGCAGGTCCTTAGTTAACCAATCACACATCTAATAGAAATTAATCAACTCCACCACATGACTATTACAGGACAGGGACTCATTAAACAAAACCACAGACAACCTTTTACAAGAATTCTTCACGAGCTATTCAGATCAAAATTATGAATCATTATGATGGAACGGTGATGATGTGAACGTGATTGTGCTACTACCCCCATCCATGCATGCCGGCTTCAAAACACCTACAAACATTAAATAACAAGCGTGAGTTCAAACTCAGCAAAGTACACGAGAATAACAATTCCAATTTATCAGAAGTAAAATAAGAGCTTGACTATAAGAGCAAGCAATACAATTGGAACAACCACCAAAAATTACGCATTTGTACCCATTTTAAGCAATAACTTGACCATACCCAAAATTTACCGCAATCAAGTCATCAACTTGATAATAAAACCACTCAACGTAAAGAGGCGTCCACGTGGCTCTAAGTCACTCGTCTTCGACTCAACCACCCTTGTTGCAACTCAAACCATTTTCATCGACTTTATTCGAGTTCAAAACTCAAATTTCACTCCACGATATTCATACAACATAATTAGCAAAGCAAAGAAAAGAAATCGCTAATTCATCAATTCAATTCAATCTCCTTTTTGGGTTGAATCCACGACTCAACCTTCAATTACATTAATCACCATCCATATGACACACCATTTACCACAACACTCATTATTAAAGATGCGGTGCACATGAATGCTCATTTCCATGCGTCTCAGAGTCTTCTAGAGTGCCCACCGTCGGTGTGCACCCTCCGTCCCTTCCATCCCGTGGAAGGTGCCTACTCTTACTGTCTCGCTCCCATTCACCTCGATGAATGGGACTACGAGGTAGGACTTTCGTGTTCACTACATGTGAACACAGAGGCTCACCTCAGAATGGGTCGCCTCTTCCATTTTGAATGCACAAATGCAATTTTCATGAATGAAATGCAACTTTTCATTCAATGCCAACACTAACATACCATAACCACATACATACACATAGACAATTCTCACATTCATAAGTTGCCAGCGGTACTAGTCTCATCAGATTCAACAACAAGACATGACAACACATTACGGCGTTTACATCATGCAATTAACACAATTAATTGCAAACTACAATCATAAGCATCTAATCGATTTGCACATAATTAATTCCATTCCCCGGGCAGAGCACGATTAAGTACAACTCTTATAAATTAGCTGCGAATATCCATGTACCCCATCCTAGTTAATCCTTTGCAAGATTAACAAAGGTACGATAAACTCACCGGATAAAGGCTTACTAGTGACCACTCAAATCCAATAACTAATCATGTCCTCGAAGGGCGATCACCAATATAACTCATACTTGCCATAATCAATAGAAAATTAGTCATGAATAGATAAATAACAATAAACAATTCAATTGGGCACCCTACTTGATGTACTTGCCTTTTCTAGGAAGGAATGGATTGGCGTGAGGAAGATGCTATGCCACTCCGAAACTACTCCACAAAACAACCGTCATAAAACGCTTTACAAACTATACCCTTTCAATAATGCTTTACGCCCCAAACTACAACCACGGCTCCTCTTTTAGGTTGGTTCAGATAAATATAATCTACATGATAGCCAACAAATAACTCAACTAAAGCAAAATTGCAACTTAGATAAGGAATAGGAAATAGCATCTCCATGCATTAGTTGAAGCACACCTCACCACAACTCCTAAGAAGGCAATATATATGATGCTTTACTAGACAATCAAGCACGCCTTTGAATTATCGGTAACATAAGCTGACATAAAGTAACTACCGTGCAGGCGATGATGGATAAAAGCTGCATTTATACATCAATTACTATATAGCACACCAAGTGGAAAAGAAAGGCACAGTTCCTTTTTTAACAAAATGGTTCATGAGTTCTTCCAACCTAATGTAGATATTTAGGAAACAATTATGTAAAGATTTATGGTGTTCAAATTGGAAACTACATTTTAGGACTGGCGAGCATCATCAACAATGAAAGGATCATCAGTAGATATATTCAATGCCTAACATGAGAACATTTCAATACAAAAGATACTGCCCTGATGTCATTGGCATCATGTCTTTGCATAGCCTATGGACAATACTAAATTAAAGGACTGATTCCAGCTTGCCAAACTTCTGGAACCTAGTCAAACCAAACTCAACTAGATTCACGATATTTGCTCTCATCCAGATTTCATTAATGCAAACTGAACTTTCATTCTTTATGCACAAGAACACATGAGGATCAATAGTTTTCCTTTGTTCAAGACTACACATATCCATATTGCGAATTGCCAAAGATTGTGTGGGTTGTTATTCTTACTACATTCAGCCTAGAACAATAAAATTGCACGGGCCTTGAAAACTATTCTTCCATGCTGAATAGAGTAATAGATCCATAAGTACATTAGTCCAAATATACAAAAACCAAGAGATACAAATGAAGTGACATGAGTATATAAACGCAACACAATACTCATAATCGGTATAAGAATTGAACAGAGGCATGCACATCATCATGAAATGCATTAGGAACAGGTTAGGCTATACATACATATATATCCATAACAACAACGGCCTAGAAGTTAATTTCCATGTCATGCTAACAAATCACAAAAGTCCGATATATGAGGCATTCCTAAGCGCACATATATTTGTGAAAGGAAAATTCAACACCTTAATAAATTTGGAGTCTTACACATTCAATGAATAACCAAAGCATTAGCATGTATTTATATATTCCGATTGGCATCGCAAAACAACTTAGGAAATTACTATGGGGAGAATCTAAAAGTTAAAACTAATAACGAGTACATGACCAAGTAATCCCATTTCTTTCAATTGACAAGTAGCAAGTATCGTGCATATACTCTCTCTTTGGCAAATATCGGTACCCCCAAACCACTACAGAATCCATTTCTGATAATCAAGCAAGTTTAATCATCATGGAAAATGTAACAAACAATCACAAGTACTAGGGTTGAGCATGTGAGGCATTTCCTCAAACACCTTATCTACAACCATGCATCCACAAGCTTGACCCCATCTCCACTTACCACAAGAAGGGAGGGAAGGAGGAGGAAGTCTTTGGTGGAGCTGCTTCTTCTTGGCCGGAGTTGGAGCGACACCGTGAAAGGGAAAGGAGGCGGCGGCTTTCTTGGAGCCCTCTTGCCGTCTACTACCATGCATCTTCTTCGCTCCTGCTCTGTCGCCGCTGCTCTTTGGCTGTTGCTTTCTGAGTGGGAGGGAGGAGCGCCGCCCGAGAGCAGGCGCAGGTAGCTCGAACTGGACTCGTGACCAGGGCATGGATTCTGACTCTCTGGTTCGGTAGAGGGAAGGAGAGGGCGCCGTGTCCTGCTTCTTCTTCTTTGCTTGCCACGAACCAGGAGGAGAACTTCGGCGGGAGGAGCTGGCCTGTGAGGAGGCTCCACTGGAGGTTCTGGCGCCGGTTTGGGGAGGCCTTGAGGGAGGCCGGCTTGGTGGGGAGGGAGCCAGGAGGCATCTTGCTCGGGTGAGGAAGGGAGCTAGGGAGATGAGGCATGGCGCACAGCCAGGAAAGAACAAGGTGGCGGCTGGGAGATGGATCGGCTGGGGGAAAAAATATCTAGCCCAGGGAAGAATGGTAGCCACACACAAAAGAAAGAAGATGAGGCTGTGCAGTATGACACTCTTCCCCCCTTAAAGGAATTCGTCCCCGAGTTCGAAGAATGCCAACTATGCAAATCAAGGACGCAAAGGTCTTAAACTTCTTGCCAACTCAAAACACTCACGCAAAAACTCCAACGGCTGCAAACAATAATAAAACCTCAAATCCAACGACTAACAGAACGACTTGACTTAGCTCAATTAAGTGCAACTTCTCACGCAAGAACTCAATCAAAATTACTCAATAGGTCAAAATCCCAAAGGACCACTGCCCAAGGTGAACGCTCACTACATAACATTACACAGCAAATCAAGAAATCCTTCGCTATAACCATCTTAACCCAAACGTTCAGCCACACGATAGAAATGGTGACATAATTACCATCATCTTCCAAGTAGTTCACTAATAAAGGTTAAACAAGCACCACCAAGGAACCACATCAAAAGAATAATCCTCAATTATTATCCACCCAACATCCCTCAATTCTTTATAGCAAAACTAACTAGTTTCATCCTCTACAAATAATGTGATAAAATGCACACCAAGGAAAACTCAGCTTCCAAGAGAATCACTGCATTGAACTTTTACAGCTGCAATCCTAATGACCAAAGAAAACTCAATTCTCATTATTAAACTCAACACTATACCATAAACTTTCATATCCTTTAACTCCAGCTAGAACACAAAGGAAAATACGATTCCCTTTTTAACCAAATGAATCGCGTACATCATCTTAAACCCGAAACATTAAAATCTACCTGAGAGAGGATCTTGATAGAGCCCAATCATCACTCATTTTCTTCTTCCAAAACCAAATTTGCAAGAAGACCAATTCTCTAATATCATATAAATCGCCTTTAACACTCTCAATCAATGCAATAAAATTCACCGGAAACTCCAATTAAAGAGAAATCCCACACAAATCGTGACAACAGCTCTTATAAAACCAAGAAACAACTCCGCTGACTTTAACCAAAGCAAAATCTCTTGTATTAAACCAAAACCAACGTTTGGCAAAGGAAACCGATTCTCAAATTAGGCTTTTGTACCCATAACCATCACATTCTTCCTCAAGATAAAAGGAAACGCATTCCCAACAAAACCACTTCAATCAAATCCGGCTCTAGTCAACATAGAGTTACAAAACCCAATCTTTCTTTAACTACTTTCTACCATTCATATAACCACCACTGGTCATAGTATCATCAAACCCTAACCAAATCTATCTCATGACAATCAAGAAGGAGAACC
Organism: Guadua angustifolia; assembly: GCA_036346375.1. Classification (NCBI taxonomy): domain Eukaryota; kingdom Viridiplantae; phylum Streptophyta; class Magnoliopsida; order Poales; family Poaceae; genus Guadua; species Guadua angustifolia. Next base: position 5,698,999 of record CM070517.1, read on the forward strand.
ACGTTCTCACTTCTTTAAGCATAAATAACTTATTAGTTAATTAACACAAGGCAGCGTGCCATCATTTCGTCGGTTACTAACCATGACGAACCGTTATTTATACAACTATCCAATCCCAGCTTAAACACATCTTTTCAACATTGACTTCCGCTTAATCACTAACACCTTTCGTGCAACTCCAAAGTCCACAACTTAATATCACCAGTTCATACAACCAATAAATACTTTTTAACAACTCGATGTGATACCCACCAACCATATTCCATAAATAAACTCCTAGATAGACATTTGTCAAAGACAAGGAAGAACCCATCATTCATACAACCATTCTATATATATATTCATTTTTTTCACATCGAGTAGATCATTCCGTACCACACAATAAATTTGGGTGCCTTTATATAACCAACACTCACGTTAACAGAATCAGTAACCCACTTCATCTAAAATCTCTAACAACTCATCATCCAATTAACATCTTAAACGCCCCCGTGGGTCACGTACTCAACCTTTAAAGAAAACCACGATTAATAAGCATGGGTGACGGCAGAAACCATCTTTCCTTCCAAAAAGAAAACTCAATCATAAATCTCAAGAGAATTCGACCCTCGAATTACCAAACTCTGACGAGAAACAATTCCTTAAACAAATCTCAAGATTTACAACTTCTAGGAAGGAAAAGAGATGCAAGGGAAAAACCAAATGATCAACCAAATCCTTCTCGATAAAACCTTAACACAGAAGATCCACATGACTTAAGTTTTGCACCAAATAAACTTCAGTAACTTTCTTAAATGGAAAACAACAACTACAATAGTTTTCTCTACAAGTCAACCCACGATAACCAACAAAACCAAAGAAAACCAACGAAACCGAACTCCAGAAGGATAAAAGCAATCCGAAGGAATTCATTGCCAAACCTTCCTCTTTGCCTCCAAAGGAATGAAGTCAAAAGAAACCGACCTTCTCCACTCAATCTCTAAACTATGCCGCAACAAACGACAACCCTCACCTCGAGAGGTTCTCATACTTCAAAGGGCCTTTAACCGGCCACACCAATACCCAAGACCCTTAACACAGTTAAAGTATGAAGACGAAAACATAATGATTCAAACAATCCTTTTCATAATCAAAGCAATATGCACAATAATTTAACATTCAACAACAAAGCTTATATACAACATTTAAGCGTAATGCAATGATACGCATCCCTTCCTACTGTACGTCTGAGTGTGTCAAGTTTTATATTAATGAACCACGCTATTCCAGATTTTAAGGTTATTGCCCTGAGGCCAAATTTTAAAAGTAGATACCTATGCCATGTTTCTAATTCCACACAACAACTTTTAGTTTACTCTAGAGTAATTTGCTAAATTCACATGCCACGGACCTAAAGCCCGCTCTGATGCCAACTGTAACACCCCGGCACCCCGTGCCCTGAATGTTACACCCTCTAGCACCAAGAACTACAAATCACTAAGAATAAATATTCGCAAAGCAAGCGAACAACTAGGAGGTTGTCAAAATTATTAAAAATTTCGGCAGCACCTCCCCTAAAACTAGGACATCCACTCAGCAGACAGAAAACATTTGCAGTTGTAAGATATCATTCTAGCAGGTCCTTAGTTAACTAATCACACATCTAATAGAAATTAATCAACTCCACCACATGACTATTACAGGACAGGGACTCATTAAACAAAACCACAGACAACCTTTTACAAGAATTCTTCACGAGCTATTAAGATCAGAATTATGAATCATTATGATGGAGCGGTGATGATGTGAGCGTGATTGTGCTACTACCCCCATCCATGCATGCCGCTTCAAAACACCTACAAACATTAAATAACAAGCGTGAGTTCAAACTCAGCAAAGTACACGAGAATAACAATTCCAATTTATCAGAAGTAAAATAAGAGCTTGACTATAAGAGCAAGCAATACAATTGGAACAACCACCAGAAATTACGCATTTGTACCCATTTTAAGCAATAAAACCACTCAACGTAAAAGAGGCGTCACGTGGCTCTAAGTCACTACGTCTTCGGACTCAACCACCCCTTGTTGCAACTCAAACCATTTTCATCGACTTTATTCGAGTTCAAAACTCAAATTTCACTCCACGATATTCATACAACATAATTAGCAAAGCAAAGAAAAGAAATGTGCTAATTCATCAATTCAATTCAATCTCCCCTTTTTGGGTTGAATCCACGACTCAACCTTCAATTACCATAATCACCATCCATATGACACACCATTTACCACAACACTCATTATTAAAGATGCAATGCACATGGATGCTCATTTCCATGCACGTACCGGTACTGCCAAGTGCCCACCCGTCGGTGTGCACCCTCACGTCCCTTCCATCCCGTGGAAGGTGCCTACTCTTACTGTCTCGCTCCCATTCACCTCGATGAATGGGACTACGAGGTAGGACTTTCGTGTTCACTACGTGTGAACACAGAGGCCCACCTCAGAATGGGTCGCCTCTTCCATTATGAATGCACAAATGCAATTTTCATGAATGAAATGCAACTTTTCATTCAATGCCAACACTAACATACCATAACCACATACATACACATAGCCAATTCTCACATTCATAAGTTGCCGGTAGTACTAGTCTCATCGATTCAACAACAAGACATGACAACACATTACAGCGTTTACGTCATGCAATTAACACAATTAATTGCAAACTACAATCATAAGCATCTAAGCGATTTGCACACATACTCAATTCCATTCCCAGGGCGGGCACGCTTAAGTACAACTCTTATAAATTAGCTGCGAATATCCATGTACCCCATCCTAGTTAATCAACTGCAAGATTAACAAAGGTACGATAAACTCACGGGATGAAGGCTTATTAGTGACCACTCGAATCCAATAACTAATCATGTCCTCGAAGGGCGATCACCAATATAACTCATACTTGCCATAATCAATAGAAAATTAGTCATGAATAGATAAATAACAATAAACAATTCAATTGGGCACCCTACTCGATGTACTTGCCTTTTACCTAAGGAGCGGAATGGCGTGAGGAAGATGCTATGCCACTCCGAAACTACTCCACCTGAAACAACCGTCATAAAAACGCTTTACAAACTATACCCTTTCAATAATGCTTTACGCCCCAAACTACAACCACGACGCTCCTCTTTTAGGTTGGTTCAGATAAATATAATCTACACGATAGCCAACAAATAACTCAACTAAAGCAAAATTGCAACTTAGATAAGGAATAGGAAATAGCATCTCCATGCATTAGTTGAAGCACACCTCACCACAACTCCTAAGAAGGCAATATATATGATGCTTTACTAGACAATCAAGCCACCTTTGAATTATCGGTAACATAAGCTGACATAAAGTAACTACCGTGCAGGGCGTTGACGGATAAAACGCATTTATACATCAATTACTATATAGCACACCAAGTGGAAAAAAAGGCACAATTCCTTTTTAACAAAAGCGGTTCATGAGTTCTTCCAACCTAATGTAGATATTTAGGAAACAATTATGTAAAGATTTATGGTGTTCAAATTGGAAACTACATTTCAGATGGCGAGCATCATCAACAATGAAAGGATCATCGAGAGATATATTCAATGCCTAACATGAGAACGTTTCAATACAAAAGATCTTGCCTCGATGTCATTGGCACCATGTCTTTGCATAGCCTATGGACAATACTAAATTAAAGGTGATTCACCTTGCCAAACTTCGGAACCTAGTCAAACCAAACTCAACTAGATTCACGATATTTGCTCTCATCTAGATTTCATTAATGCAAACTGAACTTTCATTCTTTATGCACAAGAACACATGAGGATCAATAGTTTTCCTTGTTCAAGACTACACATATCCATATTGCGAATTGCCAAAGATTGTGTGGGTTGTTATTCTTACTACATTCAACCCTAGAACAATAAACTTGCAAGGCCTTAAAACTATTCTTCCATGCCCAAATAGAATAATAGATCCATAAGTACATTAGTCCAAATATACAAAAACCAAGAGATACAAATGAAGTGACATGAGTATATAAACTACAACACAATACTCATAATCAGCGCAAGAATTCAGAATGAGAGGCATGCACATCATTTGTGAAATGCATTAGGAACAGTTAGGCTATACATACATATATATCCATAACAACAACGGCCTAGAAGTTAATTTCCATGTCATGCTAACAAATCACAAAAGTCCGATTATATGAGGCATTCCTAATCGCACATATATTTGATGAAAGGAAAATTCCAACACCTTAATAAATTTGGAGTCTTACACATTCAATGAATAACCAAAGCATTAGCATGTATTTATATATTCCGATTGGCATCGCAAACAACTTAGGAAATTACTATGGGGAGAATCTAAAAGTTAAAACTAATAACAGGAGTACATGACCAAGTAATCCCATTTCTTTCAATTGACAGTAGCAAGTATACGTGCATATACTCTCTCTTTGGCAAATATCAGTACCCCCAAACCACTCTGAGAATCCATTTCGATAATCAAGCAAGTTTAATCATCATGGAAAATGTAACAAACAATCACAAGTACTAGGGTTGAGCTTGTGAGGCATTTCCTCAAACACCTTATCTACAACCATGCATCCACAAGCTAGACCCCCATCTCCACTTACCACAAGAAGGGAGAGGAAGGAGGAGGAAGTGCTGGCTGGAGCTGCTGCTGCTGGCCAGAGCTGGAGCGACACCAGGGAAAGGGGAAAGGAGGCGGCGGCCGGCTGCTGGAGCTGCTACTGCCGTCTGCTACCACCGATGCTGCTGCTACTGCTCCTGTCGCCGGCGTTGCTCTGCTGGCTGCTGCTGCGAGTGGGAGGGAGGAGCGCCGACTGGAGAGGAGGCGCAGGGTAGCTTGGGCCTGGACTCGCCGACCAGGGCCGCCGGCTGCAGCTTCTTCTGGTTCGGAAGAGGGAAGGAGAGGGGCACCGTGTCTGTTCTTTGCTCTTGCTACTCCTTGAACCAGGGAGGAGAACTTCGGTAGGAGGAGGCTGGCAGGAGGAGGCGCTTCGGCTGGAGGTTCTGGTAGGCGCCGGTTTGTGGGAGGCGCAGGGGAGGCCAGCCTGGAGGGGAGGGAGCCAGGAGGCATCTTGCTCGGGTGAGGAAGGGAGCCAGGGAGATGAGGAATGGCGCACAGCCAAGAAAGAACAAGGTGGCGACTGGGAGATGGATTGGCTGGGGGAAAAAATATCTAGCCCAGGGAAGAATGGTAGCCACACACAAAAGAAAGAAGATGAGGTTGTGCAGTATGACACTCTCCCCCCCCCCTTAAAGGAATTCGTCCCCGAATTCGAAGAATGCCAACTATGCAAATCAAGGACGCAAAGGTCTTAAACTTCTTGCCAACTCAAAACCCTCACGCAAAAACTCCAACGGAGCTGTACCAGATACAAGCTCGATAATAAACTCAATATCCCGGTCTGGTGGCATACTAGGCAAATCTTCTAGGAATACATCTGGGTATTCATTCACTATGGGCACATTTTCCAAAGATGTACCTTTTTGTCGGTTCAGAGTACTACCCCCCTTAGAGGAGAGATTAGACAGGAACTCCACTCGAATTCCCTCAGGACTAGTAAGGGAGATAGCTCTACTAGCACAGTCTATCTAACCCTTGTACTTGGTTAACCAGTCAATTCCAAGGATTACTTCTATACCCTTAGTATCCAATAATATTAAGTTCGCTAGGAACTTTACCCCTTTTATAATTATATCTATTTTTGGGCAAATAGCAGTTGTTCTTAGTTCTTTACCAGGGGATTGAACTAGTAAGGGATTTCTAAGTTGAACTGTATCCTATCCATGCTTTCTAACCAAATATTCTGATATGAAGGAATGCGTTGCACCAGAATCAAATAAAACTGAAGCATGTACCGAGTTGACAAAGAACTTACCATACACCACATTCGGTGCGTCTTGGACTTCTTCAGCAATGACGTGATTAACACGTCCTCTTCTGATGGTGCGAGGAGTACGCGAAGTCTGCGGCGTTCCTCTTCCCTAAGCTAGTGCTGGGGCGCGGGCTGGTGTGGTCCCCAAGTTGAACTGAACTGGGGTCACAGCTTGACACTTCGGGGACGATTCTTTGTTATAATGTCCCATCTCTCTGCGATTAAAACATTTGGATACTCTTTGTAGGTGTGTTGCTCTTTTGAATCGACCTTCGGATTGGTAGCAGGAGTTTGAGCAAAGCCGACGAGGGTGGACATTGGGGTCTGAAGCAATGGGGGCTATTGGCTCGCTAGTCTCTTCTTTGGAAGGTCTGAGGCCTATAACTACTAGCACCTCGTTGAGTTTGAAACATCATCTTCCTCTTCTTGGACTCAAAGAGCTAGCGCTAAGCATCTTCCTGAATGAAAGCCTTGTTAACCATGTGTTGAAATGAAGGGAAATCATTCGACACCAGTGCACTTTAATATTAGGATCAAGACCCTCCATGAAGCACCAAATCTTTGCCTCATAAGTGGCAACATCCTCAGTAGCATATCTGGACAGTTGGATGAACCTGTTCAGATATTACAACAAGAGATTCCCTGCTGCGGTTTATGGAACTCTCTTCTCTTCATTTCCATAATCCCCTTGGGAATATGGGTAGCCCGAAAAGCTTCAACAAATTCATCCCAGGTGATGTTCTGGGCTTCCTCGTGGGCAGCAATGTAATTCTCCCACCAACTAGTAGTTGTTCCTTTCAACTAATGAGAGGCATAAAAACACTCTCATACTCATCACACTGGGCCAGATAAAGTTTCCTCTCAACCTCCTTAAACCAGTCATTCGCTTCCAACGGATCAACAGATCCAGCAAACGTCGGGGGTCTAGTCCTCATGAACTCCCCAAACTTAGATTGGGGTGGCTGAGCTGCAGCCTGAGCTGGGGTGGCTTGGGGTTGATTGAGGGCGTTCTGCGCCAAAGCTTGAAGGAGGCGGTACTTGGTCATTCTCATTGTACTGTTGCAGTTCCAACGGCACTTCATCCTGGAATTGAACTCTGCCACGTCCACAGCCACAGCCTCTAACACGGCCTCCTCTTCTTCCTCTGCCACGACATCTGCCAGGGTTCTCCATCTGAAACCAAGGACGGGGAAAGCACAAGAAAAGAGGGAAAAGCAAAGATAAGAAAACAGGGGGACTAAATAGCATCCACCAAGACAAAAGCACAACCAACAAAAGGAAACATCAACTGAAATCTTTGTTTAAATCAAATTAGTTTTATTATGATGGTTGTATCACAAATGCTTAGAAGCACGATACAGTCTATCACACATATTTATTAATGTTCTAACGTAGACAAAAAGGTGCTATTGACAAAACTAAAACTAACTACTCCCTTCACCCTCCTCAGAAACACGAGGGGAAAGATCCTCTTCACTAGTCTCCTCACTACTGATGAGAACTGCTCCTGCAGCCTGGGATGGACCTGGCTCTTCCAGAGCAGCCAAGAATCCCTAATAAGCCTCCGTGGAACCCTCTGAATGCTCCACCACGCGGCGCACTGACTTGCACGCAGTCATCCTGATCAATGGACCACAGCGACGCTTGACCTGCAGGGCATCTGGGGTCAACCCACGAGGTGGAAAGTCCTCCTAGATAGGGGTTGGCGGGGGTGGCGCTGTCAGCTGTGCCTCCTGCACAGGAATTAGTGGAGGTGGAGGGGCTACCTGTTGCAACTCCTTCATCTTGAAGATTTCCAACCTAGCCGCGACAAGGTCCTTATATGCATCCCGAAGCTCATAAGACATGTGGATATAGGCCTCATCTTGCGCCCGGATGAGAGAACCCATATGCACAACTGTAGGGTCTGCCTCCTGGTCCAAACTCCTGAATCTGCTATGACTCCTCCCCTCCTGGAAACAGGGAAAGAGCCGGTATGGAGTGTCATCCAACTTGTCGTGGTAGCTATCTCCCAGGTGGAGGAGGGCACGCCAAAAGATCATCTGCAACGCATCTCCAAGCATGATCGCTTGAGAAGAAGTAGTGAGGCGATCTTACTGCTGTCGTCGACTCTGGCATAGACAAGCGACTGACTTTCCACGTGCTATAGCCAAGGTCAGGGCACGAGAGTGCAACGATACTCCGGCGATGGGGAAATCCCAACTCTGGAGCATCAAAGATAGCTCTGACAGAATCCTCCGGTAATTGCGGCAAAAGTGGTGTAAACCGACATCTACAAATTTTGAAACAAGACAAGGTCAGTAAACAAATTTTAAATAAAGGATGAGGTAAGGAAAAGACACTAAGACAGAAAAGATAGAACAAGAGGAACTTAAAATTTTATAAGTATATTTTTATAAAAATATTAATCCTTAAGGCTTTGCCATTCTAACTAAGTCACATCCTACAGTCGTCCAGGCTCTAATACCACCGCTGTGAGACCCCGGATCGGCTACCCGGAATCTCTTGTGTATTTCTGTACTAGTCCCAGATCAGTAGCTAGTACACACAGTCAAACAATGAAGAATCATTACCGAACAGAATGAAGTAATAGCATAAATATAAAGTACCAGCCACATGGCTATTTATTACATCTCTTGGTCACATGACCAGAGTTCACTACAGCGAAAACAAATAACAAAAAGATAAAACCCAAAAGACACCACAGGCGACGACTAGGAGTGCGCGCTTAGTTATCTTGGCGATCTTCAACAAACTCCTTGTCATAGAACTCACTGTCTTTGGCTGCATCTTGGTAATTCTCTGATGACAAAATTTGTGTAGCATGTGAGTACAAACGTACTCAGCAAGTCTAGGAAATTATGCAACATGTAGGGCTTTCCAAGGAAGGCTTTTTAGGGTTTTTTTTGCATAAAGCCAAGTTGCATCAAACTATACTTAATAATAATATTCACAACGCACATTTTAACAATTATTTTAACAATTGAATATATTTATTATTCTAGGAAATTATGCAACATGTAGGGCTTTCCAAGGAAGGCTTTTTAGGGTTTTTTTGCATAAAGCCAAGTTGCATCAAACTATACTTAATAATAATTTTCACAATGCACATTTTAACAATTATTTTAACAATTGAATATATTTATTATTCTAGTGAAGGTTCTATCCACCACCACTAGTATACTGGCTCTATCCGCACAGTTTAAAAGATTAAGGTAAACCAACTCATGACTCTATCCATCATGATCAAAACAGGTTCCATCTACCTGATTGGCTCAATCCGCCAAATAAACATCCGAGAGTTCTAACTACTCCCGAATCCCAAAACATCAGTTATTTTTAAAACCAAAACCAAGTCTACCAGTATGAAAGCATTCTTCGCTTTGCCTTTGACCGTAGGCACGACTATTCAAATAGTTTTTACACTCTACAGAGGTGTACAGTTTTACCCACAAGACATGATCTTTTCTTAATGCCAAGCTATTAACACACTTCCTTTGGTGTGCCGGCAGAGAGATCATGACAAGGCCTTTACAATGTATACATCTAACCCGACCCACTTTCGAGGTTTCACCATTGTTAGGGTTCCATCACCCAAGATCTGAAAGCCCCTCTTGCGCCTGTGGGAAAATCGACTTGCCTCCATCCGGCACCCACATTCCATCATCTGGTGAGTCTAAGTTAGGTTTCTACAAATTATTCAGACAGGTCATACCCATCTAGACTTGTGGTTGCACGGTAATGCTTAGACTGGATAGTCATAAGCGTCGGTCCTTAACTGACTTGGGGCGGTACTTGCACAATGAAAACTAGTGCTCTATTCGCACTCGCCCGACATTCCATTCCGCCCAAGTCCAAACTATTTTTCATTTTATTTTTATTTTACAAAAACAATAGCAAATATTTTGCTATAATTCTCAAATCATACTTTAAACCATAATTTCGAAGAGATTCCTCCCATGGGTCATTTTAATCACTTTTGCAACTAAGCACAACTATCGTACTAGTCATCATATGTCACAATATTATTTAAACATGACATAACAACGTATCCTAGGGTTATAAATAAACATGGATATCAATAATCAAGGAGATGACAGCAATTCAGAATAACTAACAGTCTATATTTGACATAACATTTATAAAGATAGCAATGCATGTTATAAATCACTGTAAAACAAGTGTAAAACATGGGATCGACAAGTGTCAAGGAGACTTGCCTTCAGTCACGGCGGGAGTCTCGAAATCCTATGGTTCGGCGACATTTGCTCGCGGCCAATTCTTGACTATCGTAAAAAGCAGTACAACTAATAAATAAATAAAATAAAATAAATCCAAAAAAATTACAAAATTTATACTAGCAGGTAGATCTTGAATTTAGATGAATTTAGAAATTTGAATAGAGTGATTTGGAGTTCGGATGAAAGAGATATATGCGTTTGAATTCTGAAAATCCTGAAAAATGGAAAATCAGGGAATATTCCGAGCATCTTCTTTTTCTTGGATTTACTGATTTTCTTTGACTCTATGGCAGGTGGGCCATAGCTGTCATAGACTCATAACCTTCTTCTCCAAAGGAAAACAGAGGAGGCAATGGACCTCGTGCTTGCCATTCTTGGGATCTTGGAGCCTTCTTGGTAGGTGGCGAGGAAAAGGTGCGAACACGGTATTGCAGGGGATCTGGGGTAGCCGATCGGCATGGCGGAGTAACGCGACCACCAGGTATGTTTGCGGTGAGGACAGCCAAAATAATAATAAAAATTTCAGGGCGAGTAGTAATGAAAAGGAAGTGAACACCGCGTAGAACGCGACGAGACGAACCTAGCGGTGAGGTCGAATTTAGGAAGGGATCAACGGTTTGCAAGAAATCGACGACGAACTGCGCTCCAATCGGAAACTTCAACTGCCAAATTCGTCGTCATCCATTAGATGAAGTTTTGCCTAGCTTTACATAATATAGATTAAAATTATGTCCATCTACTATTTTTAGTTAATTAATTACTATCAAACATATATTAAATTTAATATATTAAGATATTATACTTTAATAAGTATTGATTTGTGGTGATCTAATTGCAATTTAATGTTTAGACCTAGTTCAATTAAGGTTAATTATATATAGTTGAAATTAAGGTTTAGATTTTGTTTGTTTTTATTTTCCTAGCATTTTGTAGATGATGAATTTATTATCTAGCTTCATTAGATGAAGTTTTGCCTAGCTTTACATAATATAGAATAAAATTATATCCATCTACTATTTTTAGTTAATTAATTATTATCAAACATATATTAAATTTAATATATTAACATATTATATTTTAATAAGCATTGATTTGTAGTGATCTAGTTGCAATTTAATATTTAGACATAGTTCAATTAAGGTTAATTTATATATAGTTCAAATTAAGGTTTAGATTTTGTTTGTTTTTATTGACCTAGCATTTTGTAGATGACGAATTTATTACCTAGCTCCATTACATTAAGTTTTGCCTAGCTTTATATAATATAGATTAAATTCGTCCATCTACTATTGTTAGCTAATTAATTATGATCAAGCATATATTGAATTTAATTAATTAAGATTTTATATTTTAATAAGCATTGATTTGTTGATTGTAATTGCAATTTAATGTTTAGACCTAGTTCAATTAAGGTTAATTTATATATATAGTTTAAATTAAAGTTTAGATTTAGTTTGTTTTTATTGATAATAGTTTATGTTAATTAATTATAGATGGACTAGATATGGATGTACAATCTATACCATTACAGTCGAGAATACATCGACGACGTCTCTGCTTTTCTAAGAGCCGTCGAGGAGGACAAGTTGCAAAACAAGAAGAAATACATACATTGTCCATGCATTAATAGTAAAAATGAGAAGATGTTTTTATACAAAGAGTATATCCACTTGCACTTGATTCAAATGGGCTTTTTACCTGACTATACATGTTGGACAAGGCAAGGTGAAGAGGAGATCATACAAGAAGGTGATAACGTCATCGACGACAAAGCTGGCAATATGGCAGCTGACATCGGTTATGGATCCGATGAGGATAGGTTGCTCGTTTATGACGACAATAATCTAGTTCAAATGTTGCATGATGCAGAAGGGAACAACACTAGTCAGAGAGAGTTTAATCAATTCAAGGGTTTGATGGAGGACTCAGACAAACCTTTGTTCCCGGGTTGCAAGGAAGAATACACAAAGTTACACACCGTACTTTCACTACTGAAATTGAAGGCAAGCAATGGTTGGTCCAACAAGAGTTTCACGGTGCAGTTACATCTCTTAGCGGATATACTTCCAGAGGGAAACGTGTTGTCTGAAACCACATAGAGTATTCAGACCTGCATGTATGTCCTATGTGCAAAGCATCAAGATACAAGTGTAAGAGTGATGACAGCGAAAGTCATCAAGGTGAAGAAAGGACCTCCGCTAAAGTGGTATGGTATTTGCCAGTAATCTCTCGGTTGAAGTATTTATTTGGAAACAAAAAGTATGCCAAATTGTTGCGATGGCACTCAGAAGAGCATAAGAGGGATGGAAAGTTGAGACGCCCTACTGATTCTGCCTAGTGGAGAACCATCGATAGGCTCTTTAGGAACAACTTCGGAAATGAACCGAAGAATATAAGGTTTGAGTTGAGTACAGATGGAACGAATCCTTTCGGTAACATGAGAAGTATTAATAGCACTTGGCCTGTGACTCTCTGTATCTACAACCTTCCTCCTTGGTTGTGTATGAAGCGAAAGTATATTATGATGTCGCTGCTTATCTAAGGGCCGAGACAACCAAGCAATGATATTGATGTATACCTACAACCATTGGTGGAAGATCTTGTGATACTGTGGAGTGAAGGTGTACAGGTATGGAATGAGTACAAACGAGAGTACTTCACTTTACGTGCATTGTTGTTTTGCACCATCAATGATTTACCTACCCTAGGTAACCTATCTGACCGTACTACAAAAGGAGCCAAAGCCTGCCCCTAGTGCTTGGATGAAACCGATAGTGTGTGGCTCAACCACTCGAGAAAAACTGTGTGCATGTGTCACCGTAGGTTCCTTCGAAGGAATCATCCCTACCGCAATATGAAGAAACAATTTGACGGGACAAAGGAGAATGGTTTAGATCCGAGACCTCATCGTGGGGAAGAGGTATTTAATATGGTTAAGGATATTAACATTGTACATGTAAAGGACAGTAACAATACATCGAGGTACCAAACTGAGAAGACCACATGGAAGAAGAGATTAGTATTTTGGGACTTGCTCTATTGGAAGGACTTAGAAGTTCGACACTGCATCGATGTCATGCACATAGAGAAGAATGTATGTGACAGCTTGATTGGTCTTTTATTGAACATTCCTAGCAAAACTAAGGATGGACTCAAGGCACAAAAGGACCTAGAAGATATGAAAATTAGAGCTGAGCTACATCCTCAAGACACCCGGAAAGGCCGACTTTATCTTCCCTCAACTTGGTACACTCTATCCAAGAAAGAGAGAACATACCTCTACAAGTGCTTGCATGGTGTGAAAGTTCCGTCCGGTTACTCCGTAAGCATCAAGAAACTGGTCTCGATGAAAGATTTGAAGTTAACTGACATGAAGTCTCATGATTGTCATATGATGATGACACAAATGCTTCCTATTGCAATTAGAGGTATTTTGCCTAACAAGGTCCGAGAGGCAATCATGAGGTTGTGTTTCTTCTTTAATGCAATTTCACATAAGATCATCAATCCCGTTGGACTATGTGAACCGCAGGATGATGTGGTCAAAACTCTTTACCAACTAGAGATGCATTTTCCTCCATCATTTTTTGATATCATGGTCCATCTCATTGTTCACCTTGTGAATGAGATAAAGATATGCGGCCCTGTATTCCTGCATCAGATGTACATGTTCAAGAGGTACATGGGTGTTCTAAAGAAATATGTACGTAATCGATCTCGGCCGGAGGGCTGCAATGTAGAAGGTTATGCAACCGAGGAGGTTATCGAGTTCTGCATCGATTACATGGACGATGTCGATCTGGTTGGTGTGCCTGTATCTCGACATGAGGGCAAGCTAGCTGGGAAAGGGCGATTGAAAAGAAATCAACAAATACTTATGATCATGCTTTGTTCAAACAAGCACATTTCACAGTCTTGCAACAATCAGTTGAGGTGTCCTCGTATATGGACTTGCACAAGGATGAGCTACGGAGGGAAAACCAAGGACAGTCAGAGGTTTGGATAATAAAAGAGCACAACCGTTTATTCAATCATTGGTTCAAGGAGCACAAGACTAGAAAAGAAATGAGTGTTACGTTGAGGTGGTTGGCAAAGGGGCCATCAGGTACAATCGTGACATGGCAAGGATACGACATAAATGGGTATACATTTTATACTAGAGCTCAACATAGCAAAAGCACTTACCAAAATAGTGATATCCGTATAGATGCTTATGACAACACAGACAGTAAGAAGAGCAGCTTCTATAGGTTCATAGAGGAGATTTGGGAGCTCGACTATTGTATTTTCAAGACCCCGACGTTTCAATGTCGTTGGGTCCAACTCCCAAAGGGTGTGAAGGTGGACAAGTATGGCTTCACTATTGTGGACATTGAATATGTCGGATACAGAGATGAACCATTCGTGCTTGCGAAGTAAGTAGCACAAGTCTTCTATGTAATCGACTTGTCAGATAAGAAACGCCATGTTGTTCTTCACGGAAAAAGAAGAATCGTCGGAGTTGAGAATGTCATGGATGAGGACGAATACAACCAGTTTAACAAGTTGCCTTCTTTCGTAGACAGAAGCATCAGGCTAAAGGAAGAAACCACTAAGGAAGAAGCTACCTATCATCGTGATGATCATGAAGAAAGGCAATTTGTCAAATAAAATTAGCTAAGAGTAATGGTAATATGATGTAAAAAATATAATGTAAATATGATGTCAAAAATATGCATTTATGTGGACTTTTAGTTAATTTTCTCCTATTGGTTGCCCGAACTTCCGTCAGGTGGAGGATAAGTCGATTAGGCGGCGCGAGACACACACGATCCGGCTTCTTGATCGGCACGATCAAAACCCTGCAATCGCAGCACCACGCGTCCTCTTCGGTTATCAACCGTGCCTTTGCCGGTTGACCTCGCCACGAAAGGCTAATCCCTGCCAATGAATCGAGAACACAAGCAAGAACAAGAAAGATGCAACTGAATTTGCAATTGAGGATGAAGCTCACGAGTTGGGGTCTCACAAACCGATGAGCGGCGACAACTGTTCAAAGACAGAATTAATCTAAGCAAAACCCAAATCAAACCCTAGCGGCGGCTACTGGATATAAAGGCTAGGGACGTCCTAGAAACCCTAGGCGCGTCGTGATGGACTCCAACACGATACATGGGCCAAGGGCCCAAATTGGTGACGCAGCACCCTGGGACAGATTCTGTCCGCCAACTTGCAACGTGAATTCCTGTCGACTCCGAAGTCCAAATGACCTGAAACCGGTGCCATTGGAAAGTTTATCTCCTTAGCTTTCGAGGCATATGTGGATCATCAAAATCGGAGCCCGTTTGTGGCCTGGGCGACGATTTTAGTGAACGCTGCTCCTGGTGGCCGAGGTAGTCGACTCGAGACGAATTAGACCTCCAACTTGAATTGGACTCCTCCTTGCCTCCCTCCTGGCCCTTGCTGGTTCCCAAGGCCTTCATGATCCTCTCCAAAGTTCCTAAGTACAATATAATCAATAATATCATTAGGTAGCATACCATTCTCACAAATATCAGCACGGGCACTTAGGAGCGAGCTCACTGTTGATTCAATTGCCGTGCTCGTGCTCTTGTGATGGGTCCTTGCATCACAACCGAGGAGTCTCGGGCGTATGCATTGGAGTGATGTCCTCATCATCCTCCCCTCTTGAAGTGGAGTCGTCCTCGACTCAAGCTCATCTTCTTCTCCCATGAGCGGTTTCAAATCTGCAATGTTAAATGTGGGACTAACCCCAAATTCGGCGGCAACTCAAGTTTATATGCATTATCATTTATTTTCTCAAGTATCTTGAAAGGACCATCAGCTCTAGGCATTAATTTAGACTTTCTCAATTCGGAAAACGATCCTTTCGCAAATGTAACCATACTAAATCACCCAGTTCAAGTTTTACTTCCTTTCTACCTTTACTTCCCGCAGATCCTATACCTTTCATTCATCATTTCAATATTTTCTCTAGTCTTTTCATGCAATTTCAGAATAAATTCAGCACGTTCCTTAGCATCATGATTAACTTTCGTTCACTAGTAGGTAAAGGTAATAGATCAATAGGAGCACGGGATTGAAGCCATACACTACGAAAAGGACTTACCTTGGTGGTGGAGTGTACCGCCCTATTATAAGCGAACTCAACATGCGGCAAACACTCTTCCCACATCTTCAAATTCTTCTTCAGAACAGTCCTCAACATAGTAGATAATGTACGATTTACTACCTCGGTTTGGCCATCGGTTTGGGGATGACATGTTGTTGAAAACAGCAGTTTGGTCCCCAATTTATTCCATAGAGTTCTCCAAAAGTGGCTCAAAAACTTGGCATCACGATCTGAAACAATAGTAGAAGGCATACCATGCAAGCGAACGATTTCTTGAAAGAAAATGTTAGCAACATTAACAGCATCGTCGCTCTTATGACAAGGAATAAAGTGAGCCATCTTAGAAAATCTATCAACCACCACAAAAATACTATCCCTCCCCCTCTTGGTCCTAGGCAGTCCTAAAACAAAGTCCATAGATATATCCTCCCATGGAGTGCTAGGAACAGGAAGAGGCATATATAAACCATGTGGATTCAATCGTGACTTAGCCTTTTGACATGTAGTGCAGCGGGATACAAACCTCTCAATGTCTCGCCTCATCTTCGGCCAAAAGAAGTGAGCGGACAGCACGGCCTCCGTCTTCTTGGCACCAAAATGACCCATCAAACCTCCTCCATGAGCCTCTGTATCAAAAAGCGAAGCGGATCCAACTGGAATGCATAGGCGGTTAGCTCTAAACACAAATCCATCATTTATCACATATTTATCCCATGTTCTTCCCTCTTTGCAATGTAGCAAGACATCTTTAAAATCATCATCATTAGCGTATTGTTCTTTAATTGATTCCAATCCAAATATCGACAATCAAGTTGGGACAACATGGTATATCTCCTAGACAAGGCATCGACAATCACATTATCCTTCCCTTTCTTGTGTTTGATAACATAAGGAAAAGATTCAATAAATTCAACCCATTTAGCATGTCTCGATTCAGTTTCACATTGCGAATATGTTTTAGCGACTCATGATCGGAATGAATAACAAATTCTTTGGGCCAAAGATAATGTTGCCACGTTTCTAAAGATCGCACAAGAGCATACAATTCTTTATCATCGTGGAATAATTCAAAACAGGACCACTCAATTTTTAGCTAAAATAAACAACAGGTTTTCTATCTTGCATCAAAACACCACCAATTCCAACCCCACTAGCATCACATTCAAGCTCAAAGGTCTTATTAAAATCGGGAAGTTGGAGTAAAGGTGCATCGATAAGCTTATCTTTCAAAAGATTGAAGGCATTCTCCTATGCTTGCCCCAATGGAGCATAACTCCTTCTTCGTCAACTCGTTCAATGGGGCTGCAATGGTGCTGAAATCCTTCACAAAGCGGCGGTAAAATCCGGCAAGTCCGTGGAAGCTCCGCACTTGTGAAATCGCCGTGGCGTTGGCCAACTCTTGTCGCGTGCACCTTGGCTTCATCAACCTCAATTCCTGCGGAGTCACAACATAGCCAAGAAAGCGATACTCGTTCGATTGCAAAAAGTGCACTTCTCGAGGTTACCAAATAAGCGTGCGAGACGCATAAAGCATCAAAAACAACACGTAGATGATCAAGATGTTCATGTAATGACTTGCTGTAAATCAATATATCATCAAAATAAACCACCACAAATTTCCCAATGAAAGCTCGTAAAACCTCGTTCATTAAGCGCATGAAGGTGCTCGGTGCATTAGTTAAACCAAAAGGCATGACTAACCACTCATACAATCCAAACTTGGTTTTAAAAGCTGTTTTCCATTCATCTCCCAATTTCATTCTTATTTGGTGGTATCCACTCATAAGTCAACCTTAGAAAATTATAGAACCACTTAACTCATCAAGCATGTCGTCTAGCCTAGGAATAGGATGACGGTACCTTATTGTGATATTGTTAATGGCTCTACAATCTCACGCACATTGTCGCCAACCGCCATCTTTCTTAGGAACCAAAAGAACGAGGGACAGCACAAGGACTAAGGCTCTCTCATACATACCCGCGGTCCAAAAGATCTTGGACTTGGCGCTGAATCTCCTTAGTCTCCTCGGGGTTGGTCCTATAAGCGGTAGGTTTGGCAAACTTCGCTCGGTATCAAATCAATTTGGTGCTCAATCCCTCGTATGGGTGGGAGTCACGGAGGTATCTCGGCGGGAAAAACATCCTCATACTCCTGCAAAAGGTTAGTGACGCGAGGAGGCAAAATCTTGGGCAGATCATCCAATGAAAACAAAGCATCTTTGCATAGCACAAATAGCACAAAGCATCATCACTAATTGCAGCAAGATCAGATTTTGTAGCAAGCAAGGCGGATTCCTCAATTTAATTTGGTTGGCTACATGCTGAATTTCAGATTTCTCATCAATGGGTTTCTTGTCATTAGCAATCCGCTCCCTATCAGATTTAACAATTTCAGCGGGGGTCAAAGGTAGAAGTGTAATTTTCTTTCCCTTATTCATAAAAGTGTATTTATTACTTCTACCGTGGTGAAGTGCATCGGTGTCATATTCCATAGGCGACCCAATAAAGAGAGCAAGCTTGCATCGGAACCACATCACAATCAGCAAAATCGAATAGGAACCAATGGAAAAATGAACCCGAACTGTTTGTGTTACCTTAGCTTTGCGGAATCATTGACCCTTGAATGTGGTATGGATGTGGGTGCGGCGTGTGGTCAAGCCAAGCTTCTTGACCAAATCTGTACTCACCAAGTTGTTGCATTTGCGGAGTCAATGATCACGCGGCGCTCGTCGGTTGTTGATGACGAAGAAAATCTGGAACAAGTTGTGGCGCTATTGCTGCTCGGCTTGCTCCATCATGCGCTAAGGACCTGTTGGACAATGATGGACTGTCTGCAGCGGTATCCTCGGCGCCAAAGGTGGCTTCATCATCAACCTCATCGTCGTCCACCACGGTGTCGTCGATCTCATCCTCAACATCGGAGGCGATGTAACCTCCGTCGTCGGTGGCGATGTATGCATTGGTGGGGCATTCTCTCTTGGCGTGGCCAATCCTTGGCACTTATGGCAGCGAATTCCGTCGATGTACGGCCTGTGGAAGCGACGGAGGAGCTCTTGGCGGTGTTGGCGGGGCCGACTTCTTCTGTCCGCGGCACGCGGCGAGGCGGTGCCGTCGGTGCGATCGTGTGCTTTCGTCGAAGGTGGCGGTGCGATTGGTCGAAAGGTGGAAGAAAACCTGCATCTTCGCTTGTCCGTAGTCGTTAAGGCGTGAAGGTCTTCTGGCATTGCTCTGCTCTTGGAATGGCGTCCTGCAATTCCTTCTCTGCTAACATAGCAAGTTGAAACAAGCGATTGACAGTTGTATATTCTTTATAATCAACAATATCCTGAATTTACGGGCGCAACCCACCGTAAAAGCGCGCAATTTTATCCTCGGGTTCCTCTACTACCCCAGCGTAACATACCCTTTTGAAGCTCTTGGTAATATTCACGAACCGTCATACTACCTTGATCTAATCGTTGCAATCTCTTGCGCATATCACGTTGGTAGGAAGGAGGAACAAATCTATTACGATAGCATCTTTTAATCTCGCCAAGAATCGGGTTGTGGCGGGCATTTACTAGTTCATTCCACGAGATTATAGCAAAATCTTTAAATTCACTAGTGGCTTGTCTAACTCTATGAATCTCGGGAACTAGATGGGAATTGAATTTACGCTTTCGTAGTCATCTCCCAATCTAAGTAAGCATCAGCATCATAACCTCGAGAAAAGGATGGGATGGTGAATTTTACCTTAGCAAAAGGATCATCATTGCGATTACGGTTATTACCTCCCATACCGTGATGGTTGCGGCGAAAACGGTCATGCAAGCGGCGTCTCGTTGAGCGGCTCGGTCCTGGCGGCGTTCTTTGCTCATCTTCGTCTCCCTCAAAATCACCATCCTCGTCATGGTCGTTGTTGCGTGGTTGGCGGATGCATCTCCATCAACGATCGCGGGAGGGCGTTTTTCGGCGGCATCCATCCTATCGGCAAGGGTGGAGACTCGTCGTCGATGCTCTCAAGGGTCTGTTAAATGCGTCATGGCATGCTCCTTGAACATCATTCTTATCTCATCGGCATGGTCGACAACTCTGAATGAAGGACACGATGCCGATGGTAACATCATCCTCGTTCTGCCCTTCTTGCCTCCTGCCATGGTTAGCCTGAAAAAGGGCGGAGGGAAATACAAACACAAGTATTATGAGCCCTATGAACTACTAGGTGGGATCTCTTGCTCTCAAGCAATCTTACCAAGTTCTTACGGTTCTTACCAACCGCGAGCGAGGGCGGTGCAACCGGTGGTGAGTTCGTGACACCGTGAGGCGTGATGAAGCGATTGCAAGGGTCAATAACTTTGTCTTGTCGAGAAGGATGTATATGTGGAGCTGTAGGAAGGTTATATGTATTGAGTGGCACACAATTGATATGAGATAGTAATCTTTGAATAAATGTCCAAAAGCACTTGCCCTAGTTCTTTGGTCTAAGCGTGTCCTTATTCTAGGCTGCTGACGAGAAAACAAGGAAGGTATAGAGAACAAAGCGACGAATAATTGAGCAGATATCGGCACAACAGCAAAACACTTTTATCGAGCACGGTAAAAACACCTACCTTTGCTCCTGCCTTTTTTTTTGCTCTCTGCTCCTCTCACAAATTTTTTTTTGCTCTATGCCTCTTTCACAATTTTTTATTTTTCTTTGATTTTTTGATATTTTTCCTAGGATCAGGAGCACAAAAGTAGATAGTACACAAATTTTCAACCTGAACAGATGTAAGATGAAACCAATATGAAATAAGAAGTGTTTTTTGCGTGCTCAAACTTGACCGAGAACTCAATCTTCCAGAGGAATTTCGCAAAAATAAATTCGGCAAACCCGACAAAGTTGGGGAAAATCAGATGTAAAATTTTCTGTAGATATCCGTGAAAAAAAAATTAGCCTAATTCCGAGTCCGTATCACGAAAGTTATGGCCGTTTCTGGAAGGACTCGAATCGGGGTTTTCAGTGGCACCTCTCCAAACTCAAGGGCGTATGGAGCGGATATGGAACAGCGATGATCTGTGGTGGCAGGTTACGTGATGAGGGGTGGCGATATGGATAACAGGAGGTGGGGAATTAGGGTTTATGAAGGAGAAACCCTAACACAACTAGGACTCGGCGAGGAAAAACCACAAAACAATCCGAATCCTACAAGGACTCAAATAGCGATTGGTGGCTGGATCGGTGTAGGATATGGGATGCTGCGGAGATGAAACACAACTAAATTAAGACCACGATCTAAACCAGCAACACGACTCGACTATGGACACAAACTCGAGTACTACGGATTACGAAGCGAAATTGTGCAAAGGCTAGGCGTGGTTCTAGGTATGGTAGACTATGAACTGCAATTTTTTTGGGCTTTTTAAGTGGACTATAGGGCGAACACAAAACTAAATTAAACTAGGGAAAAGGCGAACTGACGGTAAACCTCGCTCTGATACCACTTGATGGGGATGGGGTTGCCCGAACTTCCGTCAGGTGGAGGATAAGTCGATTAGGCGGCGCGAGACACACACGATCCGGCTTCTTGATCGGCACGATCAAAACCCCTGTCATCGCAGCACCACGCGTCCTCTGGTTATCAACCGTGCCTGCCGGTTGACCTCGCCACGAGGCTAATCCTGCCAATGAATCGAGAACACAAGCAAGAACAAGAAAGATGCAACTGAATTTGCAATTGAGGATGAAGCTCACGAGTTGGGGTCTCACAAACCGATGAGCAGCGACAACTGTTCAAAGACAGAATTAATCTAAGCAAAACCCCAAATCAAACCCTAGCGGCGGCTACTGGATATAAAGGCTAGGGACGTCCTAGAAACCCTAGACGCGTCCGTGATGGACTCCAACACGATACATGGGCCAAGGGCCCAAATTGGTGACGCAGCACCCTGGGACAGATTCTGTCTGCCAACTTGCAACGTGAATTCCTGTCGACTCCGAAGTCCAAATGACCTGAAACCGGTGCCATTGGAAAGTTTATCTCCTTAGCTTTCGAGGCATATGTGGATCATCAAAATCGGAGCCCGTTTGTGGCCTGGGCGACGATTTTAGTGAACGCTGCTCCTGGTGGCCGAGGTAGTCGACTCCGAGACGAATTAGACCTCCAACTTGAATTGGACTCCCTCCTTGCCTCCCTCCTGGCCCTTGCTGGTTCCCAAGGCCTTCATGATCCTCTCCAAAGTTCCTAAGTACAATATAATCAATAATATCATTAGGTAGCATACCATTCTCACAAGTATCAGCACGGGCACTTAGGAACGAGCTCACCTGTTGATTCAATTGCCGTGCTCGTGCTCTTGTGATGGGTCCTTGCATCACAACTGGAGGAGTCTCGGGCGTATGCATTGGAGTGATGTCCTCATCAAAAACCGACACTGAAAATAGTATTTATGTCGGTTTTCAAATAGAACTGACATAAATAATGTACTTTTTGTGTCAGTTCTATAATAAAACCGACACTAAAATAGTATTTGTGTTGGTTTTTAAATAGAACTGACACAAATACAAAGTATATAATACCGGACTTATCCCTCTCCAAGCCGACGCCCTCCAAGCCCTAGCTCCTCCTCCGCGCGCTCCCCCAGACGTCGGCCTCCTCCACGCTGGCCTCCTCCGCACTGGTCTCCCCTAGACGCCGGCCACCTCCACACCACCGTCATCCCCGTCAACCTCTACCAGCGCAAGCTGTGGCACCAGCTCACCCTCAAGCTCAACTAGACTAGTTCTTCGCCCTCGCCGTCGTCCATATCGCAGGCGCCTCCTTCACCACCAGTGCCTCCTTCACCACCAGTGCCTCCTTCACCCCAGCGTCATCGGCCTCTGTGACCTCATCCCGGCACACCGCCCTCAAGCATCACCTCCCACCACACGATGCCCCGACACCGCTGTCTCCTCTCCACGCCGCCTTCTGCTCCCCACGCCACCTCCTCCATTAGGTGGAATCATATCGCAGGTATAACTGTATCTTCCTACCAAAGATCTTCATTCTGGTAAAGTTTTCCTTTTTACTAGGCCAAAAAGGTTAGCATTTCATGGTGACAAGATGGCACTAACCTTGTGAAATGATTAAACCCTTATTCATGTATCTTCACTTGGACAACTCTGTATACATGGAATTATTTATTTGTTTAACGTCTATATCATTTCAAATTTTCCAGCATGATATGCATGACCTTTGGAATGGACGTAGTACATTTAAATTATGACAAGAGCTTATGTTTAACGTGTCCATAAAAAAGGAATAACATGAGGGGACTTAAATTAGTTAGTGTCGATTCACTCGGCAATTACAAATCTGTTTTGTGTTTCTTATACCAGTGCTTCTCATGCATGCATGGGTAATTAGAGTTGTTTTAGGCTTCGAAGCATGTTGGCAAGAATTGGATATAAGAATTTTTCATCATACCCACTTAGTATCATGTTTTAACAGCAGAATTCCTTGTGCAGTAGAGATAGCAGCAGTGCTAAGAAGACTACTTTGTTCTGTGTTGTGTTGACTATTTTGGAATGGACGTAGTACATTTAATTTTGCGCTATGTGCTTTCTCTAATGCTTATGGTTAGGAATTCCTAAATATCCATTGAGCATGCAGACTAGACAACTAAAAACATGCCCTGTGTTGATAATTTAGAGCATGGTAGGTAATGATTATAGTAGCTTGTGTGCTAAATCTAAATTCCGGGAAGAAATGGTAGCCTTGCATCCTGTCCCACGATGATGTGTCTCATGTCTTTGCTTGGATTTATTAGAGAAAAAAAGAGATTCCTTCTTATGAATTAGAGCTTAATTTGAAAGTTTCTCTTGTGACTTGAGTTAAGGACTGTTAGGCTTATTTGACCTTGTGGTCCAGATTTAGTCATCAGTTTTATTGCTTAAATGATAGTTCTGTTCATATCTAGAAGCTCCATCCATCCAGGTAGCAGTTGTTCTGATTTCCGAGACGCATATGAAAATCCTTATTGTGTGTATTTACCATAGCTACAAGGTAAAATCAATTTTTTTTCGAATCAGGCTTTCCCATTTCCATTTGAGATCCAAGCTAATAATAACTTAAGAGAGAATCTAACTAACAACTATAGTTTGGCACCAAATTACATAGTACATAGAATTGAGCTGGTTATGCATACAAGGAAATTGTTAATACTCAGGTTACATAGGGACAAATACAACATGAAGCTAATAGCCGAGGTCCCACATACCGCCGATGTCGAACCAACAAGGCGTCGTGGCCAAGGGCAAACCAAAAAGCCTGAAGGCTGATATACCATCTCGGATGTATTAGATTTTGGGGGCCCTATTGCACCACAAAAGTTAGTGGCTAGATACAGGTCAACCTGTGGATATATCGTAAGGGATAAAGTGCCAATCACCTATCAGGACTAGCATAAAGTGCCCCGCGCCACCAAAGCAAACCTTTGGACAGAGCTCAAACAAAGCTTTGAATTCCCCGAAGAAGCCGAAGACCTCATGCGTCGAGATGCATTTATGACCATTGGTATGACATGGAAGATCTTCAAGACCCGGTTGAATTGCAACTATGTGAAGAAAAATTGGTCAGCCATAGAGGACTATTCGAAATTGGAATCGTACTTGGATGAGTTTGTGGTGATGAAGTTACAAGAAGCAGCAAAGAAGTCAAGTGAGGACCACAAGGAAATCTCTAGAAAGAACATTCATCCCCACAGACTAAGCACGGGTGGGTACGCAGGAAAAATTCCCCAATAGGAGAGGCAAGAAGCAAAGGCCATTCGGTCAACTAGCAGAAGTCCCTTGTTTGAACTACCAGACCGAGTCAAGCACTATGTGCTAGCAAGGGCAACTGTCACGTCTGGCGGGGGCTTGTCCTTTAGAAACAACGAAGATGAAGCAATCTCCCAAAGTGTTCAAGAGTTGTCTGCTAGACTACCTAAGGCACCTTCCTTCCAGATAGGGAGAAGGACAAACTTACCGTGGCCTTAGGAACCAAAGAGCACCCTGGTCGAACACAAGGTGTTGGGGCTAAGGTACCCTGGAGTAACGGATTCCCATAGTACACCGACTCTTACAGAAGTCGGAAGAGAGCAAGAAAAGAGTGTGCCGAATATGAACGAGAAGCAATGAAGTAAGAGATGCTTCGAGATTTACAAAGCACCATAGAACAAGTACAAAGACAGGTACAAGAAGTCATGAGCCATGCAGAAGTCGAGAACATTGTTGTCCCTAGCACCTCACGCCATCGCAGCAGTTACGCGTTCACACCACTGCTAGAAGATGCATTAGTCCATTATCCCATGGACAACATACAACATCCGACACTGTGCCAGCTCAACATTCCTCTCATGAACATATCCCTTCAGGCTGCTAAAAGCATGGCTTATCCGTGCCAAGAAGGGGGTGTTTTACACAACTCCCTAATCGCTAGGATACACAAAGGTTGAGGTACACACGATACTTCTACAGTTCACCGACATGATGTTGGAAGTGCCTGTAAATGACGTGACAACTCTAGGAAGTAACGTCTACACATTCATCTAGTGGCGCAAACGTGACATTGTCCTCAACCTTCAAGTGATGGCCTGTCCTACAATAGATCCTCCGCAGCCGTCACTAGCACCTCAGTGTCAAAAGAACATTGTCAGCCCTTCACAGAAGATATGTGAAGAACCTATCATGTCTCAAACAAAGAAATCGCACATGAGGCAAGCCATGTTGACCAGATCAGGTGAGGCCAGGACTGAATATGATGTTGTGTGCAACCAATATAAGGGCAAGGCGAAGTCTGACTGACAAGTTAGGGTAGAAAGACTGAAATTCGAGATGGAGAAGCCTTTTGTGACCCAAACAATGTTTGATACCCTAACATTAATGATGCAAAGATTGCATATCTGGTACATGGAGTGGTCCAACCAGGACGTACTGCCAAAGGCAATCAATGGAATATTCAAAGAGGAGCATTTTCACCATGAGGGGCCTGGCTACTTCCTGGTTGAATTTGATAACTTACACAACATGTTCTACCAGGATGCCCTCGACGTGTCTCTTTTGAGATACTGGACACTGTAAGTGTGAACTATAGAAATCATTATTTACATTAATGTAATACTGATAAATGTAATGTCAAACTTCTTTATTATGTAGGTACAAGACTATTGAACTAAGGAGACCCAAAGCACTTAATGTAGGATTCCTCGATCCGGGAACAGTTTGTGAACCTAAACTTCGAAGAGTACCAAAGGAGGTCGAGGAATACATATATAAGGCTTTCATTAAACTTCAAGACAAGGAATTAAAACTTTTACCCTACAACTTCAAGTAAGTGGTTCACTAGCTAGTTAGATCACTCGATGTTGTTCCTTACTCTCATTGCGATCTTAGCACTAATGGCTATGGCATATTACCTGTGTAAGTTAGATCACTCGATGTTGTTCCTTACTCTCATTGTGATCTTAGCACTAATGACTATGGCATATTACCTGTGTATGTAGATTCCACTGGATACTCATTGCCATTATACTAGAGAAGAGCAAAATGGTTGTCCTGGACCCCCTTGATAAAGATGAAAAACTTTACAAGGACATGAAAGATACACTCCAAAAGGCCTTCAAAAGATACTGTGAAAAGTCCCTAAGACACCGCCCATTCCACAAATCCCTCTCAATTTGTACTAAATTCCCGGTACGCACATAGTATTCATATATCACTTTTTGTAGTAAATGACTCGTATCGTGACATTGTAGTTTATTTATTCTTTGAAGTGTCACAAACAGTCAAAGGGCACAAATTTATGTAGATACTTTATCTACCAATACATGTAGGAAATCTTAGTTCTACATTAGTAGACAATAATGTAGAGGTTTTTCATGCTAACAACACAAATTGATTCGTACTTAACGATTTCTATTAAAGATCTCAGATTAATTTTTTTCTACTTATAGCGCCTGAAATTGATTACGAGAGGACTGCTTCATAATAAAATCAAAGCCATTCAGGGACAACTCGCCTGGTTCATCATAAATCAAATCATCAACAAGAATGGTGAGTTTTATGACCCTGACAACAATGACCCAGTCTTCTATACTAATTTGAAACATGTCGTATCTCCATCCCACTTCGATTGATATATGTAAAATGATGTACAGAGAGTGAAATGATGTTTCATTGGAGTATTCAACATGTATTAAAATAATTTGATGATAAATTATCATGAAATTACTTTTCACCAATCCATTGGTATCATTTTTTATTTTTTATACGATGAATTCACATACTTTATTTACATATATTACACTTGCATGAGCTTTACAATGAATTCATAAATTCGAAGTTTGGAACACCAATGGAATACTCAGCATATGTTGGCACTTTTTCTCAGATGGAGAAGTTCACGCATAGTCTGAAAGTTACCAGGTATGCTATACACATTATTTCTTAAGATCAAAAACATGTCTTCTAGCACGAACTTCTCAAGTCAAGTATGCATATGTCATACGCATCTTATTTTGTTGTATCTATTTCCCTTTTTCTTTTCTTTTGGTGGTGGTTAGTTGCCCCAGTGTACTTGGCGATCTTGACGGGTGCCCGGAACCCGGTCAGGAAATCCGCATTGCGGATCTCCCGGCAGAATGCCTGAGGCCCCGGGCCGTCGGGGCTTGAGCCGCAGTCGTGGCGCTGACCGCTATCTACGGCCCGCGATCGGGCCGCCTCATCCGTCATCCTCCTCCGCGCCTCGAGGGTGTCGCGGACGTCGCGATTGTCGCCCAGGCGCCAGCGCACCGGAGTGCGCGAGGCCTGGGGTCGCTCGAGGTGCGGCGCCGTCCTCGCCGGACCTTCTTTGGTCTGTGTGGCGGCACGGGCTCGGGTGGCTCGAGAAGCCCCGAGTGATGGGAGCCGGAGCCATGCATGTCTTGCATGGCAAGCCGCTCCTGACCCGGAGGTTACGGTACATGGCCCCGCCTCCGGGCCTCTGCTCAGAATGCCGCGGGCGGCACAGACTGCCTGCAACGACGTTCTGGCTGGCGTGGGTGAAGAACGGAAGGCCGTCAGACCCCTCGGCCAGTTGATGCTGGAGCTGGCGTGCACGCGCGTGCGAGGGCTCGGGCTGGTGCTGCCCCAGGTCGGCCTAGAGTTTGTCCAGCTGGGCCTTTTGAGCCTCGGTTATTGCCTTCTTCTTTGAAGCTGAAGCTCAAGGCGAAGCTCGAGCTCTCTCTCTCGCGCCTGCGCCTCGGCCGCATGACGGTGCCCGGACTTCTGAGGGTTGTGGCCGGTTCAGCCGCACCCACCATGTTGCACTCACGGGAGTACAGCTCGTCCATCGTGTGCGCCGCGTCAGAGCTGGAGCCGTCGCTGGAGGAAACCTCCAGCAGTTCGTGGACAGAGGCCGACGCATAGCCAGCCATCGCCACGAGCCGCGATCCTTCAGGAGGCGACGTCACCGCCCGAAGGAGCTCACGCGCTCCGCTGTTGGAAGCGGCGCAGCGACGGACAGGCCCCGGTGGCGAGGTCCGCGCAGGGGCCTCGAGCCGGAGGTCGCCAAAGGCGTCGGTGATGGAGTCCAGGCTCCTAGCGGACGCCTGGAGCAGAGAGGCGGCGGGGATGAGCACGAGCTCTCCCGCCGGGGTGGCAACGAAGTCGAGGGAGCCGAAGCGAATCCAGCTCCCCGACGCAAATGCGCCGTCGCGGGTGAAGAAAGCCATCAAGGAGGTGACTGGGAGTCCGGAGACGAAGATGATGACGCGCGAAGGCCCCTACCTGGCGCGCCAACTGTCGGTGTTTCGTGTAACCGGCGAGTAAATTTGTAAGTCAAGGGGCCACGCGTTCCCTCTCCTTGATGGTTGACTCAGGGAGCCCAAGATGTATACTGGTTAGGGCTGAATATCCCTACGTCCAGTTCGTGGTAGTGGTTTGTATTATTCAGGGTGCAGTAGTCTACATGGGATTACAAATGAGGGCTCAGGACAGGCCCCGAGCGCTCGTCCGAGTGAAGGGGCTCGACTGCGGATCGAGTGTGGGTCGGCTTCGAATAGGTGGCGGATGCGAATGCCGATTGGTTACCGAGATTAAGTGCGAATGCCCTTCCCTGAGGGCCCTGCCTCCCCTTATATAGCGGAGGCGGGTTACCAGAGTTTGGAGCAAAAAGGTAGGGAATCTGCCGTGCAGGAGTCTGGTCTTGGTCTTGGTGGTGATAGGTTCTGTTTATCCCATGCGGGGTTAGTAGACACTGTAGACAGCGCTCCATTGGGAAGGTCTTTTGCCCTCTGGCTTTGTCGGGCGGTGCTGACAGGCGTGAAGGGACGGGCGCTTGACTCTGGCGGCCCCCTGGCCACCTTGGGAAGGAACCATCCACCCCAGCATGGCCGTCGTGTCCGTGGGGCAGGTGACCAGCTTGTCGTCGACTGTCGTCGTGGCGGAGGTCGCGGGGTTGAAGCTCGCTGGGGCCCCGGCCTGTAACATCCCAAAATTTGGAAATTTTGAAATTATTAATTTATTTTGAATTTTTGGGAATTTCTGGAATTTATTTGGATTTATTCATAATTTCTAGAATTAACCTTTTCTCTGAAAATTAATTTAATAATGAAAAGTTTTAATAAAATATAAATGGAAATATTTTATTTGAGCTCAAAATGTCCAAAAATATTTTTTGGAATTTTTCTAGAATTTTTATGATATTTTAAGTGCCTCAAATAATTTAAATGAATATTCAGAATTATTTTTATTCGAAAAATAATTGAAATTCGGATGAACAGTAACGAGCCGAGCCCATTACTATGCGCGCCGCATGGAAACCCTAAAGCCGCCGTTCGTCCACCGTTGGATTTTCATCCGACGGTTGAGATTTTGCCGTGTCGATTCGTCGCCGCGCCGTTGGATTGCCGCGTGTACGTGCGAGATGAGGCCACGTCGCTTTGTTTCATCTCCGGTGCGTTACCGCCACCGCCGTCATTTCCGGTGAGAACCGCCGAGTAAAAGCACCGAGGCTATAAAGCCAGCCGATGACTCTGCGGGAAAGCTCTTCGCCGTGCGCATTCCCTGACCCAACCCACACCGTCTACTTCGCCGCCGTTCAGCCGCATTTACTCGCCGTTGTTCCGAGAATCTCCGCCGTGTTTTGCGCCCTCTCCGGTGACTCTCCACCGCAGCCAAGGACACCGGAGTACTCCTCACACCGAGCCGCACTCGTGAGGCCAAGCCGTGTCGCCGGAGCCGCCGGAACGCCGTTGACGCCATCTTCTTCTTCGTCTCCGGCAAGGGCAACACTGCTGCGACCTCGCCGCCGAGCCGAACTACATCGACCGTTCGATCGTCAACCCACGCGTCAGATTCGTCCACGTCGTCGCCTAAACAGTGAGTCTCATCTTTATATACGGACCATTAGATTTTAATCGTGTAGCCTTTATCATGCCACGTAGGTACGTTAGATCTTGCCCGTTGGATTTAGATCTAGTGCTTCAGATTTCGCCACGTAGTCATAGTAGCAGTAAACCCCATTAGAAAATTGTGGCCGTCGATCTGTGGATGGATGGCTAGGATAGTGCCACGTGCCCGTAGCTGGGATCGCCCATGTGTTTTTGAAATGTACTGAAATCTTAGCCGTCAGATTTTGAATGTAAGGACTAGATCATGGCGCGTCTTGGACGATCTTGAGTGGATCTTGTGGCGTCTTGAAAAAGCGAAAGCGTCGGTCTGACGTTTCGATCTCGTCGCTGATTTAAATTTTGGTCGCGCGATTTAGATCCTAGGGTCATTGTTGCGCCACGTGTTAGCTTCGGATGAACGGATCTAAAGTGTCGGTGCAATCTTGACCGTCGATTGCATCGCACGGATCAGATTTTGACGTGTGGCAAGTGCACGAATCTTGGCGTTTGACCAAGTCAGTTGCGTCGTTAGTCGATTTAATCTCCGCCGTTAGATTTTAATCCGGTGGTTGAGATTGGGCCACGTGTCAACACCGGCAACGAGCGAGCCGAACTGTTTAGATCTCGCCGTTTATTTTTGATCCAACGGTTGAGATTAAATCAACCTCTCGGTTGATATTTCGCCACCACGTGTCACGACCAGATCATGACACGTGTCATGCTGACGTCAGCAGTGGGGCCCACTTGTCGATTACGGCACGGTGGTGTCTTGGCGTCATAATTCGATTTTCTTTAGAAAATAATTGATGAAAATCAATTCGGTGTTGACGTCATAAATAGTGATGCTGACGTCATAATCATGGATTTTTCAGTATAAAAATAAATAAGGAAATTCAGTTTATTCTTTTTGATTTATTTTAAAACTTCAAATGGCTATAACTTTTGCGTTTTAACTCCGATTTGAGTGATTTCAATTTCTAAAAATTTGTAAAATCAAGATATATTTATTGGTTAATTTTGTAGAATTTTTGGAGTTCAGTTTGTTCTCTATAAAATAAATTTATTGTGTGTACGTTGTTGTTAATTAGTCGTTGATTTGCCGGAGGCTTACGAGGGGGAATTCTTAGAGCAAGACCAAGCTTCAGGCCAAGAACAGCAATTTTTTGAAGGCAAGTTATGCTTTGACCATTTTGAACCTAAATTTTGAAATGTATTTTGTTTCAAGATATGCATGCTAATTTAACTAAAAATGAATTTAAATATTTTGGGTGAATTAGTTAACCAACCTAATTGTTTATGCCACCTTGATATTATTCGTATGCCTTGATTTCTTTGATAACTTAAGTTGGGAAAATATAGTTGGTTAATAATATTGTGCCAACACGGGAGGCTAGACCGTGAATAGTTGCTTAGCCATGCTTAACGTAAATAACTCTGTTTGGATTACAAAAGAAATATTGACTAAAGAATAGTGAATGCATTTTGATAAAATGTGGAATGATGTTGGTATTGACACTGGAATGTAGAGACCTGTGTGGTTCTACATGAAAGATGGTTATGAGCATGCGTTACCTGTTAACAACTTGGGGTGGAATTGATTTACCTTTGGGGCAAGTGGATGAGGAGCTTCGTGCAGTGGGCCTGTGTGGCATTTGGTGGGTTGAGTGTTGTGAGGGCTATGTGCCAAAATATGAGAGAAGGATGTCTTGCCTTGGTCGATTAAGGACTTCACCTTGCAAGCCTTTGACCTGAGTCTCTCGTACAACCACATGTCCGAATGGGAAGACCTAGCTTAGTAGGGTTCTGATGTCTTACCTTTGATACCTCGGGGTGGCTGTTACACCTGGAGTATGCTAGACGGGGAGCGTGCAATGCTTGACTTGGTACCCTATCCAGCGGTGTTCGCTGCTCCTATACTTGACTCGAGTGAGGGAAGTGATAGTGAAGGCAACACGGAGAGGTTCTTAGGCTAAGATAGAAGTCTCTGAAAAGTTTTGTTACGGTTAATCGCCTTTGTGGAGTGCGATTGTATCTTGTGGGTAAAGTGTACAACCTCTGCAGAGTGTCAAAAGCGTTGAATAAGCCGAGTCCACTTCTTGGACAATGCTCGGGATTACTGAGTCAAGGGTAGTGTTTGAAAATAAAATGGGGTGGGTGGTGTGTGCCAAAGTAAAAGATGAATGTTGATTAGGGACTGTGTGTACAAAACAATGTGGAAAACGAATTGAGAAATATAATGGTTATATGGTTTTGATGCTTTCAATCTAAATAAATAGTAGTTTAAAATATTGATGCAAAAGCAAAATAACTAGTAAAGCCTTTCCTTGGTAATAAGCCATGCTTGTAGTAAATAGATCTGCATTTTGTGCATGACTTGTTGAGTACGGTGTGTACTCACCCTTACGGACAAACTTACGAGAAGAAGAGAATCGCTACCGCTATGAAGAGGAGTTCGTTGAAGGGCCGGAGAACTAGGGAAGCAAGTCTCAGTCAGGGCGTCTGTGGAAGAAGATGGAGCACCACGAAGATTTATTTATTCCGTTGTTGAACTTTTGTTATTTGATTATTGTAAGCCATGTGTGGCATATTATTGTAAGGGACCATAAGGTCATACAACTCGTTTAAATATATGTTTGAAATACTTATTTAATATTCCGCTGTGTATGATGTGATATTATACCCTGTTTAGCCTGTGTGCACTAGCGCGATCCTGGACTAGTGCTGAATACACAGAGTGTCCGGATTTGCAAATTCGGGGCACGACACGGCCTAAGGCCAGGTTGGAGCCTACGGGGGCATCAGACCCGGGTCTAAGTCGGGGCTTGCGGGGGTGTCGGACCCGGGTCTAGGTCAGAGCCGGCGGGGGTGTCGGACCCGGGTCTAGGCCGGAGCCTGCTAGGGCACCTGACCCGAGGCCAGGTCGGAGTTCCCTCGGTGGGCTTGGCCGAGGTCGGGGATCCTTCGTGACCCAACGAGGCCTTCGACTAGAACATGGCCTAGAATGGCCCATTTGGTGTTCCGCCCAATCCCATCTATGAGAGACAAAACTTGTGCTATTCAAATGCAATTAGCTCCATGATTCATTTGTTGAATATCTTGGGGAGTTTATTTATTGCAAGTTTTGGGCACTTAATTGCTTCCAAGTGGTATCATCTTATTAATGTACTGTACTCTTTCGAACCTTTGTGATTTAGATTTTAAAATTCAAAAGAAAATCCAAGTTGTCTTGATCTATCTTAGATTTTCGCCTTAAGTTGTCCATCTCTTTGAGGTTTATTGCCGATACTCATCGACTTTTGTTGTGATTTGATTATAAGTAGTATCAATTGAGCATTTATTCATTTCTTATGTTTACAAATCGGTATTATTGAGTTTCTCCTATTTTGACAATTGGTATCATTAAGACTTATTGCTTATTCTTTCAAGTGATATCTTTTGGTTGTTTAAATTCTTTCTTTGGTAATACTCTCTCCAAAGATTCTCAGATCGCCGCCTTTTGTCGCCATGTCCGCTTGATCGAGAGAAAGACGATCTTGAAATAGATGTATACTTTGTTGTGGGTACCCCGTATACCCTCTTTAGGCAAAATTTGTGGATTCTTCAAAAGAATCATGATGCCTTTGTAAAGCCTAATAAATGAGGAGTGAGTTATCTGATTTTGTTTCAAATAACTCGTGGATACGTGCATCTCTTACATGTGGTTCTTAAAAAGCCAAAAAGGGGAAATGTTGTTTTTACAAGTGGATGTCCAAATTAAATTTGAATGAGTTTCTATCTTCGTTGAAAATTGGTATAATGAAACCTTCAATTGGTATCTTGAATTTTTTCAAATTCGTGCAAATAGTATTATCATGTTTATCATCGTGCATGGTACTTAGACATTATCAAACTAACTTGGGTCAAGTTAAAAGATATTTGTTCCCGAAATGGTGCTTGTCTATTGATGTTCAAGGTGGAAAAGGGTCATCTTCGACGGTGGATGAAGGAAATGGAGAGAAGCTCCATAGTCCGAGGGATGGCCTGCATGGTGATCATGACCGATTCGAACATACGGTTAAGAATCGACAAGGACGCGGTTTCTTTTTGACCATATTCAATGTCTTTGCACACCATTATGCTCAATTATCTCATTTTAAATGGTAGTGATTTGTAAGTATGATCTTTTATTGTTTCTTCATGTTTGTTTTAGAAATATCTTAATATTGTGGCGTCGAGATCGCCGTGACCAGGGCCTTGGTAGAACATGGCCTAGAATGGCCCATTTGGTGTTCGTCCAAGATTCGGTGATAATCCATCTATGAAGACTTTGGTAATACTCTCTCCGACGTGCATCGCCAAGAGGCCCCCGGGCATTGCCCGCCCTCAAACGCTGCAAACGGTGCTGCGCGTCGCGGATGGGCCCATCATTCGCCAAGAGTCCCGGCCGCCCTCGAAAAACGGCGACTAGAACATGGCCTAGAATGGCCCATTTGGTGTTCCGGTCCAAGATTCGGTGATAATCCATCTATGAGAGACTTTGGTAATACTCTCTCCGGCATTACGCGCCGCCTGATCTTCTTTGCGCTGCGGCGTTGCCTGAGGGCCCATCAAGTCCGTTTATTTCACTCTCTCGAATCCTCGTTTCATGGCGAAGGTAAGAATGAGGTAAGTGATGATGATGATGATGATGATGAGCTTTCTTGTGAAGAATTTTTCAATATGTTAAAGGAGTTTGAATGTCTTGGGAAGGAGAAAATAAATATAAAGTTTTGAAGCTTGAACATGAATCACTTCAAAATAATTATAATATGCTTCAAGAAGATCATGTCCGCTTGACGAGAGAAAGACTTGATCTTCTTTGCCATGTCCGTTTGTTTGAGAGAAAAGCGATCTTGAAATGTCAACTCTAATACTTCATCAAATAAATGCATATCCACTTCTAACGATGATTTACCTTGTTGCTCTAATAAAATTTCTTCTAGTTCCTCTATGTCTCTAGATGCTAATCTTGTAGAAGAAAATAAAGAGCTCAAAGCGCAAGTCATTCGACTAGAACATGGCTTGAAGAAGTGCGTAAAAGGAAAAGCCATTCTCGAGAGATCTTGAGCAAGCCAAGGGCGCCTCAAGATAAGCGAGGACTCGCTACAACTCCAAGAGGAGAAGAGCAAGAAGAAGCACAATGCAAAAATGAAGGCGATTGTGTGCTTGGATGCAACAAGAAGGGCCACTTAGCCTCCGTGTGTGCCTAACAAAGTGGAATCCAAGCCACAACTATCAACAATAGGCAAACCGGCAAAGAGCAAGTTAAGAGAAAAAGACGTTCAAAGCCCACTTGCTACAATTGGGGTACCCCGGTATACGATTCGCTCAAGGCCCCGGCCGCCTCATCATTTCAATGATTATTTGCTTAGGAATGACAAGAATAGCAATGTGTTTGCCAAACTTGTCAAGTCCCCTATGCCGATTAAAATTGATAATATTCATTTGCATAGGAAGAATAAATCTAGGATAGCAAAATATTTACTAGAAATACTAGATCCTCTAAGCCAATGCATAATTTCAATTATCATATGCTTAGAAGAGATCAAATTAGAAATAGTTTTGCAAAATATCATTGCCCTCCTAAGCCTTTTCATAAAAATGCCAATCATTTGCCTAGGAGGAATAATTATCGCAAACCTATTCCTAATCATGTTAGTCTTATCAAAAATGCTAGAATGGCCCATTTGGTGTTCGTCCAAGATTCGACTCAAAACTTTG
The DNA here is from genome assembly GCA_036346375.1 of Guadua angustifolia. Classification (NCBI taxonomy): domain Eukaryota; kingdom Viridiplantae; phylum Streptophyta; class Magnoliopsida; order Poales; family Poaceae; genus Guadua; species Guadua angustifolia. Next base: position 5,735,374 of record CM070517.1, read on the forward strand.
TATATTATTAGTTTTCTTATGAAAAACTAATTGCAAAATATATACAAATGTTCTTGAAATGTTTTTCAAAGGTTTTAGCTTTGCAAAAACTATTTTGAAAAGAAAACAAGTTTTAACTAGATGTATACTTTGTTGTGGGGTACCCCTGGTATACGTGTTCGATGGTAGCGGGGCCGTCAGAAAGCAGCGTCTCGTTGCGGATGGAGCCCATCATCTTCAGCGGCGCGATCGGAACGCGTATGCTGTCGATGGGCCCAGTTTAAAACCTTTTGCTTTGATTTCAGCCCTGTTTTCAAATTGAATTGTATTTCAAACTTGGTATCAGTCTAAGTATTCAATTAAATTGAGAAGTGATACTCTCTTGATCTTTGAAAAGACGTGATAATCCATCTATGAAGACTTTGGTAATACTCTTCGGCTGCGCGATCTCTTACATGACGTGCATCGAATGAGTTTCAAATATCTTCGCTTGAAAATTTGATGGGCCATCATCGGGCGCTTCGGGCGCGCGATCCCTTGTGAAATTCTTGATCATGAAAGTGCATTTTACTTATACAATTTTGATTCATGATCTTGTATACATCTTGTGATCATATAAGCAATTCTTTCTTGTGTAATCTTCTCTATATGATCATAAGCATGTGCTTCAATTCTATAAATTTGCTATATGATCATGAGCATGTTCAATTTGCCATATGGAATCATATTCATGTGTCATGTTTTAAGCACCACTTACATCTTGTGAACCATGACTACATTTAAATTGGTATCATTGAACACATTCTTTACCTAAATCTTGGATATAATTGGTATCATGTCTTGCCTAGATTTAGGGAATATCATCATTGCTTAATTTTATTTTATTCTCCTAATCTTTTTATTGAGTGTGCAATCAAGGAGAACAGATTTTATTGAATAAACGATGGGATCTTTTAAGCACCTTTTGGGATTAATGACAAAAGGGGAGAATTCGGATTATCAATTGTCCCTAATCGATTGCCAAAGGAGATGATTTGTAAGTATGATCTTTTATTGTTTCTTCATGTTTGTTTTAATGCTAAATATCTTAATATTGTCAATTGGTGCAATTGATAATTGGTTTGTCATAAATCACCAAAAGGGGAGATTGAAAGTGCATGTAGGCACTAATGTTATTTTGGTGATTAATGACAAATATAATAATGAATCTATATAATTGTGTAAATGCTTAACTTAGTGCTAACAAATGACAAACCTCTAATATGATTATATTGCTATGAGACTAACATGTTATTGCCTAGTTGAGTATTAGTCTCATCTATTTAGAGGAGAATCAAGTGGGATGGTTAAGCAAAGATAAGGTATGCAATTTTGGTATCTCTTCTATATTTGTTATTGCATTCCTTTTGTGCAAATGCATAGTGAACTCCAAGTAGCATGTTGATTATATATATGCACATTGGTTCATATCATATTTATTTATGCATATATATTCACTTGAGTTCATTATGCGCTTTTTTAGTATGCATGTATTAACTAGAGTTAAACTTCACATTGCTATAGATTGACTTGGTGCATGCATATCTTAGTTGTGTATCTTCTCATGCACCTCTCCTAGTGAAGTTTAATCTAGAGTTGGATCACATAGTTACTCTTATTCCAAATATTATTTGCACATGTACAATTAGTATATATATCTATCATGTATTTCATTTAAGTAAAGACCGTGATCCATGCCATGATTTAATTAATTCATCATATCGGCAATTATCTCTCTAGTGCATATAGATCAATTACATATTAATCATCATAATGCACTTAGAAGAGAACATTTCTTATATCAAGTGTTTCCATTTATATTGTGCTTATTGTGAAACACTTGTGGTAATCAATTGCTCTCAAATATCAATTTATTCATATCTATTGAGCTTTTGGGACTAATGTCTTTCATGAGTGGTTTGAAAAGAATTAGGTCCGTGTGTGTATGATGACCAAGATATCTTGGAGGATGATCGTTAAGCGAGGTCAACAAGGCGGCGGTGTCACCAAGAGTTGAGGACTAAGTCAAGATCGACTTGGCGTGGAGATCGTCGGAGGAGGATGATCAAGTCAAGGTCGATGGGGCGAGAGTCTCATGAGGTGAATCGAGTCAAGTTGGACAAGCGAAGGCGTCATCAATCTTCGCATTGAGGAGAAACGGCATGCGGATTGAATGTAAGACTTAGATTTCTCGTTTGAATTTGAGTCCGTACTATTAGAAGGGATGCTTTGAATGACTTTTAGATGTGTCAAGTGCTCAAGTGATCTCGCTTTGTTGGGAGCCTTATTATTTGCCCTTGTTCTTATGAGTCCAAAATCACTGCCAGAACGGCTAACGGGTCCGATGTTGATATCTTCGAGTTGATATCGAATTCTGTTCCAATATCGCGCCCCGTTTGTTAGGATAGTCCGATGTTCCATATCGGAAGAATCCGATCTGTGCTTTTATTCACAAAAATTTGAATTTGAGTGGAGTCGATCTGGAGTTTACAATCGGATAGTCCGATGTTCAATATCGAATCCGATGTGGAGTCGACAAGGGCATAACGGCTAGTTTTTTGGAGCCTCTATTTAAAGCCCTCTCCTCTCCATTTGAAAGCAGCGATTACTCCACTGTGGCCCCTCTTGTTCTTGAGCCCCAAAACACCATTTTACCCTTAGATCTAAGTGATCCCTTTGTGAGAAGGGTAGGGAAGAGTTTGAGGAGTGAGGTGTTAGATTGAGTGGATTTGAGTTGTTGAGCACTTGATTTCATCTCTAAGTTTGTTCTTCGTGAGCATTTGTTACTCTTGGAGGTTGAGGACTCCTAGGCGGCTAGGAGGTCGCCTCTGAGCCACCGGTTCTTTGTGTGGTGTCGTAGGAAGTTTGTGAAGGTTCGATTCCGCCTCCATAGAAGGGATCCGGACTAGGCGTCCCGATCTTTTGATGAGAGGAGATAACGTCGATTTGGTAGAGGGCGAAGTTGGCGGCCAGACTATAACGAACCCGACGTTGCGCCTTAGCGACCGGTACACCACCCTCCTGAAGGTTATTGATCCTGCGGGAAGCGCGACCAACCTGACCACGAAGGTCTTTGTTCCTGCGAGCAATCGAAGAACCAGCAAGAACAAGAGATTATAAGCAACTCAATTGTGAATATGAATTTAGATCGATTCTGAAACAAGAACACCCGAAATTGGGGTTCCGATGAACAAGTAGACGGGCGGCCTAGTCGGCACGCGCGAGTACAAGCAGTAGCAATGGCTAACTGAATCAAACAAAACCCAAACCCTAATTATGGTGGTGGCTGGCTATTTATAGACCAAGGGCGTGCAGCACTAGGCCTTTAACATGGGCTTGCTAATTACAACTCGGAATAAAAGATTAAAGCCCAATTAGACTCGGACTAGAAAAGTGCTCTGCATTGTTTTGCGTATTGCCGTTGACTCGGAAGGAATTTGGAGGTGATCTCGGATTGCTTTGAAAGAGGACGACCAGAGCTTTCGTTCTTGTACTCATAGGCCTCCAGAAGCCTTCTGGATCAAAAGTTATGACCGGTTGAATTTGACCATCTCTGGGAGGCCGAATCTGATTCCAATCTGCCCTTCACTCCGGACGCGAACTCCCTTGTGCGTTGTAGGTCTTCCCCATGGTTCCTAAGAAGAATCACATCATCACGAAAATTAAGTAGCATCCCATTCATTGTATCATTAATTGGAATACTTAGGAATGCCTTCAGCTGACAATTTAGTTGACGCGCACGGGCTCGAGTGAGTGGTCCTTGAAGTGGTGGTTCATCCTGGTGAGTGGAGTTAGAGCTGGTTGTATCCGTTGTGGAGATGTCCTCTTCATCTCTCCCTCTTGAAATGGAGTCATCCTCGACTCAAGCTCATCTTCGTCACCCATGTACGGCTTCAAATCAGCAACATTGAAAGAATTGCTTACACCGTAGTCTACAGGCAAATCAAGCTTGTATGCATTATCATTTATCTTAGCAATCACTTTAAAAGGACCATCAGCTCTAGGCATCAATTTAGACTTTCACAAATCAGGAAACCTATCCTTTCTCAAGTGCAACCAAACAAGATCTCCAGGTTCAAAAGTTAATTCCTTCCTACCCTGACTACCAGCAGCTCTATATTTAGCATTCATGCGCTCAATGTTTTCTTTAGTTGTCTCATGTAATTTCAGCACAAAATCAGCTCGTTTAGCAGCATCTAAGTTTACTTTTTCAGAACATGGTAATGTCAAAATATCAATGGGTGCACGAGGATTGAAACCATAGACCACCTGAAAAGGAGTCATCTTGGTAGTAGAATGCAATGAGCGGTTGTAGGCAAACTCCACATGAGGTAGGCACTCTTCCCACATCTTCAAATTTTTCTTCAAAATGGCTCTCAACATTGTAGACAACGCTCATTGATGACTTGACCGCCATCAATTTGAGGGTGACATGTAGAAGAAAACAAGAGCTTGGTACCCAGTTTCTTCCAAAACGTCCGCCAAAAATGACTCAAAAATTTTGCATCCCGGTCTGACACAATTGTGGAAGGCACTCCATGTAGGCGAACTATCTCCCTAAAAACAAATCAGCAATGTTTGCAGCATCATCGCTCTTATGATAAGGTATAAAATGTGCCATCTTAGAAAACCGATCCACGACAACAAATATGCTATCCCTCCCCCTCTTTGTCCTAGGTAGTCCTAAAACAAAGTCCATTGAAATATCTTCCCAGGGAACACTAGGAATAGGAAGAGGCATATATAAACCATGTGGGTTCAGTCGTGACTTAGCTTTATTGCAAGTAGAACAGCGAGAGACATAGCGTTCCACATCAAGCCTCATCTTTGGCCAATAAAAATGGTTGGCCAACACATCCTCTGTCTTCTTCACACCAAAGTGGCCCATCAGTCCTCCTCCATGTGCTTCCTGAAGCAACAACAAACGAACAGATCCAGCTGGAATGCATAGTTTGTTAGAACGAAACACAAACCCATCATTAACAATGAACTTATTCCAAACTCTTCCTTCCTTACAATTTAGCAAAACATTTTTAAAATCAGCATCAAGCGCATATTGCTCTTTGATCGTTTCCAAGCCAAAGATTTTAGAGTCTAGTTGTGAAAGCATGGTATATCGTCGAGATAAAGCATCAGCAATAACATTATCTTTCCCCTTCTTGTGTTTGATAACATAAGAAAAAGACTCAATGAATTCTACCCATGCAGCATGCCTACGGTTCAACTTATTTTGGCTATGAATGTGCTTCAAGGATTCATGATCAGAATGTATAACAAACTCCTTGGGCCACAAATAATGTTGCCATGTCTCTAATGTTCGAACTAGTGCATATAATTCCTTATCATAAGTTGAATAGTTCAAATGAGGCCCAGATAATTTCTCACTGAAATACGCAACTGGCTTACCTTCTTGGATCAGCACGCCTCCAATCCCAATGCCACTAGCATCACACTCAAGTTCAAAAGTCTTACCAAAGTCTGGGAGTTGGAGCAGTGGTGCATCAGTCAGCTTCTCTTTCAACAAATCAAAGGCATCTTCATGTGACTTGCCCCATTGGAAAGCCACGCCTTTCTTGCACAACTCATTCAACGGTGCAGCAATTGTACTGAAATCTTTCACAAAGCGACGATAGAATCCTGCAAGTCCAAGGAAACTCCGCACCTGTGTGACCATTTTGGGAGTCGGCCAACTCTGAATTGCCTCAACCTTGGCTTGATCAACTTCAATCCCCTGTGGAGTAACAACATAGCCAAGAAAAGCAACTCGATCGGTGCAAAATGTGCACTTCTCAAAGTTACCAAACAAACGTGCATCTCGTAAAGCGTCAAAAATAGCACGCAAATGAGCAAGATGCTCATCTAATGATTTGCTATAGATCAAGATATCATCAAAGTATACCACCACAAATCTACCAATGAAAGCACGCAAAACTTCATTCATTAGTCTCATGAAAGTGCTAGGTGCGTTGGTCAATCCAAAAGGCATCACCAACCACTCATATAGACTGAACTTGGTTTTGAAAGCTGTTTTCCATTCATCACCTAATTTCATGCGGATTTGGTGGTAGCCACTACACAAATCAACCTTAGAGAACATAATAGAGCCACTTAATTCATCAAGCATATCATCTAACCTAGGAATAGGATGACGATATCTAATGGTAATGTTATTGATTGCTCTACAATCTACACACATGCGCCATGATCCATCCTTCTTAGGAACTAAAAGGACCGGAACAGCATAAAGACTAAGAGATTCACGCACGTACCCTTTGTCAAGCAGTTCTTGCACTTGGCGTTGTATCTCCTTAGTTTCTTCCGGGTTAGTCCTATATGGCACTCGATTGGGCAAAGATGCTCCAGGAATGAGGTCAATCTGATGCTCAATCCCTCGAATTGGTGGCAAACCTGGAGGAACGTCCTTGGGAAAAACATCAGCATATTTCTGCAAAACGTTAGTCACAGCAGGAGGCAAAGCAGTAGGTATCTCCTCAAATGAGAACAAGGCATCCTTGCAAGCTAAGGCATAGCAAACAGATTCATCAACAACCAATTCCTTCACATCAGATTTGGTAGCGAGAAAACATGCATATTTCAACTTAATCTCATTTTTGTTATCACAAACAGAACTAGAAGTTTTCTTTTTAGCATTTTCATCAATCTTTTGCTTACTAGCTCTAGCAATGTCCTCTTTAAGGATGGAATCAGGAGTCATAGGATGCAATACAATCTTCTTTCCCTTATGCACAAAAGAATACTGGTTGGCTCTACCATCATGCACAGAACTTTTATCATATTGCCAAGGTCTACCTAACAATATAGAACATGCTTGCATAGGTACGACATCACATTCAGCAAAATCATGATAGGAACCAATAGCAAATTGTACTCTCACCAAGTGTGTAACCTTAACCTTACCAATGTTGTTGAACCATTGAACATAGTAGGGCTGGGGGTGTGGTCTTGTCTCCAACGAAAGCTTCTCCACCATGTCCACGCTTGCGAGGTTGTTACAACTTTCTCCGTCAATGGTCACACAACATGATCGCTCCTTGACGACACACTTGGTGTGGAACAGGTTGTGCCGCTGATTTTGGTCAGTCTTTCCAATCTGGACACTCAATACACGCTGTACAATGAGGCTCTCATAATGGTCAGCATGGTTTGATTCAATGTGCTCTTCTTGGTCATGATCATCTTCGCTCCCTGCATTGTCAGCTGCAAGCATAGCATATGTTTCTTCATCCAAGTCACTAGCAGAAGAAAACTCACCATTGTCTCGCACAATCAACACACGCTTGCTCGGACATTGACTCCTCATGTGACCATACCCCTTGCATTGATGGCATTGCACATCCCTCGTCCTCCCGGTTGAAGCAACCGAAGCAGAGCTCTTGGCGGCCTCTGGTGTAGCAGTTTTTGTTACCTCCGAAGCCTTGGAAGTCAGCGCGGTAGATGGAGGTCGATTCTTGTTGTTGTTGGAGGACGGTGCAGTCGGGTGCCTTGTGGTTGTAGATGTAGCTCGTGTTGACCAAGTGTTAGCACGACCTGCAGAAAAATGAGTTCTCGTGCTAGACCATTTGCATCATCCCTGTACTTCTCTTTCAGCATGGCAAGCAAGATAAAACAAGCGAGTGATTGAATTATATTCCTTGTAACTAAGAATGTCATAAATCTCACAGTTCAGCCCACCCATAAATCTGGCCATAGCAGCCTCCTCAGACTCCTCGATACCACAGCGCAACATGCCCATTTGTAATTCCTGATAGTACTCCTCTACACTCTTACTATCTTCTCTAAGCAGTTGAAACTTATTTAACAAATCACGCTGGTAATAAGAGGGAACAAATCTAGCTCGCATGATTCTTTTCAAATCAGCCCAGTTTTGTGCAACATCGGGATTCTTACGTCGAAACTCACTCCATCAAACAAAGGCAAAATCAGTGAACTCACTAGTGGCAGCTCGAACTCTTTTGTTTTCAGGATACTCATGACATGCAAACTTTTGTTCGACAGCTAATTCCCATGTGAGGTATGTATCAGGATCATATTTACCATCAAAAGGAGGCATGGTGAACTTAACCTTACCAAGAGAATCATCATGGTCACATACCTCATGCCGGGGGCGCAAAGGACCCATAACATGCCGGTTGCGGTGAAGTTGACGCCGTGCAGGGTCTTCTTCAAGCTCCGAGTCTGCAACGTAGTTGTCGACGTTCTCATCCACCTCGCTGCCCAACACACCATTACCGCGTGCCGCAGGAGGTACTCGACCCATGTCCTCAAGGCGCCGCAATACCACTGTCAGGTTCGTGTTGATGGTGCCAACAGAAACCTCCAAATTTGTCAGCCTAGTGTTGGTGTCAATCTGAGCCTTCTGCACCTGTCCCAGCCGCTCATTTACCACCTGCACATCACCATCGAGGCCATCTGTATGCAGCTTGACTCGGCGCTCGAAATGTTGAATGATTCCCCTAGTACGAGGGGAATGCTGTCCATCATTGCTCGCTGTTCCTGACATGGTTAGAAAGCAAAAGAACAAACAATTGCAGGAAAGGGCACTGTCTCTCAACTCTTAACTTGTATCACCAAGTTCTTACCAGTTCTTACCAAGCCTTAGCAGGAGGTGTCGGCACCGCGAGTCAAAATCTTCTGGAGAGGTGGTGTACAGGTGCCAAACGCAAGAGCCTGGTAAGTTGTAGTTTTTTTTCTGTGGAGCTATAGGTGGCTGGTAATTGTAACAAAGGATAGCTCATACCACAATAGTCACAACAAGTTGAATAAACATTCCACGACAGTATGGTGCTGGTCCTAGCCTCAAACCACACTAGAGACGCGAGCCTAATCACCAACGATGCCACAGAAACGCAATGAGAACGTCCTCAACACAAAGCAAGCAGCTTGGGCTCCTCTTTCCTCTTCTTCTTCTTTCTTTTTGTGGGAGCCCTAGAACTGAATAACAGACTCAAAAGGACTCCAAACAACACTCACCACACACACTTTTTTTTGACTAGGGGTATAAAGGTAATTAAAAGATACTCTCTCTCTCTCTCTCTGAACTTTGGTTTGCAATTGATCTAGTGCGGCTTTTGAAAATTGCACTTGACTTTTTCTTCTCTGATACGTAGTCGGCGAACACTTGGGCGACCAGCTCATGCAGTCGGTGAGCACTCGGGCGACCAGTTTGTTGCAGTTGGCGAGCACTCGGGCGACCAATGCACGCGGTGGGCGAAAACTCGGGCGACCAGTGCACACGGTGGGCGAGCACTCGGGCGACCACTACACGCGATGGGCGAGCACTCGGGTGACCAGTGCACGAATGAGCGAGCACTCGGGCGACCACTGCACGCGATGGGCGAGCAGTCTTCTAAAGGTACTCTTCTTTATGTAAGGACCCGAATTCACCAATTTGAATCCACTGTGTTTTGCCGCACTAGTCCCAGGATCAATCGCTAGTGCACACAGCTTAACATCGATAAGCATCATATCATACACAACGATAAGAATAATAAGACTTTATTCATTGAATATAACTAGTGTACGATCTTATGATCACTTACAATTATTCAGCCTCACAAGGCAATAGCAAAACCAATGAGACAAGCTGCAATGAAAGTAGTAGTAAACGAGATGTCCCATCAAGACACCACAGCGGTGACTAGGATTGGCCTAGTGACACGCGTCCACCTGAAAGTCCTCCAATATTGAAGATGATTCCTCCACTGTTGTTGGTTGTTAAGCAAGGGTGAGTACACCAACACGTACTCAACAAATTGTGCACAGAATGCAATACTAACATAGCTATATGCAGGCTTATTCCAAAGGAATAGCTAAGAGGTTTATTTGCAATAAAGAAGCTCTTATGAACAAATCTGATATATAGATTGAAAAGACAAGAAGAAAAACAAATAACAATAATAGATAGATTCAAGATTTCTCAAGTAAACCAAGTTTTCCATCCTAAGTCAAGATTCAACCTCCCATGGCAACCCGCCATCCATCCCAAGTTTTGTTTTGCAAAAGTCTAAACCTTTGACTGTAATCCCCGAGCTTTGCTCAATACCGTGAACACGGCTATCCGAATAGATTGTACACTCTACAGAGGTTATGCACTTTACCCACACGACATGATCATCTTTTGTTGCCATGCGGTTAACACACTTCCTTTGGTGTGTCGGAGAAGAGATCACGACAAAGCCTTTACAATGCATCATCTTAACCCAAGACTACCCGCTAAAGTTTCAACACCGGTGGATGGTTACCACATCGAGGCCCCCTCTTGCGCCATGTGAGCCACCCCGGCGAGGATCGGTTACCACTACCCGGTCTCACTCCACCACGATAGTACTAAAGCTAAGACTTTGCAAATTAGTCGCTTAGGCTACCCCATAGCGCACATGTGGTTGCATGGTTGACTCAGTCAAAGGCTCGCAAGGTGTCCTTATGGTTTGATCAAAGCAAGACATACACATACCCTCCGCCCATCGGGCCCACCCCAACATCCCGCCCTTGCCACTTGTTCGACCCAAAATCATAACCACCCCAGTTGATTACCAAGCACCACGTGCCATCAACAACTCAATATCGTTATGTGACATCCCTTGCCACAACAACTCAATCTTATCGTATGACCACACATGACACACAAGTTAACATCATTGTTCCATATTCCATTAGTCAAATTTAATAATCAACATTCCATGTACATGTGATGACGTGGCATGGCTAAGCATTCTAATCCGATCTAACCATCCATGTTGATTTCATTATTAATCAACTATAGTGAACCAACCTAGGGTGACAAGTGGATCATGGCATACAACTAGCAAGGTAGGGTGTAATTCAAAGGGTACGATAGCTAATCCCAAACTTATGTTGAAATCATTTATACACATAAAATAACAAGTGATAAGGTAAATCAAAATAGCATGCAATCTAGTTTATGGGTGCAACATGATCAAAGCACAACTTGCCTTGCTTAAGTTCCTGGTATTGCTCCGAAGATTGATCTTGAGATGATAGTTCCTCCTTCGAAACCTTGCTCAACTCAACGTCTACGCGAATCGAGAGAGAAAGCAAAATAAAAACCAAAACCAAATAGCAAATGAACTTGAAAATTCAAATAAAATCCACCATTGGAAAGATCTCAATTTTACAAATATTTCGGGATTTGAATCACCCAAATCGGAGTTCATATGCAAAAGTTATAACATTCGGAAGTTTAGTTAATTACGAAATTAGAATTTCTTATTTTCCCGAATTATTTCGTAAAAGCGAAAATACGGATTTTCGCCCCCGGCTCAGACGCGACAAACGTGGCGAAATCTAGACCGATGAAACTCAACCTAACGGTTACGGTTAAATCTACTATGTGGTCTAATATCAACCGTCCGACCTAAATCCAACGGTTGGTATTTACTCTGAGACTCTTACCGATTCCGAAGTGAAGTGGACGAATTCCGTGCGCTTGAGTACGATCCAACGGATGAAGTTCCCGCCAGAATGAAGCGACGACGGCTTGAATTCACCGGAGACGAAGACGCGACCTTGGCGACAACTTCGGCGTATGGCCGAAATCTCTGGCGGCGCTGCTATCCTTCGAAATCCCACGGATGGGCGCGACTTCCTCGATCGCTCACGAATTTCTTGCGGCTCGCTTGTACTCTTAGCGGCGCCGTCACGAGTTTAAATACCCTACCGTCCTTCTCCGCTAGCGCCGAAGGACATCGAGTCCTGGCGAACTCGTCTTGGCGCCGAATTTGGAATCGCCACGCGTTTAAGGAAAATCCTGCGCTCGGTCTACAACGCTGGCGCTAATCGTGTTTGTCTCGGCCATGCGTTGCGCTCCTGGCCAAGCCGGATTCCGAGTCTGCGATGAGTTCGGTGCTGGCGCCAAATTTGAATCGGCTATGCCCTGCACCTCCCGCCCGAGTCCTTGATTGCTTTGGCCGACGCTAGAGTCCAGCCTGGGCACGTGTTGGAGAAACGGAAGGAGTTCCCACGGACGACGCATGCAGCAACACGATTTCCAAATCGCACCGGTCAGCACCCAATTTTCCTACTCCGGTTCAATCCCAGAGAGAAAAAGAAATTTCCCAGAAATACTTCGAGACCTTCTATACTCAAATAAAATATTTTTGGGCAGACTTTATTTTAAATTTCCTTTTTATAAATATTTCTTAACAAAAGCCATATATACTAATTCGAAATGATTTAAATAAATCTCATAAAATCCAGAAAATTCACAAAAATTATAAATTGCATTAAAATAATATTAATTAAGTAAGACTCAAAAATTGGGATGTTACACTTTATCTCTTTTTTAACTGATATCTACAAAGGACTCTGACTCAAATTACGAAACGCAACTGTGATCAAAATGTGACTCGAACTCGAAACTCTAAGGGTAGAAACTAAAGACCAGCAACTCAACTCGACGAAGCAATAGTGAATTCAACAAGCTGAGAACTAAGCAGTAAAAGCAAGGCACAAAAAGTCTTGGATCAAGGGTGACAACTCGCCTATAGATGTATTTCTTTTTTTGGTATTTTCTGGATTGTAGGTATAAGAAAACAACGGAAAAGAAGATCTCTCACCGAACAACCTTGAGCTCTGATACCACCTAATATGGACTAGGCATCCCGATCTTTCGATGAGAGGAGATAACGTTGATTTGGTGGAGGGCGAAGTTGGCGGCCCGACTACAACGAACCCGACGTTGCGCCTTAGCGACCGGTACACCACCCTCCTGAAGGTTATTGATCCTGCGGGAAGCACGACCAACCTGACCACGAAGGTCTTTGTTCCTACGAGCAATCGAAGAACCAGCAAGAACAAGAGATTACAAGCAACTCAATTGCGAATATGAATTTAGATCGGTTTTGAAACAAGAACACTCGAAATTGGGGTTTCGATGAACAAGTAGATGGGCGGCCTAGTCGGCACGCGCGAGTACAAGCAGTAGCAATGGCTAACTGAATCAAACAAAACCCAAACCCTAATTATGGTGGCGGCTGGCTATTTATAGACCAAGGGCGTGCAGCCCTAGGCCTTTAACATGGGCTTGCTAATTACAACTCAGAATAAAAGACTAAAGCCCAATTAGACTCGGACTAGAAAAGTGCTCTACATTGTTTTGCGTATTGCCGTTGACTCAGAAAAAATTTGGAGGTGATCTCAGATCGGTTTGAAAGAGGACGACCAGAGCTTTCGTTCTTGTACTCATAGGCCTCCAGAAGCCTTCTGGATCAAAAGTTATGACCTGTTGAATTTGACCATCTCTAGGAGGCCGAATCTGATTCCAATCTGCCCTTCCCTTCGGACGCGAACTCCCTTGTGCGTTGTAGGTCTTCCCCATGGTTCCTAAGAAGAATCACATCATCATGAAAATTAAGTAGCATCCCATTCATTGTATCATTAATTGGAATATTTAGGAACGCCTTCACCTCACAATTTAGTTGACGCGCACGGGCTCGAGTGAGTGGTCCTTGAAGTGGTGGTTCATCCTGGAGAGTGGAGTTAGAGCTGGTTGTATCCGTTGTGGAGATGTCCTCATAAGGTGTAGCCCCTGAGCCCCGAGCGGGTCGAAGAGCTGGTCGGGGGGTTACTTTTGGTCGGCAAAATCCCGACCGGGTGAGTCGAGTAGACTCAGTTGGTCCTGAGCCCCCCAACAAATCGGAAGGTTGCTTTAGCTAGCTTAGCCCAACCGACTTGGTCGGCCAGTTCGGACCGGGTGCGCGCGCGAGCGCACCCGGTGGGTGTAGCCCCCGACCCCCCGAGCACGTCAGAGTGCTAGTCGGGGGGTTACTTTAGTCGACGCCCGGATGTCCCAGATAGGGTTCGGGTATTTACGTCATAGCTGGACGTGGCCTCGGTCGGCAGGGATGCCCAGGTGCCTCAGGGAGGTTCTGGTTTCGGCGCTAGTTTTACGTCATAGCTAGACGCGACCTCAGTTGGCAGGGATGCCCAGATGCCTCAGCGAGGTTCTGGTTCCCGAGTGCTAGTTTTACGTCGTAGCTAGACGCGGCCTTAGTCGGCTAGGATGCCCAGATGCCTCAGTGAGGTTCTGGTTCCCGAGTGCTCATTTTACGTCATAGCTAGACGCGTTTGCAGGGCTGATTTTACGCCGGAGCTAGGTGGGTTAGTAAGGCTGGTTTAACGCCGGAGCTAGGCGAGGCCTTAGTCGGCAGGGATGCCCAAATTTCTCAATGAGGTTCTGGTTTCCGAGTGCTTGTTTTACGTCGTAGCTAGACGCGTTTGCAGGGCTGGTTTTACACCAGAGCTAGGCGGAGGGCGTCCTTCCCGAGTCCTCGTCTGGCGAGGCTATCTATGGGAGGAGTTGCCGCTGTCTGTCCCACGTTTACGCCCTGTCCGCAGGTGTGGGACCTGGAGGGGGTGAGCAGACGCATGTTTACCAAGCGTAGGTTTGAACACCGTGCTCGTGGAGCTACTAACGGGTTATCCGAGTGGGCCCTAGACATCACGTGACCTCCGAGCAGACGATCCCTGCGCTGGGTATCCGACCCACTGGGGCGACCCATAAAAAACCATTCTTTACTAGATCCCGTATCGGACCCCGAGCCGTCCGCCGACCCGGAGCGCAGCTGGCTGCCACCCTTCGAGGGGCTCCGCGGGAGAGTGTGAAGTATAGTCTCGGACACGAGTTAAGACGATTGGGTCATCCGCCAACCCAACTAGAGGCCCGCTGGGGGCTCGTCTTGTCCTCGCCCCTTGCTCATCTTATGCCGGGCGACCCTGAATCCACTTGGTGGATTAGAGCTTTGGAACCCACGACGCCAGATCGGGTCCTGGCGCGAGCTATTGAGCTCTCTCGCCACCTCAAGGCCGATGCGGCCCGGTGGACTTTTCATACCTGTTTCGGCCCAATCGATCCGGCCCGGCGGCGGAGATCGAGAGGTTGCGGAGCGTGTCGCCTGGGGCGATGCCCTGACGCCTCCTGCTGGATTTTAATGCGCGTGCGGGCGATTTAAATGCGAAAGAAATGATTGGGAACCGATGCGTCTCACCAGCGGCGCGGCGTGGCGCTCTTGACGGGACGCACGACGCTCCGACCGAAGCAATGTCCGCTTGACTGGCGTCCGCTCGGTCGACGCCTATGCGGCTGGTGCGTGTTTCGGCTGGTGCCTGTTCAGCGCCTATGAATTTGGCGCGCGAAGTGCTAGGGCACGCTCCTGCCTTTGCCTTCGCCGCTCCCTTTGCCTTTGCTTTCCCCACCCCCTCGCCTTCGCCTGAGACGAAAGAGCAAAAAGAAAGCCAGAGGGTTCTTCACCTTTCCCCTTCTCGCTGGCCGCATCTTCGGAGATGTCGTGGTCGGAGTGCACCGCCAGCCAATGCCGGCTGCGGCCCGGAGAGAAAGGGTTTCTCCCCATGAGATGATTCGAGGTGGAGGGTGCCGACGGGGACCGTGGAGCCTGCGCCGGTGGATGAGGAGATCGTCGTGCTCGCCTCGTTTTACAAGCGCGGGTTTGGACTTCCACTCCATCCCTTCATACACGGGCTGCTGCACTTCTACGGGGTGGAGGTACATCACCTTAACCCCAACGGCGTGCTCCACATAGCGGTCTTCATGACGCTGTGTGAGGCGTTCCTGGGGATCGAGCCTCACTGGGCGCTGTGGAGGCACTTCTTTACTGCCCGACTGTGGAAGGACAAAGCGGCAGACGGTACGGCGTCCATGGGGGGTGCCGCCCTGCAGCTGCACAGTGGCCGCCCGCCGGAGTACGTCACCCTGAAGCTGCCGTCGTCGAACCGAGGGTGGCACTCTGAATGGTTCTAAGTTCGAAACCTGGAAGGCAGTGCCCCGGCCTTCTCCGGCAGGCTTCCTAAAGCGAGGTCCGAGTGGGCCTGGGGCCCCGACCAAAGGGAGAAGAAGAAGGTGGAGCTGATCGTCGAAGAGATCAAAATCCAAAAGGAACGAGGCTTGACCGGCGACGTCGTCATGCGCGCATTCATGAAGATGCGCGTCCAACCCCTCATGCATAGGGTGCGCCCCATGTTTCAGTATAGTGGGGCATCTGATCCCGTGAGGATGGTGGAGGCAGAGCTCGCCGCGTCGAGCTCGAGACTAGGGTGGCCGCCGTGCTGGTCGGGAGTGCCACCGTGGTGGCGGGTGGCCACCCCGAGCCCTTCTCGACGGAGAATCCCTCGAACTTGGTAATCCGGTGATCCTTTTTTCCTTTTTTCTTCCTTGCTCCACAACCCTCAGCACGTTGTCTGATCAGCGCCTTTGTGTTGCCAGGGGTTCTTGCTGGGCGGTCTCCGAACATCGCTGCCAGGGGAGAAGCAGCAGAAGGCCAAGGCCCGCGCTGAGGCCATGCTGCACGAGTCCGCCCGCAAGAAGCGGAGGGAGGAGAAGAGGAAGAAGAAGAAGAAAGAGCGCACGGCGAGGACCGTGCGAGGCGAGGAGGTCTCCGAAACGACCATCGCCGACATGGCCGATTAGGAGTCGTCCTCGAGCCACAACGGCGGTAGCCATGACGACGACCCGCACAAATAAGATGACTTGACCACCGGCCGTGGTGGCCTGATCAGATGTTGGTGCAAGGCTGCCGTCGCTACACCCCAGGCGGAGGTGCCCCCGACGAAGATGCCATCGGGAAAGCGGAGGGGCGATTCGTCTCCGCCGGGGGAGCCGGCGAAGAAGATACGATTGGAGTTCCCTCGTTCGGCGGTGGCCCGCTCCGGGGAGTCGGCGCCCCGGCGGGGACCGGCACTGTCTGCGCTACCGGCAACGGTCGAGGCGTTTGACACCGAGCCGTCGCCGCCGGTAGCATCGGGACCAGTGAAGGAGGAGGGGGTTCAAGGGGAGCTGGAGCGCGCGGAGGACCTAGCGCCCCTCGGCGGGTTAGAGCCTCGATCGGAGGCCGAAGGAGGCGAAGTAGGGCCCCTACTGCCACCACCAGGACCCACGCCAGTCGGCGTGGTCCCGGTGCCTGTTGCCACTATGCCGTTGTCGCTCAGGGATCCATCGAAGAGGGCGAACTAGACGCCGGAGGTGGTCGCCGCCGGGCCGCAGGTGGATGCGCACCCTAGCCTTTCGCAAGCCCGCGCGCCCTAGCCTGTGCTGACCTGGTCGGGTGTCGACCCAACCGGCAAGCCGCGGTTCGTGCTGGACGACGAGGCGGAGGCCGGGTTGTGGGGGGCCTTCCAAGAGGGTGCACACCGAGTCGAGGTTAAGGTGAGCCAGATCCAGAAGGGTCTGGCTCTCGCCCTCGACTCCACCCACGAGGTGCTGAACGCCATTTCTGAGGAAAACCGCCCGATCGGCAAGGTAAGCCAAAACGAAAACTCCAGCTTTGACTAGATTTAGCGGTCGGCAGGCTATGGTAAAGTGCCCGTGTTCCGCAGCAACTGAAGATCCTAACGGGGGAAAAGTCGGGGTTCCTCCGGATCCTGCATGACCGGAGGACGGCAGCTGGGGAGGAGGGCGACCGTCTGCGCTCCGAGCTGTATGACGCCCGGGAGGCCCTAGCGCACGAGCGGACGGAGGTGGAGGGGGCCTGCCGGGAGCTAAGTCAGTCCTCCGAGGAATTGCTTGAGGAGCGTCGGATAACCAAGTCCCAGGAGACGAGGATATCCGAGCTTGAGTCCCTCTGGTGGTAATAGGCGCCATGGACGCCGCCAATCACCGGAAGAAACCGCGGCGGATGAGGTGGCCCGCCTCTGAGGCGAGCGGGACTTGGCGGTGGAGGAGCGCAATAGGGCAGCCACGTCGCTGGAAGTGGCCCTGTCGATGAAGGGATTGGCGGAGCAAGAGCTGTCCGAGCGGACCACCAAACGGACGGACCTTCAGGAGGCCGGCCAGGAGGTCTGCAACCGGGTGTTTGGAACCGTCATGCAGGATCCGAGCTCCCATGCCGTTCGCCCGCTCGACCTGGCCGTTAGTCCGCGGATGGGCCACGGCTGCCCAGTCGACGCGGATGTTGAAGTCATCGCAGAACTCAAGGAACTCCTTCCCCGTGAACTGCGTCCCATTATCGGTGATGATGGAGTTCGGGACTCCAAACCGATAGACGATGTCGCGGAAGAAGTTGGCCGCCTGCACTGAAGTGATGGTGGCGACCGGTTTGGCTTCTATCCACTTGGTGAACTTGTCCACCGTGACAAGCAGGTGGGTCAAGCCCCCGGGCGCCTTTTTGAAGGGCCCGACCAGATCGAGTCCCCAAATGGCAAACGACCAAGTGATGGGGATCGTCTGCAAGGCTTGCGCCGGAAGATGAGTTTGCTGAGCAAAAAATTGGCACCCTTCGCAGGTGCGGACAATTTGCTCAGCGTCGGCCACGGCGGTTGGCCAATAGAATCCTTGGCGGAAGGCCTTCCCCACGAGGGAGCGTGGCGCAGCGTGGTGGCCACAGATTCCGGCGTGGATGTCGAGCAACAGCTGCTTCCCTTGGTCCGCTAGAATGCACTTCTGGAAGACCCCGGAGGGGCTCCTCTTATAGAGGTTTTGTTCGACCAGGACGAAGGACTTTGCCCACCGAGCGAGACGCCGGGCCTCGGTTGGGTCGGCGGGGAGTGATCCATCAGTCAGCCGATCGATGAAGGGCTTTCTCCAGTCGGAGTCGGCAACCAGCACACCGTGGCCCGACCCGGGGGGTCCCGCGTCCGACTGTTCGGCAGTCGGAGCGGGCGCACCCGGAGTGTCGGTCAGCTGCTTGGTTGGCGAGTCCAATCGGACGGAAGTCTTGTGGAGGTCGGAGATGAAGATCCCAGGCGGGACCGATCCCCAGCTGGAGGCGAGATTGGCTAGGTAGTCAGCCTCACCGTTGAAGCGTTGATAGCTGTGGTGAAGCTCAAAGCCCTTGAATCTTTCCTTGAGCTTGCGCACCTCCCGGCAGTATGTTGCCATGCGGGCGTCACGAGGCTCCGAGGCCTTCATGACATGGTCGACGACAAGCTTGGAGTCACCGTGTACGTAGAGTCGGCACGCGCCGAGGTCGGCAGCGATTCTGAGACCGTTGACGAGTGCTTCGTACTCGGCGACATTATTTGTTGCGTCGAAGTGTAACCGGATGGCATACTAGAGCTTGTTTCCAAGCGGGGAAACAAGGACGACCCCAGCACCCGCTCCGTTCTTGGTGTAGGACCTATCAAAGTACATCGTCCAGTACTCGGGGTCTTCAAGCGCCGGTGGCGCCTGGGCTTTGGTCCACTCGGCGACGAAGTCGGCCAAGACCTGCGACTTGATCGCCGTCCAGGGGACGTATGATATGTCGTGGCCGTTGAGCTTAAATGCCCACTTGGCTATTCTTCCTGAAGCATCGCGGTTGTGGATAATCTCGCCGAGCGGCGAGGAAGTCACCACGGAGACGGGATGTCGGTCGAAGTAGTGGACCAACTTCCTCTTCGTGATGAGCACCGCATAGAGCAACTTCTGCACTTGCGGGTACTAAGTTTTGGGCTCGGAGAGTACTTCGCTGATGAAGTACACCGGCCGTTGTACTTTGAGCACATGGCCTTCTTCGGCTCGCTCCACAACAAGCGCCGCGCTGACGACCTGGGTTGTGGCGGCGATGTAGAGGAGGAGCGGCTCCCCTGGTGCTGGGGTGACCAGCACCGGAGGTGAAGTCAGGAACGCCTTGAGTCGGTCGAGGGCTTCCTGCGCTTCCTTGGTCCAGCTGAAGTGGTCGGACTTCTTGAGCAGCTTGTAGAGCGGCATTCCGCGTTCACCAAGGCGAGACAAGAAACGACTCAAAGCTGCCAGGCATCCCATCAGCTTCTGGACTCCCTTCAGGTCGTCCACCGGGCCCATCTTTATGATCGCAGAGATGTTCTTCCGACTGGCTTCGATGCCGCGCTCGAAGATGATGAAGCCGAGTAGTTTTCCTTTGGGAACCCCGAAAACACACTTTTCGGGGTCGAGCTTGATGCGAAACCACCGAAGGTTTGCAAAAGTCTCTTCTAAGTCGGCGACGAGGTCGTCAGCCTTCTTAGTTTTGACGACGATGTCGTCAACGTACGCCTCGATGTTACGGCCTATCTAGTCGTTAAAGCACGTTTGCATACATTGCTGGTATGTAGCACCCGCGTTCTTCAGACCAAACGACATCGTTACGTAACAAAACGAGCCGAACGGAGTGATGAAAGAAGTCGCGAGCTGGTCGGACTTTTTCATCGCTATCTGGTGGTAGCCTGAGTAGGCATCCAGAAAGGACAGGGATTCGCATCCTGTAGTGGAGTCGACGACTTGGTTGATGTGAGGCAATAGAAAAGGGTCCTTGGGACATGCCTTGTTCAGGCCCGTGTAATCAACACACATTCTCCATTGTCCAAACTTCTTTTTTACAAGGACAGGGTTGGCTAGCCACTCGGGGTGGCGTACCTCTTTTATGAACCCTGCGGCCAAAAGTTTGGCAATCTCCCCTCTTATGATCTTGCGCTTCTCCTCGTCGAAGCGGCGCAAGCGTTGGGCTACCGGCCTCGAGCCAGGTCGGATGTTCAAGGTGTGCTCTGACCTGCACGGTCTTGGCCGGATCCTGGGGATCGACCGCAACCTCCTTCGTGTCCTCGGCGGACTGGAAGGAGTCGTGCCCCGACTTGCTCGAGTCGGGGGCACACTCGGAGGTTTCCCTCCGGAGGCTTTCGAGCTCGGCGGACGCGATGATCGTCGACACGAGCTCACAACTGCTCTGCTCGCAGTTGTAGGCGAGCTGAAAAGACGCAGCCACGGTGATTACCCCCCGTGGCCCCGGCATCTTCAGCTTGAGGTAGGTGTAGTTGGGGACGGCCATGAACTTGGCATAGCACGGCCTTCCCAAGATAGCGTGGTAGTAGCCTGGGAACCCCACGACCTTAAAGGTAAGGGTCTCGATGCGGAAGTTCTCCGGGCTCCCGAAGGTGACGAGCAGGTCGACCTGCTCGAGCGGGTGGGCCTGTTGCCCAGGGATGACGCCGTGGAAAGGCGCCTTGCTCGGTCGAAGACTCGAGCGAGGTATCCCCATGGCGTCGAACGTCTCAACATACAGGATGTTGAGACTACTGTCGCCGTCCATCAGCACCTTGGACAGGCGCTTGGGTCCCACGATGGGGGCGACAACCAGCGGATATCGCCCTGGGTGTGGGACGTGGTCGGGGTGGTCAGTCCGATCAAAGGTGATCAGTGACTCAGACCACCGGAGGTATTTGGGCACGGCGGGAGCGGCCGTGTGGACTTCGCGGCGGGCGAGCATGAGTCGCCGCTTGTCGGCGTAGCACGCCGGCCCGCCGAAGATCATGAGGCAGCCGTCGGGTTCCAAGAACTCGGCATCCGCCCCCTTGGCCCCGGCATCTGGTGCCGAGTTCTGCTTCTTCCCTTTGCCCCGCGGGGGGGCTCCGGAAATGAGGTGCTTCAGGGTTTCGCATTCCCTGAGCTTGTCCCTGACAGGATACCCGTGATGTGGACACGGGCCGTCCATCAGCTTCTCAAAGTGGTCAGGCGACTGCCGCGCCTGCTGCGTGGCGGGGCGGTCGGCAGCCACGACCACACGGTCTTCGCAGCCTTGCCTCCCCTTCCGCCTGCTTGTCGAGCGGTGGAGGGGCAGCAGCGTCGGAGCGGACTCCGCTGGCCTTCCCTTGTCGAAGATGGCCCCCACAGCCTCCTCGCCGGAGGCGTGGTTGTGGTGATGTCCAGGAGCTCCTTGGTGGTCCGGGGCTTGGCGCAGCCCAGCTTGTGGACTAGAGCTTTGGACGTCGTACTGTAGATGAACGCCCTGATGACGTCGGCGTCGCAGATGTCGGGGAGCTCATTGCATTGCTGGGAGAAGCGTCGGATGTAGTCCCGGAGGGTCTCCCCGGGCTGCTACTTGCAGCCCTTCAGGTCCCAGGAGTTCCCAGGGTGCTTGTAAGTGCCCTGGAAGTTGCCGACGAAGAGATTCTTCAAATCGGCCCAACTCCTGATGGTGTTGGCGGGCAGGTACTCGAGCTAGGCTCGAGCCGAGTCCGCGAGGTAGATGGGGAGGTACTGAATGATGAATAAGTCATCAGTAGCTCCCCCCGCCCGGCATGCAAGCCGGTAGTCTTCTAACCAGACGCTGGGGTTAGTCACCCCAATGTACTTGGCGATGTTGACGGGTGCCCGAACCGGGTCGGGAAATCTGCATTGTGGATCTCCCGGCAGAATGCCTGAGGCCCCGGGCCATCGGGGCTTGAGCCGCGGTTGTGGCGCTGACTGCTATCTACGGCCCGCGATCGGGCCGCCTCGTCCGTCATCCTCCTCCGTGCCTCGAGGGTGTCGCGGATGTCACGATTGTCGCCCAGGCGCCGGCACCGGAGTGCGTGAGGCCCGGGTTGCTTTCGAGTCTGCCTCGTCCTCGTCGGACCTCGGCTCTCTGCGTGGCGGCACGACTTGGGTGGCTCGAGAAGCCCCGAGTGATGGGGCCGGAGCCTTGCATGTCTTGCGGCAATAGCCTCCACCACCGGAGGTTCGGTACATGGCCTAGCCTCGGGGCCTCTGGCTCGAGAATGCCGCGGAGCAACACACGGCTTCAGCGACGCTTCGGCTAGGCGTGGGGGAAGAACGGAAGGCCGTCGCACCCTTCGGCCGATTGATCTTTGGACTGGCGTGCCGCACGCGTCGCGCGCCAGTGCGTCGAGGGCTCGGTAGGTGCTTGCCCAGTCGGCTCGAGTTTGTCCACCGGCCTTTTGAGCCTCCAATATTTCGCTGCCGCTCTTTGAAGCTCGGCGTGGCGAGCACGAGGCTCTCCTCATCGCTTCGCCTCGGCGCCGCGGCGGCGCCCGGACTTACTGGGGTTGTGGCCGGTTCAACCGCACCCGCCATGTTGCACTCACGGGAGTACAGCCCGTCCGCCGTGTGCTCCGCGTCAGAGCTAGAGCCGTCGCTGGAGGAAACCTCCAGCAGTTCGTGGACGGAGGCCGGCGCGTAGCCAGCCATCGCCACGAGCCGCGAGCCTTCAGGAGGCGGCGTCGCCGCCCGGAGGAGCTCACGCGCCCATTGTCGGAAGCAGGCAGGCGTGACGAGTTCGGCGGCGAGGTCCGCAGGGCCTCGAGCGAGGTCGCCAAGGCGTCGGTGATGGAGTCGAGCTCCTAGCGGAGGCCTAGAGCCGAGAGGCGCAGGATGAGCGTGAGCTCTCCGCCGCATGCATGGCGACAATCGAGGGAGCCGGCGAATCCGGCTCCCGACGCAAATGCGCCGTCATGGGTGAAGAAAGCCATCAAGGAGGTGATGGGAGTCGAGACGAAGATGATGACGCCAAGGCCCTACCGCGCACTAACCGCCGGTGTTTAGTAACCGGTGAGTAAATTTGTAAGTCAAGGGGCCACGCGTTCCCTCTCCTTGATGGTTGACTCAGGGAGCCCAAGATGTATACTGGTTCGAGCTGAATATCCCTACGTCCAGTTCGTGGTGGTGGTTTGTATTACTCAGGGTGCAGTAGTCTACACGGGATTACAAATGAGGGCTCAGGACTGGCCCCGAGCGCTCGTCCGAGTGAAGGGGCTCGACTGCGGATCGAGTGTGGGTCGGCTTCGAATAGGTGGCGGATGCGAATGCCGATTGGTTACCGAGATTAAGTGCGAATGCCCTTCCCTGAGGGCCCTGCCTCCCCTTATATAGGCGGAGGGGGCAGGTTACACGGAGTTTGGAGAAAAAAGGTAGGGGTACGCTGTGCCCGGGAGTCCTGGTCTTCGGTCTTGGTGACTGACAGGTTCCTGTTTATCCCATGCGGGGTTAGTAGACACAACGGACAGCGCTCCGTTGGGAAGATCTTGCGCCCTCTGCCCTTTGTCGAGGATGACGGTGTGGACAGCTGCTTGGGAAGATCTTGCTTCTGTGGTCTTGTCGTGAAGGCGTGAAGGGACGGGCGCTTGACTTTGGCGGCCCCCTGGCCGCCTTGGGAAGGAACCATCCGCCCCAGCATGGCCGTCGTGTCCGCAGGGTTGAAGCTCGCTGGGGCCCCGGCCTAAGGCAGTCGAACTGGGGCGTCGGACCCGGGTCTAAGTCGGGAACTGCTGAAGCGTCGGACCGGGTCTAGGTCGAGCCGTGAGGCGTCGAACCCGAGTCTAGGCCGGAGCCGGCTGGGGCACCTGACCCGAGGCTAGGTCGAAGTTCTCTCGGTGGGCTTGGCCGAGGCCGGGGATCCTTCGTGACCCGACGAGGCCTTTGACTAGAACGTGGCCTAGAATGGCCCATTTGGTGTTCCGTCCAAGATTCGGTGATAATCCCATCTGTGAGAGACTTTGGTAATACCCTCTCCAGCATTCTGCATCGCCGCCAGTCTTGCTGCCATGTCCGTTCGACTGAGAGAAAGACGATCTTGAAATAGATGTATACTTTGCTATGGGGTACCCCTGGTATACGTATTCGTGAAGTGGGATTGTAGAAAGATGTGTTCTATATGCAGGATTAATCAAAATTTACTTGTTTAACCTACTACAATTCATTTGATCTAGTGTACATTTTTTTAGAAGTGGTATAATATGATTTCTATAAAGATTGCTTATCTTTCATTTTCTTTAATTTGGCAGGCAATACAGAGAATACTTGGATCACATTTTGGAATATCTGACATCATATTTGTATCCGCATATTAATTTTACACTCTTGCATATAATAAGTAATAACTAACCAGAAAATGACATCTACACTTATGCAGTTGGAAAGTGAATTTGAAGAATAGTGGGCCAATGGCAAAGTTTCTGGATGGAAAAATAAGGGTGCAGAGATAGAATCTGCACCTCTTATAGCTGATCCTTTCTACTACTTCACGTTGCTAGTATTTTGGCCCCCTTCTTGTTTCTCTTTTGTTCAAAGGAACATTAATTCATATCTCTTTTTTTGTCATGAGCAAAGTCTATCCCAGGTCGTTGTTGTGCTGGGAATGGATGATAAGAATCATACAATCATCAGCTAGAACCAACCAACATTGTGGTAGGAACTTTTGAGTCCATCTAGAACCAGCATTTTGTATGCTATGCGTATGTTGATTTATATATATATTGGAATTTTGGGCTAGCATTATGTCTTATGGGTGTATGCTGATGTATGTATATTGTGTGTATGCTATTTCAGAGGGCATGGCTAGCAGTTCCTAAGGCTACCCAAAATGTTGATTTTTTATTTTTCAAGTTGGGATTATTTGCGTCAGTTCTTAGTAGTGGTTCTTTCTGGGATCCGACGCTGATATGTTGACTATTTGTGTCGGCTCATGGTAAGAACCGACACTAATATATGAACTATGTGTGTCTGTTCTTTCTAAGAACTGATAGTGATATGTTGACTATTTGTGTCGGTTCGTGTATAGCACCAACATTGATAATGTTATTAGTGTCGATTTGAAAATCGACACTGATAATCAGGGATTATCAGTGATTATCAGTGTCGCTACATCTGTGTCGGTTCTAAAACCCGACACTAATAGATGAGCTTGTCTGTAGTAGTGATATTTTCCTTAAACAATCTTTGCTATATTTACATGAGAATCATATACTACATATAGCAGGTGCTTGTTTGTTGTAAGGTATGAAGATTGCAATAATGACATATGGAGTCGAATTGCATTTAGGAACCATAGTGGTACCTAGCGATAGGCAAAGGAGAACAGGAGCTACATGGAAGAATTACAAGACAATTTTGAGGCACATGAATACACTTCATGCGGCCAAGCATGAGGGAAGGGGTGTGGGAGGCACATAGGCCCAATAGTCCCATGCAGCTATAAGGTGGAACTAAGTGGGGTCTAAGCCTAATTCGATCAGCCCAAGAGAGGGAAGAGAAAACTGAATTCGGCCAAGATAAGAAAGGAAATAAAGAGATAAAGCCAGTTGAATTTGGACAGCAAAGGAATCCAACTCAGTTTACCAGACTATCGGTCTCAAATAGGCCATAACTCTCACACACGGATTTGGATTTAGATGTTCGTAGACTTTTTCGAAAGCTTGGAACACCCTCTCTATTTCACTCCATTACGACAAGTACAGAATCGGCTTTCTTCCATCTTTAATTGAGACAAACAAATTTAAGTTTATTGGTTGACCGAATTTAGTTTAAAGTTACAATATCTTTTTATCTCTTGAGTCTAAGTCCTATGGATGTGTGTGAGTGAGTTTGGTCGTGATTAAGCATCACTATGAGGCCTAGAAGCACACCCAATGTAAAGATAGAACGTGAATAATATTTTCAATTGTAAATTGTATCTACTAGTGTTACACGCTTGTTGTTCCTCATTTATCTGCTCATTCACAATAGAGAAGGGAATTGGACGTTGCTTTTTTCAAAGATCATTTTGTCTTTTCACTGGGAATTAGGAGATCGATAGCATCTAATTGGTGGTTTCAGTGGATTTATTAGCACACATGTGATCTTAGCAAGTCAAAAAGTTTCAAATCCATTGCATCTAACAGTAAGGGATAAGCTAGTATTCATAAAGAAAATGCGCAAGTTATCTTTGATCCTACATAGTGAAGATCGGACACCCCGCATCTATACTCATGTGCTGATACCTTTACCTCACAATACTAGGCCGAACCTAAGGTAAAATGTGTGCTATCCTTCGATAGCTCGATTATTCACTTGATCTTGTAGTGGAATCACTTAGTTTTAGTTAACTCATCAATCATATTCGACATGGACATATACTTTAATGGTCCAATCACATTAAGAGGTCTAAGAGCATCTCCAATAGTCAAGCTTTAAAATAGAGTCTTATACCTCAAAATAGAGTCTAAACTAAAAAAATTAGTACCCAAGATAGCTATTGACTCCAGCAATTAGACCCTAAATCTCCAATCCTTCATTCATCCTGCGTCTTCACGACGAGAGACTCTCACTGATGGTTCCTCGGACCAAACAATGGCGCCGAACGTAGTCCGTGGTCGCTGCCATCCTCACCGCTGCTTACCTCGAACTCCTTCTCCCACGCCCCCGAACGCTATGTTGTCGTCGATCATCACCGACGCCTCGTTCTTTTGGACGACGGCGCATAGTGTTCTATTTCGACATTCTTGACTACGCACTATGCGTCGTCGCCGACCGCCAGTCGATACACTGATGGAAGGGTAGTTGAGGTTCGGATCTTGAGGGCACTGGCAATCACGGCTCATTGAAGAGCTCCATCGATAGGGCAGTTGGAGCGCTAAATATAGCAAAGGCTCAAGTCCTAAACCTATTTTGATAATTTTCTCAAAATACAACCTCTTGGAGTGCTTTTTTCCATCAAAGTTCTATAATTCTGATTAGAACCTATTTAAGCTCCTCTTGAGACGCTCTAACGATATCTCTTTCATTATATGGAACGAATAAATTCTATTTAGATCGCTTATATTCCTCAGCATGTTTATATAAACTCAGAAAGCTACTTGTGGCTTCAATATTTTGTCTTTTTCACCGTTCCAAAAAATAATTATATATTTCAATCAAATCCAGACTCCAGAGCTTGAGGTAAAAAGAACTTAAAAAAAAAAAGAAAACAGACGGACCCTTCGCTTCCAAACGCGGACGGTCAAGGTGGGCCGTGGGCAGTAATTTCCTGTGCGCCGGCGTCAATGCGGCTGCCGCAGGTCGCTGAAAAAGGAACCCCCAGACAGCCGGCCCGGACCCCTTCGCGAACAAAACCACATCCATCCGGCCACCTCTCCTTCGTCGCACTGACAACTCTACCCCACACAAATGGACCCCACCACGCAAGCCCTGCCCGCCCAACCTTTTAAACGCACTCGTGAGGTCCCCTCACATCAGACTGACATACCTAGCCAGAACTCGTGGGCCCGCCGTGGCAGTGAGACAAAAACATACCCCTCGCGTGCACCCAACCACGTCTGCCACCTCCCACCCCGCTTTACAGCTTTCCTTCCCGCGGAAGCAAATCGTGCCCGTCCGTTCCCCACTCCACTCCATGTGATGTGCTGCCGCCGCCGCTGTTTCCCTCGCTTTCCCCTCCCCTCCTCTTCCTCGTCCTCTTCCGCCACCCGCCGCCGCCCATGACGCCGCCGTCCTCCCCACCGCCGCCGGCTGCGGCAGACGCTCTCGGCCAGATCCTGCACGCCCTGCTTCCGCCGCTCCTATTGGCGGCGGCCTCCGTCAAGGTGCTCCACTCCCGGTGGCGCACGCTCCACGGCACGCTGCTCGCGCTCCAGTCCTCTCTCACCGCCGCGCCCGCCTCCGCCGCCGCCCACTCGCTCTTTGCCGACCTGGTGGCCTCGCTCCTCCCGGCGCTCCGCTCCCTCCACGCGCTCTCCGCGCGCTGCCAGGACCCCGCCCTCCCTGGCGGGCGCCTCCGCCTGCAGAGCGACATCGACATCGCCGCCTCCTCGCTCTCGCTACTCCTCCACGACCTCTCGCTGCTGCTCCGCTCGGGGCTCCTCTCTGTTGATTCGTCGGCTTCCTCGCCCAACGCCATTGTGCTGCAGGTACCAGTCGCCGCGGCTTCCCGCGCGGACAAGTCTCTGTTCATCCGGGACGCCTTTGCGCGGCTCCAGATCGGTGGGCTCGACCTCAAGCTCAAGGCGCTCACCTCTCTGCTGGAGTTGCTGGGTAACGACCCCGCCGCCGAGGCCGCTCAAATCGTTGCCAGTGAGGGGGATGTCGCCGCGCTTCTCCGCATGCTCGACGCATCGTCCCACTCGGCGCTGCGGGACCGCGCGGCAGCGGCCGTGGCTCACCTCGCCACCGCCTGCGCCGCGTCCCGGAAGGTGGTGTTCGACGAGGGCGGCCTTGGCCCGCTGCTGCGCGTGCTCGACTCCGGCTCAGCGCCGGCGACGCGGGAGCGCGCCGTGGCGGCCATTGAGGCCATCACTGCCGACGCCGGCAGCGCGTGGGCTGTGTCAGCATATGGAGGGGTGCCCATCTTGATTAATGCGTGCCGTCCTGGCTCCGGGTCCCAAGCTGTGCAGTCTCTCGCTGTAGCCGCCCTCAAGAATGTGGCTTCGATCGATGATGTGCGCTCCACACTGGTGGAGAGTGGTGAGTTGCCAGTTCTTGTTGATCTGCTTGCAAGCGGCACTACTGAGACGCAGAAGAGTGCTGCTATTTGCCTCTGGTCGCTTGCATCCTTGGGTGACCATGAGACGCAACACCAGATTGTCCAAGCCGGTGCATTGCTGCCGTTATTGCAGGCCCTGCACATCACCTCTGACCTGGATCTCCAGGATTCTGTCCTACGCGCTATCCACGCACTTGCAGTGGTTCCTGCTGCCGCCAGAACACTCTGTTCATCGCCACTGTTCTTTGCGCAACTTACAGATCTCATGTGCCGTGGTGGTAGCATCCTGTTGCAGCAGATGGCCGCAGATATGGTTGCTGATCTTGCACCTGGCGTGAGCGATGACACCAAGCGGTGCCTGGCACCGTGCCAATGCACGCTGGTTAAGATGATGGAGGTGGCTAAGCCTGTAACAGTACAGGAGTCAGCTGGCCGTGCACTTCTTGCTTTGATGACCTTGAAGGCCAATCGGAAGGAATTGGTCAGGGATGAGAAGAGTGTGACAAGGCTAGTGCAAATGCTTGATCCCCGAAACGAGGAGATTGACAAAAAGTATCCGGTCTCGATATTTCTAGCACTGGCCATGGGTGGTGGGAATGGTACACGACGCCGGCTTGCAGATGCTGGTTCTTGCCAACATCTACAGAAGCTGGCTGATACTGAGGTGCCTGGTGCAAAGAAGGCTTTGCAGAGGATATCTGGCAATCGACTCAAAAGCTTACTCTCCAGAGGATGGAACAACTAGTCCATCTGCTGCATTGGGGTAAAGATTGATCTTCTGCTACAACTTTGCCAAATGATTGAGTGAATATCAAAATTACAAACAACTTTGCATGTTAAGCCAAAAATTTGAACTTTCCTATGTGAATGTACCCTGTTATAATCTGTTATGTCATGCTAATGCCCTGTGATTGTCAGAGGTTGGAGCAGTAAGATGGCCACTGCATGGATGCATTGGGCCACAGCGCTCGTAATGTGTTGTTTGGTCTACAATTTGTAGCTAATATTTTAATTGTTTACACTTTGCCAATGTAAATGCTTACAGCATTACATGGGATGTTTGTCCTGTTATAATCTGGTGTGTGCTGCCATGCCCTGTGATTGTTGGTGGTGGGTGGTCACTTTGCTAGTCCATGAGGGGATCAGGCCATAGTGGTCATTGTAGGACAGGGTACATGTGTTGTAGCAGATAAGCGGCACTGTATCTGAGATATTGTAAGTTAGTGAGGGATGCATATCTAGTATGTTTCTTAAGATAGTAGAGACATTGGATGCAGATAGAGAAGTTCATTGAGGGAGGGAGGGATGGAGATCAGTGGAAAGGAAGAGGAAAGTAAAAAATAAAAATAAAACAATTACAAGGCAGCCATTACGTGAACATTTGATTTATGTACTCAAGAATTTGCCTTAGTTATCATCACAGAAGCGTTGTTGTAATGTCAATCTTTAGCTTCACATAAAAAAAAGGAAATTTGAGGATATGCCACTTAAAAGAGTGGCGTTTGAGGAATGCCACTCAAAAGTGTTACATCTATAAAATGCCACTCTTGATTTTATTTTTGAATTATAGTCTATTTCTCAAATTTTTCCCCTGTGAAATTACTGTTATGCCCTTGGCACTGTTTTCTAGCCAATTGAGTAAAAACTGGTTCAGTCAGGCCAAGCTAGTTCAATCTAGCTGAGTTATCGCATTCAAACCACAACTTCATGTAGTCATTTTGAGTTGGGCGCACCTGGAGGTCATCGTCTCCCTTGTGATGGCCTTGACAGGTTGCAGAGAGAGACCTTAGCTTCCCCCTTGCTCTGTTTCTCCCTTCACTGTCGCACTCTCATGTAGCGGTTGACAACTAAACATATATGCATGGCAAGCAAATACTTGTCTAAATTTATTTGTGCACATATGTTTGTTTGTTTTTAATCTTCTTGATCACCGACCTATGGTTCATAACTAATGAAAATGTACTTACTAAATCCTCTTTGCAAATATAGTGCGCAATTTTATGGACTGTTGTGTGTATAGCTGTGTTTTTGATGGGGACAATTCTGCATATAATTGTGATTGCCTTTGTCATATTCCATCTAATTGTAATGCAGTACTGAAGATTTTCATCAGTATTCCCTCCAGTCAAAAATAAGTATCATTTTAAAATGCGTGCAGCGAAACTATTCTAACTTTGGTATAAAATATATTTATGAATATCTAGATCAGACATGAAAATGATGTGAGTGGATTTATCTCAAAAAAAGTTATTATAATTTTATTAGGTTTTACAAAGTACATTGCAATAGAAATTGGTGGTAAAAGTTATGGAGACCCTGTCAATGACCAAAATGACACTTAATATAAGATGGTACATTGCATGTGCTAGAGCATACAAAACCACTGATCTAAAATGAGATATACAAAATCTTACCAAATTGCTAATAAAATCTGAATTGACTTTTTGTTGGCAACATTATATGTTTACTACCTTTTGTTCCAATTGCTTCCTCCATTGAATTTGCTCCTTAGGTCCCCTTGACATACTGAATCTTTTTCCATGCGAGTCAATATCAGTAAAAAAGAAGTTGTGTTATTTTTTAACCCATTAATATTACATTAAAGGTTGGTTGTTTGGTTGGTACTAGTTGAAGTAAGATCCAACCTCGAGGCCATTCTTCATGCATTGCATATGTTGTGACGCTTTATTAGCTGTAGTGTATAATGTTTTGAGCTTCATGTTCTTTCTGATATCGTGTATGGTATACCTTTGTTTTTCATTATATTTCCTCTATTCCTGTGATTCACTTGAGCACACTAATTCTTATGACTCACTTGCATACTTTTCAATGTGTAGTTGAAGAGAGCCTAAATGGGGAGAGCTTCTAATTATAGAAGAATGCCTAAGTATTTAATTAGCAGTCATCATACAACATCACCGAGCAAGAGTGCGAGGAGTTCTCAGTTTCTCTATGGCCAAAAGGTGGACAGTAGCTGGTATTTACTAGTATATTGACAAATAGAAGCATGGATGCGGCATTTTAGGAAGTATCCTTGAGCTTCTATTTTTGCCCTTTTTTTTTCCTTTTCTTCTTTGTCCGTTCCTTTTTAACCTTTTTCTTCTCATTTTCTTCATGTGTCCCTCGCGTGACTTGTGAAGTTATTGTTTGTTTGTGTGTTGATTTGGAATGAAGCAAATGTTTGATCTGGCACAGGACACATCTAACAGGCTACTTTACCCAGTGTGCCATTGAATGAATATGCTGCTGTTTCTGTGGGGTTTGGGGCTCCACAAGCACATGCTGTTCGGGAGAAGAAATGCCATCACTCGTCGTGTGAGGTCGGTCAAGCTGCTTTTCTTGTTTATTTGTCTTACAACTCTTGGCTGATGCCTGTGGATCGTGAAAGTATACATAAACTGTTGGGTGGATGGAGACCTGTAAACAATCGTTTTGGTTTTATAATTTTTTAAAACGAACAGTCAGAAGAGCTGCCCATTTTGGTTGAATAATTGGTAAAAGGAGATCAGGTCCATACGCGCCTATACGAATCAGATTCGAGCGAATGTTGAAGATTACGTGTAATAAGGTCTGAGGGTCCAGCAGCTCCTGGTGTGCTAGCCATCTATCTCACAGAATAATATCTATGTGGTGGAAAGGGTTCATGTGTAGTCACAGTGGGGACGGTAACTTTAGTCTTTAGTGCTATCCGATCGAGCCAACGAACAGTTTGGATCATCCAACCATGTTTCAAAATAGTATTCATGTGGTGAAAAGGGTTTATGTGCAGTCACAATGGAGACTGCAACTTAAGCAGTCTCCGATCCTTAACGTCGTCCGATCGAGCCGACGAACGGTTCAAACCGTCCTACAGTATTTTGAAAGAGTATTTATAGAAGATTTAGATTGTCATTTTTTATCCAATAATTCACCTATGTTGCGGTAGAGGTGTAAGGCGGTGTGACGGTGTCTCATCTCTGGCCAAGATCAGAACATAAGAGGTAAAAATCAATTTGCTATGGTACCTGAAAGGCATAAGCCAGCCACCAAGGTGATTTGCCGCAGCCTACAGGCTACAGCCCAGCTCACTACAGTGTACTTCCCCTGTGCAAAATATAAGGCATGTAGCCATATTTAACAATATTAATTTACCACTATTTTGTCTTTGTTTATTTCATTCTTTGCGCTAGATCAGTAGAGGGTTGAATATACATCAAAGGTGCACATTGCTACATTAGAGCGAGTATAATAACAAATCTCATTACTTACTTCATCTCTTATCTTTATCATCTAGAGTAAGCAATAAAACCGGCTTGTAAAATAACTATCTCTAAAAATTGTCTCTAAATGTTGTGTAATAACTATCTCTTCTCTCTTATACATATCTAATATATCTTATTTCCCGTAACATACTGGCTCTTGTGTAAGAACCAGCTCTCTTATTTCTCTTTTTTTCACTTTTTTACATAGAACAAAATTAATATGTATATACTAAATTTAAGTTGAGACAGTCTTATCGTACGTGCCTTTACGGCACATTAGAAGAAACAACATGAGTGGGAGTAAACAGAGCAGCGGTTGGGAGACAGCGAGGCCAGGAAGCACATGCCATGCAGGGTAAGGGGATCTTCCAATTTTTTCCATACTTTTGCGGAGACAAATCGAGCGTGGAATGGCATGGATTAATTAGTTATGGGGGCTTAGTTTGCCTTGCTAATATAAACTTTTTTAGTTAATTACCTTCAGGGTAAAACTTCGTTGGTTAATTACCTTCAGTGTAAAACTTTGTCGGTTAATACATGTCGCGCTGCACACGTTTTGTGAAGCCACCATTTCAGTGGCGTTTGGTTCATGGGTTATGAAGTGAGGAATAGGGTAGGAAACCCAATTGGTTTTATTACCATGTTTGCTTGATGGGATACGGAAATGGATTGGGTTTACAATCTATATTCCACTTTAGATTGTAACATGGTTGGAAGGTTGCTATTTAACCACAGACAGAGAAAGATTAAAATTGGAATATAACAGTCTTGGAAGATTAAAAGCTATGTTTGTGGAGCTTTTTCTCGGCTGTTAGGCATTTCCAATGGATCATTTCTTTGATCGTTTCTTAGAGGAGAGATAGTGTATTAATTGATGTTTAAAAACAATGGCTCTTAATGCATAGTTTCTACCTCTGCTTTCTAATATTAATTACCATGCGCTTTTTTGCGCTTTTCTTAGAGGAGAGATAGTGTATTAATTGATGTTTAGAAACGATGAGGAGAGCACAATGCAGTTTTTTATGGTTTCTTAGCCAAAGCATTTAATGAAGAAACCATTTCTAGTTTAAGAAACTCTAACCTTCTCTCTCTGCATTAATTCATTGCCACCTAATCTTTTTATCCTATATGGCATGCTAAGAAACCATCTAAGAAATAGCATTGTAAATGCCCTTATTTACCATGAACATTGGAAGATTAAAAGCCGAAAAGATTAAGGCCCTATTTGTTTGAATTTTTTTCTCCATCTTAAAAGCCAAAGCATAAATAAATCGATAACTTTTAATTGGTCTTTTTAAAAAAATCATAAGTCTCCATATAACTAAAAACTAAAAGCTTTTTCAGCTTATTGAGGATTGGTTAGACCAATGGTCCTGAAGTTAAGATTACTTACCTCTACCGCATATAAAAATAAGTCGTTTTTAAGTTACTTATGCCAAAAAAAACTAACTTTAAACTATAAATAAAAAACCTAATCCTAAACAAATTGGCATGCAAAAACTATAGCGGTACCAATGCCAAATTTTGGCCAACAGTATTTACAAGTTGGCGAGAACACGCCAAAATTTGCACAAATCAAATTGACAAATCCATTGAGCTAAAGCAGCGTTGAGGACTTCCCATTGCCAGCTTGAGTTTTATTTGATATACATAATATAGTGACGAAATCATGGCTTGTCTAGCTCGGTGTACTTTCTTTTCTTTCTTTTTTTTTACAAATCTAACCAACCATGTACGTACTTACAAATTTAACCTCTTTTCCACCGCAAAAGGTGCGATAAATGACACATGTTCCTTGCCATACCCCAAGAGTGCGGAACCTTGTTGGTGCAGCAGCAAAACTAGCAAGCACAGGCGCAAGTCTCGCTGCCACGGTTGGGTATCTCAGAAGCCCTCATTACCACGTCCAGGTAGCACAAAAGCCCTTCTGCCTCAATGGCCCACGCTGCTCCCGCGTTTGCTCGTCTGTAAGGTTCCGTGCTTCCTAAGTGAGATAGAGGACATATGCCGCCTAACATACCTTCCACAGTTGGAGATGAGATCAAATTTATAAATACATATGCGAGGGGAAGGTTAGATTTTAAAAAAAAAATGAGTGGCACAGGGCTAGATAAACAATGATTTCCATACTTGCAGGTTTCAAAAGTTTATACAATACCGGCAAATACATACCGATACTGCTAAATGCAGTAACACTGGGAATATTATTCATGATGCATCTCGCTTTGTTCACTTTACGAATTCTAAAACCCTACAGTGAAGTGCACCAGCAATATAGCAAACCCACTATTTTATGCCCTCAACATCAACTACTTTTGCAATGGTCTCCTACCACCTGCCTAACCTACATGCCTAAGCTCTAAAAATGACAATGAGGTTAAACTTTCCAGAGACAATGTTGTAATCGGGAAGCATAACAGTAATAACATACTCAAAAGTATATTAACAGTTCTCATCATGCTAGCCATGTTACTAGGGTACACAGGACTGAAAAATCTCCAAGGGAAAGAAATGCCATTCTTGGCAAACAGGCCGCCAATGTGTGCCGCTTTCTCAACATGAGAATGACGCTGGTAAATGCTTTAAGCTTGAGATATCAAATAGCTCCATAAACCTTAGATCAGACACTCTTGCTTTGGCAGCAGCAAAACGCTGATATTCGTCGAATATTGAAGTTAGGCACCAACGTTGCAATTTCCTCAGGCATCCAACCACACAGCCAGTTCGATGCTGCACATTTTTTGAGTTCATAATATAAATAAAGCTCAGGTTTTATTGGAATTTTGAGAGGACAACAGTCAAGCGAATTACAAAGCAATCAAGTTGTTTTACCTTTCCACGCTTACAGTGAACAAGCACTGGGTGGTTTCTTACATCTACAAGAAAATTTGATAAACAAGTCAGGGGAGAGAAACAATGAGACAATTAATCAGTCGGGAGTCAGGACGACATTGTAATACCTAGAACAGCTTTTAGAGCCTCACGGATTCTATCTTCGGGAATGTTCACAAAGGGCTCCTGCAAGCAAAATCTATTTTCAGTACCAAAACCTAGCTCCTGAACATGAAAGTGTCGATTTATGAAAAGCATCTTAGGTAACAAGGAAAAACAAAGTAATGCAACAGAGCAATACAAGAAAGAAGCATAAACCAGATTACGAAAACTTCAAAGTGTTATCTTATACTTGCCATCCAAGCGCAAAACTAATTAGCTTGTAATCCAGAAAAACTAAGTGCACCATGTGTTAAACAGTGTCCTACTATCGGTTCATTCTTGATAGTCCAACTAAATTTATTTGCTACACACTGCGTTAAACAATACTAATACCAGTTACTGCACAACAAAGTAATACTAATACCAGTTACTGCACAACAAAGTTCAACTGCTGAGATCTTCCCAAAGTATTATGACGTTCTTGATGTTCCAGCTAATTGTTGGGCTAAACACTGTGCTAAACAATACTAACTGCAGTTACCAACCATCACAAGCACTTGACACACACAGAGTTGCGGCCTTGAGGTAACATCATTGAAGCTTGGGATAAAACCCAGGCAGGTACCACAATCAGCTTTAGTGCGTGCTCGCACCTAAGATTGCTACTTGCCAGTTTGTGATAATATAAAATAATTTCAGGTTTAGAAGTTGACTGCTGGTTCACTTTTCTGGCCCAAGTAATCAGCACGAAAAAAGTTTCTATTTCATTCATATAAAGCAAATTGCTGAATGCTAGCTAGATCCGAAGTTTCTCCTGTGGTCAATCATGCATGACTTTTTCGCCGCTCTATCGTTAAAGCACCCAAAAAAAACTAATCTAGAAAATCAAGTTGTATATTTTGTCTGGCCCATGATAAGCTTCCTTTGGCTATAATCCACTTTATAAAATTGCAAAGTCGCATACTTGAGGACACTCAATACTTTTAATTGATATTGAGTGTGGGCCTCATGGATTAAGCTCCACTGCATCATGGAACAAAAAACATACAGCGATCATGTACTCACTATAGGCTAGATAGGAACCATTCCCTTCTATATGAGTGCTTATGCAATTTCTACAACTGCAGACCACACAAAATCAAGATGACTCAACTTGAATCATACTAAGAAAAAATAATATAAAGGAAACAAATCAAAACATTTATTTTTCTTCTGATGAACAGATTGGAGCTTTCATGTTTTCAGGATGCAAATCACTCGAGTCTAAACTCCTTACATTTTGTGGACACTTTTTGTCATAGTTTGTTTGGGTCCATAATAGTATAAAATAGAAATATTCAAAATAACCAGTGTGCCCAATTGAATAATTGTGCCATATACTGGATGTGTTGTCTTTACAGGGGATGGATTCACTTATCCTAAACCAGCACATGATAATGGAGAGAAATGTGACCAGAGAAAATATGTTGTTTAGTACGCAATTTTAAAAAGAATTAACAGAAAGGACAAAAAGGAGTAAAAAATAATGTAGATACACAACGACATGCAGTTATCATAATGGTTAAAATATTCATCACTCCAGTAGATTGAAAGATATTTTACCAGCTTTTCACTCAAATTGAAACAAAAGCTAGCTTTGTTGCACCTTACAAATGATTTGACAATATATATATATAGGTTATTCAGTTTTTTCAGAAAGAAAATTTACTGGTGTTTTGAGAAGCTATGCCTGAATTTATTTGAAGGCACCAGCTGGACATCAATTGCAGAAAACAACAACAACAATAACAACATAGTACAACACCACATGCAGAGTGCAATGTTGGACCCAGAATCGGATTATAGGGATGTGTGGACTTTTTATATATGTATTGGAATCAGTACTTAATTGCACAGTTTAAATATAAAAAATATATTTGATATTTTTCATAAATCTTGACTCCCAAGAAAACATGGAATAAACACTATGTTTTGAGTAGTGTGTAGCGTTAGCGTAGCAACAACGTGCTTATAGTGAACAGCGGATATCAGAGATATAGTGGGCACAACAAGCTCAGCTATATCGCAGAAATATGTAGTTAATCAATCAATATTGAAGGAAAATGACTTGTACTTGAAAATATGTGAAGCCTTGGAGTAATTATTCAAAATGGAAAATTGCAAGAATATGCAACAAACAGATCATATGAAGATCTAAAATGTATTGATATTAAAGCACTGCTACACACCATACGCTATAGCAGCTGTAGCAGGTTGTAGCAAGCTGCAGCGGACCGCTATAGCGCTGCAACTGTATAGAGTGCTTCAGACAGCCATTGCGTAGCAAGCACTTCCACCTGTCCGCTATATCAGGGCAAAAGCGACACTATATTAACAAAGAAATAGTTGCTTGCTGGACACGACAGGTCCGGCTCTTGACTGCGCGCCTTAGGACTAGAGCAACATAACAGGCTAAGTTTCAGATAGTTCCCATCAACTCGTAAAAGTAAGCCGCATCGACTTAGGAAAAATCATATTTCACAACAATGACTTCTCTAGTTTTCTTAAGCCTTTTAACCATGCAAATTTATACTGAACAAACATGACGTAGCTTTTCAGATTTGGAACTTCCAAATTCTTCTAGCACTAGTAGGTTTCTACATGGGATCCTTAACATGTCATGTACTTATGTTCAAAATCTACAACCATCCTTATTGTACAAAAGAAAAAATGACTGAAAAAAGGAATAAAATTCTCTGCCTAAGAGAGAACACTAGATCCAGGTAAGAAAACAAAGTATAGCCTGAATGCAAATGCTACTTAAATTAAACAAAATTGCAACATAAAATCTAACCTACATCAATTCAATACATTGTTAAGTGATTTGTGATGTAAGATAGAACCACTGTTTTAAAGTCGAGCGACTAGTCGCGACTAGTCGACGACTAGCCGACAAGTCGGTTTTGCGAACCTAGTCGCTGCACCCGACTCGACTAGTTGTGCTAGTCGCTCGACTAGCCGACTAGTCGGCGGCTAGTCGCGGCTAGCCGGAGCAGGGGAGTCGCCCGACTGGGCTATATTAG
This sequence comes from Guadua angustifolia, assembly GCA_036346375.1. Classification (NCBI taxonomy): domain Eukaryota; kingdom Viridiplantae; phylum Streptophyta; class Magnoliopsida; order Poales; family Poaceae; genus Guadua; species Guadua angustifolia. The sequence continues at coordinate 5,774,560 of CM070517.1, forward strand.
GCCAAAGCCCAAACTGAGTGAAGAAGCGAGTGCCAGACCGTGACTACCAAGGAGTAACGAGCAAGAGCCAAGACCGAAGAAAGTAAGAAACCCTACTTTGCTATGTCGCCGCCGCCGCCTGGTGGGAGCAGAGCCGCCGCCGCCGGAGCTTCATCGTCGGACGCCACCACGCAGGTACATTTCATCTTCCCTACTCCTCTCAGTCTCTTCACGGTGGGGAACACACCTCCCGTCGCAGAGAGAGCAAAGGAGGAGATGGCGAGGCGGAGGAGCAAGCGAGGAGCCAATGAGGCGGAGGAGCGGAGGAGGAGCCACCGAGGCAGAGGAGCGGCGGAGAGCCAGATGAGCGAAGGCAGAGAAGGAGGAGCAGAGGAGCCAGAGGAGGAGGCGAGGAGAGACGGAGGAGCCGACGGAGGAGGAGGAGGCGAGGAGGGCGGAGGAAGGCGATGGCGGAGGAGGAGCCATGATAGTTATCCCAAAGGTCATGCTTGCTTTGCTTCGATAGTTATCCCTGCCGCCTTCGATGCTTTGCTTCAGTGCTAGTTATCCTGCTACTGCTATCCCTTCCTTGCTTTGCAGTACTACTTTGCTAGTTATCCCTGCTTTGCTAGTACAGTTTGCTAGTTGATTACAGAGTAATAGCACTGATTATCCCTTCTCTTGCACTCCATAGGTACAAATGGCAGCCGATCACTTCTTCTCTACTTCTATGTTCTCTGTTTTTGGTATGCAGTATATTGGTATATTTATAGAAAATTATAAAGTATAGTCATCGACTTGTATCGACTAGTCAGCGACTAGTCTGACCTAGTCACAACTAGTCTACAAGTCGTTACCCTAGCGAGTTGACTCAACTTTGCGACTCGCAAACCTTGGATAGAACATCTGGTTAACTACTGTACTGAAAGCCGGTCAGCACGGCTGGATGCATCTAGTGAGTTTGTTGGCGGGCTTACTTGAGAAGAGAATTCAAGAGATCAACGAAGCCAAAGTTGTACAAGTAGTCATGGACAATGGGGCTAATTATAAGGCGACGGGAAGGATTCTAATGGAGAGGTTTCCTAGATTATATTGGATGCCATGTGCTGCCCACTCCTTGGATCTTATGTTAGAGGATATTGGCAAGATGAAGGAGTTCAAGAAATGCATTGCCCAAGCAAAGCGTGTCACAACATTCATTTACAGGCATGTGAAACTTCTTACTGCAGTGAGGGATATGACGGGTGGGAAGGATCTTGTGAGACCCGCAACTACTATGTTTCTTGCCTCACTTTGCAGAGCAAGTACAGGCATAAAGAAGCTTTCAAAATGCTCTTTGTTAGCGATGATTGGAATATATTCAAATTGTCTGGGACAGAAGCCGAGAAGGATGTAGTTACCATTGTCCTCGTTATGCCATTTTAGAATTCAGTGGAAGATTGCATAAAAGCATCACAACCCCTCCTAATTGTCTTGAGAAAACCGCAATGCTGGAACTGTCCATAGCAATGGGCATGGCTAAGGGCCTGTTTGTTTCAGCTTTGGATTCTCTAAAAGCTGATTCTTGATTGTGGTCGTAGAGAAGCTGATTCTCCAAAAGCTGGAATCCAAAAGCACATATGAAGTGGATTGTGGATTCTAGTGTATATGGGTGGGCTGGATTGTGAGAATCGATTCTAGAATCAGTCATTTGTTTCGATTCGCTTTTAGGGCGTAATCCGTAATCGGCTAAAACAAACAGGCCCTAAGAAGAAAATCAAGGATTTTTTTCCAGCCGCAAGCAAGGAAAGATTGCTCAAGAAATTGTTGGCCATTGTTGACAATTGGTGGGAAAGTCAAATGGAGCAAAAGCTACATAGGGCTGCTTTGTTTTTTAATCCATCTAGACTCTTTGACATCTTAGAGAAGGATGAAGATTATGCAGCTCACCTACGCATGACATTTAATTTAGTGATTGCAAAGATGTATCATGGTGATAGGGACTTGCTAAGCAGTGTTGATGCCTTAGTTGATGACTATGAGCAGACCCATGGTAGCTTCAACAACAAGCTAGCAATCATGCAAAAAAAATAAAGAAACCTCATAAGTCCTACTAAATCCTAAGTGTATTCAATATAACATTTTACCTTTTTAACATAGAGCTTCATATTTGGCGTTAGTTGATTGGTGGAAAGCATATAGCGGCCATGCTTTGCCTCTCCAAAAGATTGCAATGCAGATTGTTGGTCTTTGTTGTTCCTCCTCCGGTTGTGAGTACATTTGGAGTACGTTTGAATTTGTAAGTATTTAAAACATATTACTTTACCATTTTTTATACATATCAAATTTAAAACTTTACCATTCTTGTTACTTTAGATTCATGCCAAAAAAAAAAAGAAACCAGTTGGAGCACAAGAGGTTGAATGACTTAGCCTATATTCAATACAACACAAAGATCGCATCTAGGTTTCAAAGGCTTCATGAAATGGTTCTAATCCTTTGATCCTACAAACATTTCAATGGGAGAATGGACCAATAAGGACGCCAAACAAGTGCATGCCAGTGAGGATGATCTTTTATGAAATCATATTGATGAAGCTATCAGTGCGCCATCCTCTCTTTGGGGTCACAACATTCCTAGGAGAGCTTGTGGAGATGAAGTTCAAGTTTATGCTAGGCGTGGAATTGCTATATCTACTACCCATGAGCTAGGCTCCGACGAAGAAGAAGAGGATGTTGTGTGTGATGATGAGGATGTTGAAGATGACTTCGGTCAAGCACATCAAATTCCTTCTCAAGAGAGCGGTGAAGAAAATATTGAGGAGAGGCATAATTTGGAGTTGGATGATGAGTGAAATTGATACTGTTTCACTATTTGTGATGTGGCCTTTCACCTTTGTTATGAACCGTGATACTTTGTTGTGCTATTTGGAACTAGTTATATCTTTTGTTGTCCTATTTGGAACTATTTATTTGCTCGCTTGTCATCTCTAATTTCCTTTCAGATGAGGTATATTTAGTTAATTCCATGTTATATGCGATATTATTTATTATTTTCATCATCTAATAAAAAGATACATATTTACCAAGACCAAACATAATAGAACACTATGTAAAGCTCAATCATCTAAGGCTTTTAAATAATATTTTTGCTTCTTGTTTATGTTTAGCTAATACATACTGGGGGAGATATAGTACAGGTCTCAGCACATATGCTAATGCAAGAATGAAACAAAATACAGTATATCAATTTAATCCCCCAAAATCCGACCTTTGTTAAGCCAACATGAATTTACGCAAGCATAGCGTATCCTCTCCTAGTTTGCAATGCAAATTTATCCACACAAAAAAAAAACCAAGTGCCCGTGAACAGTTCTTTTCTCCTTTTTAGAACTCAATCTGTATGCTTTTTGGAACTCAATCTGTATGCTTGAGTCCCAAATTTCCTAACTAAGGGCATGTTTGGCAGAGCTCCAGATCCTGATTCTCCAGCTCCAACTCCTGATTCTCTATGGAATCGATTCTCTGGTGGAAGTGATTTCTATCTAATAAATAGTTATAAACTTGGTAGGGAGGTTCATAACTGGGAGGTTGTGAATCAGCTGGGGAGCATATTTTTTTGGCTCCCAGGCTGCAAGTCAAAAAATATGAATCACTTTCTTCGGATTTCTATGTGAAACTGATTTATTTTTTCTTGTTTGGTAGAGCTCCTTAACTTCTCACGAGAAAGTTGAAACTGAGAGCTCTGCTAAACGCACTCTAAGAGAGTTCAAGTGCCTGGTCTACCACGGCATATATAAAGTTATGCAAAAAAAAATGACTTAGTAAATGCGGTCCAGCACAACCCAATTACAATACATTTTAAAGATTTATTCGATAAGCAATTTAGTGGAGAGATGCTTTCAACTAAAAGCGTCTTGAGAGAAAAGCTCAACTTGGCCAAGGCACTTTTATTTTATAATTTCACAGAGGACGTGGTACGCGTCGGTACAAAAGTACTATGGAGAAGATTTGAGAATATGAACCACTGCAAACATCAAGCCGTACGCTCACTACCGCGTTGACAAGTATTCACAAGGAATCCGTGACGAATCACGAAAAGTAGAAAGAAAAGGAGGAGCAGAGTTAATTCACTAAGCAATAATCAATTGACAGACTAACTCACAGATGATGAATTCAACCCAGAATTTCATGTTCTCTTCCTTGTTTACCATTTCATTTTCCTTCTTCCGAACCACAGGAATGCTTTTTAAAAAAAAAAAAGGCAAAGGAACAAGAAAAGACCAAAAAATACAAATAAAAACGACCCAATCCCTAAGAAACTCAATCACTAATGTCCGTGGAAAGAACAAATTTCAATTCCCTGAGAGAGTGAGCTAAGTAACATTCAATTTGTTCACCTTGGAGCCGTCTATTCCGAACTGGAAAAGCCTGATCCCGTGGGCGCGGAGGAACTCCTGGTTCGCCTCCGGGTACGGCTCCGGGCAGAGGCACCTGGCCGCTCCCAAGAAACGATCGAAATCACAACACCACCACAAAGGAGAAGATAATAGCTAGGCAGCTAGCAAGAGATGCGAAAGCCGGCACTAACAGGACGGAGCGGAGACGGAGGGACTCGAGGAACGGCAGGTTGGAGACGTCGGGGAACCCGGAGCGGTACACGCCGTGGTCCACCATGGCGAAGTTGAGCGGCGGCACGAGCAGCTCCTCCCCCGCCCCCGTGCCCGCTCCCGCCGCCTCGCCCTCCCGGCGCAGCAAGATCGCGCACGACGACGGTGGCATGCTGCCCGTATCCTCGTTGTTTCCCTCCTCCTCCTCCTCCTCCTCCTCCGCCGCCGGCGTTGCAGTCCGGCAATGGTGTTGGTCTTTCCGGTGGTGGGTGTCCTGGGTTACTGCTAGGCTGGTGGCCTCCTGTCTCATGGCTCGACGGATCGACGGACAGGGGCGTGAGGATATGCAATCGCTCGCGCGCGCTTGGGTGGATCCGGGATTGGGATTCTAGTAGCTTGCTCTGTAGATGGAGGATCTTGCTGGGTTCCCGTGGGCGGATGGGTGGGAAAGGAGAAACCGTGTGTGAAGTCTCTTTTTTCTCTGGGTCTTGTGCTGACCGAGCAAGCAGTGCGTGCCGTGCTTCCGTACCCAATCACCTGGCCGGTGCCATGATGGGTACTTGGCCACCTGCCATTCGTCGACAGGCTGGCACATGTACTAATTAGATTAGATTAATGCTTATGCGTTGTTACGAAAAATAAAATTGATAACAAAACATAAAAGTCAAGTAATAAAAAAAATTATGCTATAAGATCAAACATCTATTTGTCCTGATTATAAAAGTTTTTATAGTTTCTTCTCCGGTATGAATTAAAATCAAATATATTGTACATAGCATTATATATTACCAATCTTCAAAATCAATCAATCATTTTTATCCCTTTTTGCAATTTATATTACCAGTCCGTGTTCCTCTTCCTCTCGTCATACCTACAGCGCGCGCTCCTCGGCGTCGTCGACCTCGTCTTCTTGGTCGCCTCGCTCGTCCTCGTCATCCACCGCCTCCGTAGGGGCGACACGAGGGCTTCTCTCGAGCACGAGGCGCTACTGTTGAAGCCATCGCCATTCAGGACCACTGGTCGCTACGCAATCGCGCTTGGGGCGTCCGCCGTCCTCCTCGCACTCGCGTTCTTCCTCCTGCCGAGCACGCCATAGCGCGCTGTGGAGTCTGCCTTCCTCGCCGCCCACTTCGTTGCGTACGCCATGGCCGCGTGGTCAGTCGCCTCGAAGAAAGGGGCCACCGCCGCCACCCAGTCTTTGCACCTCCGCGTCTTCTGGATCGCCACCGCCCTCGGCGCTGCGCTCTTCTCTGCTTCGGCGATGGTCCGTTGCGCCAATGGTTCGCTGCTCTTCCCATATGACCCTCTCACCTTTGCCGGCCTACTCGTCTCTATGCCTCTGACGTACCTAGTCATCACTGGCTTCACCGGCCATGACGTCGAAGCCTATGAAGGTGAACCAAAAAACACCAGCGCCGAGGCGCCCGCCACGCCGTGCGCCGCCGCGTCGTTCCTCTCTCTCGCAACGTTCGGCTGGATCAACTCGTTGCCAATGACTCTCTCACCGCCGACGACGTCCCGCCGGTGTCGCTGAGCAACCACGCCAAAGTATCATACGCTTTGTTCACGTCCAACTAGCCGCCGCTGGGATCACGGCACCCGGTGGGCGTTGCGCTCTGCTTGTCCTTCTGGCTGCAGTTACTACTGACCGCGGCGCTCGGCCTTCTACGCCTTGCGGCCATGTACGTCAGTCCGTCATTTATTGATCAGTTCGTCGAGTTCATTTGCCGCGACGGTCCGACATGGGAGATCTTGAATGAATTCTCTTGATTGATTCTGTGAAAAACTGTACAACATATATAGAGTACAAAAGGAATGATTGGCTGGCTATTAATTACTAGCAATAATCAGGGATTTTGTTATAATATTCAGCCATATTTAGAGAGATATGGCTGGCTGTAAATCAGGAAAGAATAATTAACTATAATGACCGGCCATTATTAGAGATATGGCAGGGGGGTTAGAAAGAACGGACCGCTGTCACCAACTGCAAATTTATATTAGTAGAGATAAGTGATTAAACAAATAAGAATTTAGTTAGATTAATTAACTAAGTGGTTAATTAGGTAAGCGTAAATGATGGTCGTGATACCGAGCAACGAGAGCTCGGCAAGCCAATGGAGGTGATGCTGAACAATGGGAGCTTCGCAGGCTAGTTGACCTTCGCTTTACCTTGTTGGTCACTCGACCTACTAAAGTGGAAGTCACTACTGTACTGTTAGCATGTTACTATGGTACGAAAGTGTGACATGTAACACTATCATTTGTCACTATGTATGTAATCTAGAGTAGATTAATTTTATAAATTCATTCGTACTAGACTAGATTTTTTTTTTTAAATGGCTATGAGAGAGAAAAAAGCAAGACTTCTATGAGAAGGGATCAAGGGAAAGAAAGGAGGATATGCAGAGGAAGGTATGGAGACTACAGGCAGGATTCACAAAACCGACAAAAACCGTTTGAAAACCGCGGTTTTCGATCTTACTGTTCCAGTTCGAAACTCAAAACCACTCAGTAAACCGTTCTAATTAAAAAAGAAATTTTAAAAATTTAAAAATTTTGGAAAAATTTATGTGAGCGGTTTTTCGCCACAAACTGCTCAAAACTGTTTTCGAAGAACATTCAAATGGCTGGATCGGTTTTCGTCAAAAACCGAGCGGTTTTTCGAGAAAACCAAGCGGTTTTTCTTTTCGTTGAAAACCGAACGGTTTTCGATTTTTTTAGAAAAATTTCAAAATTTTTTATTTTTAAATCTTTTGGTTTTTGACGATTTTCCCGTGATTTTTTACGGGGTTTTATAAAAACCGTATCATGAATTTCGACACGAATTTTGAAAAATAATTTTATAATACCTAACCAAAGGTTATGTGCGCCTGCATATTCGACGCATCTTCCCAGACTGGCCTGTCAGTGTCACTGCTTTGTACTTCTACCGTGCTATTCTTTCCTGCGACTTTTTTCTGTGCTTTCCCCATCTCATCTGTAACCGAGGGATTGATTTTGCTTGGTTTTTTAAGGAAATCATGCCTCCAAAAGAAATAAAATTACAAGCAGGTCCACATGGACTAAACTACAAGCGCATATCACACTCCCATGGTTCAAATTTTCGCCGATTTTCGGCGAAATTTCGCCGAAATTTCGGTTTTCGGCCCCTCCCGAATTTATATATCCCAGCCGAATTGAAAATCTGAAAAATTTGATTTGCTACAGTAACTGCTACAGTAATTTCGGGAAATTTCGCCGAAATTTCGGGTTTGGAGTCCGGATTTTCAATTTTTTGGCCGGATTTGAACGGAATGGGTGCAATAACCCTTAAGAAAGTCTTGTTCCATGAAAATTTGATGAAAAACTAATTTTTGAGATTTTTAAAATTTAGGCAGAAATGTTGTCAGATTTTTAAAAATTGTAAAAGCCTGATAATCATCTGAAAAAATTATGATACCATCTCTTGTTTCTTGTAATCATATACAAAAATTTTCAAAATAATTTAACATCATTTGTTATCTTAAAAAAATCAAAAACAGAATGGACATAATTGGGACAGTAAATTTTTAGATTTTTATAAATTTTCTCGAGTGTGATCATCATCTAAAATTTTTATGACAGATTAAGCACTTCCTCAGTACCATTCTATAAAATTTTCAAAAAATTTAAACATTCTTCGTTTGCTCAATAAAATCTATAAATGCAGTAAGCACTAAACTTAATTTGCTGTATTATATTTTAAAAATCAAAGAGAGAAAGAACATAAATGGCACTGTGCCTTCTACGAATTTTATAAATTCACTGGAGCATGATCATGATTCCAAATTTTTATGAGATATTAAACATTTACTTGCCACCCTTATGTCAAATTTTTAAAAAATTTAAACCTTTTGTATTGCTAAATTAAATCTATGTATTGATCATCGGCCTGTTAACAGGATAATAGCACTGTTTGCATTTTTTAAAATTCATGACACTTTATCATCACATGAAAATTTTATGACAATATTATGGATGTGTCAGGACCATACAGAAAAATTTTCAAAATTTTACAAGCGCGTTTGTTTTAATTTTCATTCGAATGAAACTTGCCGCTCAGGGCTTTACCAAGATAGTACCAATGTTTGAATTTTTAAAAATTCCCCACATTTGATCATCATCTGAAATTTTTACTGAAATATCATAAGTGTGTCAGGAATCTCCACAAAAAATTTAAAAATTTTATAACTTAGTTTGTACTATTTTTCATCAAGTTCAAACTTACCAATCAACGTTTCATCGGGACAGTACCAATGTTTCAATTTTTAAAAAATCCACAGAAATGATAATCTCCTGAAAATTTTATGAGAATATCTCTAATGTGTCAGGAACCTACAAAAAAAATTTCAAAATTTTTAGACATCGTTTGAACTAATTTCCATTCAGTTCATTTCAACCGAAATTTCGAAAATTTCGCCGAAATTTCGGGAAATTTAGCCGAAATTTCGGTATTTTCACCGAAATTTAGGAAATTTCGGCCCGAACAAACCGGATTTGAATTTTGAATTTTGAATGTCCTCCGTCCAAAAACGAAATTTCGTCCAAATTTCGGATTTCGGAGGGAGCAATTTTTTGAAGCGAAATTTTGAACCCTGCACACTCCATTTTCGTTTGCTCCTGTTGAAAACCTGTCCGGAGATGGGGATCGAGGCCGGTGCTGACTGTTGATGAAGTCGTCGGAAATATTAGAGACGGCCAGCATCAACCTTGAAAATGTTGCGCTGAATAGCTAAGGGAGAGACTGCCGATCGTCCGCCCTCAATATTTATGTGAAATCAGATGCTAAAAAATTGATTTAGTGATGAAATTGATATTGTAAAGTGGTTATGCTCATGACTTGTGAGGTTCCTTATGCCCTGTGCTTCTGGCGAGAGCCTCCTCCTGGCTGCTTAGCTCCCGGAAAAACCATCTTGCGCCTGAAGAGTCTCGTGGCTGGAGGTTTTTCTTGCGACTAGTCCTGGCCCCGAGTCCCTAGCGCCTGGGAGGTTCTGGCGCTAGCAACTTCCAGCGACTAGAAGTTCCTGGCGCATGAGGTTGTGGTTGCTGTCCTCACATGTATGAGCCGCACAGAAAGAACAAGAAAAAGAAAAACTTTGTTGCTGGGCTGCGTGAACAAGTTGGCGATCTCTTTGCAGGTTAAAAATTGGTAATCTAGCTTTTTTCTTTTTCTTTTTTGGTTCTTATTTGCATGCTAGTTTTATTTTTCAGATTGATTTATTATTTCACCACAAAAATTTTGATTCGATCCATTCAAAACTTTTCTAAGGCATCAAGTGATTGATCTGAAAATTTTGATTGGTTAATTCCTCGTAGATCCTGATTAATCTCGTAATTAGGGTTTGATCTTTTTCATTATTATTAGCTACAGTCATCTTGCAAAGGTCATAACTCTAGATCCGATTGAGCTGATTCTTGCTACACCAGGGGAGAGCCTAAGAGAAAAGAGGAGAAGTAGATGGAGGAGAGTTGAAGTAGTAGTAGGCTGCTGTGATACATACACTACCGTATATAAATTTCCAAGGTTTCCCAAATGCTCGCCGTGCTGCGTGGAATTCAGGGCGGCGTGGTTTCTCCACACGCGGCCGTGTATCTATTACGCTGGGAAGGATTGGCGTGATGCCAGCCATGCCACGTCACGCTTTTTGCAAAAAGAAACTTCGGAAAAAAGAAAGCTGCGTTCGGTCCTCGGCTCGGTTTTTTTGGCGGGGAAAGCATATGTTGCGGCAGGAAGGCCCTAGAACCTCCCCGTACGTGCCACGTTCCTACACAACCTTGGTTTCGCCCCTTCAGCCGATCTGTTCTGTTGGTATCGATGGCGTCGCTGGTTCTTTCTTCGTTGACGATTCGCGAATCGTTGGTTAGACCCGTTTGCTCTTCTTCGGTTCATGTGTTCCCATTTTTGTTGTCTTGGTTCCCTCGGCTCTTGCTCCTCCCGATGGTAAGCCACCGTCGTTGGTCGTTCTCGTCCCTTCCGCCGCTCCGGATGTCGCGCCTCCCGCTGGTATGGCCCACCCCCCGTTGGTTCGTCCTCACCGGTGCATTTGCCGTGCTCAGCCCCATATCCTGCTCCATCTCTTTTGCCCCGAGGTACTCTTTTAGCACCCCCCCTCACCATTTGCGTTGTCCCTTAGAGCTCCCTAGATTCGCCCAGTGCTTGCCTCGGTCGCTCCATCTGCTCTCCTCTCGGAGCTCCGTCGGCTCCCCGTGTTCGTCTCTGCCGCCCCGCTTGTGCCTTGCTGGCCGTTGACTCCGTCGCTTGCGTGACCATAGCCAAATGCGGGAGATCAGGGTGTATGTTTTTCCTACGGCTTTCTTTCGTCTGTCCTAGTGTTTTTTCTTCTATAGCCTCAAAGTGGGATATTGCAGCAATTTGCCCGGTGCTCGCCTCGGTCGCTCCGTCCGCTCTCCTCCCGAAGCTCCACTGGCTCCCCGCGTTTGTCTTTGCTGCGCCTGCCTACGCCTTGCTGGCCGCCGGCTCCGCCGCTTGCACGACATGCGCTCATGGAGCAACCAAATGCGGGAGATCAGGGTGTATGTTTTTCCTATGGTTTTCTTTCATCTATCCAATGTTTTTTCTTCCATAGCCTCAAAGTGGGATATTGCATATTGAAATCACACTTGGGCCGATTTTATTTGTGTGCATGTATTTATGATTAGGAAGCAACCACTGCACAAATTGATTTGAGGCTTGGAATGGTTACCATAAACCAAGGTGCATCCTTTTCATTGCTAAAAAAAATGCTACGCCCTCTTCCATTTGCTTTCTTTCGTACATGCAAATTGATCCAATCTATAGTATCTAGGACCCCAAGAAACTGACCTAGAAGTGTGGGTGATGATTTGCCATTTTATATCTATTTTCATGAGATTTATACTTCATAAAATTGATTCTACCTAATGATGGTTGTTTGGCCTTTACAGCCATTTGCCGTTGTTTTATTTCTGCCCTGTACATTTTCAGTGCCTCTTCTATTGTCAGTGCTCCCTGAAGCTCTAATCTTGCGATCCTTGTAAAGCGTAGGGACCAATTCTTTTTGTTAGGTCTGTGGTAGCAACTGCTATTTAAATAAGGAAAAGTTGAATTGTTCCTCAGGATTGTTTCAACTTGTTCCTCAGGATTGTTAAAACAGTTTGGATGGTCTTGCTTCCATCACATAGGGTTTGAATTCCCGAAGGTTGTCATTTTTAGTTTCTTGAATAACTGCACTTGATTGGGTGTTTCTAGGACCTTCTGCAAGCATAAAGATCCTTTTTTTAGGTTAGTGCTTGCATTACGATTTCACTAATCTTATTGTTCACCATATTCTGTAAGTATATACGTCAATTCTCAAGTCCTTGAGTCGTGTGGCTCAAGTTCTCATCCAAGTAATGCATTTTTTAAAAATTTTGAATAACCATCTTTTCGATGGCAGGAGCTTGACAATGCAATAAAAGTAATGGATGGTAAAATATTGAGAGGGCCTGCTTTTAGTATCCAGGCATGAATAAAAATGATATTTCTTTGGGGCCATTTCATGCTCCTTGCAATTTATTTGATTTTTTACTATAGATTTGATAGATTATCCTGTAATGCACTTGCCGTTGGCTCCTGTCAGCTACCTAAGGGCGACTGTCCACCTCTGCTCAGGCATGGTAAGCACTTACCAATGTGAAATTCGGACAAATAAAAATATGATAATTACGATTTATATTTGATCTCCATTTTAAGTTAGGTTTGAAAGGTAACCATCTTTGTTATCGTACAATCCGTCTTTGTTATCCATTTACGGAATTATCCCGTTTCTGCTCTACCTATTGTGTTCTTGTTTTCTTAACGAGCTTCAGTTGTGCCTGATCATTCAAATTCATGCGCTGTAGATAGTTCTATATAGGAGCTTTTTATATGCATGTATGTTTGCTTTACAGTATAGGACATTTGCGTATTTAAAGCAATCATCGTTGTTAGATAGTGACAAATTTCATATCCACTCTTCAAAAATGGTTAGATAGTGACAACATAGCAATCAGGATGCATGAGAATACATACGGCCACACATTTCATTGGGTATTTGAGCTGATTCCTGAACTAATGTTTTTTTACATGATATCTTTTTACAGTTCGGACAAATATAAAACAAGGAAGAGGATGTGATTATTTGCCTATCTTATAGAATTGACCATCTGGCATTTTCTACTATTGCCTTGCGTCCAACATAAAGCATTGGTGAGCGTAATTGTAGATCATTTCAATTGGTGATTTGTGGCCATGCAGCTATGTCGTTGAATTACTTCTCTCATTCTCTGTGTATATTCGATGGTGTTACTTATTGATAGGCCCTGCAACGGCTATGGTACCATACCTCTCTGCTGAATACACCATGACACATTCAGGTAAGAAGGTGATTATCAAACAAACCAGGTCAGCTTGCAACGGTTGATATCTTACATAGGTAAGTTTAGATTATCCTGATAGGAACATTTAAGGTATTAATAATTTTTTGTAGCTTACTGTTTCGAATTTTCGTAGATACTACCTCGGTTCTTTTTTACTATATATTTTTACCTTTCGCGGTCTCGAACATATGGCTTTACATTAAGATATACTATTTAATCTAATTATAGTATAATAGTTTATTTTTAATGGTGGATCTAATGGTACAACTTTCGTATAGTCGATATAGATGGTTCTACATCTATCTGTGGTTAAGGTTTAGAAAGTTCGACTTCATATATTCTTCTTTATGCAGTATGACAAGTGTATGCCTGGTCCCTCCTCTCCTGGCACCATTGTCCTTTTCATCATAATCGACAAGCCATTGTAGTACTCCAAGGATATAGATATCCGCACGCCGCACTGGTTCTTCCAAATGGGCAGTGCTTTCTATCGGGATTTCATGTGCGGTGTGTCAACCATATATTTAGATCTAAGCAATGCAGTCTGATGTATTGTTCTATATGCAACTATGTAAGATGTATAAAAAACAATACCCTAACAAATCTGGCCCTAAAACTTTGAAAATTGGACTAAAATTCACAGATCTGATTTATTATATTAATCTTCACAAAATCCGGTTGGTGCTAGTATTCGTCAGAGTTCACAGGTCTGATTTATTATATTCATCTTCACAAGATCGGGCAACCCCCTATCATCTTGGATGAGAGCATGGTTGAGTGGTGACGAATTTTATCCCTTGAGTAGTTTTATTTTTCTATACTATTTCAAAAATTTCCTCACAAAAATTAAATCCTTAGTTTAATCTATAATTTTGATGAGTTTTGCTAAGTTCCATTAGATTGCTTGTGCTACTTGCTAATCATTTTTTCCTTCGCGTAGTTTTTTGTTTCAATTCTATCCGGTTTGGTATTTTGATCATAACTTTTGCGTACAAACTTGGATTTTTGCAATCTTGTACTCTATTAAAAGCTTAGGACATCATCTTCATTTCATTCCACAATGAACCTTCCATATTTGGTGGATTTTAAACTTTAATCTAGGTGACATGTCTGCTCCCCTAGAAAGCTAAATTAGGGTTTCTTGGATTGTTTTTTAGTTCTAGCATGTTCCTTTGAGTTCTTTGAGTACAATAGCATCCACAATATATAAAATAAAAAAAAATCAAAACCTACCACTTTTGGGAACCATTTTTATCCGTTGCGAAAACTTTGATACCAATTGAGACTAACTATTTGCTATTGCTTAGAGTTGTTCATATAAATACATTGTATAATCTTGAATTATCATTATACTATCTTGTGACATCAATTTAGAGTTTTGAAAACTTTATTCATACAGCATTGGCCAAAAGTCACAAAAAAGCAGAAAGAGCCAAAAGAGCCAAGAAAAGAAAGAAAAAAAGAAAAGAAAATATTGGCCGGTCAGACCACATTAAGCTAAACCCTAACTTGTGATTGCTATTGTTAGATTGTGCAATTATGATAATTAGTGAGCAATCTTGTACCCTTTTTACATTCTTAAAGCAAAAAGCTAGCGTTTATCTATGACTTGCACAATAAAGTTTTTGGTGCCTCACTTATATTTTATAGATCATTCCTTGATTGCATAAGTGCCATTATCTTTGCGCTTGTATTGCCTTGAAATTCACTTAGATCTTTGAGATCGGCAACTAGAGCTTGTGAACTCTAGTTTAGATTATTACTTATCATTACAATAATTAGAATTATCAGGTTGTATAGAATCAACACTAACACTCCAAGATCCATATATTAACCATTGTCTCTTACAACGCTTCGATTGTGAGTTCGCTTGAGTAGTCACCTTTGTCCTATCTACCACCACGAGATTATATACAACACCTTAATCCAAAGGAGTAGTAAGAATTTCGGGTGGTAAGTGCGAGGGTGAGCTTAAGTAATTCCACATATATTGCACATATACATTTTGTTTTTACTTGCTAATAATCATGACAGGTTATAAGTATGGAAACTTACAATTTGTGAACAAGGTGGTGTTCCGCTTACACCATCACCACCATATTTTCCACCATTGTTCATCCTCCACTCATCCATTCTTGTAATCATTCATCCATTAGTGCAACTGAAACATCAGCAACATCTTTATTAATATATCTTTGTTATTCTCATATTATTGTTATCATGTTCTTTGTTATTTATCTATTGTTCTCGCTTTACATGGATGAGTGAGTAATTTCACAATGGCTAGGGGTTAAGGTAGCCATATAGTGTTAAGTAATCAAGGGGATGGTTTAACTTTTATACATGATTTAAGTGATATAGTTGCTATTAGTATTTGTATGTCTTTCTTCAATACTAGGACTTGATGGGCCCCAATGTCCCATAGGTTGGCCCAAGGAAATGTGACAACAAGTAGTGAGTGGAAAATGATTGGCAGAGTCGGTGACAATGAAAGCGGCCAAGATCGGCTTTTGAAAGCAATCCACTTAATGGAGGATGGCATAACCATGATACTTAATCCATTGGTCCGATTGTAAGCCGGTTGGTCTACACAGTAATTCCTTAATTGCGAGTGTGATGTGTTGCGGCACGCACATGAGCAGGACAATTGATTCCCCTATCCAATGTTTGTCCTAGGAAGATGCATATAGGGTGTGCCGCCTACATGAACACATGATTATCACTATTACTTTGATTTATCATATCATTGTTATTATCATCCTTGAGATTTACTAACGTTGCAGCTGATCTTAATACCCAAGGCCTTACTTTCCATTATACAAATCATAATCTCTTTAATATTAAAACTATTATTGCTTTAAGTCTTAAATTGCCTTATTATTATCATAATTACCTCCCTCACTGTACTTCTAATAGTTTTTCAAAGGTAATAGATTAATCCACATGTCCACGAGATATCGATATGAACCTTGGAACATTATGAGGGAACAACACCGTGCACTTTCAAGCCATCATTAGCCATCTCCCAACACCCTTTTCAACAAATTTTTTTTCATGTCTTTTGTAGTTTGGTTCCTTGTGTTTCATCTATTTTCTTTCTTCTACATCACCATGTCTAATACCATCTAGGATTCTAAAATCTTGTTTTCTTCCTCATGCCAGTTATTTCTTTTGGTATGGCTATATTTAGTAATTGGTGTGGCTTGACACTCAACTGATTTGTAATGTTGCAGTCAAAATGGATCATCAATTGCGTCAAGAAAGCAATCAACAAAACAATGAAGGTGATCAATTGGCCTCATATGTTAACATGGATGGAGCTGAGGAAATCACTACTCCAATACCAAATGCTAGAGGTATTATTGACATTTGTTGTGAACAATTATTTACCAAAAGGAAGGTAAATTGAAAGTCAACATAAGTTGTGCACCATTTTGTTGTTTTTTGTTACTATTGAATGTTTTCTTTACTACGTCACGGGAGTATTTGTGGACTGCATTGTGTTATGAGTCCTAGAACTAGAATATGTAGTGATGAATGCTTATGGTGTAAATTAAATAAAGGTTTCATTTTTTTTCTCTCGTTTCCATTTTCCATTCGGTACTTGTTATTATCTTAGCGAGGATGTTCATAGTTAGACATGGTAGCTAGAGCCAATAATTTGTGGTTTTTTGCTGATATATGTTCTTTACAGATTAATGTATGTATGTTATAGTTTCTAGATTGATATGAGTGAACCTACCAATAATTTTAATTCTTGGATGTTAAAGTTTCTAGATTGATATGAGTTAGCGTGCTAATTATTTATTTTTTTCCTGCATGAGCAAAGCTACAAGAATCCATTTTATGCAGCAAAGTTATCAGTTACAACATTGAGCTATGTTTACATTAGATGGACCTATGTAAGAGTTATGTTTAGTGCAAGGAACCATAACTGCTCTATTTCTTAATCTTGGTAGATTTGACTACTAGCTCTTATGTGACAAGACTGCATAGAATTCAAGAACCTGCCGCTAAATTATGTACTTATTGTTGATTTTATTTTTTTTACTAAAATAGGCCATGCACCAGAGAGGAACGCCCCACATGTCTCTGTTAATATGGAACTTGCAAAGAGAAGGGCAAAAGGAAAACAAATAGATATTTAGTTTCCTAAATTATCTAGAAAAGTGTGTGGAAAGCATGCTAGATTATTTAAAAGTGAGATCTCAGTCATTGTAAGAAGAGAAAATTGTTTATTTGCCACTGAAAGTTGGCTGGATCCCTAAAATGCCATCATAAAAATGCTCTTCCCTTCATTACCATCAAATTTCAACTTTCATCCCGTTTTTGCCACTCCCGTTAGCGTACCGTTACTTTGGCCGTTAACTTGTATGTGAAAAGATGTTTCTGCCCATCTTCATCCTAATTTAAATCTATCAAATATGCTTAGAATTTTATGAAAGTTTTTGGAGATTATCTTAAGATAGTACTAAAATTTCTATAAAAATTTGAGAGCATGAGCAGCTCTGTGATTTTCTGGAAAAATCTTTTAGCGATTCTGTCTTAATGAAAGAATTGCCCATCTTCATCCTCATTTAAATCTATCAAATGTGATTAGAATTTTAAGAAAATTTTTGGAGATGATCTTAAGAGAGTACTAACATTTTTGTAAAAATTTGAGAGCATGAGCAGCTCTGTGATTTTTTGGAAAAATCTTTTAGCGATTCTAACTTAATGAAAGAATCTAAATTTTGATTTTTCAGAAGCACTAAATAAATTCAAAATTTTATGAAATTTTTTGGAGTGGTTCCTTGGGTT
The DNA here is from genome assembly GCA_036346375.1 of Guadua angustifolia. Lineage (NCBI taxonomy): Eukaryota > Viridiplantae > Streptophyta > Magnoliopsida > Poales > Poaceae > Guadua > Guadua angustifolia. The sequence continues at coordinate 5,792,325 of CM070517.1, forward strand.
ATTTAGAACTTAAATAAAATATTTCTAGACTTTTAAATGTTTTGAATTCATTTCGCCATCCAAGTTAGCACACGGGGGCAACTTGGTCTTTTCGCGTGCCAGCAAACGGGGGGTTCACAACCAACTGGACGGCGATGGCAAAATGGAAAGGCAATTTGAGATCGGATGGCAATGCAGAGAAAAGAATTTTCGCGATGGCATTTTGCGGAACCGGCCAACTCTTAGTGGCAAATAAACAATTTTCTCTTGTAAGAAAGGAGGTACCTCTGCCAAGCAAAGAAGTGGAATGAACTTGAGGGAGTTAAGCCCAGTACCATGGCTGCTATCTGGTGAGCATTGAAGGTTCTCTACTTTTATATAATTCTTTCAACATCTTTGATAAGCTTTGATTCAAAATGAATTTATTGTATATGCTAACATGATGTCTTTATGATGCAAATAAAATTTCCTGAAATTTCAAACCAAGATAAAGAATTTGCTATGAAAGTGGAAGATCAATATAATAACTGTTGTTACCTTTTGGTCCAGATCTATCGAGAAAAAACCTAAGGCCAATGCATGTCTCACCAGAAGATTGGTAGTGGTTGATAAGGAATATGTGGACTGATGAAGATTTTCTGGTACATCAATATCACTAAATAAATTCTAATATATTTCAGTCATGATAACTAATGTATATGAATTTACATATTTAGAAAAGAAGTAGACAGAACTCACTAACGGATCAAAGAAAGAAAAGGGGTCAAAAGTAAGAGCAAAATCAATCGCTCAGATCGCATTTGAACCTATGAGAAACTGAAAGACCAAGTGGAGGTCTACATGTGTTTGTGATGAGTTATTGACAATATTTAAAGCTGATAGTGTTTGAGTTTGAAGAGGATTTGAAGTTTAAATCAAATTTTGAAGAAATCTGAATCTTTGTCGGCCGGGTGATATGATGGCCAGTGGTCGAATCATCTGCCAACGATGGTGAGGTGGAGGATGACCAGGACTAGGCAAGGAGTATCGGAGGTCTAGATGGTCAAAGATCACCGGAAGATGATCGGAGACGGAATTCGTGCAAGCCAAGACGATAAGGAGTGGATGAGATGCTAGCTAGAAGCTGCTCGGATCAATGAGGGCCATCGGATCGCGGTCTAGTTGATAGGATAGCAGATCTAGTTAGTGTGCTTTGAAAACCGTGCAAGAAAACCCGTTATGTGTGTAGGTTTTGGGTTAGCCCTTGCATGGCTGTGTGAGTGGGTTAATCCTAACCCTTGATGGTGTGTTCTAGCGTTGAGGAACTCATCCAAGGGTGGTAGGTGGCCTAAGAATAGTATAAATAGAGGGGTAGGGGTAGCCTCCCCCCTCTTGAAGATTTTAGAGGTTTTGTGCTCCTTTAAGCTTTTGCCCACTTTGTTGTGACGCTTTGTAAACCTCCTCTTCTAGAAATGTAAATCATTTTCTTCTATGCTTGATTTATTTTACGCATTTATATTATGTTAAATTCGCATTTAAATTCTTGCAATTTAGATTTGCCTCTTGTTCTTCTACATGCTTTTGGTTCTTATGCCAAGGATGGTGATTGAAAGATGAATCTTCTTCATATCACATCCCAATCATCTAAGCAACTCCAAGCTACTTACTTGCAAAAAATCGGTTTTGAGCTCTTGAATGAATCATTTTTGTTGATTGTGTTTTTGAGGTTTAGGACTTGTGTTCTCACTTGCTATGATGTGTGTGGGAAGTTACCTAAGATCACCTTGATTATCAAAAATCCACAAGCAAGTATTAGATCAAGTTCTTGAATTTTGCTCGAACTTAGTGTGTTCTTCCTTAAAAGTGAAAAAGGTGAGAATTTTGAAGTCAATCCTTGCAATTAAAGGCTGGAATGAGTTCTTGACATCCTTATGATTACATCTACCAAGTTTTATGAGTTTTTGACCATTCAATCACAAGTTGGATCATTTTTTCTTTTGGTGTTTGTGCTGATTTTCCCTGCTGTTCTTGAGTCCAGTCATACCACACCCTCTCCGGTCATACCAATCTTGGTCATATCGCACCCTCTCCAGTCATGCCAGCCTCATAGGGAAAATCCTCCTTCTAATTTGCTTCTTTTGTTTGATTTATTTGAGGGCTTATTTTGGATTATTTTGAGTGGGGGGGATTTTAATTGAGATTATTCCCCCCCTCTGATTGCCATCTCGACCCTTCAATTGGTATCAAAGTCGGTTTTGGTCTTCCATAGATTTTGATTGGTCTCGAGAGCCATGGCGACGAACAAATATTTCATCAAGCCTCTCATCTTTTCTGGAGTTAATTTTCCATTTTGAAAGTCCCGGATGAAGTCGTACATCACTGCCCAGGGTTTCCTGATATGGCCGAAGATGAAGCTCTCGTATGAGGTTCCTGTCGATGAGCACGTCACGACCGACAATATGGCTGACGTTGAGGCAAACGCTAAGGCAAGGACCATCCTCATACAGGGCCTTAGCCGCAGTGAGTACGATGGGATCTCTCACCTTCGTTCTACTCACGAGATCAGGGTAACCCTCGATGCTTACCATGAGGGCACTACCCAAATAAAGACGGTGAGGTAGGACCAATACAAGCATGAATATAATAAATTTGAACAACACACTGGTGAGAATCTTGATGAGTGTTTTAGTCATTTTACAAAGATTTTAAGTGATCTTCGAGCAGTCGGTTGTATATACCCTAACTCAGATAATGCTCTACATTTCTTTCCGCACTCAATCTTCGAGTTTGAGAGATAAAAGTGACCACCATTAAGGACACTACCGACTTGTTGACTCTGACTCTCGACGGGCTTTATTCCTGACTCAAGACTCATAAGATCGACGTCGTCTCTCGCAAGATGAAATCGCAGTCGATGGCCTTGGTCAGTGATCCTACTGGATCCTCTTTTCATTTCCTTGCTGGTTTCTCCCTCTCCACTCTTTGTGAGCTAAGCAATGACCAACTGAAAATTTTTCGAAAAATGAGCTTACTCTTTTAGCTCGTAAGTTTTCTCATGCCTACAAAAGGGTTAGAGAGAGAAAGAGAGGTGGTATGATCACCTGATTTGAGTGTGGTGACCCCAACCACATTCGAGCGAACTGCCCCAAGCTAGAGAAGGGCAAGAACGATGCTGGCAGTTCGAGCAAGAACAAAGACATCAACAAGAAGCCTCCAGTTCATAACCCAGCACGCGAGAAGAAGTACCGTGACTTCTCGAAGAACAAGAAACTCTTCCATCGAGTCCTTGCCACACTCGACAACATCAACCTCTCCGAAATGGAGACTTGGAGCGATGAGAGTGAGGATGATCCGTAAGAGAAGAACAAGAGTGGCAATGACTTCACTGGGATGTGTTTCATGGCGGACGCCAACAGCATCAGCTACTCTAAGCTCTACAGCGACTCGGACGAGGTACCCTCCTATGATTAGCTCAATGAAGCTTTTTGTAAACTAGAAAATTTTCATGCTAGAGCTAGAGCTAGAGCTAGGTGTACGAAGCTTGAGAAGGAAGTAGGAACCTCGACTCGGGAGTTAGCTTCTCTTAGATCTTCTCCCTCCCAAGTTTCTAATGATTGTTCATTGTGGGATGCTTTGCTTATGGAGCTAGAGAACCTAAGGACTATGCATGATAGTGTGCTTACTGAGCTTGAGAGTTTTAGGTCGAAGAATGCTAGCACTTGTTCTGTTGTTGCTATGTTTTTAGATACTAGTTTTTTTCATGCTCATTCTACTCCATCTTGTGCTAATTGCCCTAAACTGCTTGCTGAAATTGATGCCATGAGCACTCACCTTAGGAAGCTTTCTTCTAGAAATGATGAACTTGAAATGCATACTTCTAAGGACTGAGTTAGCTCATGTGAGGGTTGTAAGAAACTAAAACTTGACAATGAATCTTCAAATATCAATTGTGCTAAACTTGCAAAGGACTTATTAGATAAATCACAAGAAAGTTGCTTACGATGTTCTGTGATTGAGGGAGACTTGGATAAAATCCAAATTGAACTTAGGAAGAAGCTAGAAGACCAAGCCCTTAGGATTAGAAATGCTCCTTGCGTTTCTTGTGAGGCCCTCGAGATTGAGGCATCCATGCCGAGGGAGAAAAATGCACATGTTGGTAATTCTTCTCTTCCTAGTTCTTCTTCCTCTTCTCGTCCCTGTTCTTCCTGTGCCTCTCTCTTCTGGGAGTGTGAGTATCTCATGAGCACTCTCGAGAAGTTTGTAGGAGGCAAGAAGAAGCTCAATCTCATTCTAGACCAATCCAAGATTAGTCGATTTAATCAGGGTCTAGGATTTGATTACTTGGAGCACGCTTGGGCACATCCTCCGACCATTGTGCATGGCTCCAAGAGTGGTGAGATCGTGGTAGCTCCCAGGGTGAGTACCACTATGTTTAGGTCTGCTAGGATTGTCTATAGGACTTCTGACCAGAAGGTTGCTACTCCTGCCGCTTCTGCCTCTAGCAAGGTGAAATACTCATGCACCTTCTGTTAGAATGATGGTCACCTAGTAGATTTCTGCTTCAAACGTGTCAAGATCACAAGGCGTGAGCATGTTGCTGCTCTTAGGGGTATTTAAGGTCATCCCCAGACTCTAATTGTTTCTTAGGCACGCAGTACTGGTAAACAGGCTGGAGAGTTGTTTGTTTTTAAGCAACGTCCAGGATTTGGTTTTCATGCTGTTCATTCGAGTTTTAGTCCTACAGCTGCTTGTGGTCAGTCTACCCGCCGTTCTTTTGATATTCCTCGTTTTTCCCATCGAGGTAGATATCAGCGACGTGAAGTGTCTTCTGGTAGGAGTCTTAGGCAGCTTCTGGTTCGGCCTTTGCATCACAGTGAGCCAACCCAATTTTGGCTCCCAGATCTTCTACTAGGATTGCTACTAATCTTGTGAGAGTTGAGTGCTAGAGAGATACTTGAGTCCAATATTCTTCTTCTGTAGCTGGTTCTTTGGGGCGACGTGTGGTTCAGTATTGGGTTCCCAGGTCTTCACTTTATCCCAGTACTGAGTCATCTCTCTCTCTCTCTCTCTTTTGGCTTGATCAGGTTCGTTGGATGGGGAAGGGAGATGTCTGCATTGTTGACTCTAGTTGTTCTCACCATATAATCGGAAACTCTGAATAGTTCTCTTTCCTAGTCCGAGCCGCCGATGATAAGTTGATAACTTTTGGGGATGCTTCATCAGGTAGAGTCATTATTAAAGGTACTATTTGTATTAATGAGAATTTCATTCTGAAAGACATTGCCTTAGTAAGTAAGCTACAATACAATTTGCTTTCTATTTCTCAGCTTATCGATAACTCTTTCGAGGTAAGTTTTAAGAGTGATGCATGTAGAATTTTTTATTCTTCAGGAAGGTTAGTTTGCATGATTTCTAGATTTGGGAGAGTCTTTTGTGTTGATTTTTTTGCTTCTTCTAGAGACTCTCTTTGGTGTTTGATTTCTCCATAGTCCCGTGATCTCTCCTTCTAGCATAGGAGATTGGGTCACATCGGTTCTGATCATTTGACCAGAGTTAGCAACCACGATCTTATTCGTGGTTTGCCAAAACTCAAAATAGTCAAAGACTTAGTTTGCTCTCCTTACCGACATGGAAAGATGGTTACTGCTTCTTATCCCTAGTCACCGTCATGATGACTGATGCACTAGGACAGCTTTTACATATGGACACTGTTGGTCCAGCTAGAGTGCAGTCAACGGGAGGGAAGTGGTATGTTCTTGTCATTATTGATAATTTTTTGAGGTATTCTTGGGTATTTTTTTATAGCCTCGAAGGATAAGACTTTTTCTCACTTCAGGAGTTTTGTCAGTAGGTTAGCTATTGAGCTCCTAGGTGTCTTACGAGCTATATGCAGTAATAATAGTATAGAGTTCAAGAATTTCTACTTTGAGAGTTCTTGTATGGAGTCTAGTTTAGAGTATCAGTTCTCCTCTCCCTACGCCCGTCAACAAAATGGCGTAGTCAAAAGGAAGAACAGGACCTGTGGAGTACATAGACCCCGAGTATCTACATGGCGGGCCGCGAGGACCACCCAGGAGGGGATGGGCCGAGCTGACTACATGGAGATGGGCACCACCCAGACTGCTACCGCCGTGTGCAACAAGGAAGTCCTGAAGATAGCAACCAATCCTAAGTAGGAAAGATAAGATTGTAATCCTGGTTGTTAACAGGTTTGGTGGGAAAGGATAGAGATAGAATCTCCACCATGTAACCGATTAAGACTCCTTGAAACCCTATCCCCTGACTATATAAGGGAGGCAGAGGACCCTAGTTTAGGGCATCACGATCACGATCACAATCACAATCATGATTAGATCATAGCATCCACATCCACAGCCATATCAAATCCCAAAACAGAGGACTAGGGTATTACCTCTTCCGTGGGGCCTGAACCTGTATAACCCCTATCTTGTGTTACCATAGAGTTTGGATCCAGCGCCTAGCCCCATAATCATTATTGTCGACAACAAACGTCGACAGTTGGTGCGCCAGGTAGGGGAAGCGCAAAGATCAATCTTGTTAAGCTCAATGGAAGCAATCGGCGGAATCACCATCACCTTCACTCCCGACTAGGTTTTCCGTTTTGGGAACCTGGACTTCATCGTGACAGCCTCGGCAAGCTTGTTCTCTTAGACTCAGATCAGATCCGATCTGGGAGGAACTTCATCGGTTCTTCATCCGGACTTCCGTTCGGGTCGAGGAACGCCGCGGCCATCTACTCACAAGTAGTAAGCCAGGGACTTACTTCCCGACTCGAATACGGTGAGGACCCAGCCAAGGATGAATCTCGGGTGGTGGGCGTCATTAGCAGCACCCCACTCGGATTCGGAGATCAACTCGATCTATCTCCCCTCGCTCCTCTGGCTAGGAGACCGAGTCGGAGAGCAGCGTCGGAAGTTGCCATGGCTTCCGTGGCGTCTATGTAATCAAAGACCAGCGGACCGAGTCCCAACGCCAACGAGATGCTAAGGAAGCTGCGGAGGCAGATCGTCTTTGTCGTGAGGCCCAAAAAGCGCACGCGGTCTCTCCGAACCCAAGCCCGCAATGTCAATGAGGACATCTTGCAGGCAAAAATGGGGGACCAAGCTATTTTCCATACGCCGCAACAGAACATCGTCGCTTCGAAGACACTCCTCAACACCTTGGGCCCAATACTTGGAGCCGATAGTTCTGCTGCCCCGATCGCTGGCTCCTGCTCTGCTGGCTCCTCCTCGTCATCGTCGTCGAGCTCCATGACAGCGTCTAGCTCTCCCTGCCCGTAAAGAGCCTCCTCCAGCTCGGCGATCCTCTGAACGGCGTGCATGCGGGTCTCTCGTAAGGCCTCCTCGGTCTCCTCCAAGGTGCGGTAGACGGCTGCGGCTCAGTAGTCGTGGCGTCCATCACCTCCTCTGTCTTGCCGCAATGAACCGACCAGTGCACGACGGCGGCGTCCCTCCAGTCCAAGCGGCTGCGAGGGGTCCACCGCGTCGGTGCACACGAAGGCGGTATCCTGACTCAAAGCCGTGGTCCCGGCTGATCCGGCCTTGCGCAACTCGGGCACACTCAGTATGCCCGCCAGTGGCTGGCTCGCTTCACCGCATGAGGCGGCGGACGACTAGCACGCGTGCTCCGGCGTACAAGGTCGAGTCGTCTCCCATCGCGAGCAATCCGTTGACTATCGGTGCGAGACTTGTAGAGTGGACGATCGAAGCCTCCCAACACGGAGCATCCTCGAGCTCTGCGGCGTAGCCTCCGTGGCGCTCTCAAAGCAGTGAACCATCGCATCTGCCAAAGCAACGTCGATTACTAAAAAGAAAATTTTAAAAGAGCATGAAAGTAATAGCGAGAATCTGAGAGATATGAAGTAAGGAAGAGGGGATAAGTCAAGATTTCTTGGATTATTCTTGTCCAAATTTTATTCTTTAGAAATTAATTTGGACTCCTCTAAACGACCGATCTAACTAGGGTTAAGTCCTCACGATCGGTATGGCTCGATACCATCCTGTCGTGCCCGAATTTCCTGATTCGGACACTCTGTGTATTCTCAGACTAGTCGAGGATCACGCTAGTACACACAGGATAAGCAGGTTGAAGTACCACAATCATACACAGCGGAAATAAATAATAAGTACTTCAAACATTAATAGTAACGAGTTACATGACCTTATAATTAGCCTTACAATACTTGCATTGCAGGCGATAAATATCATCGATATCAAGTTCATTCAATGAAGCAAAATACGATAGCGGAACCACTCCTAGCCACAGAGCATTGAGTGCGGCTCAACCCTTAATCCTCCCGCCTTCGATTTAACTCTTCATTCCAAGGCATGCGGCTTCTTCTTCTTCGAGGTTTTTGTCGATGCAAGGGTGAGTATACAACATACTCAACAAGTCATGCACAATCTGGACTATTACTATATGCAAGGCTTATTCCAAGGAAAGGCTTAATTGGTTATTTTGCATGAGCGGCATTTCTTTTAATAGGTAATCCTATTAGATTAAAAGCGGTAAAATCAATATTATTGATAATTAATTTCTCAATTCTTTTTCAAGAGTTTGGCACACGGCCCTAATTTCATTCATCGGTTGTTGGCACACACCACCCATTCCACCTCTTTTATTTTTAAAATCTAACCCTTATTTGTAATCACCGAGCAATGTCGATCTGCATGGACACGGCTATTCAATAGATTCACACACACACTCTGCAGAGGTGTACACTTTACCCACGAGGATCTGATCGTTCACCACAGCGATTGATTGCAACAAAGCCTTTCGAGACTAACATTTAACCGTTGAACCTCTCCGTTACCTCCTTCTAACACTTCCCTCACTCAGAGAAGTTTAGGCAGGGCAAATACTGCTGAATGGGTACCAAGCCGTAGCACAGTGCGCTTCCCTTACAGATTACACTTGGTGTGCACCGTCACCCCGAGGTTTCAAAGGAAAGAGGTTAGAAACCTACTTAACTAGGTCCGTCCCATTAGGACAAGTGGTTGTACATAGAACTCGGTTCAAAGGCTCGCAAGGTTAAGTCCTTAAGCTGTCCTGGGCAAGACATCCATTTTATACAACTCGCACACAGCCTTCTTAATCATTCATACAGACCCATTGCCACACAGGCCCACAGCACGAAGCCTTCTTGCCACTTGCCCCTTGCTCAAATCATTTTCCCACCCCACTTTATACTTAAGCAACACATGCCATTTTCCACATCATTTCATGAATAGCACCACACAGGTCACTATCCCAGTTCCAATTCATGACATCATCGCATTTTCCAAAATGCGTTCCATAATTGTTTAGTCAATATTCATTTGATATTTGAAAGTCATTCCACGCATACAAGCAGGCTAAGCAGCTAATCACGGTCTAGCCTCCCGTGTTGGCATCATATTAGCATCCAACATATTTAAGCATCTTAGGGTGGACAAGGGTTTCAGGGCATATAAACATTATAATCAAGGTGGCATAACAAGTTTGGCTTTTAACTACCATTTCCCAATTTAATCAATAGTGGTTGTACTTAACATAGCATGCAATATGGAAATCAAAATATACTTTTAAAACTAGGCGCGAAATGATCAAAGCATGACTTGCCTTCGAAGAGGAGTTGGTTCTGGTCGAGGTTCTGCGACGGTTCTTCAAATTCTCCCTCGACGAAACCCGGCGACTCGGAGTCTACTCGGCACAAGCAATCACACAATAAATACACTATACAGATAGCAAGATAAATTCTAAAAATAAAATAAAAATCATCATTAAATAGTTCACATTTTTACAAATTTTTGGGCACTGGAATCACCCAAATCCGAGTTAAAATGCGAAAGTTATAGCGTTTTCAATTTTGCTGAAATTCAATAAAAGAATAACCGAATTAATCTTTTTATTTTTGTACTGAAAATCCGGATTAAATCTCTCGGCGACACGCGTCGGCACCAGAGCGAACCACGTCGCTCTCGGCCACTGACAGGTGGGCCCGGATGACGTCACGCTGACGCCAAGACGGGCCGGTCCACCCACTGACGTGTGGGCCGGTGAAACGGCCCCGGCCCCACATGTCGGTGGATCGACGCGTCGAGAATCATCCGACCACGCATGCACGATTTCCCGACCGTCGGATTCGGATCAGATGGCGCAAGAACTAACCGAGCGGTTCACTGTTAACGGCCTACGTGGCGTTACCTTGGGCGTCGGATGAAGATCGGACGGCTGCTGGAGCTCGCGAAGAGTTGAAGAAGAGGCGGCGGCGCTCGTTGCCGGAGTTGGAGAAGATGACACGGGCGACGGCGTTTCCGGGTCTCTTCGGCCGGAAAAAGTAACCACACGGACGCGCCTTGGCTTGGTGAACTCGGGGGTGGTCTTGACGGCGGCGGGGAACGACGGACGGCGGCGAAACACGAAAAACCGTGGCGGGGTGAGTAGCTACTGGCGAGCTCTGAGAAGGCTACGGTGGGCGAGCTAACGAGCGAGAGGGGGAAATGGCGGGGTGAAGCGCGGAACACGGAGATATACTCCACTTGCTCAGACATGCCTCGGATAGCGCGCAAATCCCTGACACGATCTTCGGTACCCAACGGCGGGCGGCGGTGCAACGATCGTGCACGATCCGATAAGCGCGACCAACGTCGGCCGTCCGATCAAGATCGGACGGTGCGAGAGAAGCGGCGTTAGGGTTTTCTCCAGCGCAAGCACAGTGTTGGGCCGCCCAACACTGTAGCTAAGGATTTTCAGACTTTTTCAATAAAAATAAATGCCAAAATTCAAAGTAATTATTTGGGGCACTAAAATACTAAAAATTCTAGAAAAATTCTAGAAAATATTTCAGAGCATTTTGAGCTAAAATAAAATATTAGTTTTAATTTTTGATAATTACATTTTCTGGTATTTAATTACTCAAGAGAAAATGATATAAATAAATTCCAATTAAATCCAATAAATCCCGGAAAAATTAGATAAATTCAATTAAATGCAATTAAATGCAAATAAAGGTTGATTAATTCATAAAATTCAAATAACTCCAAAATTTAAAAATTGGACCAAAATTAGGGATGTTACAAACCTACCCATTATGAGAATCTCGTCCCGAGATTCGAGGCTTAACTATAGAATAGGTTTGGGAATTCCTTTTCAGATCTTCCTCTCGTTCCCGGTGGCTTCACTTTACGTGTGGTTGCTCCTTTGAACTCTGCAGCAGGTTGTCTTGTTTCTTGTTTTCCGATCCATTGTGTCCAGAATTTTTATCGGTTGCTCTTTGTAAGTCAAGTCTTCCCGTAGTTCAACTTCTTCCAGTGACGTTTGTTCCTCAGGCACACGGAGACACTTCTTGAGTTGCGATACATGAAAAACATTGTGCACTCCTGCTAGTGACTGTGGTAACTCCAGCTGGTAGGCGACTTCGCCCTTACGGCTTATGATCTTGAACGGCCCTACATATCTTGGCGCGAGTTTACCCTTTTTGTGAAACCTCTGGACTCCCTTAAGCGGCGTAACTCTGAGATACACGTAATCCTCCGGTTCAAAACTCAAATCTCTACGGCGGTTGTCTGCGTAGCTCTTCTGTCTTGACTGTGCAATCTTTAACCTTTCTCTGATCAGTGCTATTTGCTCTTCGGCTTCTTGAAGTATGTCTGGTCCGAAGACACGACGCCACCGATCTCATTCAATTTAACGGCGTCCTACAAGGTCGACCATACAATGCTTCAAAAGGTGACATCGAAGACTTGCACGATAGTCATTGTTGTAACTAAACTCCGCATATGGCAAACATCTATCCCAAGTTGATGTATATGCTAACGCACAAGCTCTCAACATATCTTCCAATATCTGGTTGACTCTTTCGATCATCCATCCGTTTGCGGGTGATAAGTCAGATTGAAGTTCAGCGGGTGCCCATTCTTTGTATGCAATTTATCCCAAAACCTTGAGGTAAACTGGGTACCTCTGTCCGATACTATCTTCTTTGGCACTCCATGCAAGCATACGATTCTCGCCATGTATAGCTCTGCCAACTTATCTCCTGAGTAGGTGGTCTTCACTGGTATGAAATGTGCGACCTTTGTCAAGCGATCCACGATAACCCATATGGAGTCATAACCTCCTTGCGTCCTTGGCAATCCGGTAATGAAATCCATTCCGATTTCTTCCCATTTCCACTCTGGTATTTTCAATGGCTGCAGCAGTCCTGCCGGCCTCTGATGCATAGCTTTGACTCGCTGGCATACATCACATAGTGCTACGTGTTCAGCAACCTCTCTCTTCATATTCGGCCACCAGAATCTCTCTTTTAAATCTTGATACATTTTTGCACTTCCTGGGTGAATTGAATACTTGGAGTCATGAGCTTCCTCCAATATTAACTGCTTTAATTCCTTTTTGTTGGGTACACAAATACGTTCCTTCATCCATAATGTACCTTGTTAAATCGGTTTAAAATCTTTTGCTGTCCTTCCTCCATCTTGGCCTTGATTCTCTCGATCTTCTCATCATTCTTGACCTTCTCTAATCGATCTTCCAAGATAGGCTTTACTTCTAATGCGGCTATGAATCCTTCGAACGACTTCCAATTTCAATCTCTGAAGATCCTTGCACGCTTCTCCTGGCTTTCTTCCTCTTTCAAACTTAGGTAGTGGCTTTTTCCGGCTCGGGGCATCGGCCACTACATTGGCCTTGCTTGGGTGATAATGGATACCCATGTTGTAATCCTTGATCGGCTCTAACCATCTCCTTTGCCTCATGTTCAGTCCGATTGGGTGAAAATGTATTTAAGGCTTTTGTGGTGCATATACACCTCACATATGTTGCCAATGAGATAGTGACGCCATATCTTCAGGGCATGCACTACAGCTGCTAATTCTAGATCGTGCGTCGGGTAATTCCCTTCGTGTGGCCTTAACTGCCTTGATGCATAGGCGACTACCTTTCCACTTTGCATCAATACACATCAAGCCCTTGGCGTGATGCATCGCGATAAATATCAAAACTTTGGTGCACGTCCCATTGAACTAACACCGGTGTCTTGATGTCGATCTTTTCTTCAATTCTTGGAAACTCTTCTACGCAATCCGGTGTCCAAACAAACTTCTTTTCCTTCTTTAGCAATTGCGTAATTGGCCTTGCAATTGTCGAAAATCCTTCTATAAATCGGCGGTAATAACCACCATTCCAAGAAACTCGAACTTCTGGCTGACTTAGGCGACTCCCAATGTAGCAATCGTCTCAACCTTGCTTGGGTCCATCATGATTCCTTCGGCGGTCATGACATGCCCTAAGAAATCTACCTTATTCTTCCGAAATCGCATTTACTAAACTTTGCATACAAGCTATTGCTCCCTTAGCTTTTCAACACTAATCTCAAATGTTGGGCGTGCTCTTCATCCGATCCTTGAATAAACCAATATATCATCGATGAACACCACTACAAATTTATCTAGGTATTCCATAAATACTTTATTCATCAAGTTCATGAAGTATCTTGAGCGCATTTGTCAATCAAATGACATAACGGTGAACTCATAATGTCCATATCTTGAGGAAAATGTGGTCTTGGGTATGTCCTCTGTCTTGATTTTCACCGGTGATATCGACCTAAGGTCAATCTTGGAGAATACTCCTGCTCCTCTTAATTGATCGAAAAGATCATCTATTCGGGTAACGGTATTTATTCTTTATTGTCACTTAGTTAAGTCTTGCGATAGTCTATACACATCCGAAAGCTCCCATCTTTCTTCTTAACGAATAGAACCGGTGCTCCCCATGGTGACGAGCTCGGTCTGATGAATCCTTTTTCCAACAACTCCTCAATCTGTTTCTTCATCTCCACCAACTCTTCGGTGGACATCCGATATGGTCTCTTTGCTATTGGTGCTGTTCCAGGCACTAAGTCAATTATGAACTCTATGTCTCTGTCTGGTGGCATTCCTGGTAATTCTTCGGGAAAAACATCTGGGTATTCACTGACCACTGGTACATCTCTTATACTGACGGTTTCCAAATTGTTCACTAGCATTTGACCTCCTCGAATCGCCATTTGCTTGAAATTCCACTTTCCTACCTTGGGGCTCTCAATAGACACAACTCTCCGTCCACGTCTATCTGACCTTATGTTTAGTCAACCAATCCATTCCCGGATAACATCCGGGTTTGGGTATCTAGTATAATAAGGTTAGCTAGGAACTCTACTCCTTTTATTAATAACTTAACTCCGAACATCCGACCTTAGAACGGAGTTCGGATCCGAGAGATTGAACTAGGAGTGTACTCTTAAGGTTAACAATATCGAGATCATTTGTCACGGCAAAATCTCGAGAAGCGAGCGAATCTGAGCTCTGAATCAAATAATGCGGTGGCGCCTTGAGTTGACTAGGAACTTACCGAAACACGACGTCAGTAGCATTGTGGACTTCGTCTGCGGAGATATGATTAATCCGCCTCGTGTGAATGCTCGTGGCGTAGCTCGGCTTGAGTAGGTACTAGGCTTCCTCCTTGGGTAGGGTCTTGGTGGGTGCTCCTAGATTGAAGCGTCTTGGCGTCACGCCTCCTTTCTTTAGGCACGCATTGGCGAAATGCCCGTCTCGTTCTTGTAGCGGCGCCTTCACGCCATTCTTGATTTCCACTATTACGATTATTAATTACGATGGGAGTCTGAGGGTTTGTCCGTTGGTCTTGGCATTGGTGGCGGCGTCGACCTTGCTCCTGGTGGAATCGGTGAATTCTTTGGGGTATCGTCCTCGATTTCTGTTGGCCATGGCGTCCTCCCTGTTGTGTCATGCGGCGTTTAGGTTATCATCCAGCTCCTTGCGCTTGTCCTCTAGTATGGCGCCTTGTTCACTAACTCTGAAAATCCGGAAGGTGTGGGTAATCGGCCCCACCAAGCCGAGTTAAGTCCTTCATGAAGCGAGGCGCCTTGCTTTATCCGTTGCTCGTCAAATGCGGGCGTGGCGCTAGTTCGTGAACTTGTTCGGATAGTCGACCACCGATGACCTCCTTGCCTCAAGGTCTGAATTCCTCCTTTTTCAACTCCATAATACCCTCCGGCACATGATATTGACGAAAGGCTGTCGTGAACTCATCCCAAGTAATCTCCTGCGGGTTTTCTGCGATCTTGTGATAATTCTCCCACCATTAATTTCTTTGTTCCTTCAAAATTGGTGAGAGGCATAAAGTACCCTCTCGTTTCCTTCACATTGCGTGATATGCAATTTCCTTTCGATGGTTCTTAACCAATCATCTGCCTCTAGCGGGCTGGCATTGCCTGAGAAAGTCGTCGGTCGTGTCCTCATAAATTCAGACAATCTTGAGTACGGACGTGGCCCATTGTTCCTGACTTGGTTGTTAGCGGCGGCCGACGAGTCTTTGTTGTTGTCTTTATTGTCATCATTGTTTGCATTAATGCGTTTGTCTTTGAGAAATGCACCTAAGTTCTCGCATATCATTGGCGGTCTTTTCTTGATGGTGGTGTATAGTCTGTTGCCTCCGTGGCGTGATCCACTACCTCTGCTCATTGTTGCAGTATTCACCATCTGTTGATTCTTCGGGTTTTAGAGATAAGAGGGAAAAGAATAGACAAGTATAGGAACTTATACGGGGAAACAGGTGTAACTTAAATAGAACCATAAAACTTTTAAGCTTAATAGTAATAGGTATGGTTGCTTACATAGTCTAGGGACTATGCAACCACAAAATCGATCAATCACATCATCACATCAATAGTTCATTACAACATCGCATACTAAGGTTTGAAATAAAGGCGACTCAAAACAAGCGAGTCTCGGCGCAAAGTGACATCTTGCATCACGACAAATCATCACTCCTCAAGCCAACCATCTTTGCGGCTCGCCGATCACGTAAACCGGCGGGTGTCTTGGCATCGGGCAACCGGTCCCCATGCCCTCCCACTTTGCCTTGTTGGGGCTCCAATTCTCTCTGGTCCTCTGGCCCGGCCCAAGGCTGCTCTGCTCTTTGGCTCCTCCTAAATCGTAAATCGTCGAGCTCCATGACAGCGTCTGCTCTCCCCTGCCGTAAAGAGCCTCCTCATTTCGGCGATCCTCTGAGCAGCGTGCATGCGGGTCTCTCGTAAGGCCTCCTCGGTCTCCTCAAGGTGCGGTGAAGCGGCTGCTGCTCTGTAGTCGTGGCGTCCATCACCTCCTCCCTGTCGCAGTGAAGCAGACCCCCAGTGCACGACAGCGGCGTCGTCCTCGAGTCCAAGCGGGCTGCGAGGAGTCCACCAGCGTCTTGAGTGCACACGAAGGCGGTATCCCATACTCAAAGCCGTGGTCGGCTGATCCGGCCTGGCGCAACTCGGGCACACTCAGTATGCCCGCCTCGTGGCTAGCTCGCTTCACTTGCATGGCGGCGGACGACTAGCACGGCGTGCTCCCGGCGTACAAGGTGAGTCGTCTCCCATCCGCGAGCAATCCGTTGACTATCGGTGCGAGACTTGTAGAGTGGACGATCGAAGCCTCCCAACACTGGAGCATCCTCGAGCTCTGCAGCGTAGCCTCGTGGCGCTCTCAAAGCAGTGAACCATCCGCATCCGCCAAAGCAACGCGTCGATTACTAAAAAGAAAATTTTAAAAGAGCATGAAAGTAATAGCGAATCTGACGGAGATATGAAGTAAGGAAGAGGGGATAAGTCAAGATTTCTTGGATTATTCTTGTCCAAATTTTATTCTTTAGAAATTAATTTGGACTCCTCTAAACGACACGATCTAACTAGGGTTAAGTCCTCTGATCGGTATGGCTCGATACCATCCCCTGTCGTGCCCGAATTTCCTGATTCGGACACTCTGTGGTATTCTCACTAGTCGAGGATCACGCTAGTACACACAGATAAACAGGTTGAAGTACCACAATCATACACAATGGAAATAAATAATAAGTACTTCAAACATTAATAGTAACGAGTTACATGACCTTATAGTCGCTTTTACAATACTTAGCCCAGTGAGGCGATAAATATCATCGATATCAAGTTCATTCAATGAAGCAAAATACGATAAGCGGAACCACTCCTAGCCACAACTCTTGAGTGCGGCTCAACCCTTAATCCTCCCGGCCTTGACGAACTCTTCATTCCAAGTGGCACGGCTTCTTCTTCTTCGAGGTTTTTGTCGATGCAAGGGTGAGTATACAACATACTCAACAAGTCATGCACAATGACTATTACTATATGCAAGGCTTATTCAAGGAAAGGCTTAATTGGTTATTTTGCATGAAGCGAAGATTTCTTTTAATAGGTAATCAATTAGATTAAAAGCAAGAAAATCAATATTATTGATAATTAATTTCTCAATTCTTTTCCAAGAGTTTGGCACATGACCCTAATTTCATTCATCGGTTGTTGGCACACACCACCCATTCCACCTCTTTTATTTTTAAAATCTAACCCTTGATCAGTAATCAAGAGCAATGTCGATCTGCATGACACGGCTATTGAATAGATTCACACACACACTGCTGCGGTCAGACACTTTACCCACGAGGATACAATGCGTTCACCACACGAGCGATTGATTGCAACAAAGCCTTTCGAGACTAACATTTAACCGTTGAACCTCTCCGTTACCTCCTTCTAACACTTCCTCACTCGAGAGACGAAGTTTAGGCAGGCAAGTACTGCTGAATGGGTACCAAGCGTAGCATAGGTACGCTTCCCTTCTGATTACAATGGTGTGCAATTGTCACCCAGAGGTTTCAAAGGAAAGAGGTCAGAAACCTACTTAACTAGGTCCGTCCCATTCCGGACAAGTGGTTGTACACGGAACTCAGTTCAAAGGCTCGCAAGGTTAAGTCCTTAACTGTCCCGGGCAAGACATCCATTTTATACAACTCAAAGACACACCTTCTTAATCATTCATACTGACCCATTGCCACACAGGCCCACATGGCACGAAGCCTTCTTGCCACTTGCCCCGGTTCAAATCATTTTCCCACCCCACTTTATACTTAAGCAACACATGCCATTTTCCACATCATTTCATGAATAGCACCACACAGGTCACTATCCCAGTTCCAATTCATGACATCATCGCATTTTCCAAAATGCGTTCCATAATTGTTTAGTCAATATTCATTTGATATTTGAAAGTCATTCCACGCATACAAGCCAGGCTAAGCAGCTAATCACGGTCTAGCCTCCCGTGTTGGCATCATATTAGCATCCAACAAATTTAAGCATCTTAGGGTGGACAAGGGTTTAGGGCATATAAACATTATAATCAAGGTGGCATAACAAGTTTGGCTTTTAACTACCATTTCCCAATTTAATCAATAGTGGTTGTACTTAACATAGCATGCAATATGGAAATCAAAATATACTTTTAAAACTAGGCGCGAAATGATCAAAGCATGACTTGCCTTCGAAGAGGAGTTGGTTCTGGTCGAGGTTCTGCGACGGGTCTTCAAATTCTCCTCGATTTAAACCCGGCGACTCGAGTCTACTCCTAGACAAGCAATCACACAATAAATACACTATACAGACAGTAAGATAAATTCTAAAAATAAAATAAAATCATCATTAAATAGTTCACATTTTACAAATTTTTGGGCACTGGAATCACCCAAATCCGAGTTAAAATCACGAAAGTTATAGCGTTTTCAATTTTGCTGAAATTCAATAAAAGAATAACCGAATTAATCTTTTTATTTTTGTACTGAAAATCCGGATTAAATCTCTCGGCGACACGCGTCGGCACCAGAGCGAACCACGCCGCTCTCGCCATCGACAGTGGGCCCGGATGACGTCACGCCGACGCCAAGACGGCCGGATCCACCCATCGACGTGTGGGCGGTGAATGGCCGCCCCACATGTCGGCGGATCGACACGCGTCGAGGAATCATCCGCCCACGCATGCACGATTTCCGACCGTCGGATTCGGATCGAGCGGCGCAAGAACTAACCGAAGCGGTTCATCGTTAACGGCCACGTGGCGTTACCTTGGGCGTCGGATGAAGATCGGACGGTCACGGAGCTCGCGAAGAGTTGAAGAAGAAGCGGCGGCGCTTCGTTGCGAGTTGGAGAAGATGACACGGCGACGGCGTTTCCGGTCTCTTCGCCGAAAAAAAGTAACCACACGGACGCCGCCTTGGCTTGGTGAACTTCGGGGTGGTCTTGGCGGCGAGGAACGGCGGACGGCGCATGAAACACGGCGAAACCGTGGCGGGGTGAGTAGCTACTACTGGCGAGCTCTGAGAAGGCTACGGTGGGCGAGAGCTAACGAGCGAGAGGGGAAATGAGCGGGTGAAGCGGAACACGGAGATATACTCCACTTGCTCGGACATGCCTCGGATAGCGCGCAAATCCGACACGATCTTGGTACCCTAACGGCGGGCATGGTGCAATGATCGTGGCATATCCCGATAGCGCGACCAACGTCGGCCGTCCGATCAAGATCGGACGGTGCGGAGCGCGAGCGGCGTTAGGGTTTTCTCCAGCGCAAAGCACGGTGTTGGGCCGCCCAACACTGTAGCTAAGGATTTTCGACTTTTTCTAATAAAAATAAATGCCAAATTCAAAGTAATTATTTGGGGCACTAAAATACTTCAAAAATTCTAGAAAAATTCTAGAAAATATTTCAGAGCATTTTGAGCTAAAATAAAATATTAGTTTTAATTTTTGATAATTACATTTTCTGGTATTTAATTACTCAAGAGAAAATGATATAAATAAATTCCAATTAAATCAATAAATCCCGGAAAAATTAGATAAATTCAATTAAATGCAATTAAATGCAAATAAAGGTTGATTAATTCATAAAAATTCAAATAACTCCAAAATTTAAAAATTGGACCAAAATTAGGGATATTCTGAGACCACCACTACTGTGGCGGTGTGACGAGGTAAGACCTGTCGAGTCAGAACTCCACCACGCCGGTTTCCACCACGGCACAGTGACGGATCCATTGATGGGGTCCGTGCATTTACCACTTGGCTCCGCTGAGTGGTATGGCCCGAAGGCTTTAACCCTAAGAGCATCGTCAAGTTCGACGGGGAGAGGGAACCAGAGGCTTGGCTGTAGGTTTATGCCCTCGCAATCAAGGCAGCCAGAGGCAACCACAATGTGATGGCAAACTACTTACTAGTCACGCTCACCCCATTGGCTCAGACCTGGCTTACGGGACTTCTAGAGAATTCTATAGATTCCTGGGGAGATCTTTGTGAGCAATTCATTGCAAACTTCTAGGGCACCTATGAGAGGCCTGGAACCCCGTAGGACCTATACCAACTCCATCAAAAGAAGAATTTGTCTCTTCGGGAGTTCATCCGGTGCTTCATGCAGAAGAACACGATTCAAGACGTCTCGGATGCGGTCGTCATAGCGGCTTTCCAAAGGGAGCTAGCGACGCCGACCTGATCAAGATGTCTCGAAAGCCGCCGACTACAGTGATGGAGATGTTCGCATTAGCGGACCACTACGCCACGGCCTTGGATGCTCTAGCCAAGCGCCAAGAGGATCGTCCACTACAAAAGGACAAGAAGGACCACGTCGAGTCCTCCAAGCAGAAGGACAAGAAGCGGAAGAGCGAGGAGCTGGTCGCAGTAGCGGATCGTGGTCGGCCCCGAGCGCTGCGGATAGGAGATTACGACAAGGTGATGGACACGATATGTCCTTTCCATCCCAAGGGGAAACATGCTGCCAAGGATTGGTTCACCTTGAAGAGGTTCGCGCGAGAAAGCAACAAGCAGTCGGAGCCAGATAAAGGTGAGGCTAGCAGAAAGCAGGACTCCCCAGGTGAGGATGATTACCAACAAACCGAGTGCGAGCTCAATTACATATTCAGGGGCTTGGCTACATACGAGTCCAAGAGGAAGCAAAAACTTACCTCTCGGGAGATCAATGCAGTCATGCTGGTGACCCCCAATACTTGAGGTGGTCCAAGGTGTCGATCACATTTGACTTCTCGGATCATCCCTACCACGTTCCATACCCAGGGAGATATCCTCTGGTGCTAGACCCTATTGTTCGCAGTGTCAAACTCAAGAGAGTGCTGATCGATGGTGGGAGCGGACTCAATGTTCTTTTCTCCAAAACCTTTAATGACATGAAGATCCCTCGGTCTGAGTTGAAGCGAGGCTCATCGCCATTCCATGGGGTAATCCTCAGGACCTTGGCAGTACCACTCGGGCAGATCACTCTGCCAGTCACATTCGGTACCAAGGAGAATTACCAGACCGAGTACCTGAATTTTGAAGTGGCTGATTTCGAGACGGCGTACCACACCATCTTGGAAAATCCAGGCTTAGCCAGATTCATGGCAGTGCTGGACTACACTTATTTGGTGCTGAAGATGTCGGGGCCAAAAGGCATTATCACGGTTTGTGGTGATGTCAAGCAGTCCTTCATTTGCGA
Organism: Guadua angustifolia; assembly: GCA_036346375.1. NCBI lineage: Eukaryota > Viridiplantae > Streptophyta > Magnoliopsida > Poales > Poaceae > Guadua > Guadua angustifolia. The sequence continues at coordinate 5,813,654 of CM070517.1, forward strand.
TAGGGAGAGCTGTGAGCTAGTTGAGATGCAGGAGGCGTCGGCCAACAGGGAGAAGATTCGACTGACAGCGACGATCCTACAAGAGGAAGGAGACGTCCCAGCCAAGAAGCAGGCCAAGTCAGGAATAAAGCCTGACGAAGAAGTCAAGAAGATTGCTCTCGACCCGTCCAACTCGGCCAAGACGGCTCTGATTGGGACAGGGCTCGATCATAAATAAGAAGACGCGCTTGTCACCTTCCTTCAGGCGAATAGGGACATCTTTGCTTGAAAACCATCTGATATGTCTGGTGTCCCTAAGAAGGTGATCGAGCACTCTCTAAACATTGACGAGAAGGCAAGACCTATCATGCAACGGCTCTGCGATTAGCGTAAGATCGTCGTGATGCTATCAGGGAGGAGATCACTAAACTTTTAGCTGTTGTTTTATAAAAGAAGTGTATCATCCGGACTGTTTAGCAAATCCTGTTCTTGTTCGCAAAAAGAATAAAAGTTGGCGCATGTGCGTTGATTATACTGATCTCAACAAAGCGTGCCCAAAAGACCCATTTGGGCTGCCTCGCATCAATCAGGTAGTGGACTCAACCACCGGGTGCGAGCTTCTGAGTTTCCTAGATGCCTACTCGAGGTATCACCAGATCCGCCTAAAAGAGGAAAACTGCATTAAGACATAGTTCATGACGCCGTTTGGAGCTTTTTGCTACATCACAATGCCATTCGAGTTGAAAAACGCTGGCGCAACCTATCAGTGCGTGATACAATGGTGTTTTCACACTCAACTCGGACGCAACGTGGAGGCATACATGGATGATGTTGCAGTTAAATCTCGAATAAAGGAGGACCTTGTCGTCGATTTGGCCAAGACGTTCGAAAGTCTAAGGGTCTTCAAGATGAAGCTCAACCCCGAGAAATGTGTCTTCGGAGTCCCTTCGAGAAAGCTAATTGGATTCATCGTGTCTCATCGCGGTATCGAAGCAAACCTGGAGAAGATCAACGCCATCATGAAGATGAAACCCCCGACTTGCCAGAAGGACGTCCAGAAGCTCATAGGATGCATGGTTGCACTCGGCAGATTTATTTCCTGCCTAGGGATGCGGGGGATGCCGTTTTTCAAACTCTTTAAGAAGCAAGGCAACTTCCAATGGACTCCCAAGGCACAACAAGCCTTTGAGGACCTCAAGACATTCCTGACCACACCTCTAGTGTTGGTTTCACCGATGCCTGAGGAACCCCTTATGAGCAGCAACGACTCATGTAGTCAGCGCTGCGATCATTGCGGAGCGGGAGGAGGCAGGACACCTGCAGAAGATTCAGCGCCCAGTTTATTTCGTCAGTGAGGTATTGGGTTGTAACATCCTCAGATTTGGTTAAATATCAATTTTATAATTTATTTTGAATTTTTGAGAATTTCTGGAATTTATTTGAATTTATTTGAATTTCTGAAAATAACTCTTATTGGGAAATTAATTTAATAATGAAAAGTATTAATAAAATAAAGTTTAAAATATTTTATTTGAGTTCAAAATGTCCTAAAATATTTTTAGGAATTTTTCTAGAATTTTTCTGATATTTTTGAAGCCTCAAATAATTTAAACGAATATTCGGAATTATTTTTAATCGATAAACGATTTAAATTGGTTGAAACGATGTGGCCGAGCCCATTCTTTGTCTTGTATTCCAGAACCCTAAACGCCGTTCATTTTCACCGATGGATTTGCATCGGACGGTATCAGGGTTCATTCGCGTTGGATTCGTCGCCCGCGCCATTGGATCACGCGTGGACGGCTGGATATCAGCCACGTCGTGTCGTCTTCGGGAGAACGAAGCGCCGCCGCCGCCGTGCGTTTCAATCGGAAACTGCCGCCATTACTCGCCGTCGTGTGACTCTCTCACTTCACCTTCTAGCTCCGGGTATAAAGCACCTCGCGCCGCACATGTAGAGCCCTTTCACGCATCCCAAGGTCCACCGTAGACGTTGTACGTGCTCGCCGCAGTTCCGCAGTCTTCCGCCGCCATTTGTGTCACCGTCGGTGACTCTCCGTCGCTGCTGTGATCACCGGAGTATTCCTTTCGTCCAGCCGCACCGGAGGAGCTACTTCCTGTCGCCGGAGGATCATCGGAACGCCGTCGCCCGCGTCATCTTCTTCCGCTCCGGTCTTCGAACGTCGTCGCACCATCGCCGGACTTCGAAGCTTTGTCAATCGTCCAAACCACGATCAACGTCTTCGATTCGTCCACGTCATCGTTTGAATAGTAAGTGCCATCTTCAAACCGTAGCCGTAGATCTAGCAATGAAGGGCTAGGATAGTGCCACGTGCCCGTAGCTGGGATCGCCCGCGTGTGCTTAAAACTTAAGTTAAATGCTAGTCGTTGGATTCGTATCGGACGATTGAGATCTAGCCACGTAACCCTGTGAATAGTAAACCTCATTATCAACTGTCAGCCGTTAGATATGGATCGTGCGGTTTATATTTTGCCACGTAGGCCATTTAACTGTAGCCGCTAGATCGAAGTCATTAAGCGTGAAATTTGGATTAATCTTGGCCGTAGAAATTTGAATGAGCGCTCGGATTTGCGCCGCGTGTCGGTCCAGTACCGAGCGGACGCGTGTCGCACGGATGCCGAGGCGTCAGCGCCGGTGCTGAATGTCGACGTCACCCGGATAGTGGCTGCCGTTCGATTTTGATCCGTCGGTTGGAGTTGCGCCACGTGTCGCCACCGGAATAAACCGAGCCGAACCGTCGTTTAAATCTCGCCGTTTAGTCTCGATCCGACGGTTGAGATTAGATCAACCTCTCGGTTGATACTTCGCCGCCGCGTGTCACGCTCGGATGATTGACACGTGTCGTCTTGACGTCGGTGGTGACGCTATAAGTGGGGCCCACTTGTCGAGTCAAGCGGGGTTTTGCTGACATCACCGAGACGTCATGCTGACGTCATAAATCGGGACTTTTTCGTATAAAAATAAATAGATAAATTCGGTTTATTCTTTTTAATTTATTTTAAAACTTCAAATGTTTATAACTTTTGCGTTTTAACTCCGATTTGAGTGATTCCAATTTCTAAAAATTTGTAAAATTAAGATTTATTTATTGGTGAATTTTGTAGAATTTTTAGAGTTAATTTAGCTCTCTGGAAAATGTATTTATTGTGTGTATGTTGAATTTAATTAGACGTTGATTTGTCGGGAGAGTTCGAGAGGAAATTCGAAGACAAGATTTGACTCGGACCAGGATCAACAACTCTTTGAAGGCAAGTTATGCTTTGACCATGTTGCTCCTAAATTTCGAAATATACTTTGTTTCAAACTATGCATGCTAATTCAACTAAAAATGGTTTAAATATTTTGGGTGAATTAGCTAGTTAACCTAATTGTTATTACCACCTTGTTAATATTATTTGTATGCCATGATTCCTTTGATAACCCTAGTTTGGTAAATCTAGTTGGTTGATGATATATATTGTGCCAACACGGGAGGCTAGACCGTGAATAGTTGCTTAGTTATGCTTACTACGTGAATGATATTCTTAAATACAAATGTAACCTTGACTAAATATTATGGAATGATTTTTGAATAAAGTGGAATGCTGTTGGTAATGGTGTTGGACTGTAGAGACCTGTGTGGTTCTACATGAAAGACGATTATGGGCATGTGTTGCACCGTTGAATAACTTGGGGTGGAATTGATTTAGACTGGGGCAAGTGGACCGAGGCTTCGTGCCAGGTGGGCCTGTGTGGCAACCGTGGGATGGGTTGAGTGTTGTGAGGGTGTGTGCCAAAATCGAGAGAAGGATGTCTTGCCTTGGTGGCTTAAGGACCTTACCTTGCAAGCCTTTGATCTGAGTCTCTCGTACAACCACATGTCTGAAATGGGAAGACCTAGTCTAGTAGGATTCGATGTCTTACCTTTGATACCTCGGGGTGGCGATTACGGGGAATCATGCGGGGGCGCGTGCACGTGCTTGACTTGGTACCCTATCCAGCGGTGTTAAATCATCCTATACTTCACTCTGAGTGAGGGAAGTGATAGTGAAGACAACACGGAGAGGTTCTTAGGCTAAGGTAGAAGTTTCAAAAGCTTTATTCTTGTTAATCGCCTTTGTGGTGTGCAAGCTGTATCTTGTGGGTAAAGTGTACAAACCTCTGCAGAGTGTCAAAAGCTGTTGAATAGCCGAGTCCACGGTAATGGACAATGTTAGGGATTACAGATCAAGGGTAGTATTTGAAAATAAAATGGGGTGGAGGTGTGTGCCAAATAAGCGTGATTAGGAATTGTGTGTCCAAAATGATGTGGAAAACAACTTGAGAAATATAATGGTTATATGGTTTGATGCTTTCAATCTAATTAGATATTACTTAAAATATTGATGCAAAGCAAAATAACCAAGAGAGCCATTCCTTTGTAATAAGCCTTGCATATAGTAAATAGATCGCATATTGTGCATAACTTGTTGAGTACGGTGTGTACTCACCCTTGCGGACAAACCTACGGAAGAAGAAACTACACCAACCCTACGAGGAAGAGTATGTCGAGGAGCCGGAAACTAGGGCAAGCCTTCGTCGGAGCGATCAGGAGAAGATGGAACATCACGACTTTTTATATTCATTCTTGAACTTTTGTTATTTGATTATTGTAAGCCTGCGTGGCATAACTATTGTAAGGATGACCATAAGGTCGTACACTCGTTTATATAAATGTTTGAAGTACTTTATTTAATATTCATTGTGTATGATGTGATATTATACCTGTTGGTGCAGGTGCACTAAGCGATCTGGACTAGTCAGGGATACACAGAGTGTCCGGAATTGCAAATTCGGGCACTGACAGAGGTGGTATCAGAGCATACCAACTGTAGGTCTTGACCCTAGATAGATTGGACGTTCTTTAGAAGCTTCAAAATTATTTTCTAAAAGAAAATTTTAACTTGAAAGAATGATAAGTTCTTGACTTATCTTATTCTTCTATTCTTTTCTCCTTGCTGAAAATTTCTACCTTTTCCCGTTGTTTTAAATGAAGATCTTATCTGAGTTATTCCAAATAGTTATCGTTGTTTCACACTTTAGGAGAAAGCACTGGATGCTGTTGCTGAACCTTAAGATCGTGAAGTCAGGAATCGTCGAGCTCAAGGAAAGAGTGTCGATGAAGTGTTCAAGAAATTCGAAGAATCAGTGCTTGAGTAGCTGTTGAGACTCATGTGTGAGAGTCGTGTCTGTCTAAGTTAGGAGTGTTTCCCTTTCTAGACGTCAGACTTTTGTGCTTAGGTTAATTTGTTTTTCTTGTTTGCTGAGTGTGCAGTATGCGTTGCAGAGCTTTTAGGCTTGGATAAACAACCATACCAAGATAAGTAATTGTTTGCTTAAGTTTTTGGGTTAAACCTATTCCCCGCACTAGATTCTTGTATACTTGTCTTCTCTGTTTCCCTCTTTCCTATAAAACATTATTGTTCTTCAGATGGTGAACACACGTGGAAGCAAAGGGAGCCGAGGAAGCAATGCACATCGAGAGGCAACAACAACGAAGCACCTAATCCTCAACCACCACCGCTGACATGAACAACCTAGGAGCTTTCTTGTTGCGCCGGACCCAACTCATGCAGACAATGATGCAACAGATCAAAGCGATTCTTGAATCAGTGCGATCAACAACAACCAAGCTAATCACCATGGAAATCAGTCTAGATTATCGGACTTCATGAGAACCAGACCCCCAACCTTCTCTGGAAATGTCAACCCCATTGAAGCTGATGACTGGCTGCGCACCATTGAGAGGAAGCTGCACATAACTCAATGTGTTGGCAATGAAAGAGTACTGTATGCTTCTCACCAGTTAGAAGGGACTGCTGCTGAATGGTGGGAAAATTATTGCGCTTCCCATGAGCATCCTCAGGAAATCACCTGGGATGAATTTACTATAGCCTTTCGCCAGTACCATGTGCCGGAGGGTATGATGGAACTCAAGAAAGAAGAGTTCCGATCCTTGAAGCAAAGGGGCCAGTCAGTGGCCGATTACTTGAACAAGTTCACACAGCTTGCTCGTTATGCACGGAGGATGTGTCCACGGACAAGGCTAAGCGATCCCGATTCATGAAGGACTCAATTACAGACTTCAAGTGGGGTGATCACCCACACCTTTCACGATTTCCAAGAGCTTGTCAACAAGGCGCTCATTCTTGAAGATAAGCGCAAAGAATTGGATGATAATCGCAAGCGTTGGATAGCACAGCAAGGAGGACGCCAGGGTCAGCAGAGACTGAGGGTGGTACCTCAGCAGTTCACTCGATTCGGCCAGAGCAAAGGCACAAGGGCACCAATGCTCGCGACGAGACCTCTTGGTGAGAATCCACAGACACTGCAAGGATCATCACCCGACCAGAAATCTGCCGATGGCGGGAAGGCGATGCTATAATCAAGAACGAGATGGGGCATTTAGCCAATGTTCATCCCAAGAAAGGAGTAGTCACTCTGTTTGTCTTAATCTGGGAATACTCTGCTAGACGCCACTCAAGGAGGAAGTCGAGTACCGCCTAATCGGAGCCGCACCACAATCATTTGTTAGTGGAAGAGTTAATCACATCGTGACGGAAGAAGCTCAGAATGCCACAGATGTCGTACTGGGTAAGTCTTTAGTTAACTCAGTGCCAACTACAATTCTATTTGATTCAGGATCTTCTCATTCCTTCGTTTCTCAAGTTTTTGTTATGAAAAATGATTTGGATGTGGTTAAACTTAAGCATATGCTAATAGTTCAAACCCCTGGATCAGAACTCCGAGCTAAAGTAGGATGTTCTGGGGTAAAATTACTAATAAGTGGAATAGAGTTCCTAGCGAACCTAATCATATTGGACACCCAGACTATAGATGTGATTTTGGGAATGGACTGGTTATCCAAGCATAAGGCAATGCTGGATTGTGGAAAAAGGGTTGTGACAATTGAGAGCCCAAATGGCAAGAAGATAGAGGTTCAAGCAGTTAATGTTCAGGATAGTCAGTTAAAGATTAACAGTGTGAAAGCTGTTGAAATGAAGGATGTACCGGTAGTTAATGACTACTCAGATGTATTCCCTGAAGATCTACCCGGAATGCCGCCAGATAGGGATATAGAGTTTGTAATTGAGCTTGTACCCGGAACTGCTCCAATAGCCAAGAGACCTTATAGAATGTCCACTGAAGAATTGTTGGAGATGAAGAAGCAGATTGAAGAGTTATTGGAAAAAGGTTTCATAAGACCTAGTTCATCACCGTGGGGAGCCCCAGTATTGTTTGTAAAGAAGAAAGATGGAAGTTTCAAAATGTGTATAGATTATCGTGCACTCAATGAAGTGATGATAAAGAACAAGTATCCATTGCCAAGGATAGATGATCTCTTTGATCAGTTAAGAGGAGCGGGAGTCTTCTCTAAAATAGATCTTCGATCCGGATATCACCAGCTTAAGATTCGGACTGAAGACATACCAAAGACAGCTTTTTCGTCAAGGTATGGTCATTATGAATTTACGGTCATGTCCTTCGGACTAACTAATGCTCCTGCATATTTCATGAATATGATGAATAAAGTATTCATGGAATATTTGGATAAGTTTGTTGTCGTATTCATCGATGACATATTAGTTTACTCCAAGTCGGAGGAAGAGCATGCAGGACATTTACGAATGGTTTTGGAAAAATTAAGGGAAAATCAGTTGTATGCAAAATTCAGTAAGTGTGACTTCTGGAAAAAGAAGGTTGAATTCTTGGGTCATGTGATGACTGCCGAAGGAGTAGCTGTTGATCCGAAAAAGTAGAAATAGTGTTGCATTGGGAGCAACCGAAGTCAGTTACCCAGATCAGAAGTTTTCTCGGAATGGCAGGATACTACCGCCGTTTCATTGAAGGGTTTTCTTCAATTGCGAGACCTCTTACGCAATTGTTAAAGAAAGAGAAAAAGTTTACATGGTCGCCTGAGTGCGAGAAGAGTTTTCAAGAGCTGAAGAAACGTTTAACCTCGGCACCCGTTTTGGTGTTGCCGAATACCAAGGATAATTTTGATATATATTGTGATGCTTCGCGTTAGGGACTGGGATGTGTGCTGATGCAGAATGGTAAAGTAGTGGCGTATGAGTCAAGGCAGTTAAGGCCACATGAACATAATTACCCGACCCATGATTTAGAGCTAGCTGCTGTAGTGCACGCTCTTAAAATATGGCGTCACTATCTTATGGGAAATCGGTGTGAAATATATACGGATCATAAAAGTTTAAAGTATATATTCACTCAATCGGACCTGAATATGAGACAAAGGAGATGGCTAGAGTTAATCAAGGATTACAATCTTGAAATTCACTATCATCCAGGAAAAGCCAATGTGGTGGCAGATGCCTTGAGTCGGAAAAGCCATGGTTTAAATCTGATAATAACAAAAGATCAGTCTGATCTATGTAAAGAATTTCAGAAGCTAAGATTAGAAGTTGTTCCGGAAGGATTTTTAGCTACTTTGGAAGTGAAACCGACCCTTGAAGATCAGATTAGGGAAGGGCAGAAAGATGATGAGAAGATTAACAGAATCAAATCCAAGATGGACGAAGATCTAGCTAAGGATTTCAGAGTAGATGAGAAGGGTACTTTATGGATAAAGAACAGAATATGTGTACCCCATAAACCGGAGTTGAAGAAGTTGATACTGGAAGAAGCACATGATTCCAAATATTCAATTCACCCCGGTAGTGCAAAAATGTACCAAGATCTCAAGAAAAGATTCTGGTGGCCAAATATGAAGAAAGAAGTAGCCGAGCATGTAGCGTTGTGTGATGTATGTCAAAGAGTCAAAGCCATGTATCAGAGACCAGTCGGACTGCTACAACCACTTAAGATACCAGAATGGAAATGGGAGGAAATCGGGATGGATTTCATCACCGGCTTTCCAAGGACTCAGAGTGGATATGACTCCATATGGGTCATAGTAGATCGACTAACAAAGGTCGCTCATTTTATACCCGTAAAAACAACTTATTCGGAGATAAGTTAAGCGGAATTGTATATAGCAAGAATTGTGTGTTTACGGTGTCTCAAAAAAGATAGTATCGGACAGAGGTACCCAATTTACCTCGAGATTTTGGGATAAGTTGCACCTACGCCTATGGGTACCTGATGAACTTTAGTACGGCATACCATCCACAGACAGATGGTCAGACCGAAAGGGTTAACCAAATACTCGAAGATATGCTGAGAGCATGTGCTTTATCATACACATCATCATGGGACAAATGTTTGCCATACGCTGAGTTTAGCTACAATAATAGCTATCAAGTTAGCTTGAAAATGTCGCCTTTTGAAGCTTTGTATGGTCGGCATCGTGTCGGACACCTTTGAACTGGAATGAGGCGGAGAACGTCATATTTTCGGACGGACATACTTTTAGATGCGAAGAGAAGATTGCTATGATCCGAGAAAGATCAAGATTGCACAATCGAGTGAAAGAGTTATGCGGATAACCGGCGTCGTGATTTGAGTTTGAGCGAAGATTATGTATATCTCAAGGTCACGCCACTAAAGGGAGTTAAAGGTTTCATGCTAAAGGAAAACTTGCTCCGAGATATGTGGGACCATTCAAGATATTGAGCCGCAAGGAGAAGTTGCATATCAACTAGAAGCGCCGCAATCCTTAGGTTGGGGTACATGATGTATTTCATGTATCTCGCTTGAAGAAATGTCTGCGAGTGCGGAGGAGCAAGCACCTATTGAAGATATTGAACTGCAAGAAGATCTGACTTACAAGGAACAACCGGTGAAGATTTTGGATACCATGGATCGTGAGACCAGAAACAAGTCAACCCGTTTCTGCAGAGTTCAGTGGAGCAATCATTCAGAAAGCGAAGCAACTTGGGAGCGAGGAAGATTTGAAGAAAGAGTTTCCCAATCTCTTCTATAGCTAGCCGAATCTCGAAATCGAGATTACATTAGGGGAGGTTTGTAACATCCTCGATTTGGTTAAATATAAATTTTATAATTTATTTTGAATTTTTGAGAATTTCTGGAATTTATTTGAATTTATTTGAATTTAGAAAATAACTCTTATTGGGAAATTAATTTAATAATGAAAAGTATTAATAAAATAAAGTTTAAAATATTTTATTTGAGTTCAAAATGTCCTAAAATATTTTTAGGAATTTTTCTAGAATTTTTCGATATTTTGAAGCCTCAAATAATTTAAGCGAATATTGAATTATTTTTAATCGATAAACGATTTAAATTGAATTGAAACGATGTGGTAGAGCCCATTCTTGTCTTGTATTCCGAACCCTAAACGCCGTTCATTTTCAATAGATGGATTTGCATCGGACGGTACATGGTTCATTCGTCTTGGGTCGTCGCTTGCGCCATTGGATCACGCGTGGGCGGTGGATATCGACCACGTCGTGTCGTCTTCGGGAGAACGAAGCGCCGTCGCCGCCGTGCGTTTCAATCGGAAACTGCCGCCATTACTCGCCGTCGTGTGACTCTCTCACTTCACCTTCTAGCTCCGGGTATAAAGCACCTCGCGCCGCACATGTAGAGCCCTTTCACGCATCCCAAGGTCCACCGTAGACGTTGTACGTGCTCGCCGCAGTTCCGCAGTCTTCGCCGCCATTTGTGTCACCGTCGGTGACTCTCCGTCGCTGCTGTGATCACCGGAGTATTCCTTTCGTCCAGCCGCACCGGAGGAGCTACTTCTGTCGCCGGAGGATCATCGAACGCCGTCGCCCGCGTCATCTTCTTCCGCTCCGGTCTTCGAACGTCGTCGCACCATCGCCGGACTTCGAAGCTTTGTCAATCGTCCAAACCACGATCAACGTCTTCGATTCGTCCACGTCATCGTTTGAATAGTAAGTGCCATCTTCAAACCGTAGCCGTAGATCTAGCAATGAAGGGCTAGGATAGTGCCACGTGCCCGTAGCTGGGATCGCCCGCGTGTGCTTAAAACTTAAGTTAAATGCTAGTCGTTGGATTCCGTATCGGACGATTGAGATCTAGCCACGTAACCCTGTGAATAGTAAACCTCATTATCAAGCGTCGGTAGTTAGATATGGATCGTGCGGTTTATATTTTGCCACGTGAGGCCATTTAAGCGTAGCCGCTAGATCGAAGTCATTAAGCGTGAAATTTGGATTAATCTTGGCGTAGAAATTTGAATGGCCTTCGGATTTGCGCCGCGTCGTCGGTCGATCGAAGCGGACGCGTGTCGCCGGATCTTAAGCGTCGTAGCAAGTCTTGAATGTCGGCGTCACGGATAGTGGTCGCCGTTCGATTTTGATCCGTCGGTTGGAGTTGCGCCACGTGTCGCCACCGGAATAAACCGAGCCGAACCGTCGTTTAAATCTCGCCGTTTAGTCTCGATCAGACGGTTGAGATTAGATCAACCTCTCGGTTGAGATTAGATCAACCTCTCGGTTGAGATTAGATCAGATACTTCGCCGCCGCGTGTCACGCTCGGATGATTGACACGTGTCCGTGCTGACGTCAGCGGCTGACGTCATAAGTGGGGCCCACTTGTCAGAGCTGGCGGGGGTTTTTGCTGACATCACCGAGACGTCATGCTGACGTCATAAATCGGGACTTTTTCGTATAAAAATAAATAGATAAATTCGGTTTATTCTTTTTAATTTATTTTAAAACTTCAAATGTTTATAACTTTTGCGTTTTAACTCCGATTTGAGTGATTCCAATTTCTAAAAATTTGTAAAATTAAGATTTATTTATTGGTGAATTTTGTAGAATTTTTAGAGTTAATTTAGCTCTCTGGAAAATGTATTTATTGTGTGTATGTTGAATTTAATTAGACGTTGATTTGTCGGGAGAGTTCGAGAGGGAAATTCCAGTACAAGATTTGACTCCGGACCAGGATCAACAACTCTTTGAAGGCAAGTTATGCTTTGACCATGTTGCTCCTAAATTTCGAAATATACTTTGTTTCAAACTATGCATGCTAATTCAACTAAAAATGGTTTAAATATTTTGGGTGAATTAGCTAGTTAACCTAATTGTTATTACCACCTTGTTAATATTATTTGTATGCCATGATTCCTTTGATAACCCTAGTTTGGTAAATCTAGTTGGTTGATGATATATATTGTGCCAACACGGGAGGCTAGACCGTGAATAGTTGCTTAGTTATGCTTACTACGTGAATGATATTCTTAAATACAAATGTAACCTTGACTAAATATTATGGAATGATTTTTGAATAAAGTGGAATCTTTGTTGGTAATGGTGTTGGATTGTAGAGACACTGTGTGGTTCTACATGAAAGGCGATTATGGGCATGTGTTGCACCGTTGAATAACTTGGGGTGGAATTGATTTAGGCTGGGGCAAGTGGACCGAGGCTTCGTGCGAGTGGGCTGTGTGGCAACTGTGGGATGGGTTGAGTGTTGTGAGGGTGTGTGCCAAAACCGAGAGAAGGATGTCTTGCCTTGGTCAATGTCGACGTTTATTCTGAAACAATAATGAAAAGGGGCTACGTACTGGACCCAAACTTCGATGGTAGCACAAGAACACTGATGTATCTGAGTTCGGGCTCTCACGGTGGAGATAATACCCTAGTCCTGCGTGCTCGGAATTATATGTGGCTAGCTAATAGGCGATGAGATGTTCTGTCTTCTTACATTTCTCCTCCTTCTCCCCCACCCCCTTTATATAGCGGAGGAGCGGTTACAAGGAGAGTCCTAATCGATTACAAGGTGGAGATTATATCTCTTTCCTTATCCGTTTAATATGATAGCGGATAGGATTACAATTGTATCCTCCCTGCTGCGAGGTCGGTTTCTATATTCTGGTTTCCTTCTTTGCATGGCGGCTGCCTCTTGGACAATACCTATCTTCATGTATCCGCTTGGCCTATCCTCCCGGTGGCCCTCACGTCTGCCATGCAGATACAGGTCCATATACTCCACATAGCCCCAGAGTGCTTTGCGATCGAGTTCCGCCTTCTAGTCATGACCAAACCGAGTCATGCTTCACAAGAGTGCTTCCAGCTTCTTGATGTAGTTTCGTTTTTTTTCTTTCGGTAGAGTGCCCATTGTAGGCAAAGAGATCGTGAAGGACTCAATAGAACTCCACGCTGCTTGAACTATTCCCGATCGTCATGGCGTCTGTTGGTGGCCCATCATGGGACATACCACATCCTCCACGATATGCAGAAGTCAAAACGCTTTTTCCGTTCATGGGGTCAGAGCTTCACAACTCGGAATTAACGCACTCGGAATCATTTGCAATCGTTAAGTAAAAGAAGAAAGACAACTCAGAAAAAAGATGTGCGCATGCGCACATAATGACATAATTGAGGAAAAAAGGATAGGAACTGGTTTGCATGCGGGGTTGCACATGTGCAACACCATTAGGTGTAGCCCCCGACTTACTGCTTAATTGAGAAACAATTGAGTAGCAAGTCAATTGAATGGCATCTCTTGGAACAAGTAACCTTCCCATTAGAGTTGCGCATGCGCAACACTATTAGGTGTAGCCCCCGACTTACTGCTTAATTGAGTAGCAATTGAGTAGCAAGTCAAGAAAGTCAACAATTTTATTCATAATGACAAAATTAAGTAAAAAGCGACTTAGCTGCTTTATGCTCCATGTGTTGCTGTCGATCATGCCGTCGTTGCTCGTGGCGTGGGCGTGGCTTTTGGCCGTGCCAAAGGTGGCCTTCGGGCGTGGCGTAGGCTCATGGTCTGCTGAAGGTGGCGCTTAAGTATGACGTTGGCTCGTGGCCGTCTTGGAGGTGGCGCTAAATGGCGCAGACGTTACTCTTAGCCGTCTTAAAATTGGCGCTTCGGTATGGCGTAGGCTTCGTGGCGTCTTAAATTAGCGCTTCGGGCGCGCGTAAACTCATGGTCGTCTTGAAAGTGGCGCTTCGAAGCGCGTGGCTCTTAGCGTCTTAAAGTTGGCGCTTCGGCGCAGCGTGGCTCTTAGCGTCTGCGAGTTGGCGCTTCGAAGCGCGGCGTGGCTCTTAGCCGTCTGAAATTGGCGCTAAATGGCGCGGCGTGGCTTCGTGGCCGTCGCTGCGAATGTGGCGCTTCGAAGTCTTTGAGTCGCCAAAGACATCGATTTGGAAATATTGAATTTTGTTGCCGAGATGTGTTCACAAGATGCCTCAAAAACAATCTTCAAAAATCTGATCTTGTGGCACAAATCTTCTGGTCGCCGGTCTTCACATGCATGCGAGCCAATCTTCTAGTCGCCGCTTCAGGGCTGTTGGCAACGAAGCGGATGACGGCCCAGCTGCTAATGGGCACGGCAACGTTGTCCCGGTCCTGCGGTGTGACGAGATTGAAATGCTCCACGTCCGCGCGGCGCCGTTGTAGTTGAGGAACATGACGATCGCATCCCTGATCTTGCCACGATCTCTTGGAACTTGCCCAAGCGGGTGCTTCACCATCGAGCGGCGTGCTTCGTCGTCGATGTCGGCGATGAGTGCGCTGGCTGCCTTGGCGTCGCGTGGGCGGCAGCGCGCATGGACTCGATCCTCGACCGGCCGTTGAGCACCGCGTCGAAGCTTAACTCATTTGCTGCGGTACCGTACTTACGTCGCCGACGATCCTGCAGCGGCGGCACAGAACAACATTCCCGAGCAAAGGCGCGCCATCGCACCACCACCGCCCACCTCCAATCTTTAGTGATGCATGCATTAGATGCGGTCGATCTATGCATGCATACATATTTGTTCAATCGACGCGTATTGCTCTATGCATGCATACGTATTGTTCCATGCATGCATTAGAGCGGGCCGCAGCAATGCCTCCGAGCGGCGAGAACACGCCTGGCGATAGCCTCGTCGTCTTGCCGATTCCTCGGCCATGGCGGCGATCGCTGCCGCGTCCAAGATGGGCGCTTCAGCGTCTCGCAAGGCGGAGGGCTTCGACGGCAAATGCCGTGGCCTCGCCGCCGCTTCTACCTTGATTGATAGCCGATTCGATCGAGTCTGCATGCCGCATGAGTGCGGCTTAGATCAGAGCAACGTTGTGCGGCTTCCTTTCTTGCGTTGATGAGATCAATCTCGAGCAGAAGGTGGCCATGCTTTTGATGAAGATCGCCATCGAGCTTGCCAAGATTGATCCTAGCGCAGCCCCTACCTGGCGCGCCAACTGTCGACGTTTGTTACCGACAATAATGAAAAGGGGGCTACGTGCTGGACCCAAACTCGATGGTAGCACAAGAACACCTGATGTATACAGGTTCGGGCTCTCACGGTGGAGATAATACCCTAGTCCTGTGCTCTGGAATTATATGTGGCTAGCTAATAGCTGATGAGATGTTCTGTCTTCTTCTGTTCTCCTCCCCTTCTCCCCCACCCCCCTTTATATAGCGGAGGAGGGCGGTTACAAGGGAGAGTCCTAATCAGTTACAAGGTGGAGATTATATCTCTTTCCTTATCCGTTTAATATGATAGCGGATAGGATTACAATTGTATCCTCCCTTAAGCAGGGTCGGTTTCTATATTCTGGGTTTCCTTGCTGCGCATGGCAGCCTGCCTCTTGGGCAATACCTATCTTCATGTATCCGGCTTGGCCTATCCTCTCGGGTGGCCCTCACGTCTGCCATGCAGATACACGGTCCATATACTCCACATCGATTAAGGACCTTACCTTGCAAGCCTTTGACTGAGTCTCTCGTACAACCACATGTGCGAATGGGAAGACCTAGTCTAGAAGGATTACGATGTCTTACCTTTGATACCTCGGGGTGGCGATTACACGGGGTAGCTATGCGGGGAGCGTGCATGTGCTTGACTTGGTACCCTATCCAGCGGTGTTAAATGCATCCTATACTTGACTCTCGAGTGAGGGAAGTGATAGTGAAGACAACACGGAGAGGTTCTTAGGCTAAGGTAGAAGTTTCAAAAGCTTTATTCTTGTTAATCGCCTTTGTGGTGTGCAAGCTGTATCTTATGGGTAAAGTGTACAAACCTCTGCGAGTGTCAAAACTGTTCGAATAGCCGAGTCCACGGTAATGGACAATGCTCGGGGATTACAGTCAAGGGGTAGTATTTGAAAATAAAATGGGGTGGAGGTTGTGTGCCAAATAAACGTGATTAGGGACTGTGTGTCCAAAATGATGTGGAAAACAACTTGAGAAATATAATGGTTATATGGTTTGATGCTTTCAATCTAATTAGATATTACTTAAAAATATTGATGCAAAGCAAAATAACCAGTAGAGCCATTCCTTTGTAATAAGCCTTGCATATAGTAAATAGATCTGCATATTGTGCATAACTTGTTGAGTACGGTGTGTACTCACCCTTGCGGACAAACCTACCAGAAGAAGAAACTACACCAGCCTACGAGGAAGAGTATGTCGAGGAGCCGGGAAACTAGGGGCAAGCCTTCGTCGGAGCGACTGTGGAGAAGATGGAACATCACGACTTTTTATATTCCGCTGCTGAACTTTTGTTATTTGATTATTGTAAACCCTGCGTGGCATAACTATTGTAAGGATGCCCATAAGGTCGTACACTCATTTATATAAATGTTTGAAGTACTTTATTTAATATTCATTGTGTATGATGTGATATTATACCTGTTGAGTGCAGTGTGCACTAGCGCGATCCTGGACTAGTGCAGGATACACAGAGTGTCCGGAATTGCAAATTCGGGGCACGACATGGGTGAATCCAAGGTATGGTACCCGCAAATACAGACACTACTATACGCCGTACTGATTACTTCTCGCAAGCTCAAGCATTATTTTCAAGAGCACACGATTTCGGGGGTCACTTCTTTTCCGATTGGAGACATACTCCACAACTAGGAAGCCACTGGGAGAATTGCAAAGTGGGCAGTCGAGCTCGGGGCCTTCAAAATTTCATTTAAGTCGCGAACTGCCATCAAATCACAAATGCTTGCTGACTTCACCGCCGAGTGGATAGAGCTACAGAATCCTATAGCCGTTGAGGAGCTTGAGTATTGGACAATGTACTTCGATGGTTCTCTCATTCTCAGCAGCACGGGGGCAGGTGTAGTGCTCATCTCTCCAACAAGGGAATGGTTGAAATACGTTCTTCAAATTTATTTTCCAACATCAAACAATGCCGCCGAGTACAAGGCACTCATCCACGGGCTCCGTATCGCCATATCACTCGGTATCTGATGACTGACGGTTCGCGAGGACTCGCAGCTTGTGATCAACCAAGTGCAAAAGGATTAGTCATGCATCGGCAATAATATGGCCGCGTACTGCCAGGTGGTATGCAAATTGGAAGTCAAATTTAACGGGTTGGAGCTTATCCATGTGCTCCGCCGAGATAATGAAGTAGCAGACAAGCTCACAAGATTAGGTTCCAGTCGGGCAGCGGTCCCAGCTGGCGTGTTCATTGAAGAGATTCATAAACCTTCGATAAGCCGACAGCAGGAGTCAAACAGGTCGGAGGAAAAGCTGGCCGAGGCAGAAGTTTTGGTCATCAACCCTGACTGGACAATTCCCTATCTGGATTATTTATTGAAGGACAAGCTCCCTGAAGATCGCGCACAGGCAAAAGCATTGCACACCAAAGTAAAAGCTATAAAGTGGTTGGAGAAGAGCTCTTTTGAAAGTGGCTGGGCGGGCTGCTCCCGCCAACGCCAAGTGGTTCGGACTTCCCGGCCGAAGCCCGGCCACTATGCGATCTGAAGTTCGCGGAGCGCCTCCGGATCGTCAAATCACTCTCGGAGATGGACTCCACCGGGCTTGTGACGTTGCGCCCTGACCCCGACAATCGAGGATCCCGCAGTGGACGGCCGAGACGGCAAGCGGCCCTCCTCGAACGCCTCGAGTGCAGACCCAAAGAGGCCCCGCACCGATGGCCGGACCGCCGCCCCCTCCAGTTCCATCGTGCCTCCAAGCACGACTGGAACGGGGTCTTCATATCTGCCGCGACGACGTCCTCCGCTCCTGCCCCGACGTCGACTCCATCTGCACCGACTCCGTCGGCACCGACTCCACCGGCACCAGAGCCTCGCCATTGCCCAGGAGGGCTTATCTGCGGCGTCCTCCTCGGCTTCCGCGCTTCCCGAAGCGGCCCCTTGGCGCTTTGCGCGGCCAGTGCCACCGAGGCGGCGGAGACCACATCATGAGCCACGGCGGTGCCCGAAGTGGTTCCTGTGGACGTCGCTAGCGTAGGTACCTCCACCCACTCCGCTTGGCGCCCTCGCCGCTTCGCCTCTCGGTGGCAAAGCCTTTGCTCGGCGAACTTGGCAGCGTGCATGCTTCCACGGGCACCCTCCTCACGGCGGCCACCCAGCGAGAGGTGCAGATGGGGCGACCTGCTTCGCCAGAGAGAAAGCGAGTGTGGCGGCCTGCTTTCGCAAAGTGAGGAGGCCGGCGGGCGAAGCAAGCCAAAGACGAACTACGCTGCACGTTGCACAACCTCACCGTCATGCTCTGCCCCGCGTACAATCACATGGTCAGGAGCCTATGGCCCCTGGGATTGGAGCTGAGCGATCCGCTGGAGCCTTCGACGATGCAGTACGCCCTTTGTGTCACCCACGTTATCGAGGCTCTCACCGGACTGCCTGCTGCCTAGGATCCAATCATTGTGTTCCATGATATTAGATCCCTACTGCTCATGTTCCAGAACAGAAACTCAGCATCACTCAATGTTCTAGCAGAAGCATACATATTAACCAGGGCATTAATCATGGGAATATATGAATGCAGGCCGCTCCTGATACAAAGGGAATGAATTCCACTTCCATGGCTGACATGATCTGAGGAGGCACAGACATGATAGAAATAATCTTGTAATAGGAAAGTTTTAGTTTGGAAAATTTATATTAAGAAAGTTTAGGATGAGAAGTCCGATTAGGGTAAAGAAGTGGAATCCTATTCCGTTTATATGGGTTGTAGTTTTTGGTATAAAATAAGGGGTGGGCTTGATTTTGTAAGCGAACAGAAGGAGAAGTAATACAGAGAAAATCGTCCAAAAGTTTTTGACATTCTGTCCCAACAAGACAGGTATCAAGCAGCACAGAGTTGTTGCATCAGGCTTTAACAATCCACCACGACGCATATCTGAAAATAGGAGAAAACACTTGCTGCATATTCCTTCATGTGAGTACATCGATATCATTGTGTTCCATGATATAGTGTCGCGTTCCACCATTTGATCAAAGAGCTTCACAGCATCCTGCACCCTTCCCAGGTTACCAGACATGGTGATCAGTGAATTTGCCACGGATACATGCGTTCGGAGGCCAGAAACCACTATGTGGGAAGCAACCTGAAGCCCCGCCACCTCGTTTTGAGGATCCACACAAGTCGGCGGCTATTGCGACGCATTGCGTTGCACCTAACTCCATCCCTCCTCATCTGAAGGTAAGCTTCCAACGCTTCTTCCAGGTAACCGTTTACGATAACGCCACCATGAACGCAGTCCATGAGACAACATTCTGATGGGGCATCTCCTAAAACAATCTTCGGGCATCCAACACGAGCCCTCGGGAACCGTACAAGTGCAGGAGCACTGTCCCGATGTACACGTTGCCCATGAGTCCCGCCTTGTTGGTAAGCGCGTGGTAAGATAGAGCTGTCCTATTATCTGATTCTCATATTGAGAGAACATATTTTAATTATATATCCTTTTTAACATAGGTTGTGGAAAAAATGGTTTGTGCTGGATCGTTTCTTTCAAAGGAGCTGTATTCTGAAGCAAAAAGTAGGTTAGAGGTACTTGATAAGAAGGATGCCGAACGGAGGAGAACTGCTGAGTTAAAAAACAACAGAGTCTTACATACACAATACGAAGGAAAAGGTACTTTTGCTTTTGCCTTTATTCTTTAAGCTTTGTGGGAAGTATGTAAATAAGGTGTGGTTTTTAGCTTGTTGTGAACATTGATGTGAAAGTCGTATGCATTCTGCTATGGAATCTTAGAAAGTTGGATGATCCTTCTTGTTTCCTCATATATGAAAATATGAAAGTGTTATTTTTCACTGAATTTTAGCTCACACTAATAATATCCATATCTACATAAACTTGGAAAAATATAGAAGTTTGATCATTTTCTAGCGCAGTGGTTACATGCCACGCCTTATTTATTGCTTGATTTTTATGTTTTTTTACTAATTTTATTTTCCGTAGCAGCGCAGATACTGAACAGTTCTTATAAAAATTTGTGTGAAAACCAGCCCCTAGTACCTTGGATTAAACGAATATAGACGAGAAAACCCGAATACCCGATTTTGCCCCTATTGGATGAACGCTCTAGACCCACCCCGCTCGTTAGGGTTTACTCTTCACTACTTCCCCTCGGTTTCCCCGAACCACCCTCTCCCTCCACTTATCCCCATGGGCAAATCCGGCGCCAAAAAGAAGAAACCCTCCGCCGCCGCCGCCGCCGCCGCCGTCAAATCGCCCCCAGCCGCTGCCGAGCAGAAGGCACCGCCGCCCCCGCCCCAAGCGGCGAACGGGGCAGCGCCGCACCAGGTGGACCCCGGCGTGCTCTTGCGCCGCGCGCACGAGCTCAAGGAAGAGGGCAACCACCTATTCCAGTCGCGGGACTACGCCGGCGCGCTGCGGCAGTACGAGCTCGCGCTCCGCCTTGCCCCGTGCGGCCACCCCGACCGCGCAGTCTTCCACAGCAACCGCGCCGCCTGCCTCCTCCAGCTCCGCCCCGTCGACCACAAGGCCGTCGCCGAGGAGTGCTCCCTCGCGCTCCAGGCTGAGCCGCGCTTCCCGCGGGCTCTCCTCCGTCGCGCCCGCGCTCTTGAGGCACTCGGCCGCCACGAGCTCGCGCTAGCTGACGTCCTCGCGCTCCTCGCGCTCGACCCCGAGCATCGCGACGCCGTCGACCTTGCCCGCCGCCTCCGTTCACGCGTCTCCTCCTCCACCTCCGAACCCACCAGCCGCCCTTCCCCCGCTGCCCTTGGCGCCTCCGCCGTCGTAGCTGGCCTTGGCCCATCCCTCCCTGCCCGCCCCTTCCCCAAGAAACAATCACCACCGCCGCCGCCTCCGCAGCAGCAACCATGTCCCGCGATATCAAAATTTAATCCGCCGCCATCGCCCAAGTTGGTACCTTTCTCCAACTCCCTGCCATCTTCTGCCAAGGTTTCAGCTGCTGATAGCTCCCAGAAGGGCGTGCTAGCACTCCCAGTGCCCTCTGCGCTACCAGTGACAGCAACAGGGCTGATTGACAGGAAGGTTGTGACGAGGTGGAGGCCTCTCAAGCTGGTGTATGGCCACGACATTAGACTTGGGCAGATGCCAGAAAAATGCACCTTCCGGACGCTCCGGGAAGCTGTGGCGAAGCGGTTCCCATCGTCGAAGGCAGTGTTGATCAAGTTTAAGGATGCTGATGGTGATCTGGTTACCATCACGTGCACGGCAGAGGTCCGATTGGCTGAGTCCTGCATAGATAGAGTTGGCAATGAGGTAATAGAAGATGGAAAGGAAGATGATAACAAGCTCCCGATGTTGAGGCTGCACATTATTGAAGTAAGCCCAGAGCAGGAGCCACCTCTGCCAACAGAAGAGGAGAAGCTGGTGGAGGATGAGGAGTTGCTAGTGAAGGGTGAGGATAGCTCTTCACATACTTCAGCAGAGGTGACAAAGCAAGATGCGGAGAACGGAGCTGCTGAACAAAGCACCATGACGGCGAACAAAGATTGTGATCATGCTGAGTGCAAAGAAGCTGAGATTGATGATTGGCTTCTTCAGTTCGCAGACTTGTTCCGGAACCAGGTTGGGATTGATGCAGATGCACACCTGGACCTGCATGAACTGGGAATGGAACTGTGCTCTGAGGCACTTGAGGAAACGGTGACAAGCGAGGATGCCCAGGCCCTTTTTGAGATGGCTGCAGCAAAATTCCAGGAGGTCGCTGCTTTGGCCTTATTTAACTGGGGAAATGTGCACATGTGTGCAGCAAGGAAACGCATCCCCCTTGACGAATCTGCTCCAAAGGATGTCATGGCTGCTCAGCTCCGCACGGCTTATGATTGGGTCCGACTTAGGTATGCTCTTGCAGGGCACAAGTACGAGGAGGCCCTTAAAATCAAGCCAGATTTCTATGAAGGGCTTCTTGCTTTAGGCCAGCAACACTTTGAGACTGCAAAGCTTCATTGGTCATTTGCATTGGCAGACAAGGTTGACCTGTCTACGTGGGATTGTTCAGAGACATTCAAGCTTTTTGATAGTGCTGAGCGGAAGATGAGGGCTGCAACAGAGATGTGGGAGAAAGTGGAAGAGCAGAGAATGGCGGAGTTAAAAGAACCTGGTGCAAGCGAGAAGGATGAGGTATTGAAGAAAAGGAGGAAGCAACATAGTACAGATGGTCAAGGGGAGTTGACACAGGAGGAAGCAGCTGAGCAGGCAGTGGTAATGAGGCAACAGATTCACCTCTTCTGGGGCAATATGCTTTTTGAGCGCTCTCAAGTGGAGTTCAAGCTCAATGTTGGTGATTGGAAGAAGAATCTTGATGCATCTGTTGAAAGGTTTAAGTTAGCTGGAGCTTCTGAATCAGATATCTCCACAGTCTTGAAGAACCATTATTGCAATGCAGTCTCTGATTGTGAAGAGAAGAAAGTCATGACTTCAGGCACTGAAATTTCCCAAACAAGTGACAGCATTGAGGATAAGTGTGTGGTTGAAAGCTAAGCTGTCATAGTTTTAAGCTGGATGACATCCGTGCATATCATATTCTATTGCTCGATAGGACTTATTTGTTCATGATAATATCTTAATGGTGCTGTATCATGACCTTCAATTAGAGATTGTAGCGTACTGAGTTTTGATCTGTAAACTGCCGCAGACTTCCTCATGCTCCATAAATCTTTAACAATTTATTAGACAGGTCCTAATTTTCTTGATAAATTTCTTGGGCCAGTTTGGAGGTATATCATGTGAGTTTTTTAAAAGCAGTCAACTACTATCAGGACTTTTGGCTGAATGATGTTTTCTAAATTGCTATTTTGTTCTAAATCTTTGACAGAATACTTGGTCCTGTGCGATTCTGTTGTTCCTATGATGTTTGAAGAGTATATGCTAAACCTTACGTGTTATTTTGCAAAGCCACTGATACAGATTATGATGCGTAAGATTGATTTATACTTGTAGCTTCTGTATGCATTTTTTAAACCTTGTCCTGATACAAGTTACGGACCTAGTTCCCCAAGTGCACATTTGGCTGCATTGGCTTCAAAGCAATAAGAAACAGAAAATTTTAACTTTGAATTTACATAAAATTCGTGTCAGAGCTATAACATGGTATTTCTGTGCAAAGGGCTTGTACTCAAACCAAACAGTGAATGGCTTGATTATACTTATTCTGGTCGTGTGAACCACCTTTGAACAATCATTTTAATTAATCCAAGCTAATGTAGATTACAGTCTGCGGGACAAAATAGCATTTGCAACGACAGCTCTGATCAGTTGGATGCAAGATGATGATATTTGGTATGTTTCTTCACAATTTTGTCCACTTTTATTTGTATAAAATTTCACAATGGGTTAATGATTTTCAAATTTCAGTTGGTCTTAATACTTTTCTTTTGATGCATCCTTATTTTACTACGTCTATTTGGTGATTAATGTCAAGAGATATATTTGTGTTCCTCTTATATCAAAAAATTTATTGATGGTGCAATTTTTGCTGAAATTTCGCAAATATATTCCTAGGCAAGGACTAGGGTAAATAAGAAGGTATTTCTAAGTTATTTCAACTACAGTGGCTTAGTGACTAGACTATCTAGGGGAAGAGACATAATAGTTACTACTACTGCTATCCTTGAGTGTTTACTTCATCCACTAGATTCTTTTGCATTGTAGCATTAGTTTTTTAGGGCAAAATATCAGCTACTTTACTATATTTTATCTCACATACTGGACTAATTGCTTTAACTCTATTACCCTGTTGATAAGGGCTTAGAAACTAAATTATCAAGCTGCTGCTTTAACATGAAGTGAGTTGATATTACCGATACCTGTGGGCTGTAGCTATACAGATTTTGCTATCTTGTATCTGCATACACCATCCGACATTTTATAGGTACCACTTTTGTTGAGATCAATTTATACTTACCACTTTGATACCAAAATTAGAACAGATGTTTTCATTTAAATTAGATGGAACATATGTTAATAGCTAATTCATCGGGTTTATGTTTATCTGGAATTTGTCTTTCATTCTGGTAGTTGGAATTTGGTTCAATTTCCTAAAATACACAAAGCTTTTGTGTGTACTGTTTGTATCTGGTTGAAACATGGTAGGTATAAATGTTTCTGGTCAATATCGAAATATTAGCGAGGAAAGATTGCTCGAAGACAATTATGCTTGGTGCGAAATTGCTGTTGCCCGGTCAAAACCATTTCAATAGACTGTTGAACGGATAAGATGTTCCGTTGTTTGCTCAAACTAACTGTTTCCATTGGGCCTTATTTGGAGTATGGGGATTTCACAATGGAAAATTTACCTCGTGAACCAAGGCAGCCGGCATTCCCATATGCCAAATGTGCATGATACAATGTTTCAAAAATTCCACAGAACGTCATGGATGTAATACACAAAGTTATATTAAAATACAAAATTTCAATATCAAATTCGTCCTTGATATCATGAAACAAAAAAGGTGAAGTAGTTCTTTACAGACATGAACACTGCAAGATTGACTACTTTTCTCTGTTCTCGATGAAAGGGACGAATTTAATATTGAAATTTTACATGTTTACGTAATGCTACGAGTGCTGCATGTCTGCATCCCTAATTTTTATGGAAGAGTAAATCATAGCTATTTTGTTCTTGATAACAGGGACAAATTTAATATTGAAATTTTGCATGTTTCGGAACGTTATGTGTACTACATTCATGAACTTTTCTGAAGAACAAATTGCACCGTAGGCTCTTAAACTTCCACACTTGGTCCAAGAATACTGACATGTGACATGGCATTTTTGACGTCAAAATGCTGCCATGGCCATCTCTATCGTCCCTAGATGTGAGCATTGGATTGGGCTTTTTCAGGCTGTTCTATGGCATACCAAGTACGACATTGCCTAAGGCAGAATTTTTTTTTAAATAATACATTTTTTATTCAAAATTTTAAAAATATACCACTGAAAAAAATTACAGAAATATACCCTGACAGGGGCCTAAATAGCAAAATAAACGGACGACAGGAGGCCACGTCACCTCCCAGCCTCCTGTCGCCCGATCAAATGGCGACAGGGAATAAATCGATGAATGGTTGGGCGACAGGAGCGCGCACCACCCCTGTCGCCCAACCATATGGCGACAGCAGCTCTTCCCTCTATTTAAGCAATCGTCCGGCAGTGTGTTCAATCATCTCATTCTTCAGTCATCCAGCCAAAGAAGAGTAGAAAGAGAGAGATGAAGGAAGAAAAGAAGAGAGAAACGAAGGAGAAAAGGAAAAAATGCCGAAGCGTGCGAGTGGAAAGGGAAAGGGGAAGGCGAAAGAAGAGGGAGGTGCTTCGGTGTGGCCACGCAACATCGCATACCAGGACCTCTTCGTACCTTTCGAAGTTGTCCCACCAATGTGCCTGTGCGGAGATGCTTGCAGGCTTGTCTATTCTTGGGAAATTCCAACTTGGAAGATGAGATATTGGATGTGCCGCAACTATGAATTCGACCCGCCGGAAAAGAGTCTGAAGAATCGCCAACTGGTAACAATTATATTTGTTTCGTAATATTTGTAAATGAAACATTGATAATTTATGTTTCATGCAGTCGCCTCCGCCGCTGTGTGAATTTGAGAAGTGGTATGATATGGAGATCAACCCCGAGAACCAAAGGCTACTTGATGAAGCCAACCGGCAAGAGGAGTTCAGGCGGCAGCTTCAAGCGCAGCGTGACGCCGCACGTGAGGAGGCACGTCAAAAGGAAGCGGATGAGAAGGAGGCCGAGAGAGAGAAAGGAAACGAGAGAGGGCACGTCGTGCTAGAGAAGCCCCACCGGAGGCATGGGCGAAGGGGAAGTGGCATCGATTCACTCAGTAGACGTTAAGTTGTAACCATTATTTTCGCATCCTAGTTTTATGTCTTAATGAAAAGTGTTGTCTACTTTATTTTTCGCTGTAACTTCTGATCTAAGAAATCGTGGCCACTTAAGAGTTTTCCTTGACTCGCGGGGCCAACCGGATAAGACCCAAAAATTACGAAAAAAATCATGAGAGATCTACGGAACGTGGGCAGTACTTATCAAAGGACGACTTGGCCGGGCATTGACCCAGCACGAAGTTGCGAAAATCGAAAAAGGCACTCACGGCCACGAAACCGCGAAAATCGTGGCCACTTAGGGGTTTTCGTAGCCTCGCGGGGCCCACCGGATACTGTCCAAAAATTACGAAAAAAATCACGAGTGATCTACGCAACGTGGGGTACCACTTATCTACGGGCGACCTGGGCAGGCATTGCCCCGGCACGAAGTTGCGAAAATATGAAAAGGTACTCGCGACCACGAAACCGCGAAAATCATGGCCACTTAGGGGTTTTCCTTGCCTCGCGGGGCCTATCGGATACGGTCCAAAAATTACGAAAAAAACATGAGCGATCTACGTAACGTGGGCAACACTTATCAATGGGCGATCTGGCCGGGCATTGCCCCCGCACGAAGTTGCGAAAATCGAAAAAGGCACTCGCGGCCACGAAACCGTGAAAATCGTGGCCACTTAGGTGTTTTCGTAGCCTCGCGGGGCTCACCGGATCCGGCCCAAAAATTACGAAAAAAATCATGAGTGCTCTACGCAACAGCTACCACTTATCTACGGGCGACCTGGCCGGGCATTACCCCGGCACGAAGTTCCAAAAATCGGAAAAGGCAGTCGCGACCACGAAACCGTGAAAATCGTGGCCACTTAGTCTGAAAAGCGGAGTGCAGCGTGTTGTCGTCTCAGTCTGAAAAGCGGGGTGCAGCGTTGTAAGTTCAACCTTCATTAGTTATGGTTTTGGTGTTAATGACAAATCTAATCTTGTGTTAATGATAAATCCAATATTGAGTTTATCCCCTAATGCGATATTGTTATTAATGACAATCTTATATTGAGACTAACTTGTTTGATTAGAATATCTTTGTTTAGTCTCATCGCATGGAAAAATGGAAAACCCAAGGTATGTTTGTATATTCATCTTAATATTAGTTGCATACTTTGGAGTCAAGTTAAAATATGAATGTCCCCGTTATATTAACCACAAAACGTGCATCATGTTCCCAATCCATATATTACATGGATGCACACACTTAGGGGGAGTTCGTGGTTTAACTTGATAGTTTCATTGTATTGATCTATATTCGTTATTGACACATAAAAGGATCAAGACAAAGATACTAAATCCTTGAGTATATATTTGAATTGCCTAGTTAGAAGTATACTCATGGTGATATAGGATATACTCCAATACGATCAATTTGAATATGTGCATATTATCTCCAAGTAAATCACATTGATGCACATATACATGTGGAGTTTATTCTATAGTTGATGATTTAGAGTAATGATCATTTCCATACAATTTACATAAAATGGATCATTACTTTTCATCAACATGAGTATATGAAAACTTGTGTAGTTGATATATACTCGTATCAATTTAAATGATAATTTAAATTGAGTTCATTTGTCTTATTAATCATTAAAGAACACTTCATCATGTGTTGATGGTGTTTTGTGATTAATTGAGGACAAATGAATAGTTCTTAAGTATAATAAAGCATGAGTTGCATTATTGTACTTAAGACACAATTAAATCATTTCAATTGATTTAGGTTGTGCTCAATTGATCTAGAGGCATCCATTATGTGTTAATGGAGTGCAAGAAATAATTGAGACAACCATGCATCTTGGACTAACAAGTTTCATGAGTTATGTTTGAGTTAGGTCCAAAGATGAATGAGATGATGAAAACGGGACAAGGACGGCATCACGAGTTGATGGGCGTCAAGAGAAGATCCCGGGGGAGAAATCAAGTGTAGATCATAAAGACCCCAAAGGGGATTGCTTGCGCGCGGCGGCGAAGGTAAAATTAGATAGGCTAAGGACTTTGTAGTCTTTGAGTCTAAGGTTTTAATCGCCGTGCTATTAAGAGGGGTTGTCTCTTTTGCTTGAGCTTCATCATGCGTTGGTGATCTCATTCCGCGTTCACTCGAGCTCAAATCAGTTGATTTGGTTTTTGCATGAGGGTTAACCATTTGGCATGTGTTGCGAATGGGTTAAACTTATGCTTGGTTGCATTTGGTTTTCGCATAATGCTTTGATTTGCATGTGTTGCAAATAGGATAAGCTAGTGCGTTGGCTTTTGCGTGAAGTTCACTTTTGCATGTGTTGCATTAGTTGACGCTTCACGTTTTGGTTCGCAAAACTATCTTTCTAAAACCGTGTGATTGCTTGGAGCTAAGTTTTGCATGTGTTGCAAAAGGAGAGAGCTCAAGCACGAATTTGTGTTTGTGTGTTTGTATGGAGCTAGAGGCTTGCATGTGTTGCGAGTAGAGAGCTCATCGGTTGAATTGGTTTTGGTGTTAGTTCGATTTGGTGTTGCATGGAACTAGAGAATTGCATGTGTTGCAATTAGAGAGTTCATGCATCTTGATTTGATGTTGCTTCGAGCTAGACTTTTGCATGTGTTGCAAAGAGTAGTGCTCAAGCATGAAATGTGTTTATTATGTTATTTGCAAGTTCACAGTGAAATAAACTAAGGTTTATGAGTTCGAATTCGAGAGCATGTGAGTGGGGCTTGCAACGGTGTTGGCAAGTTGACCGGGTCTTGTGTTGACCTTCACATGGCTAGGGGATTAATCTCATAAACTCGAGTTTGATTTGCTTAATACGCTTTTGCAAATAGATCTTGAGTTGATTAAGAAATGTGTTTTTGCAATTTGGGTGAAATTCTTTGAGCATGAGCTAAGTTGGTGCAAATGTGTTTTGTATAAGTATATGATCATGTGTTGATCATCTATGGCTCAAAGAATAGCATTTGGTTTTTGGAGAAATGATTTTGGGATTGAAAATCATGTTTTTCTCTGTGAGACCGGTGCTACTTGGTGGTGGTAGCCGGTGCTACGGTGGTGGTGGCACCGCCTCTGCCGGTGTGAAATTACCAGAGGAGGTGTTCTTGTGCCTCGGGGCGGTGCTACAACCATGGTGGCCGGTGCTACCGGGAGAGCGGTAGCACCGGCCCAGGACCCCTGTGTGATTTTTCCAGAGGGTGTGTTTTGAGGTTTATGGTGGTCCCAGCTTATCGGGCTTATGGCCGGTGTTACCCGCGTGCAGAGTACACCGCTCCTAGTTGGTCGGTGCTCTGGATTTCTGGTAACAGCTAATTTTGTAGCCGTTGGTTCCCGAGGGCAGGTGCTACCTGGTTCTAGTAGGGCTGTAGCACCGGGTTTTCTGAGTTCTACCCATTTCACCCCCAACGGCTAGTTTTGGCTTGGAGGCTATAAAAGGAGGCCTTGGGGTGTTGGGTGGTCTCAAGTTATTGTGAGTGTGTGGGGTTGTGTGCATGTGTTGCCCTTCTCCATTTGCTTCTTGAGCTTAAGTGTGAGCACTAATTGCATGTGTTGCAATTAGTGAGTGGTTTGAGAGGCTCTTATGCATGTGTTGCACTTGAGTGAGGTCCTTGTGCATGTGTTGCACTTGGTGATCACCGTGGGCGCATTTGTTGTGCCCGTGAGGTTCAAGCGAAGGAGCGGCTTATTACTCTTGGAGGTTGCCGACTCCTAGACAGCGTAGGCGTCGTCTTGCGCGGAGCTCTCGAGGTGTGAAAGCCCCAAGTTTGTGAAGGTTCGGGTTGAGCCTACGCGGCGAGCGTGAAAACCACGACTAGTGGAAAGAGGCGGTGCTCGAGCGGAGCCGGTCCAAGTGTGGGCTTGCCTCAACGTGGACTAGGGAGACCGCAAGTCTCCGAACACCACGGAAAAACATCGGTTGTCCCTTGTCTCTTTACTTTCAAGTATTTATCTTGTGCATATTATTGATTGCTTGAATGTATTAGAATTGCTTAGTATTAATTGATTGTTCAATTTAGCAATTCTAGTGTAGAGACTTAATTTAGATAGTGCACTATTGAGCCTAGTTGATTTAGGCTTTAAATTGTCAAAACCTATTTATCGCTTCCGCATATATCTTTGATTAGGTTTTGACTTAGGGGTGTATTAGAGCGATCGATTTTAGCGAGCGATTAATTTTGTAAAACGCCTATTCACCCCCCCTCTAGGCGCATCCTCGACCCTACAAGCGTGTTGTCGTTTCAGTCTGAAAAGCCGGTTGCAGCGTGTTGTCGTTTCAGTCTGAAAAGCGTGGTGCAGCTTGTTGTCGTTTCAGCCCGAAAAGCGTGGTGCAGAATGTTGTCGTTTCAGTCTGACAAAGCTACTAGGGTGTGACAAAGCTACTAGCTGATGAAAGGATTAACTAAGTACATAAGATTAAACTTACAAAGAATGCAAATGCAATTGTTCGTACAACATATTTCAAATGATTAACTAAGTACATAATATAGTACCAATAATAAAAATCAAAAGAAACTACTGTTGGCCTCACTTCTAGGGAGGCCTCCTCCTCCGAACCTGGGCTTGCGAGTACGTCAACTGCGTCGGCGCGTGATGGACCCTCTGCGGCCTAGCTGGAGGCGTCGCGTACTCGGTCTGAGTAGGCTGCGTCGGTGGTGGCGCTCCGTACAGCTGTGATGACCCAACCTCATCTGTGTTGACGAGGAACCTCGCTACAGTGTCCTCGTAGTCCACCAGATCTGGATCATCACCCTGGTCCTCGTAGTCGTCGAGAGGCGTGTAGGCTACTTGAAAAACCGTGCTGCAAGAACTGTAGCAAATGAAGAATTGTTTAGAGCGTTGTAATACGCGATTGTAACACGTGAAAAGTGCATTTCAGTACTCACCTACAACGTGAGCGGCTATAGAAGCGTGCCCTCTCGCAGCCTGCGGGACGGTAGCATGCGAAGATGTACCTGCTGCACCCCTGCCCCCGCTAAGCAGCACGCCCTAAGCCAAGTCGGTAGGGACGCGACATCTCGACAAGGTGACCTCCTCTCTCGTCACCTCAACTCCGGTGGTCAGCCTAGAATATAAGCCGTGAAACTCCTTGTGGTGATGGAACAATACACCATCCTGCAAAATAAATTACGAATCACTAAGATTATATCGAAGGTATGACGCAATGTACCGAAGTGTGCGTCGCCGAGTCCGTATGGGCGGGGTACGTGTCTACCACCCTGGGAACGTATCTAGGAGGATCGGGGTCGACACGTACCAAACGCAGACGAGTCCGAGGAGTGTACCACTCTCGGTACGCGCGGTACGTCCATGGGTCGTACGACGCAGCCTTAGCGTAGACGTCCTCTAGGGCTCCTCCCCACTCCTCAACCCAAGGCACCATACGTAAGTGCCAGGGGGTGGTCCCAGTGTGTCCTTCCTACTCTGCCTGTGGGTAAGAAATAAATATAGCGTTATTAGACGGCATTACACAATAATGATTATAAAAACATCGATACATGGAATTTACGTGTGGACTGCGAGTGGGACTACACGGTCGTCGTGCACCGGGAACGCCTGCCGTAGACCAAACTGCCTCATCACACGATGGACAGCGTAGCCCTCGACCTGGACATCGAACACGAGGAACCGACGAGTGAGCCAGTACTCCGCGTCTCGTGTGCAAAGGGTGGACAGGCCACCCGTCACACGAAGCTGAACCTCAGCGTCCGCGTACAGCGTCCAGCGTACGTGGTCCTCAGTGAGGTGGTCGAACGCAACGACGAAATGCGGGTAGGCTACCCGCACAGTCGTCTGCGCCCACCTAGGCTGTAGTCACGATAGAACGTAACCGTTAGT
Source organism: Guadua angustifolia (assembly GCA_036346375.1). Classification (NCBI taxonomy): domain Eukaryota; kingdom Viridiplantae; phylum Streptophyta; class Magnoliopsida; order Poales; family Poaceae; genus Guadua; species Guadua angustifolia. The sequence goes on from CM070517.1 coordinate 5,845,423, forward strand.
ACTCAGAAAAGTTAAATAAAAAGTACCAAAATCGTGATTGCAATATCTTACCCGTCGCTGGCACCAGATGGTGCTCATGGTCGGAGCGTCGACGTCACCGCCTGCATGCTCTAGAGGCTGCAGGTCGATCTCGGGCCGCCCGATCTGGAACCTCTCATATGCCCACAGCTGTACCAGCAGTAGACATCCTCCGAAGGTCGCGTTATCGGTGATCCGTGCACACTCGTCGCAGAGTGCATAGTAGGTGGCGCACAGCACGGCCAAGCCCCAAGAGTACTGTGGCACGGCGTCAAGGGGTGCGTCCGCGATCTACCTCGCGAACTGCACCAGGTGCCTGTCCACGCTATCCCCATGGGACGTCGTGAACATGCACCGGTAAGAGCCACAGCAGTACGCCTGTGTGGCGGTGAGGCTCTCGCCGTCCGGCTGCTCGACGATCTCCTCACGCTGTAAAATAAAGCTCAGTTGTTATTTTAAGCACTACGTACACAATTTAGTTTTAAAGGCTACTTGCGTACCACGAACTGTCGAAGCCAGCCCAAGGTCGGTCCGTGCGTGTGCTCGAAGGTCCTGTACACGACAGGTGGTAGTACACCCGCGAACCTCTGCAGCAGCTCCTGGCGCCACTCTGGGTCGACGTCTTGGGGCACCACAGCCTCACCGGCGATCGGGAGGCCGAGGAGGTAGGAGACGTCCTGCAAAGTGATCGTCATCTCCCCGACAGAGAGATCGAAGGTGTGCGTCTCCGGCCTCCACCGATCCACCAGAGCGATGATCGGACGACGGTCAGACGCAGAACCGGCGTCCCAAGTGCTCCACCATCCCAGGCGAGGGCAAGAACCACAAGCTCGAAGCCTAAGAAACAGAAACATGTAATTAATATCAGTGATGCACTAGTCATGGTGCTAGAACAAACATGTTTACAAATTTAAATCTTGATATGTTACAGGGGATCCAGCGGATCGAAGCGTCTGGGTGTGTCTTACTGCCTAGGTCGAAGGGCGCCCACCGCACAGGGTCCCTCCCTCCTCTGGGGACAAGAAGGGCGAAAGCGGGCACGGTGACCACGGTCGACGACCGGGTCCAGCAACTCGAACGGCCACTCGTCGTCTCCACGCTAGTGAGCCATACCTACAAATTACAAAAAAGAAAGTTAGAACTGAAACACATATGTAAACAAAAGAGAACGTAAAACTACACAAGCATCATAACAATATATTGAAACAAATACGCACATAAAAAACTTGCGAAGCTCATTACAATATATCGAAACAGTTGCAACAATTTGTCAAGACACAACACTTGCAATAGCTAGGTACAAAACAGAGTTCATACAACACACGTTACATCGATGAAATATAAATTTGATATATGACATATGATAATGCAAACTGCTTGTCATCTGGTGCGATGGCGTCGTGCAGCAGTCCTCGCAGAGGACAATCCTTCCACCACCGTCGGGTGACCATCTCCTTCGTCTTCTTCGTTTTGTGCTTCGCAGTTCTTGAACGTATGTCCTCGTTGGTTGCACAATGAGCATTTCTTCACGCGTTTGCCAGCTTCTGACTCATCCATATCATTTCTTATATGCCTTGTTTTTCGACACCCTACTTTCCCTCTTCTCGCATCAAAATGAAGGACCCAGAACCTTTCATCAACACTAGGAGTTGTGGTGAAAGAACCCATAATCCCATAACTATAAAGCTCCTCGCTCCAAGTTGCCATCACCCTTTCCTTCATAAAATATTCAGATATGTATGTACCAGGTTGCATTCCAAATAAAGCACATGCGGCTATGACATGAAAATATGGCCTATGCAAAAGGTATGGCTTGTTGCACGAGCATTTGCACTCAGTCTGTAAGATGCACTCCTGGGTGACAACCCTCTGGTTGGTTCCACGCCTTCCTTTATCCCTGCAGATCACCTCGAAGCTCATTGTCCGTGCACCAACTTTGATAGCTCTATGTTTGGCCGCCTTCTGACTCTTCTCATCCATGTATTTAGTGATCATCGAATAGTACAAGAACTTCTCATCTCTCATTACTATGTCAGCAGCTGCATGCCTGTCCACAAAGTACTTGGTTGTACCCCTCAGCATTCCCTCGATAATTCCTACTAACGGAAGACATCTCATCTCTCGCATTACCCAGTTGTAAACTTCTGCAAAGTTAGTGGTCAACATACCGTATCTGGCACCATGTGTGTCATATAACAGTGACCACTTCTCTTTCGGTTCGTGCTTGATCCAGTCCGAGAAACATTTGATTGGCCTTTGCCTTCGACGATGGTTAGTCGCCTCATCCTCTGTTGGCAGGGGGAAAAGAGGCTCCACCTGCTCCTGTGTTCCAGTGGCACTAGTGTTGTTCGTCTGCTCCTTATGTTTCCTTGTCAGGTCATCAAGATTTCCACAGAGTTCGGAACTTGCTCTCCTGGTTATGGTTACATAGTCTTTTGAACATATTCATCAGTTGCTTGTTCCCGAATTGCTTATAGAAGTTTGCACCCAAATGCCTCATGCACCATCGACTCTGCAAGTCAGGCCATCGGAATGTCTCCTCTTCCCCTGTTTGCAGCTGGTTGATAGCACTAAGCAAGCCAAGATGCTCGCACGCAAAGACGCATTTAATCTGGATGAGTTTTGACCACCCGATCTTCAAGTTTCAGAGGAACCACGACCAACTCTCGTAGTTCTCGCTTTCTACGAAGGCAAAGGCAACAGGCAGAATCTGGTTGTTCCCATCGACGCCCACAGCTGTCAGTATTTGCCCTCTGTATTTTTCGGTCAAGAATGTGTCGTCCACACACAACAATGGACGATAGTGATAGAACGCATTAATGCAAGCTCCGAATGCGAAGAACACTCTCATCAGATGCCTTTTAGTTGGTCACTTTATTGACGAACAATCTTGATAATCATAGTAGGTCCCAGGATTTCTTCCCTGAATGCAACTGAGCAGTGCGGGCAGGTTATGGTACGAGTTTTCAAACTTCCCAAACCTTATTTCTAATGCCTTCTGTTTCGCCCTCCACGCCTTCCCATAACTAATTGTGTACTGATATATGTTCTCGATCGCTCGGATAATAGCACGGGGCTCAAAACTCATGTTCTCCACTATCTCTGCGTACATGATATTCGCAACATATCCGGATGACAGGTTCTTGTGAGCCATCACAGTTTCCTCAATCATACATGTATGCTGCTCGACCTTCGAACATAGCCAATGGGTGCCCCATTTGGGCTTGTATGCGTGCACTCTCCACGGACACCCATGGATCTCACACACCACGTCGTAGCAGGTTGGGGTGGATTTCTTAACCCTGAAAGTCCTTCTTAATGATAGAGCCCAATCTTTCACGACATCCTGCACAGTCTCTTTTGTCGGGTACATACTGTTAGGCCTAACCTCATTATCACTATACTGCCAAGGTATATCGTTGCTTTCATTGACAACCAGCTTATCAAATTACTGCGTGCTCCACTCGGCTGGCACAAGCGGCTCCGTACCTCCATCTTCCTCATCCGACTCATTATCGTCCTCCTCTTCTGCTCTGCTGTACTCACAATCTTTCTCTTCCATCCTAACTGTTATTTCATCAATTTGCTCACCTTCGTCTACCAGTCCCCGCGCTTCTTAGCCAACATTTTCATCATTCTCCCGAAACTCAACCTGTTCACCACTTTGGTAAATGATGTCATCGTTGCATTGCTGAACATGCTGCTCATAGCTAGATCCCCCAATTTCGGTGTCACCGAAACTGAGCTCATTTTGAGACTGACTACACTCACCGGCGTCCAACTGCTGCTGGGGGGCAACATCCCTCTCATATGCTTGCACTAAAAGTACCCAATTCCATCCCCGTTGCTCTGCCCCCCCCTCACATATGATCTCCACGATGCGGTTCCCTTCGGCTCAACTAGCTCACAATAAATAGGGTTATTTCGCATACTACATAGGCAAAATACCTTCAGCTCGCACTTCTCTTGTTCCATCCGAAAAGTATAATACAACCATTTCAACACAGAAGCAAATGTGCGCTCCTCGACCCTACTCAAACTTCTGTCCATATACTGCATGTTACTTAGATCTACACCCTCCAAACCATGGATTACAACCCCCTCTCCATAATAGATTCTAAATGGAACTCGATTACATCATATCTCATGAATCCATTCATTCACCCACGAATTAATTATTTTCCGTAAAAAATACTGTGACACCTAACATAACTATACCTACATTCTACAAAAATATTTAACCGTAAAAAACATTTAAATTCCTAAGAATATATATCGACGTACTTCTATCCGTAAAAAAGATCTAAATTCCTAAAATATATATCGGCGTACTTCTATCCGTAAAAAACATCTAAATTCCTAAGAATATATATCGGCGTACTTCTATCTGTAAAAAACATCTACATTCCTAATAACATATAGATTACGTACATCTAACTACATTTCCATGAATCTATATCGACATACTCCTATCCGTAAAAAATATCTAAATTCGGTAAATCTATCCGTAACATATCAAATTACCTAGATCTAAAACTATTTCTAATATACCATAATTTCTTCGCTAAAAAAGTAAACAATGTAAATTTACCTCCAAACAACATGAGAATCTCTCACTCTTCCTTCTTTTCTCTCCTCTCCTCTTTCCCCTCTTCCTCTTCCTCTCTCTCTCTTTCTCAAATTCTAAACCGAGCGCAATAGCTACAGTGCTAGGCGACAACCTTTTATAAACATTTCTGTCGCCCTTTGGTCGGGCGACAGGGGCTCGTGCCCCCCGTCGCCCGACCATCGATCGATTTACTCTCTATCGCCATTTTATCGGACGACAGGGGTCGTTTCGGTTTCTGTCGCCATTTGATCGGGCAACAGGAGGCTGGGGGTGACGTGGCCTCCTGTCACCCGTTTATTTTGCTATTTAGGGTATATTTTTGTAAAAAAAATTCGGTGGCATATTTTTGAAATTTTAAATAAAAAATGTATTATTTTAAAAAAATCGCCTAAGGCACGCCAGGCTGGCAGCAAGGACAAGAGGGACGGCACGGCAAGATACACCTCGAAGAATCATGCTTAGGCTAGTAAGACAGTTACGGGCATGACACGCGGTTGTGCTGCCACAGCACGCAAGAGCTCGGGCAGTTGCCGGTGGACCCCGTGGGCAAGCACTAGCCACACGAGCGAGGGCGTTCGCATTGGGATTGATCAACGCCATCAGGTACGAGCTAAATCACCGCATCTTAATTACTAGCTAGCACGTGTATGTACGTACACTGTACCAGGTAGAGAGAATATGTATGCTGCATCAACAATGTAGACTTTCTAGCTTCCAATTTAGGCCCTATTTAGAAGCAATGTATTTTCATAGTTTCTAGGTAATACTATGGTTTCTAAGAATACCATGGTATTTTATACCATGAGTTGTTTGGTTACTATGCTAAAAACTCTGTATTAAAAACTATAGTTTGGTAGATACCATGGTATTTTTGGAGTATTTGAAACTCCACTACAACCCAAAGTTTTCATGGTTTTGGCTAGCTTCTTATCTATTTCCACTCAAATACCATGGTTTGTTATGTTGCATCCAAACAGTTGGTAGTTCCAAGAAATACCATGGTTTTAAAGGAGTTTGGTAAAACCATGGTATTCATGACAAAACAATTGCAAACCATAGTATACTAAAACCATAGTTTTGAAATACATTACTTCCAAACAAGACCTCAATCTATTCAAGCCCCAAGAACGAGCATACACAAGACAAGTCGATCAAAGATCGATCGATATTTCGAGATGGACGACATGCAGTCTTCGTGAAGTCACTGCCCCTGCGGCGTGCATTTTAACCCCACGCACCCTGACCCCATCATCTACTTCTACTTAGACCGGTCATCTGCGCTGTTTTTGGTCATCACGCAGCCTGACAGGTGCGGCACGACCCAGGTATGCCACAACACGGATGTGCGTAGGCTGGGCTGGCACAACACAAATAATTGTGTTATACTATGTTTGGAAACTCAGTTCGATAGATAGTACGGTACAACACGACACGAACAACTAGATCATGCTTAGATCGGTCTAGCACGAAAGCAGCCCATTCATTAGGCCATCCTAATCTACACAACCCAGCCCATCAATCGCCAATAAATAACTATGTCAGCCTAGCATATGATAGCCATTATAATGAAAGGGCTTAGAGGATCTAGCATGTCTAGCAAATTGTTTGCTATTATTATTTTTCCTAAGCATATGATCAACATGATTTTTCTTGATCTTAGGAAATCTAGTATTTTGAGCAAACACATTTCTAGATTTATATCTCCTAAGCAATTGATTGTCACTATTATGCATAGACTTAGAAGAATCGACAAATTTGGCAAATACATTACCATTTTTGTCCTTCCTAAGCAAATAATCATTGAAATGATGAGTAGGCTTAGGGATTATACCTTTGGGACAATCCTTACCGATATGCCCTTTTCCCGACAATTGTAGCAAGTGTGCTTTGAGCGTCTCCTTTTCTTGACTTGCTCTTTGTCGGTTTGCCTCATTGTTGATTGTTGTGGCTTGATCTCCACTTTATTAGGGCACACCTGAGGCTAAGTGGCACTTCTTGTTGCATCCGGCACACACAATCGTCTTCATTCTTGCATTGTGCTTCTTCTTGCTCTTCTCCTCTCGGAGTTGTAGCAGAAGTCTCGCTTATCTTGAGGCGCCCTTGGCTTACTCAAGATCTCATCGAGAATGGCTTTTCCTTTTACGCACTTCTTCAAGTCATTTTCTAATCTAATGACTTGCGCTTGAGCTCTTTATTTTCCTCTACAAGATTAGCATCTAGAGATATAGAGGAACTAGAAGAAATTTTATTAGAGCAACAAGGTAAATCATCGTTAGAAGTGGATATGCATTTATTTGATGAAGTATTAGAGTTGACATTTAAGCATTGCATTTCATCAACTAAATTACATGAAATTCCTATATCCACCTTAGACTTATGAATTTCTTTGAGAAGGAGGATTCATGATCTTCTTGAAGCATATTATAATTATTTTGAAGTGATTCATGTTCAAGCTTCAAAACTTTATATTTCTTTTCTCCTTCCCAAGACATTCATTGAGCTCCTTTAACATATTGAAAAATTCTTCACAAGAAAGCTCATCATCATCATCATCACTTACCTCATTCTTACCTTTCGCCATGAAGCAACGGATTCGAGAAGAGAGTGAATCTTCATCGTCGCTTGAGGCGGATGTTGAGGTTGATGGAGATGTCGGTTCTTCCTCACTTGAGCTTGAGGTGGAGCTTGAGGTTTTATCTCCCGACGTCTCTTCCTTAATGCACTCCTCATTTGAAGACGTGGATGATTCAAATAGATCTTGAAGCTTTATCCACATCTCATGAGCGCTCTTGAGTTCGCATATACTATCAAAAATTTCATCGCTCACAACCCAAAATAATATGTTAGTAGCTTGAGCGTCGAGATATAGGCATTTCGTCTCTCCTTCAGTTGGATCAACTTCGTTCAATGGAGACGAAAAGCCAACATCTACAATCCACCATATTTGGGGGCTCATGGATTTAAAATGAATAGTCATAAGAGATTTCCATAAAGCATAATTTGAGCCATTTAATACAAGTAGATCATTTGAGTGCTCTACTCCTCTAGTCGACATCTTTAACTCTCTAGACGGTTAAGTCTAATAAAATGAGAGCCCTAGCACTGATACCAATTGAAAGAACAGGGGATGTCGCCTAGAGGGGGGGTGAATAGGCGAATTACAATTTTACAATTTAACATGCAGCGGAAATAAAACACCCAAAGTTTTCAGTCCGGAGTGTCCGGGGATTTTATCCGGATACTCCGGTATAAATGTCCGGACTATCCGGGTTTTAGGTTCGGACACTCCGGATTGGAGACTTTGAATGGCCGAGGGGTTTAGCCCGACTCTCCGGACTTTTACTCCGGATACTCCGGTATGTCCGGACTATCCGGGGTAATTGTGCGGATGCTCCGGGTTGGGAACCTCGAGATGAAATTTGAAATTTCTCCAACTTTTAAACAATCTACTTGAACACAAAGATGATAAACACTAGCAGGAACCTAGATCAAGTAGATGCCTAGCGAGAAACTCAATAATCAAATAGATCGGGCAATTTCAAGATTCAAAATCAAATACTAAAGCAAGAACAAAAGTAAGCAAGAATGAAAGGCAAACTTGGAGACGATGATTTTTCACCCGAAGTTCGGATCCTTGAGGGGATCCTACGTCTCCGTTGAGGCGGCACCAAGCCGGGGTCTCTTTCAACCCTTATCCTCCCGGTGTTGCACTTTGCACTCATGGCGACCCGATCACCCAAGACACGGGGTCTCTTTCAACCCGCTTAGCGCCTGGTGTTGCACCTTGCACTCACGGCTTTCACTTCTTTGATTCCTTCCTTGCGAGGCGGAATCGGCCTTCACAAACTTCCCACGGCCAACCACACAAAGCTTCGGTGGCTCGTAGGCGACCTCCTAGCCGTCTAGGAGTCCTCAACCTCCAAGAGTAACAAATGCTCACGAAGAACAAGCTTGGAGATGAAATCAAGTGCTCAACAACTCGAATCACACTCAACCCGAGCACTACCCTCTCTCACACCCAACTCTTCACTCAAAAGGGGATCACTAAGATCTAGGGTTAGAGGGGCTTTTGGGAGCTTAAGATCACTAAGAATACACCTCAAAGCACCAAGGAACCAGCCCAAAAGCTCTCTTCTAACGGCTACCCAAGAGGGGGCTTTAAATAGCCATCCCCAAAAACTAGCCGTTTGAACTGCGCAAAGTCCGGATACTCCGGACTATTTTTACCTCGGAATGTCCGGACTAAATGTCCGGATACTCCGGAATGACCTAACCGAGAGACCCAACCCGGATACTCTGGACTTAAGTCCGGATACTCCGGATTGGACTCAATGAATTACGAAAAAGAGCATAACTTTTGATTTGGACTCGATTTAAGTGATTTTGGACTCTATTGAAAGCTAAGAACAAGGGCTACACAACCAATAAGGTCTCACTACCCAAATCTCAAAGGATAAATCCAGATTTCACTAAGAATCCAAGAGAGACCTACAACTTTCACTTTCCGGCACCACCAACACCACTCTCTCTCTAAATTTCACAAGGATGGATCACTTGAGCACTTGACACATCTAAAAGTCATTCAATGGAGCATCCCTCATAATAGTACGGCAATCGTTAGACTCAAATTAAAACGAGAAATCTAAGTCTTACATTTAATCCGCATGCCGTCTTCTCCTTGGATGCAATGCGCATGATGTCTTTTACCAAATGATTGATGACATATTCACCTTGTCCAACTTGACTCGATTCACCTCATGAGACTCTCGTCCTATCGACCTTGACTTGATCATCCTCTCCGACGATCTCCACGCCAAGTCGATCTTGACTTAGTCCTCAACTCTTGGTGACACCGCCGTCTTGTTGACCTCGGCTTAATGATCATCCTCCCGGATACCTTGGTCATCATACACATACGAGACCTAATTCTTTCCAAACCACTCATGAAAGACATTAGTCCTAAAAGCTCAATAGATATGAATAAATTGATATTTGTGAGCAATTATACCACAAGTGTTTCATATAACGAAGCACAATATAAATGGAAACACTTGACATAAGAAATATTCTCTACTAAGTACATCATGATGAATATGTAATTGATCTATATGCACTAGAGAGATAATTGCCGATATGATGAATCAATTAAATCATGGCAAGGATCACAGTCTTTACTTAATTGAAGCACATAATGAAATATACACGAATTGTACATGTGCAAATAATATTTTGAATAAGAGTAAATATGTGATCCAACTCTAGATTAAACTTCACTAAGGGAGGTTCATGAGAAGATACACAACTAAAACATTTATGCACCAAGTCAATCTATAGCAATATGAAGTTTAACTCTAGTTAATACATGCCTACTAAAAACAAAGCACATAATGAACTCAAATGAATATATATGCACAAATAAATATGACATGGACCAATGTGAATATATATAATAAACATGCTACTTGGAGTTCACTATGCATTTGCACAAAAGGAATGCAATAACAAATATAAAAGGGATACCGATATTGCATACCTTATCTCTGCTTAACCATTCCACTCGATTTTCCTCTAAATAGATGAGACTAATACTCAACTTGGCAATGAACATGTTAGTCTCATAGCAATATAATCATATTAGAGGTTTGTCATTTGTTAAGCACTAAGTTAAGCATTTACACAATTACATAGATTGTCATTATATGTGTTTGTCATTAATCACCAAAATAACATTAGTGTCTAGATGCACTTTCAATCTCCCCCTTTTTGGTGATTTATGACAAACCTATTATCAATTTCATCAAATGACAATATTAAGATATTTAGCATTAAAACAAACATGAAGAAACAATAAGAGATCATTCTTACAAGTCATCCCTTTTTGTCAATCGATTAGGGGACAATTGATAAATCCATAAATTCTCCCCCTTTTGTCATTAATCCCAAAAAGGTGTATAATAGATCCTTATTGTTCGTTCAATAAAATATGTTCTCCCCCTTGATTGCACACTCAATAAAAAGATTAGGGAGAACAAAATAAAAATAAGGAGATAGTAATAGAGCAATGATATTAAGCTCCCCCTAATTCTAGGCAAGATATGATACCAATTAGATCCAATATTTAGGTAATTGATGTTTCCAATGATACCAATTTAAATGTAGTCATGATTCACAAGATGTATACAAGATCATGAATCAAAATTGTATAAGTAAAATGCGCTTTCATGATCGAGAATATCACCAAGTTATCAAGGGCATACCTCTTTGCACTGTGTCACCCATATGTACCTTTTAATTCTTGATAATGCCAAATGCAAGTTAGATGACACTTCAAAACAATTTAGGATTAGAGGATACCTCTTGAAAGATACTAATTGATGATACCAATTGAAAAATACAACACCATTTAAAATGAGACAATTGAGTATAATGGTGTGCAAAGACATTATTGAATATAGTCAAAAAGAAACACGTCCCTTTGTCGATTCTTGTCCACCGCATGTTCGAATTGATCATGATCACCGCGCCCGGCCTTAGATCCCTCGGACTATGGAGCTTCTCTCCATTTCCTTCATCCCACCGTCGAAGATGACCCCTTTTCCAATACCTTGAACATCAATAGACAAGCACACGATTTTCGAGAACAAATATTTCTCAACTTGACCCAAGTTAGGTTGATAATGTCTAAGTACAACATGCATGATATAGATGATAAACACGACAATACTATTTGCACGCAATTTAAAAGGTTCAAGATATCAATTGAAGATTTCATTATACCAATTTACAATGAAAATATTTGAAACTCATTCAAATTCAATCTTGACATCCACTTGTAAGAGAGACAATGGGTAAAACACATTCAAACTCTCTCTTGAACTTACAAGGGAAAATTTTCTCTTTTCCATAATAAACTCCGAGTCATGCAAGAGAGGAAACATTTGAGGCTAAGATACAATTAAATCCAATTTCTAGAAAAACTTAGCCAAATGATGCACTTTCATTGGAATGAAAACTTAAATAGATATGCTCCACTTTAAAGTTTGGAGCAATGAATAAGTTCACTTAGTTTTCATCTTGAAAGGCTTGCCAAGATTCCAATTTCAAACTCTCAAAGTCTCAAAAGATGCAAATAGCAGCACAAAATCGATTATAACTTTTAAACCATTGCTCAAATGCAAAAATCATCAACGCGGGAAAGATCCATCTCGAAATTCTCTTCGAGGGCTGTGAAGATCAAAAACTCATTTGAGCAAAGGAGAACCCCGAAAATTTGACAATAGAGAATGCTGAACTAAAAGTTTCGGGAAAAGAAATCTCGCTTTGAATTGGTCCTTAGGATGAAAACAAGAGCAAATGAGCTCCCACATAATTTTAGATGAATCATGGAGCCATGAATTGGGTTACCTTAGTTTTCATCACAAGGAAATACTCAAATCATCTTAAAGGTAGCCAAGATTTCAAAAATGCAATGTGCTGAAAAAAATTCAGTTTTAACATTCCCTTTAAGCTTTTTGACAAGGCTGAAAGAAGGTCCAAACAAGGTTCATAAATTCTGAAAAAATTAGCCAATAAAGTCCAACTATAGAGTATCAATTCTTACAAAGGTGGTCCCCTCAAATTATACTTTGATTTGGAGATACAAAAATCACAAATCAGCTCAAAACCATGCAAAAGTCTGAATTTTCAGCATTTGATCAAAGAGAGAAAAAGCCATAACTTTTTCAAATGAAGTTAAAATTATTTGAAATTATGCATAAACAAACTTTAGACTCCTGAGAAACTTTTCCAAAAAGAATTTTTCAAAAAGGAGTCTCCAATCAAAAGATATGCCAAATTTTGCTTTGTCGGTATGATTTTCAATCAAAGAGAAGAAAAGTCAAAACTTTTTCAAATAAAGTCAAAATGATTTGAAAATTTCCAGAAATGAACTTTGAGCTATTTAGAAGGTTTCTCAAAAGAATTTCCTTCAAAGCACATTTCGTTCAAAAGATATGGCAGATTAAGCTTTGTAGGCATGAAAAGAAGTCAATTTGCATTGAATGCTCAAAATGCAATCCGAATTAGATTTCATGGAGATTTGAACTTTCATGGCTTTGTATGAGTTGGAAATACTATTTCAAGCCAAGAAACATGAAGAAATCCAACTCAAACAGCAAAACACGTAATATGCAAGAATGGGTCATTTTGGGTCAAATGAATGATTTTGGCCAAATTCAAATGACTATAACTTTTGAACGGTTGGTCGTTTGGAAAAACTTTGAACTAAAGAAATGCTTAAAATGACCAACCCTACGAGTTTTGTATTGACCACTTTTTCAAAAACTCAATAGATTTTAACTTATGAAAATATTTCATTTAATCCAAAATCAAGATCCTATAAGATCCATTTGAGGCCAAATTTGCTATTTTATTTCTAAAATAGAAATTTTTACTCCGAAAGCGTTGTAAAACATTTGAAATACATATTTTAGACCTTTTATAAAGATTTTCACAAATATTGGTCTTTTTTAATACATTTTTGACTTTTTGACCAAAACGGCTCATATGAAGAATATGAATGCATATGATTTTCAAATCATTCCAAAAAGTATCAAATGAAGCAAATGTGAAGATATTTGATTGGAATTGGTATGTATGAGTTTGAATTACCATTTTGAACCAAGATACTACAGAAGATCCGGTCCAAATGGAGAAACTCACTAAGTGCAATAATATGACTATTATGGGTCAAATATAGTTTTTCGGCGAGTTTCAAAATCAAATAACTTTTGCTAGGTTGGTCTTTTGAAAATCTTTTGAACACAAGAATTGTTAAGAATGACCAACTCTAGGGTTTTTATTTTAGAATTACTTTCAAAATCATTTTACATATAATTCTATGAAAATTATAAGTTTAAATCCAAAACAAGATACTAGTAACTAGATTTTGATCGTTAAACTCATTTTCTTTTCAAAATAGATTTTGTGAAGCCAAAACTTTTGAAAAACGTTTCAAATACATTTGTATACATTTTGCAATTAGTTTTTCACAAGAATACTAATAGTATACAAAATTTTGACTTTTGGCTAAATGGCTTGATTTTGAAAATATACATTAGCACTTATATAAATATGGGCACATGTAGGGATGTAATATACATGGATATGAATTAACACTCCCCCTTAATGTGCCACTATCCCAAACTTGCTCAAGATTGCAATCAAAACAACTAATAAGCATGAGCAAGCAAATGAACAAGTAATCTAAATTGATTTTCATGAATAATGCAATATAACCTACGCAAGGCTATAAGCTAAATAGTAATCAAATTAAATACTTGTTACCCGAGATGGTATTGGCTCAAGATTGAAGTGATCATCCTCATGCTTGGCTCCATTTTGCAAATGTTGAAGTCCTTATATTCTTGAGGAAGCCAAGCGTCCAATCCATCTCAAATTGCCTAAAAATCTTTTAGGCGCTTTTTGGTACCCAATCCTTGTTGGGTCCAACAATGTTAGTCACAATAGATTTAGGAACCCAAATGGTCTTAATTTCGATATTATTAAATTGACTAACACAATTAGAAATAGGTTTGCAATAATTATTCCTCCTAGGCAAATAATTGGCATTTTTATGAAAAGGCTTAAGAGGGCAATGGTATTTTGTAAAACTATTTCTAATTTGATCTCTTCTAAGCATATGATAGCCATTATAATGAAAGGGCTTAGAGGATCTAGCATGTCTAGCAAATTGTTTGCTATTATTATTTTTCCTAAGCATATGATCAACATGATTTTTCTTGATCTTAGGAAATCTAGTATTTTGAGCAAACACATTTCTAGATTTATATCTCCTAAGCAATTGATTGTCACTATTATGCATAGACTTAGAAGAATCGACAAATTTGGCAAATACATTACCATTTTTGTCCTTCCTAAGCAAATAATCATTGAAATGATGAGTAGGCTTAGGGATTATACCTTTGGGACAATCCTTACCGATATGCCCCTTTTCCCGACAATTGTAGCAAGTGTGCTTTGAGCGTCTCCTTTTCTTGACTTGCTCTTTGTCGGTTTGCCTCATTGTTGATTGTTGTGGCTTGATCTCCACTTTATTAGGGCACACGGAGGCGAAGTGGCACTTCTTGTTGCATCCGAAGCACACAATCGTCTTCATTCTTGCATTGTGCTTCTTCTTGCTCTTCTCCTCTCGGAGTTGTAGCGAGTCTCGCTTATCTTGAGGCGCCTTGGCTTACTCAAGATCTCATCGAGAATGGCTTTTCCTTTTACGCACTTCTTCAAGTCATTTTCTAATCTAATGACTTGCGCCTTGAGCTCTTTATTTTCCTCTACAAGATTAGCATCTAGAGATATAGAGGAACTAGAAGAAATTTTATTAGAGCAACAAGGTAAATCATCGTTAGAAGTGGATATGCATTTATTTGATGAAGTATTAGAGTTGACATTTAAGCATTGCATTTCATCAACTAAATTACATGAAATTCCTATATCCACCTTAGACTTATGAATTTCTTTGAGAAGGAGGATTCATGATCTTCTTGAAGCATATTATAATTATTTTGAAGTGATTCATGTTCAAGCTTCAAAACTTTATATTTCTTTTCTCCTTCCCAAGACATTCATTGAGCTCCTTTAACATATTGAAAAATTCTTCACAAGAAAGCTCATCATCATCATCATCACTTACCTCATTCTTACCTTTCGCCATGAAGCAACGGATTCGAGAAGAGAGTGAATCTTCATCGCCGCTTGAGGCGGATGTTGAGGTTGATGGAGATGTCGGTTCTTCCTCACTTGAGCTTGAGGTGGAGCTTGAGGTTTTATCTCCGACGCCTCTTCCTTAATGCACTCCTCATTTGAAGACGTGGATGATTCAAATAGATCTTGAAGCTTTATCCACATCTCATGAGCTCTTGAGTTCAAGATATACTATCAAAATTTCATCGCTCACAACCCAAAATAATATGTTAGTAGCTTGAGCGTCCGAGATGTAGGCATTTCGTCTCTCCTTCGCTTGGATCAACTTCGCTCAATGGAGACGAAAAGCCAACATCTACAATCCACCATATTTGGGGGCTCATGGATTTAAAATGAATAGTCATAAGAGATTTCCATAAAGCATAATTTGAGCCATTTAATACAAGTAGATCATTTGAGTGCTCTACTCCTCTAGTCGACATCTTTAACTCTCTAGACGGTTAAGTCTAATAAAATGAGAGCCCTAGCTCTGATACCAATTGAAAGAACAAGGGATGTCGCCTAGAGGGGGGTGAATAGGCGAATTACAATTTTACAATTTAACATGCAGCGGAAATAAAACACCCAAAGTTTTCAGTCCGGAGTGTCCGGGGATTTTATCCGGATACTCCGGTATAAATGTCCGGACTATCCGGGTTTTAGGTTCGGACACTCCGGATTGGAGACTTTGAATGGCCGAGGGGTTTAGCCCGGACTCTCCGGACTTTTACTCCGGATACTCCGGTATGTCCGGACTATCCGGGGTAATTGTGCGGATGCTCCGGGTTGGGAACCTCGAGATGAAATTTGAAATTTCTCCAACTTTTAAACAATCTACTTGAACACAAAGATGATAAACACTAGCAGGAACCTAGATCAAGTAGATGCCTAGCGAGAAACTCAATAATCAAATAGATCGGGCAATTTCAAGATTCAAAATCAAATACTAAAGCAAGAACAAAAGTAAGCAAGAATGAAAGGCAAACTTGGAGACGATGATTTTTCACCCAAAATTCGGATCCTTGAGGATCCTACGTCTCGTTGAGGCGGCACCAAGCCGGGTCTCTTTCAACCCTTATCCTCCGGTGTTGCACTTTGCACTTTCATGGCGACCCGATCACCCAAGACACGGGGTCTCTTTCAACCCGCTTAGCCGCCTGGTGTTGCACCTTGCACTCATGGCTTTCACTTCTTTGATTCCTTCCCTTGAGGGCGGAATCGGCTTCACAAACTTCCCACGGCCAACCACACAAAGCTTGGTGGCTCGAGGCGACCTCCTAGCCGCCTAGGAGTCCTCAACCTCCAAGAGTAACAAATGCTCACGAAGAACAAGCTTGGAGATGAAATCAAGTGCTCAACAACTCGAATCACACTCAACCCGAGCACTACCCTCTCACACCCAACCCTTCACTCAAAAGGGATCACTAAGATCTAGGGTTAGAGGGCTTTTGGGAGCTTAAGATCACTAAGAATACACCTCAAAGCACCAAGGAACCAGCCAAAAGCTCTCTTCTAACGGCTACCCAAGAGGGGCTTTAAATAGCCATCCCCAAAAACTAGCCGCTTGAATCACAGAAAGTCCGGATACTCGGACTATTTTTACCTCGGAATGTCCGGACTAAATGTCCGGATACTCCGGAATGACCTAACCGAGAGACCCAACCCGGATACTCTGGACTTAAGTCCGGATACTCCGGATTGGACTCAATGACTTACGAAAAAAAGAGCATAACTTTTGATTTGGACTCGATTTAAGTGATTTTGGACTCTATTGAAAGCTAAGAACAAGGGCTACACAACCAACAAGGTCTCACTACCCAAATCTCAAAGGATAAATCCAGATTTCACCAAGAATCCAAGAGAGACCTACAACTTTCACTTTCCGGCACCACCAACACCACTCTCTCTCTAAATTTCACAAGGATGGATCACTTGAGCACTTGACACATCTAAAAGTCATTCAATGGAGCATCCCTCTTAATAGTACGGCAATCGTTAGACTCAAATTAAAACGAGAAATCTAAGTCTTACATTCAATCCGCATGCCGTCTTCTCCTTGGATGCAATGCGCATGATGTCTTTTACCAAATGATTGATGACATATTCACCTTGTCCAACTTGACTCGATTCACCTCATGAGACTCTCGTCCTATCGACCTTGACTTGATCATCCTCTCCGACGATCTCCACGCCAAGTCGATCTTGACTTAGTCCTCAACTCTTGGTGACACCGCCGTCTTGTTGACCTCGGCTTAATGATCATCCTCCCGGATACCTTGGTCATCATACACATACGAGACCTAATTCTTTCCAAACCACTCATGAAAGACATTAGTCCTAAAAGCTCAATAGATATGAATAAATTGATATTTGTGAGCAATTAAGTACCACAAGTGTTTCATATAACGAAGCACAATATAAATGGAAACACTTGACATAAGAAATATTCTCTACTAAGTACATCATGATGAATATGTAATTGATCTATATGCACTAGAGAGATAATTGCCGATATGATGAATCAATTAAATCATGGCAAGGATCACAGTCTTTACTTAATTGAAGCACATAATGAAATATACACGAATTGTACATGTGCAAATAATATTTTGAATAAGAGTAAATATGTGATCCAACTCTAGATTAAACTTCACTAAGGGAGGTGCATGAAAAGATACACAACTAAAACATTCATGCACCAAGTCAATCTATAGCAATATGAAGTTTAACTCTAGTTAATACGTGCCTACTAAAAACAAAGCACATAATGAACTCAAATGAATATATATGCACAAATAAATATGACATGAACCAATGTGAATATATATAATCAACATGCTACTTGGAGTTCACTATGCATTTGCACAAAAGGAATGCAATAACAAATATAAAAGGGATACCGATATTGCATACCTTATCTCTACTTAACCATTCCACTCGATTTTCCTCTAAATAGATGAGACTAATACTCAACTTGGCAATGAACATGTTAGTCTCATAGCAATATAATCATATTAGAGGTTTGTCATTTGTTAAGCACTAAGTTAAGCATTTACACAATTACATAGATTGTCATTATATGTGTTTGTCATTAATCACCAAAATAACATTAGTGTCTAGATGCACTTTCAGTTCACCTCGCCATGGCGGCTATGGAGGTCTGTGGCCCTGGATCTGGAAGTGAATGTTTCCATGGCCATAGAGCCCCAAGTGGCCATGGATCTAGAGGTAGAGGTCTCCTCCATGATGTTGGCGCCAAAAAAGAGCCAATCGGCTTCAACACACACGAACGTAGAGTTCAAAAGGTTCTACTATTTTATGAACCGGATGACGCAAGCATTGATGTCATGCTGATGTAAGCTGGCACAAACGGGGCAACACTAGCGCGACAAGTGGCACAACCCAGGCGACGACACCTAGCACAGACATCCAACCGTCCATGCCAGATCTAATGGTTGTAGCAACGTGGACACACGGCGATATCACGTGGCACGATCCCGCCCGTCCACACCAGATCGGACTACCAAGATCAACTACAAGACGTCACAGCGATTCGGACATACGACAACCCTGGGCAGCATCTACACGGCACTATCCTAACTGCTGGCTACAAATCCGATGGCTGATGAAGCACGCGAGGGACGACAATGATGGCACACCGATCGACTCACTAGATGCAAAGACAATGATGTACGACGCAGTGCTCCAGTGACCTCTCAATAGCGTTGTCTTGTGAATCTAGAAGAATCTATGGTGACGATTACGATGGTGACCTCGGCCACGGCGGCAACCTAACAGATGGCGAGATCCAACGTAGAAGAGACAACAATGCACCACAGCACTACGGTGAGCTTGCACAGGCGCTACGCAGCGGGTCAAGCAATGTTATCCTGGGCAATAGACATGGCAGAACACTGGGATCCTCAGGATGGGGTTAACACTACTCTATAGGGACTCGACTTTCGTGTATGGGCTGGAGAACCGAATCAACACAGTGACGGAGTCCAGATCCGAGACGGCGGCATCGATGCTGAGATGAAGCAATCCTAGATGTACACACATCGGCCATCCAATGATTCCCATTGTGCGCAATGCAGCGAAATCACAGGCACACACGCATCGCAATCCAACAACTCACGCATGCTAGGTTTTCATGATCGCCCACAACCGTCCAAGCAAGATCCAACACTGGCAACACTAGGGTTTCGCGAGGCGGGTTGGGCTGCACATAGTAATAGGCTAGGCCCAACACTGTTCAAACGATTTTCTCAAAACTTTTCTAATTAAAATAATTCTCAAAAATAGTTTAAACCAAAATAAATAGGAAAAATATTAGAAAAAATTCTAGAAAAATTTTGAAAAATATTTTGAGACATTTGGAACTCAAATAAAATATTTTTCATAAAACTTTATTAAAACTTTCTTATTGATTAATTAATTAATTTCCACAATAAGCCATATTAAAAAATAATAAACAAATCCAAATAAATTCCAGGAAAATCCCAAAATTTTAGATAATTCATAAAAACCATATTAAACCCAAGAAATCCAAAAATTGGGATGCTACACTAATCATCTTCTCTATCGAGATCTCTTTGACACCTTTTGTAGCTTGTACTTCCCTCTCCTTTTACGCCCAATACGGAGGCCAATCTCCCCTTGCCAACGCAACCGACGCCGCAGACTCATCACATCATCTTGGATGAGGGGACTTTTGCTGCTACTCCACCCGTAGGCAACCCATCCTCCTCCCTCACCCAACTATTGGGGTTCTATTTATCGAACCTTGAAGACGACGAGGAGGCTATCGAGAGGGTCCCCAATGAAATTGAGAAGATTATCTTGGTTTGAAGGACGTGACAGCTCAAGTGACATTAGCATCGAGGATGAAGCAGGAAATCTAGCGTTTCTTTGACTTGCTTCATACTTCGTCAGCTTTACTAGCCGAGAACGCATAGCCGATTCGAGAAGTGGTGGACGCTGTGAAGGCCAACCTCCCTGGAGAAGCAACCACTGCCCTTCTTGACGTCTGCTTTATTGATGACAGAAAGGAGTTAGTGCATAGTGCGTGCGATGAAGGCAATGATGAAGTGTCGGGCAGTGCAGTGCTAAGACCAGGAGCACTTAAATCAGCTGGTGGCTGATGCAAAGGCTTAGAAGGCCAAATGCAACGAGACCATCAAGAAACACAAGGCCATTGAGCTTGGAGTCAAAGAAAAAATGCCTAGAGGAAGAGCTGGCCAAGATAAATTCTCAACTGTTCAGTTTTCAAGCGACTTTCAAAACTCAAAAGGCCTCTTTAACTTCATCTTGAAGCTATCAAAGAGCAATCGGCTAAGGTCTCTTCAGTGCTTAGGAATGAGGAGTAGGACTTGGCAATCCTCGATGAGCTAGAGAGGACCATTGCCAAAGCTATGGTCGTTCTGTTTGGTCTTGGGCACCAAGAATGAACTTATGCTATTTTGTAAAACATCAGCTTTATATGTTATTGAATAATGTCTTATTGTAAGGATGGTTTGATCGGCTACACATCCGACTTTTGCTAAGCTATTACCTTTGTGCAAAGGGCGATGAATCCCATCGGCCATAATTTACTTGTCTTCGTATCTCATAGCCAAAAATTAACTGCACCAAGTTAATTTGGCTTTCTAGATTGGTAATCAGCTAATTCATCTATTTATAGTTGATAGCAACGAGTTGATTCAAGTTTTTAGCCAATTAAGACCCAACCCACATACTTGGATGGTACTTTTTCAAGTACTTGCCATTAATTGCTTTAAGAAATACCACCCCTTTCAGCGTTTCTAGAATATAGGAGTTACCTTGTACAAGCTGATATACTCTATACAGTCCTTCTCATGTTAGAGATCACTTACCAAACCGGCTATCCCTCGACCCGATGGGTAATATGATTATCCAAACTAAATTATCTTTGTGGAACAATTTAGGTAACACCTTTTTATTGTAAGCCCTTACGACTCTAGCCTAATTTTTCTGAATCCGATCCAATGTGCCCAACTGCATCTCTGCCAAGTCATCTAGATTGCTAGTCATTGAATCTTTATAATCTTGAATCGATAATTTATTTTTGCTAGCGATCCTAATTGAGTCGATATTGATTTTCAAAGGAAACATAGCCTCTTTTTCATGAGAGTTTTCAGAACTTGCCACCTTTAAAATTCATTTTTTCGGTATTTGACACCCTGGCCCACTGTCATAGACTCAGATGGACCCACATGTCATACACAGGGGCTGAAAGGCACATGAATTAGGTGTCATTTTCTGAAAATTCACCTTTTTCATAAACCAACTGGTACGGTGATAACTTTATTATCTCATGGCAAGCAATTTGATAGGCCTACAAGGACTTCCAATAATGTTACATGCCAATTCCTTAACCTCTCTTTAATTTTCCTCTAAATTAGCTTGATCAGTGTTTTATTTGACAACTTAGCTTGACCATTAGCTTGTGCATAGTTAGGCGATAAATCTAGTAACTTGATCCCTAGACTCTGAGCAAAACTTTAGAACTCATCGGACATAAATACCGAGCCTTCATCAGTTGTAATAGTTTGAGGATTTCGAGCCGATAAACAATATACTCCTCAATGAACCTGATTGCTTCAACGCAAGTTACTTTTTTAACGGTATTGCGTCAACCAACTTAGAGAAAAAATCGATTGTAGCTAGAATGTATTTATATCCTTTAGATGAGGAAGGGCGTATTTGATTGATTACATCTATTCCCCATCCTCTAATTGGCCAAGGCATGACAATCGGGTGTAAAACTGACGCTAGTGCCAATTGCATGTTGTCAAATTTCTAATAAGTTTGGCAACCCTTGTAGTATTTAAAGCAATCCTCCAGCATCGTAGGCCAAAAATAGCTGGTGCATCTTAACAGCCACTTCATTTTATGATTCGATTGATAGGTTCCACAAATCCCTTCATGTACTTCTCCTATTGCTACCTTGGCTTCTTCAGTTCCAAGACACCTCAACAGTAGCCCCTCCAATGTCTGATAATAAAGCGTATCATCAAGCAAAATGTACTTCAAAGTCTATCTCTTAATTTTCCTATCTATGGTTCTTGATGGATTTGACAAATAATTGGATGTTTTTGTACGATGAGAAATGTTCTATAGTTGTCTTGTAAGCTGATTCTTTGTCAAGAGTGATGGAAATAATTATACTTTCTATTTTAAAGTTATTAATAACCTCAAGTATACAGGTAGCTGATATTTTTTCTGGTGTGTGACTCAGAGATTGGCCTAAACCCTATAACCCTTTTATTTGGTACGTACTCATCATCTATGTAATGTGCAACAACACAAATATAGGCTACTCTTTGATGGGAGAAAGTTCATATATCTGATGTTAATGCAAAGGAAAAATGAAGTGTCATGAAGGTCTGTTTTAATATTTCTAATTTATTTGTAAATATTCTGTAAATATTACATGTAGTTGTTCTTCTAATAACATGTTGGTATTACAAGCAAAAACCACGTTGCACCATTCTCTCAAAACTAGGGTTCTCATCCATTCTAAGCGAAAGATCATCCGTAACTATGTAACGTGCAATTTCGTCTCTAGCTACGTTGGCGTTGTATACCATTATGCTTACCAAATCGTTAGTGTTGAAGTTGAGTTGTTTTTGCATGCCCTTGTCCGGCCTCCGTCTAGCCAATATCTTTCTCAAGCAATTCTTCGCATGTCTTTTCGGATGACCTGTTCCATCACATACACGTGCAGATAGTTTAGATTGATAGTATTTGCAAACAGCATACACTATCTCACTTCCATCCAAAATTTTGACGATTTTGTCCATATGTTGCTAGCACTATGCGTGTCGAGTGCTAGATATGGATGCCCGTGTTGGCTGCATCGATATGTCGGGCTCCATGTTCGGTGTGGATACCGAACCCCGTCCCAGAAACACCGAGGTAGTCGCATCCGAGCTCGGTGCATCCGGACTGTATTAGACATTCTCGATACCGTGCGTGCCATCTAGATAACGGTCATCCATGCCATAGTCGCTCATGCTGGGAGAGAGTTGGCATGGATCAATCTCTTGATCTTAATGAGGGGGACTTGGAGAGCGGTGGCGTGCTCTCCTGCTCTTGCTCTTGTGAAACATTTTATTTTGCGACGGGAGAGCAAAAAAAAAAAAGCAATTAAAGATAGATGCGCAAAATATGCTGAACAAAAATGGGTAAGAAGAGAGAGCGCGATAGAGACGCGTAGAAAAATGAGAGCCGTCCCTCTGTCTTTATGGATGCCTGTCGAAATGTTCGTTGCAAATTGAAATTAAACGCGGGTTGCATGCATACAAAATTGAAAGTAACTTTATTTTATTTCTCAACACATTGTCTTAGAGTGGAGAGACCGAAAGAGACGTTAAATTCAAGATCGTTGTCTTTTTCAGTCACTTTTCTCAGCACGAGCCAAACTTTGCGGAGAGAGTGTGAGCGTGTGTTCAAAATTGAAACGAGGTGCGTGTGGGCAGGAGTGGAATGTAATCGCTCAATCACATCACTGTCTCTTTTCCTCACTTCTATCATTCCGTGCCTGTGAGCCTGTCTTTCTTTTTCCTGTGAATTACTCGAACGGTCGAGCAACCTGAACTTTATTTTTCCCCACACTCTCTCTTCTCTTTCTTTTCCCCCGGACCCGCCCTCCCTCTCTTTTTTTCCTCCTCCTCTCTCTTTCCACCGGATCGGACGCACACGCACTGATGCGCCCCTCTTTTTCCCGTGACCCCATCCCCTCGGGCCCCACACGGCGCGTCCCCTCGAGTCGTCTACCCGATCGAGCGCCCAGTCCTACCTCCCGGCGACCTGGCTTTGCTCGTCTCAAGAACTCAGACTTCGTGATCTCCGCCTGACCAATGCACCCCTTGCCTAGCTACCTTTCGCCACTCGCCTGCTCCCACCTCCTCCCTCACCGTTCTCGGAGCCCCCGCCGCCAGCCTTGCCCCATGCGGGTGCGCCCCCGCCTGCTCCCTCCTCCTCCCTCACCCTTCCCGGAGTCCCCGCCGCTAGCCTCGCCCTGTGCGACTGCGCCCCGCCTGCTCCCTCCTCCTCCCACCTCGTTCCTGGAGTCCCCACCGGCGTGGTGGGCATCGAACACATGGCAGGCGGGCGGCAACGCGGGCCAAGGCGAACGGCGGGCATCGAGGCATCGAGCGCATGGCGGGCGGCATTGAGCGCACGGTGGCGCTCTTCCGCCGGATTGTGGCCGGCCATGTCTTCCTTCATACGGCTTGGCTGCTGTACATCATACGCCATGCAAGGCCGCCCAGTTCTCGCCAGAGGTCGTGTTGCGCGGCCGATGTCTGCATTGTTAGGCGTCAGCGTGTCTCGCATGAACGTGTTTTTGAGTAGGGCCTAGATCGCTGCCGGGCCGACCGCCCACCGTATGCAGTTATTGACAGTTCACCAGCACAACGAGCAACTGTCAAAACCGACCCTACCTTTTAGAACAATGTCGTGCGTGCCATGGATCGATCGAACCGGACGTGCGGCCTCAGCAAGTCTCCAAATGTCCCCTAAAATGGCCCGGCCCCCACTAGGGGTGGAAATCGAGCCAATCCTCGTTTTTTCGAGCTTTTTTAAAATTGACATAATTTGATTTAATATCATTTTATCTATGATTTAGATGTATTTTTAGAATCGAGACAGTGAGCCGAGCCAGAGCAAAATCTAATTTCTTTCAAAATTGACTCATTTCAATATTTAACCAATAAACGAGTGTAATTAGAGCAATTTTAAACCGAGCCAACGAACCCTAACACCGAGCTTTTTTTCGAGCTCTAGCCCCCACCTCCATTAGCGAGCTGCGTCACCCTCCATGTTCCTTTCAATGGTATGCCTGACAAAAAATCCCTTTGTTCCTGTTCATGTACTATTGTCAATTTCAAAGATGTTAGTACAGTTGTTCTAATGTATAAAACGCGTCGCTACGCTTGGAGACGCATTTCTGCAATTCCTCGGAAGTCGGAACCCCGCCGTTGCGGCGCCCAACCATGACAGCGACGGGAGAGACCAGGCCCGAAGCCGATACGAAAATCAAGAGGATGACCACAGTGGTCACTGGTCAGCGTAGCACTATACTAATACTAGTACCGCGCTACGCACACTGGCAAGTGGAGACCGCAGTGCAGCAGGGGAGTAGGGGTGTAGGATAGGAAAAGCGGCGGAAAAAACAAATCGAGAAATCAATCCGCATCATCTGCCCACAACCTCCGGGGGGAAGCGCGCGCGCGAGAGGCGAGGAGGAGGGAGAGGGGGGCTTCCTCCGGCGGGAAACGGCGAAAAATTTTCGCGAGGGGCCCAAAACTTGCCCCAGTGCCCCGAAATCCCCGATACCCTAGGCTAAGGCGCAGCGCAGCACCGCGAGTCGCCGAACCCTAGAGCGTGGAGCGACCTCCGTAACCCTAGCCGTCCATGGTGATCGCCGTGGAGGGGGGCTTCGTGCACGAGGAGGAGGAGGGGACCACCCCATGCGCTACCTCCCCTCGGCCACGTCTACTCCTCATCCGCCCCGTGCCCGCTACCCAAGAAGCCCCGCGCCGCCGACGACGGCAAGCCCCCCGTGGTGGTGTACTACCGCCGCCGCCACAAGAAGCCGCGGGTCGAGGAGCCGTCGGCCTCTCCCGCGACGGCTCCGCCGGCGCTGGGGCAGCGGGAGGAGGAGGAGGAGGAGGAGGACGGCGGGGCCACGCGGCGGAAGTGCTCTCTCAAGTACGAGCTGCTGAGCCTGGGGCCAGTCCCTCCTGCATTGGACGGGGATGGGGACGGCGAGGAGCTGGCGCGACGGCGGCGGCCGAGGCGCGGCGGAGGGGTTGAGAAGAGGGGTTGCTTCTCCGAGCCCAAGAGGCGGCAGCGGCAGGGCGGGCAGAAGCAGGCTGCCTCCTCGGCCGGGAAGAGATGGGTAGAGTGAGTTGGATCTGTGCTTGCTTGAGAATGATATTCCTTGCCGGCATCAACAAAAATACTTCTTTATGAAAACTCGAGTTATCATTGACGCTGGTTTTGTCACAGGTTGGAGATTGAGGGTGCGGATCCTCAGGTGTTTGTCGGGTTAGCCTGCAAGGCAAGTTTTTGAAAAATATATATATATATATATATATATATATATATATATATATATATATATATATATATATATATATATATATATATATATATATTTATTTGTGGTATCTTCTTCTTTTTTCACTGGGGGAATACAGGAAAACTGGGACCCGAATTTTGATTGTGAATGCAGGTTTTCTGGCCCCTAGACGATGATTGGTACAAGGGTTCAATCATGGGGTACAATGAAGGAACCAAGAAGCATTCTGTATGATCTCTAGATCCTTGGTGATGTAAAGATTCTTATTTTTTTTGTTCTTGAAAAATTTGTTGTGGCTGAGCAAAATCTCCAGTGTTTTCGTAGTTGAATTGGATATGGCTCGCTTATTCTGATCTTTCCTACATTTTCCAAATGTAAAGATTCGTTTTGTTTAGTTATCAGATGCTAGATACCATTTGACTTCTAGTGTTCATATATTTATTTTTCAATTTTCCATCTGTTGCCTGAATTATGAAATCTGCAGTGTGAATGATAATGTTGTTGATAACTAGAGCTAAACGAATTGCAGGTGAAGTATGATGATGGTGAAGCAGAGGACCTTATTCTTGCTGATGAAAGGATAAAATTTTCTATTTCATCTGAAGAAATGAAGTGCCTCAACCTGAAATTTGGAATTTCTAATCTGGATAAGAAGGGATATGATGAGTTGCTTGCACTTGCTGTCAGCTTTCATGACTACCAAGGTCTTGATCCAGGTGATCTTGTGTGGGCTAAACTAACAGGTACTCCTACTCTCGTGTTTTCTACTTCTGACTGCTGATGTTTTCAGCCGATTAGCAGTGAATTTGATGCTGAGCTTTTAGGTTTATTCTGTAGCATGTAATCAGAAGTTCTATTGCCGTTGTTCAAACTGACAGTACAGATTCCTATGATTTTGGCCTCATGTTGTAACTTGATTAGTTCTAGTGCTGAAGGAAGTTTTGTATTAAGTCATTTTTATCTTTTGACCTACATCACATGTGTTAGATGACTTCACTATGACTCTTTCAGAAAGTGTTTCCAAATGTTAGAGCCTCGGTTACCTTTGAGTTTTTCGTTGATGTTTTGATGACCTTCTCTTTAATTACCTGACATTAATTTGTTCCTTTGTCACTTGTACTTTAGTTAACCTTTAAGTTTTTATTATTTCAAAACGTATTTGGTTCCTATTTTCCTGTCTCTTTCTAAACTAAACCAAGGAGCATGAATTTTTCTCTGTGGAATAGTGAAACACTTGCATTTGGTGATGTGATTTATTTGCCATCTTTTTTTGGCAATGATTGAAATGCTTCCATTTTTAAGTGGGCTGCTCACTTTTCTCAGTTACCTGAAATAATTTTTTCTTATCTAATGGGCCTGAGTTGCTTCAACAGGTCATGCAATGTGGCCAGCTGTTGTAGTGGATGAGTCAAAAGTTCCTGCTAACCGGGCGTTGAAGCCAGTTCGATTAGATCAATCAATACTTGTTCAATTCTTTGGTACACATGATTTTGCAAGGTTTAGTTCTGTAAAAAATTCTAACATAATATTGAGTCTTTTTTCTTTTGAAAAAGCACCCTACAAGCTGTGTTTTTACCTCAGGATTAAGTTGAAGCAGGCGGTGCCCTTTCTGAATGGTCTTCTTTCTTCCTTGCATCTCAAATGCAAGCAAGCACGCTTCTACCGGAGCTTAGAAGAAGCCAAGGAGTATGTGTCCAGAACATCTTTTATAGTACTAAACCATCATTGAAAATTTTCTGAGCACAGATGATAGATACATGAAAGTTTTTCTGTTATCTTGCATGATCCCCTGTTGGTATGACATTCTGAAAGCTTCTGCTTGTATAGGTTTCTCCGCACACATCAGCTTCCAGAAAGTATGTTGCAACTTCAGAAATCCATCGAAAATGATGGTTCTTATGTATCCCGTGAGGATGGGTTAGGCTCTTGTGATAATTTATCAGAAGATATAGCAACACAAAATGGAGAGGATTATACTGAAATGACTCAAATAGAACTAGGAAATCTTCGTGTGAGCAAGTTAGGTATGTTCTACCAAATACTAAGAATGCTGTACCTTTCGTTTCTCTTTGTAAGTACACCAACCGGTGAAATTTAAAGATACAAAAATGGTGCAAAAGCATGTTTATCTAGTTCTGTTCCTTTTAATTTGTTCTATGATACCAGTTTCGATCGTTGTTTGTGATCATGGCAGCCTGCTTGTTCCTACCCAGTTCAAGGATGTTTTTTTCCCTTTTTTTCCGAGTCTTGTACTGACTTTGTGAGCTGTGATGGTAAAAATTGAATGCCGGTTATTCCAACCGGCTTAAGGGTCAGTAAGGTTGCAACCTTTCCTTTATAAGAGACTGAAAGCAAATTTTGGCACTTTTAGATAGTGGATAGTGGCTACCATATTTGTTCCAGGGATATGGTATTTATTCCAGGATGGTTAAGTTCAGAATGCACTAGGAGTCACCATATATTGTCTAGTTGTCCTAATCCAGGACCCTTAAAAAGATGTATCCTTGATGTGCTTTAGTTTATTGTCCCAGCCCAGAACCCTTGAAATTGAAAATTCATAACTGATTCCCATTTTAGTTTATTTTGACTGGCACCTTTTTTTATGTGTTTCTTATTCATTAGATGTACTTCTTACAGGTTAAGAGATATACTTGCAGCTACTAGATTGAAATAATATTACTTATTATGGTCATTCACTTTCTACTTCATTTTTAATATTCATTTTTGGCAAATTCCCAGCTTTATAGTTACAAAATTCAAACCAACAACACGCAGTTGGGTTGTATTTGGTGTAGGAATAAAAGGTTTTCTTCACACAGCCATCATTTTGAGCTTTACTTAAAAAAACTTAGTTGGCTAAAAGCATATCTAGATCTCTTATTTGTCACATTGAACTTGCAGATAATTTTGTTTGCTTCGATGTACAACACTTGCTGAGCGCTTTTCTTGGTTCTGCTTGAGCTTTGCATGTTAATAGTCTTGATTCTAGTGTATTTATTTGCTTAATCCTTCCTCTATCGTATAGCAAACTACTGTGAGTGTTTTTTTCCAGGTAGGATAGTATCTGATTCAGACCATTTCCATAGCAAAAACATATATGGCCTGAAGGGTATACTGCTTTCAGGAAGTTTACATCAGTAAAAGGTAGTTGTTCAGTTTCATACTTTTGTCTCTTGTGCGAAATTGTGTTCCATTTTGAAATTCAGTATACTCTCATTAGAGTATGTGCAGTCTAATACATTATAATATTGTTACAGATCCACTTTTAGTAACATCTTACAAAATGGAAGTACTGAGAAATTCAGATATAAAAGCACGGCCCTTGTTTAGGGTGATCTCAGAAGATGGAGTGCAGGTAAGCAGGTTAACAGTTTTGCTGTAGTATTGATATTGTTTTTGACCTTTTGTTGATACTTTTGAAAAAATATGTTTTTTTTGGTTGAATTTTCAGAATCTAGCGTATCATGAAATGTTTGTGCTGCATTGACATTTAGGGATTAAATATCCTAAAGCTGAAAGTACTGATGACACCTACCCCAACATGTTTGGGACAAAAGGCTTGGTTGTTGTTATTGGAAGTACTGATGCCATTGTTATTAAGTCGTTGACTAATTGTCCAATCGGTTGGCGGCACTCAACTGGAGCCATCGACTCGACTAGTTGAGCAAGTCGAGCGACTTGCTATTGACTGGTCGACTTGGATCGACTAGTCATCGACTTGGTGAGACAAGTCGGGCGACTTGTGGGTTAGTGTGGGAGAGGGTGTGCAACTTGGCTTGCTTTTTCCGCTACTTGGTGTGTGATTTGAGTTGGCTTAGCATCAGGTTGAAAACTGAAGAGGATAAAGAGTCTTGGCACTCAAGCCCTAGCAACTAGCAAGCAGCCGCTGCTGGTTCTTGCCTCCACCCTGTTGGTTCCCTCCCTTCTGGCCCTCTCACAGCACACGTCGCATTTTCCCCTGGCTCAGGCTGCCGTCTGCAAGCGTTGCCTTGGCCTCCGGATTTGTCTCCTTCCTTCATCCCTTCCCCTCAGATCCTTTTTCTCCTGAGCTCCCATCTCTCCGCTTTGCTGTCCTGTTTTGCTGAATGCTGATCTGCTCTGTTCTCTAATTCTCTCAACCTCTTGTAGATCAAGTAGTGGCAGTGGCCAGCAAGTAGTAATGTACTAAATACTAATGTAGTACTACTAGACTAGTAGTAGCAGCAAGTACTATTAGTAGTATAGTAGCAGCAAGTATTAGTAGCAGAGTAGTAGACGTGGTGGTAGCAGGTGCACCATTCTGTTGTAGTAGAAGATGAGGTAACATGCTTTAAATTTATTGAAGTAATGTTTATTTCATGCTCTGTTCAATTTGCTATTGTCTAAGGGTGGTTTGCTGGCAAGTCGACGACTAGTCAACTTATCGACTTAATAACTTTGACTGATGCTGTTGGCAATTCATCTTCTTAGCAACCTAATTGTGTTGTCACAATTAAGATTACTGTCTGTCTCATTTGATACGGTTTAATTCTACCATTGTAAAGAAATCTCTAGAACTTAGTGTCACAATTCATATGGTGTGATTGAATGCGTGCTTTACTAGAAGGTGGTGCTTCAATTCTGATGTTAAGCTTTAAGGTGACATTGTAAATTGTGATTAAATGGACCTTGAACTCCACTATCTAGCTACTCAACAGTGTCCTGTTTTTCCTGGCTGCATCATCTTCCCGCTTGACTGTTATCATCTTTTTATCCACATATTGTATTATTCTAGGAATAGGCATGAAAATGATCATTAGATGAGTTGATTTGCTTTTATGTCTAGTATCAGTTATCTTCACATCCAGAGTGGCATATAGAACCTTTTCTAATGCTTTGTCGTTAGTGGTACATCACATTGGAATACTTGAAGTGCATCAACAATAATTTGTGCTCTGAATTGCTTAACAACTGTACCTGTCAACTTTAACTCATTGAGTGCGGTTGAGGTACTTCATTTGAATGTGCACTTCTCATGATAATACTTGCATACATCATGCCACAATTGGTTTATGTATTCAAAATGAAAATGAAGATGCGTACAAATCATTTTGGTTCATTAGCTTAAAAAATAGTTTATGCATTCATTGTGTAACATTTTGTTAGCTTCACTCTGAATATCAAGTTAAATTTCTGTAGCAAGCCTTATATTTCAGGTACTTCTGTCTTTGATATTATTCATTTATTCTTCTGGTAGAAACTTTTCTATTTTGTCATTCCAATTTCTGGTACATGTGCAGCATTATCCAAGTCAGTCAGTCAGTCAATTCAGTATTACTTATTTCCTTTTCAAACCAGTCAAGTTACTTATTGCTATGAATGGTAACTGCATAGTTCATGGAAAAAGAGTGCATTTTGAGGATAGTTAGCAAACTCTGTTTATGTGCCTTGGATATAGGAGCATTTTGACAAATTTTGTAGTTCCAAATCTGTACATTTTGTTTTTTTGGTTGAATTTTCAGAATCTAGCGTATCATGAAATGTTTGTGCTGCATTGACATTTAGGGATTAAATATCCTAAAGCTGAAAGTACTGATGACACCTACCCCAACATGTTTGGGACAAAAGGCTTGGTTGTTGTTATTGGAAGTACTGATGCCATTGTTATTAAGTCGTTGACTAATTGTCCAATCGGTTGGCGGCACTCAACTGGAGCCATCGACTCGACTAGTTGAGCAAGTCGAGCGACTTGCTATTGACTGGTCGACTTGGATCGACTAGTCATCGACTTAGTGAGACAAGTCGGGCGACTTGTGGGTTAGTGTGGGAGAGGGTGTGCAACTTGGCTTGCTTTTCCGCTACTTGGTGTGTGATTTGAGTTGGCTTAGCATCAGGTTGAAAACTGAAGAGGATAAAGAGTCTTGGCACTCAAGCCCTAGCAACTAGCAAGCAGCCGCTGCTGGTTCTTGCCTCCACCCTGTTGGTTCCTCCTTCTGGCCATCTCACAGCACACGTCGCATTTTCCCTGGCTCAGGCTGCCGCCTGCAAGCGTTGCCTTGGCCTCCGGATTTGTCTCCTTCCTTCATCCCTTCCCTCAGATCCTTTTTCTCCTGAGCTCCCATCTCTCCGCTTTGCTGTCCTGTTTTGCTGAATGCTGATCTGCTCTGTTCTCTAATTCTCTCAACCTCTTGTAGATCAAGTAGTGGCAGTGGCCAGCAAGTAGTAATGTACTAAATACTAATGTAGTACTACTAGACTAGTAGTAGCAGCAAGTACTATTAGTAGTATAGTAGCAGCAAGTATTAGTAGCAGAGTAGTAGACGTGGTGGTAGCAGGTGCACCATTCTGTTGTAGTAGAAGATGAGGTAACATGCTTTAAATTTATTGAAGTAATGTTTATTTCATGCTCTGTTCAATTTGCTATTGTCTAAGGGTGGTTTGCTGGCAAGTCAACGACTAGTCAACTTATCGACTTAATAACTTTGACTGATGCTGTTGGCAATTCATCTTCTTAGCAACCTAATTGTGTTGTCACAATTAAGATTATTGCCTGTCTCATTTGATACGGTTTAGTTCTACCATTGTAAAGAAATCTCTAGAACTTAGTGTCACAATGCATATGGTGTGATTGAATGCGTGCTTTACTAGAAGGTGGTGCTTCAATTCTGATGTTAAGCTTTAAGGTGACATTGTAAATTGTGATTAAATGGACCTTGAACTCCACTATCTAGCTACTCAACAGTGTCCTGTTATTCCTGGCTGCATCATCTTCCCGTTTGACTGTTATCATCTTTTTTATCCACATATTGTATTATTCTAGGAATAGGCATGAAAATGATCATTAGATGAGTTGATTTGCTTTTATGTCTAGTATCAGTTATCTTCACATCCAGAGTGGCATATAGAACCTTTTCTAATGCTTTGTCGTTAGTGGTACATCACATTGGAATACTTGAAGTGCATCAACAATAATTTGTGCTCTGAATTGCTTAACAACTGTACCTGTCAACTTTAACTCATTGAGTGCGGTTGAGGTACTTCATTTGAATGTGCACTTCTCATGATAATACTTGCATACATCATGCCACAATTGGTTTATGTATTCAAAATGAAAATGAAGATGCGTACAAATCATTTTGGTTCATTAGCTTAAAAAATAGTTTATGCATTCATTGTGTAACATTTTGTTAGCTTCACTCTGAATATCAAGTTAAATTTCTGTAGCAAGCCTTATATTTCAGGTACTTCTGTCTTTGATATTATTCATTTATTCTTCTGGTAGAAACTTTTCTATTTTGTCATTCCAATTTCTGGTACATGTGCAGCATTATCCAAGTCAGTCAGTCAGTCAATTCAGTATTACTTATTTCCTTTTCAAACCAGTCAAGTTACTTATTGCTATGAATGGTAACTGCATAGTTCATGGAAAAAGAGTGCATTTTGAGGATAGTTAGCAAACTCTGTTTATGTGCCTTGGATATAGGAGCATTTTGACAAATTTTGTAGTTCCAAATCTGTACATTTTCCTAACATGATGTCTACTGATGATCAGATTGATGCCTCTACTCCAAGTGCATGTTGGAAGGAGATATACTGCAGAATAAAGGAAAAACAGTGCAATGTTGCCTCCGAATTGGAAGGAAATGTTTGTCAGAGATCTGGTTCCTACATGTTTGGCTTTTCAAATCCACAAATAAGGCAGCTTATTCAGGTTTTCAAACAAATAACTGTTCAAGATTTTCATATTTCATTTATTATTATTACTTTTGTTGGGCAGTGCATTGGTGCTAGATGATGAATTTATCTTTAACCCATGTATTTTGTACTTCTATTTATTTTTATATGCTTTTTCATAATCATTCCTATATCTGTAATTATTGTCTAAAGCCTTTTGTCATTAGTATTTCAGGTCAATTTTATTTGTTTCTGTCCACCCATGTTTCTGTACTGAATTTGTGGCAGACTGAAAGTTTCTCTGTTTATATGAATGCGTTATTGGCTGATCACTGTACACTCCTACTGTCAAACTTCTGTCTGAAATTTGTTTGAGGACAATTGGTTCAAAATAGGTCCCTGCACCATTTTAGTCTGCAGTGTTTTCCATTTATTTTGAAGTTTCGGACTTTATTGATGCTTGTCATTATTTCAGATAGACCCTATAGTGAGAAGGTACCATGAGCCATTTATTCCAAATCCATATTTTGTTCATGCGGCCCATTATGCTAATGACGAAGAAAGGGCAAACAAGTTGTTGCATGCCTGTGTATTCTTCCACATAGGCAAAACAAGGAGAAAGGAAAATTTTGGTTTACCATGTTTAACTGAGGGTGAAGTTGTCATGAAATCATTATATTGGCTAATTGACTTCTGTGCTTTGATGTTACCTTAGAATTGACAGGACATTGACTTTTATATGGTGGTTGTTTATCTTTAAGATTGACTAATTGAGTAATCTTTTTCTTTTTTGTAAATATAGCACTGTTGTGCTCACTTTCCCACCATTTTATGGCATCTTCCATAGAAACAGTTTGCTGCTATGTCATTTTCTTTTGGAAAACATTGATACGTATTGTGTATGTGCATGTTTGTAAGTTCTATTAAAAATGGTAATCATTCAAGCCATGCATTAATGACATTCTTTATCAAGGCTTTTGCATTCTTCCTTGTCTTGACTTTACACTGTATTTCCTATGGTTTAGGTAGTGCATTTCATACTTTACCTTTGTTAACTTCAAATTCAATTGTATATTTGTTAGGAGTTGCCCAATGCAAGGTTATGTTTGAAATACTTTGAAAATGGTGGGGATACCCTTCCTGGTTATAGAGCTGTACATGTTAATTGGAAAGATCTAGACTATTGCAGTGTTTGTGATATGGACGAGGTAAATGACCATTTATCCCTTATCCTTTTCTCATGCAATTTATTCAATAGGTAAGTAATCAAACCGAAAGTTTTAAAACTCTTTTGCCTTCCAGGAGTACGAAGACAATTTGTTCTTGCAATGCGATAGGTGCCGTATGATGGTATGCAGGCTTTCATTGCCAGCCCCATGAAGATTGTCATATGTGTAAGTGTTTACAAATTCCTTAAACATGATTGCAGGTTCATGCAAGATGCTATGGTGAACTGGAGCCATTGGATGGAGTACTTTGGCTTTGCAACCTGTGTCGACCTGGGGCACCTCGCGTGTCCCCACGATGCTGTATATGTCCAGTCACAGGTATGGAATTGTATTGCTCTTTCTTGCAAAAGGAAGATATTTATGAGTTATAATCTCTTTATTTAGGTGGTGCAATGAAACCTACAACAGATGGCCGTTGGGCTCATCTTGCATGTGCTATATGGATTCCTGGTATAATCACTTAATTGATCCATAGATCATCTTATGTCATGACATGCTTTTAGTTCTCTTAATCTTAAATCTGTTGCAGAAACTTGCTTAAAAGATGTAAAGAGAATGGAACCGATCGATGGATTAAGCAGAATAAATAAGGTATTTTGTTCCCTTTCCTTTTGATTTTTGTGCGAACTTATTGGGAGCATAGCATTTCTGTAAAAGCATCATCAATTTTAAGTTGTCTATCCAGGGCCGTTGGAAACTTCTATGCAGCATTTGTGGAGTTGCTTATGGTGCTTGCATACAGGTACTATAGGAACTTTTTAAGCTTGTGTTAGGATGATTATAACACATTATGACTCTTCTCCTTGCATCAATGTAGTGTTCTCATCCGACCTGTCGTGTTGCATATCATCCTCTTTGTGCACGTGCTGCTGATCTTTGTGTCGAGGTACATTGCGGAATGCTGATTTTTATATTGTGGCATATTACCTTCTTGGTACTAATTTTGTTCCTTCATTAATACCTATTCCACTATGTGGATCTATTATGTTAATTTTAGCTTGAAGATGATGACAAAATCCACCTCATGTTACTTGATGAGGATGAGGACCCATGTATTCGTCTACTCTCATACTGCAAAAAGCACAGACAGCCATCAACCGAACGTCCTTCTCTTGAAAGTGACCTCGCTGAGCCCACTCAGGTAGTTCAGACGAATGTGGCTCCATCATCTGGTTGTGCAAGGACTGGTAAGAGAATAAGCAATGTTTATTTGATGGCAAGTTTTTCAAAATTTGCTGCACATTAAATTTGGTAGTGTATGAAAATCACCTTAACCACGATATGGATTACGTAATAGGGCTCTCCTGTTTAATTTTTTTCTTATTTGGGTGTGTCGGTCAGATTATTGTTTCTGTTTGGGTTTGACGGTGAATCCTCTTATGGGATGGAGCTACTTAGTTATGGGAATGCCATATTTTTTTACTCTAAATTTTTAGTAGAAAATTTCCTATTCTTTTGATTACCTTTCAAGTTCTGTTCTCAATCCTGTTTCATATCTCCATTTAATTGTTTCCTGTGTCAGAGCCCTATAATTTCCGTGGGAGAAGAGGCCAAAAGCAACCTCAAGTTATGGCTACTGCTTCTGTAAAACGTTTGTATGTAGAGAATAGGCCTTATATTGTTAGTGGCTACTGCCAAAATAGACTAGGCTGTGATACTAGCAGTGAACCAATTCAGTCAGTTGGCTCTTCTGATGCTGCGCAGCAAGAAGCTGTTGTTAATGTGTCTTCTATGGTTGAAAAATATAAAAGCATGAAGGCTACATTCAGGAGGAGACTAGCTTTCGGTGAGTTTCATTAATCTTTGATCCAATAACATCTCCGTAGCATGATCTGCAGAAGATATTATACCTTATCGAAGAAAAATATATTTTTGAGGAAAGTGTAAGATAATATTCCTTTTGTGGTCTTAATCGCTTGGTGTTTGTTTCATATACTGCCGTTACTTCACATAATCTTTGTTCTATAGTATTAATCAACTGCTGACTGCCTGCTTCATCATTTACGCTGTTATGTTCACTCTGATGTTGATGTTGGATGGAACCTTTTTTTCAGTAACAGTGGAATCTATAGAGAAATTGATAGGATGTTGATATAAATTTGTCAGATAGAAAATTGTACCGGATTTTGGCATGAGCATTACAAAAGAGACATGCCATTGGATGGATTACAACTGAAACTTAGTATTAACTTGGTATTCTGATAATTTGGAGTGGAATAGGATTTGAATATTACTGATTCTCAGAACCCCAGATCTGGGCATTTATTCTCTTCTGAATTTTGATGATGTGATCAGTATCACTCTTGGATAGTCATATCAGAACTTTGGTGCTCTAATTTTTGATTGATATGCTGATTTTGGAAGACTGATATATGCGAATTGTGGCTTATTGACAGATATATATATTTTTGCAGGTAAATCAAGAATTCATGGATTTGGTGTCTTCGCAAAGGTTGCACACAAGGCAGGAGATATGGTATGTTCTGCAACCTTTGCCTTATAAAGATTACACTACCTTCGTTCTTTTGTACTTGTCATTTTGGACAGACACGGTCTCCAATAGATACCTTTGACCATTATTATTTTTTCTGATTGTCAGTAAAATTATTAAAATATTTTTGTGACAAATATATTAATATCATTTCCAGATAACAAAACCAAATACTTTCTTGTATATTAGCGTCAAAGTTTTAGAAGGTTGACAACACGCATTCTAAAACGGCATCTAAAAAAGAACGGAGGGACTGGAAGGAAGTTGGAATGTTGGATTCATTTGTAGGGAAGATTTTCAGTAACATCCCAATGGAGCAAATTTAGAGGACTAAAACTGCAATTATCCTTGACTGCCCAATGGTATGGCAAACAGCAAAAGATGCAAAATAGCATCGCCGTTCGTTCTTGTGTTAGTTTATAATGGCTGCAACACTCTGGCAAGATACTATTTTTAAAGAGATGGCATGATACTATTTTCAAAGAGGTAGACATGCCACTGCTGTTACTGTAGAGAAGATGAGTCAGAGGAAGTTGTGGGTAATGCTAGCAACCTGGATGGCTTGTGGCAGTCGACTACCGTCTGCTGGTCCATGGCTGTAGCTGGATGACACCGGTGGTTGGTCTTTGGTAGAGATTAGAGAGGGGACATGGGCAAAAATGTATCTTGCCCCTTCCAAACTGATGTGAAGTTAATGATGATGCTATTTTGCAGGATTTCTGCCGCTTTTAATGTCATTGGGTAGCCAAGGACAATTGTGATGTTAATTTACTAAATTTGCACATTTGCGATGCTGCTGAGCTAATTTTCCCTATCAGTTGCTCACATGATTGAATAATCGAGGACGATTGCGATGTTATTTTGCTAAAATTGCACCTGTGCGATGATAATGAGCTAATTTTTATGTATTTTTCATCTATTTGTTCAGATGATTGAATACATAGGGGAGCTCGTTAGGCCACCAATATCAGACATTAGAGAGCGGCGTATATACAACTCTTTAGTGGTAAGTTTCTGTTTAGAATTTAATTATTTTTTTGTTGCACAGAATCATTGATATACCAATGTGCATAACTAAATTTGGCAGCTTTAAATAAGAATTTTTTTATCATTATCTTTTGGTTATATGGGAAGGCATTGTTTGATTTACGGTAAGTTTACTGGTTGATGTGCGAAAGGATTACTACGCACAGTAGATTGGTCAATTGAACTGATCTTTACTTGTGCAGTCATTTTCAACTAGTAGTTGCCTAGCTGGTCAAACCTAAAGTATAGGACAAGGTTGACCATCACTGCTAAGTTACTGTTCATGATTGCTAGTGAACAACCTGTGCAAATGTTGGGCCATTTAGTCATCAATAGAAAATTAAACAAAATGGACATAATCTTGGTAACTAGAAAGTTTGCGATAGTATGAAGAGGAAAAATAAGGGCTGTGTATGAGTTTCATGTTCAAGTAGCAGAAGACATGATCATACTATATGTTTGGAGTATTAATTGCTTGGATGTTTTTGTTTTTGTTTTTGCTTCATTCAATGCCATGCTCATATTATTAAAACATAACTTTTTGGGGATTTTATGCTCAAACTAAGAGATGGGAATGCCATATTGCTTCAATGGTGTGTGGTGGGTGCAACTTTGGTGAATGATATGCTGGTTCCTGAGTGGTTGATGTGAGATACAATGGCTCAGTTCTATTTGTACTCAGCTATAAATAAGTAAAGGGATAGATCACTGATTGGTAGGTTACGAAAATTAAAATTGTTAACTGAGAAATATTTTCATAAATAAAAAATGATGTAAAAAGTATGGTGATTGGCCGATTGTTGGTGAGTTCTAGCTGAAACTTATAGAGGAGTTGACTCTTAGGATAACATTTTCCAAAGTTGTACCAGCCAAGGGCTAGGAACTAACCAAACTCCATTTTTCCAAACACACACTTTGCAAAAAGTTGGGATATAGTCCAATCAATTGAAGATAGCTTAAGAACATTTTGAAATCATTAGCTAAATAATTATAAAAAATAGTGAAGGAAGCTACTGTGGCCCTCAATTTCTGTAATAATAAAGTTCAATGTCAAGGTGGAAAGCAGAGAGTGAAGCTCTGACGGAGAGGGCTTGTGGTTGTCACAGTTGTCGTTATGACTTGGATTGTTTCTTTAAGGAAATCGGCAATTAATCAAGGATCATTGACATGGTGCAAATTCTATTGCACCTGATGTCATATTTAATTGTTGTCCTCAACAAAGTAAAATAGTAAATGGTTGCTCAATAGAACTGATGCTATCAACATTTGGCTGCCACTTTGAGTGATCCTTGTATTGGTCTTGAAGAGCTACTCGATATTACACTGTTGGATTAGAGGGGCATGAACTTGCACTGTACTATTTTCGAGTATGTTGATGGACAGCTAACATAACCCCTATTTCATCGGTGCTCCCCTCACTTTGGTTTCCTCAATTTTATTGATAATCTGATGCTGTTGCAAAACCAGATGTAAAATGAGCTGTTGTGCTATCACATACGAGCCGAAGTTGTTTTTCCTGTCCTGTCTGTGATCAATTGCATAGAGGATAGCTCACTATATAGCCTCAGCTGGACTGGAAAAAGATGGGCCCATGAGGCCATGACCTTAGGCTTGATGGGTAATTACTAATAGCCTGAAAGGTCATTGACCTGGAAAAGTCTGGTTGACCAGGGTAGGGTTTCAAAAACAGGATGGGTTTTGCTTGATGAGGACAAAGTTGAAAAGACCCCATATTCTTCGAAGTCCTGAGGCAATCTTATGTGCACTGCTGCCAGTTTGCTCTCCATTAGGAGTAATAGGATTCAAGCCAAATCTGGTGCTTTTGCTGCTGAACTCGGTTCTTGTTCATTGAGATGTGTAGGTGCCGGCCACTTGATTTGCTTTTGGAGTTCAACCCTCATCAACTATCTTCACATACTACACTTGCTAGTGCATGAGCTTCTACTTCGCTGCACCTACACAGGGCATCACCAGAGCAGCTTCTCGTCACAGCTGGCTGTGTGGCAGTGTGTGGCTTGTTGTGCCTGCATGAACGCAGGCAGGCGGCAAGGCAACATGGCATTGAAACTTGCCATCCAAGGAGCCATGATACTCGGTAGTGTTTGTATGGCTAATAAACCCAGTTGCACATAGCTTGGACATACTAATTGGGCTGTGGATTTTCTGTGCTTTTTTGATTCTTATATACCATTTTTTACCGACAATCATATGACATAACAGGACATCTTTTGAAGCTCACAGACACTGCTTGTATGTTCGGATAGCACAAATCAATGTTAGAATTATTTTTATTTTTTTATATTAAAAAGATGCGGTGGAGCTGGTGACCCACTGACTCAAACCTTGGCTCAGCCTATGGTCCAGCCAGTTCTGATAAACATGCTGTACTTCAATGTTAATTGCATTCTGTTAACTATTCAGAGTAACTCATGCAGGGTGCTGGGACATATATGTTCAGGATAGATGATGAGCGTGTTATAGATGCTACAAGGGCAGGTAGCATAGCCCATTTGATCAATCACTCGTGCGAGGTGAGACAATATACGTACAATATGCTGATGCTTTCCAGTTTTTGTTAGCAGCTCTATGTGCTGACATCCACATTATTTTGTCAATAGTTGTTGTATGACCTTGGTTTGCTGCTTCCTCCAATCCTCTGCTACTATATATTGCACGTATGGATAATGGGACAAAAATATTTTTGCAAGACTCACGATGACCATGTGCTGCGCCAATACTGGCCATATTTAACATTCTTTCTCTGAAATGAGAAAGCAACAGGGAAAAAAGGAACGTTAATGCGCTTGAGCTGAGGATGGCTCTTACAAAACAAATAATAATTATTCACAACGAGTTGT
The DNA here is from genome assembly GCA_036346375.1 of Guadua angustifolia. Taxonomy (NCBI): domain Eukaryota; kingdom Viridiplantae; phylum Streptophyta; class Magnoliopsida; order Poales; family Poaceae; genus Guadua; species Guadua angustifolia. The sequence goes on from CM070517.1 coordinate 5,887,136, forward strand.
GAAAAATTTGTATTTTTCTGGAAAGAGAAGGCAACAGTTGTCCTAGGCAACATATGTTTGGCCTTATCTTCTATGAGCTTATTTCAAATGGTTCATTCGAAAAATTCAAAGGCGTTACTATTAATAAAAACATATCAATGTACTCTGTTACTGTTATATGCCATTCATGCAAATAGTATCTCTCAGCTGGCATGAGTAATTTGTTTGATGTAAGGGTTTCATCATATAGCTTTCATTCCCTTCTCTATAGTCTTTTCTTTGCCATTTTTAATTTTGGCACTTATAGTTTGTTTTTATGATGCTTCATTACATCTTAATGTTTATCTTAAATTCTTAATTGTTAGAAGAATACCAAAAATGGACGCCTATGTTGTGTGCAAAGATGCGTTTTTGCAAGCCAGTTTTCATAACAATTCTTCACCATTGCAGCCTAATTGTTATTCGCGTGTCATAAGTGTTCTTGGGGATGAGCATATCATCATTTTTGCAAAGCGGGATATAAATCCATGGGAAGAGTTGGCTTACGATTATAGGTCAGATTGGAATATCATATTACTTTTGACCTTTCAACACTGTAGTATTACCAATGTGATGTACTGATGTGGATGTTTTATTCAGGTTTGTTTCGAGTGATCAACGACTTCCTTGTTACTGTGGATTCCCAAAATGCCGTGGAGTTGTTAATGATGTTGAATCAGAGGTGCAATCAGCCAAGATAAGGGTTACCAGAAGTGAATTATTTCAGCAAAGAGGAGACTAATGGTTAGTGTAAAAATACCTTCCTGTGCTATTGTTATTGTGAAATTCCACCTGCCAACAAAAGTAGTGCTATTGTTATTGTGAAATTCCACCTGCCAACAAAAGTATCTCTCATTTTCATGTAAAAATACCTTCCTGTGCTAGTGTTACTGCAAAATTCCACCTGCCAACAAAATTATCTCTCGTTTTCCAGTTCAATCATAAAATGTGGTGCTCTAGTTGTGGTGTCTGATGGTCCTGTCAGCATTTCTTTGGATGCACCCTGTAATAGATAAACATGACAACTATTCACTCAGGATGTTGGGAAATTCTTGCAAAAATCATATGATTTTTTGATATATTAAGGGGATTCAGTGGTATAATAGATTATTACCTAATTTGTTTGGCAGCACAAGGAAACTGTAATGGATATCAGTACAATGTTTGGTTTGTAGTTGACTAGCAAAACAATTTCTGCTTTACCCATCTTTGACGATCCAACATGAAAAGCATGGAACATGAAACCACATCTACAAAACACCAATTGAAATCCATATCTACGAAACAGTAACCTACTATCAATGAAACCGAAGAACCAGCTTGATTTTGACTTGGGTGGGGTGGGTGCAGTGTATGATTGGTTCCATATCCGGAGGTGATTGCAACATTCCAGGGCCATCAAGGGGCGCGCCACAGCCAAGGAAGCTCCTGCCGGCTGTGATAGAGGGGATCTGACACCAAGGAGGAAGAGGGGAGTGTGAGGGGAGCCAGCGTGGTATAGGACCACCTTGGTCGTGCCACCGGCTGCCGTTGAGGAAGCTTCCTCTAGCCACCATGGAAGACGAATTGCGAGGGGTGTTGTTTTTTGCTATATCGCATTCCTAGTACACCAGATGTGGAGGGTAATCGGCTTTGTACTAGGCCGTTATCACAATCCATGGTACCCGATTCCGGCCCACTTGAACCAAATGCTAAATAATGTAATCAACTTACAATGTGATCGGATTATACTGTGAAATGACCAAACCAAATGCCTCCTAAATTGGGGTACATTAATTTTAAGTATTTTGTCATGTGAAAATGAAAATGAAGAAACACCAAATACAGAAATGTATTAAGCTAATGTATGGCCAGTTTCAGCTGATAGCTTCTAAAATTTGATATTTAGGACTGTGAAAGGTTTAGGAAGCACAGAAAATGAGGAAAGTGGAAAGAAAACTGAAAAAAAAACCAAGTTAACCAAAAAACCACTGGAAACCATCCAATGACTGGTATGCCCCATCCGTACTACCAGTCATGGCTGGTTTTTCAACAGGAAATGAAAATGTCGCTGCAAATACTCTGGGACCCGCTCCTGTCTCGTAGGCTCCTAGCTTGAGTTGGCACATTTGTGGAATTCTAGGCCTTGCTGGACTCTGTTTTTTAGGCCCTATCTACTCTGCTTCATCGTTTGATTTCTTTGGTTTTTTTATAACCATCTATGATAAGTATGTATCATTTGAATTTTGAAGTCTTGTTGAATATGATGACAGATCTGATCATGGATAACATGTTAATTAGGTTGCATATAATGTTTTTGGAACGAGAGTATTGATTATGTGCCTACCTCGGCACATAATTTTGCAGCATGATTGACATACTGCAGTTAAATTTGTGCTCATTGCATGATGTGCATTTGTTAACTCTTTTGCTGATTATATTTATACTTCCAGTTAGATTTGTTTTTCTTCTGCACTAAAACGCATTGTAAAGTACGGTTTGTAGTTTTTTTAAAGGTCACAGTACATCCAGGGTTCTAGAACAGTTTATATATAGGAAGCCTATATATACACGTATATAGACATATGTATATATACACGTGTACACGTCTCTTTTCTACTCCTGAGTGTAGTTACTCCCTGTGTTGTATCTCACAACGTAGGGAGTATCTCGCTCAACGGAGGGTATGTGCGTGTAGTAATCGAATATGTAAGACTAGCTTGGTGGTATTTACGTTTTTTCAGGATACTCCCTTTTATGTACATATATGAAGGTATTTACAAAATACGCTAAAAACTATGTACTCGCTTCTGGTTCACGTTAGAACATCTTATAATTAATATATGATTGTACCCAAAATGATAAATGCGTATTTCAAGTTTGTTTAGGTGCTATTTCAGAGGTGGGGGAAGAATGTATTTTTCCTATATATAAAGTGTGTGTGTGTGTGAAGCTTTTATGTACTCTCGGGAGTACGTACTTCTACTTCCAATATACTACTTAAACGAATGTGTTATACTTATTTATCATTTTTGATGTACTTAAATACTAATTATAAGATACTCTAATGTGACATGGTTGAAAATTTTCATTGGAGCCTTTTATTTTTGCTATATATCTTTTTCATATTTAAAATGAGTATATGCAAGTTATGCTATAAAAAGTGGATTCTGATGAAATTTTTCATAGCACTCATTTTGGAGTATCTTATAATCATTATTAGAGAATGCTAAAAAGATAGAGGTATAATATTTTTAAGCAGTATATGCAAGGTGGGAGTACGTGCTCCTAGTAACATGGAACCATTTTTCGATATATACATGTACGTATGTATATATATGTACACATACATGTATGTGTATATGTATATATACATACACGTATATATGTACATATAAGGGCCTGTTTGGTAGAGCTTCAGATTTCAGTTTCACCTGAAATCTGAAACTTGTAGGCTAAAATAAAGTGAATTAAGTTTATATTTTTGGTCTAAAATATAAACAAGATGATCTATCTAAACACTCTTAATGTACTCATAGTTTCAGCTTCACGAATCAGGTGAAGCTAGAATTTTCAACTTCACTAGATTCACGAATCTAGAGAAGTTGAATTTCTGCCAAACACACCCTAAGAAAATGGTTCCATATAGGAAGCCTTTTCCATACTCCTAGGAGTACATACACCCACCTCCAATAAATCACTTAAACGAATATATTATACTCTTTTAACACTTTCGGTATACTTAAATACTAATTATAAGATACTCCAATGCGACATGGTTGAAAAATATTTCATTGGACCCTTTATTTTTGTTATATACCCCTTTTCATGTATAATAGTATATACACAAATTATGCTATATTAGTGGACTTTGATGACATTTTTCATGGAACTCACTCTGGAGTATTTTATAATCATTATTAGAGCATTCTCAAAAGGATAAAGGGGTATAGTTTTCTTGTTTAAAGTATAGTTTTCTTGTTTAAGCGGTATATGACAAGTGGGAATACATACTTCTAGGAGTATGGAACCATTTTCTTTTTCTACACATGCACACACCGAGGACACCATGGTGCCTAGGCACCATGATCTAAAACGGTTATTTCCCTTGTGTATCGTGTGCGAAACACTTTTTAGTTGATTTTCTGTTTTATTTTCCAAATTTCAAACTTAATTTTCTCAAGAATTGAGATTTGGATTGTCTAACAAGTAAAAGTACATCTATTCTGCAAAATATGGGGATGACAGTGTCAATTAGGCCCTGAACCGGCTCGCTTTATAAAACTGGGACTGATCATTCTTCTGGCTTTTGGCAAAAACCGACCAGTTTTTTGAACCCTTATCAATTGTGCCTTTTGAGCTTACCTTTTTGTGCTTTTGAAGAAAATTGTCCTTTTGATACATAACTGCAGCTATAATGACAGCTTTAATCATTGCAGTGAGAATTTTTGGAAAAGCCCCAAGCTTGGGTTTGCTGAACTGAGCTGTGTTGCTGCCGGTGCTTGCTGTGAAATTCTAAAAAAAAGGCCTGAGATTATCACGAGAAATGCTAATTTTTCTTTTCTCACATTTGTTTTAGAATGGAATGCCAGTGTAATTGTATAGCTATTGAGAAATAGGTTTGGCAATCCAATTTGCATTATTTGGAACCATTATTGAAATTGGTTATGTAGGGCATCATCAAAATATTCAGAGTTTACATGTAATTTGATCATTCATTGTGTTCAATATGCCCTATTGTGTTGAAATTGGATTGTCGAGATTGCCTATTTAGTGTCAACCTATAATTTCTGGTGGTGCATATCTGTGATTTAAGTCTCAACTGTTAACCATGTGCCTGTGGGCTGCCACACTCGTGTTTTGCTGTTGTGGTTGTAATCAGCCTTTCTAGTCTCATTGTTTCTTCAATTTTCCCTATATACCAAGGGAGAAGGAAATTACCGCCTGCTGCAAGAGTTTTGCTACTTGTTTGAAAACAGGGAATGCTTTATTGCCGGTAATAATACTGATAATTCCATCCAACGTGTTGAAATGGAGTTTATTTGACACTAAAAAGCTAGGTTTGACTTGCAAGGCCTTGCGAAAGATGGAAATGCTGCGAGCCGTTCTGGCTGTGGCGACCAAAGAAATCTCCGTCAAGCACCTCCTCTCCGTACCTTCCATTGCCCAATCCCGCTTGCCGCCGACTGCTCCGGTCACGGCGACCACACACCTTCCCTTGCCCGACCCCGCTTGCCGCCGACTGCTCCGGTCACGGTGACCACACACCCTCGCCGCCTTTGGCCGCTCTGGCCACGGCGACCGGGAAATACGCTAAGCCGCCACTTTCTGATCACTCTTGCGTCTTCTGGCAAGCTCTCTTGGAGTGACTTGGAAGATGGCCGGAAAAAATCCAAGACATCCAGCCGCCTCGCATCAGGGGAAGAAGGTCAACAGATCTAGCTGCCTCGCAACAGGAAAGAAGTGTGGATTGTTAAACCATGGCAAGGTCACACTATTCATGTTCTGAGGACATGCGCCAGATTTTTAGAGGATCCGTTCTCAGGTTCCACAGGTCAGGTTACATCATCTTTCGGGTTCCTCTAGCGAGCTCATGAATTCCGTAGTCTTTGATTCAGGGCTTTCATTTTTTGATTATGGATTCTAGCTCCAAAAGCAGAACAAAAAACAAATAGTCTAATTCTAAAATCTGATTCTCATAATTTAGACCACCCATATGCACTAGAACCCACAATCCACTTCATATGTTCTTTTGGATTCCAGCTTTTGGAGAATTAGCTTTTCTACGATCGCAATCCAAAATTAGCTTTTAAAAAATCCAAAACTGAAACAAACATGCTCTCAAACTCGAGGTCCATCATACAGCGTGAAAGCCGCCCTGCATTGATTTCTACAACAGCCAACTCAAAAGGTTTTTGCTGCGCAAGGACTCAATAGTCTTTATGCCTTCCTCCAACCCCTCCTTTGTGCCGCCCAAATCCGCAAGTGGGCGCTTTGCGCGTGAGACAAGGAGAAGTTTACAAGATACCAGGCGTGATTCCAATAGTGAACGGCATAACTCTTGAGTGGACTGAAGCAAGTTCACAATATCGTATTTCGATTTTTGACCAATTTTCCACTGGTCGAAAATAGGCAAAAACCGGTGAAAAATCGGTCAAAATCAAACATGTTCGAAGTTAATCTTTTCAAATCAGCTGTCAAAAGCAGCAAAAAAGAAAATAAACAAGAAAGCGATCGATTTTACTCATTTTCGAGCGATTTTCATTGATTTGGATTGGTTTTTCGTTGTAAATCACCAAACTAAGCGATGCCACTTTCCTCACTAATTTTTTACTATTTTCATCAAATTTTGACCTTTTTATTCGATTTTTGACCGTTTTTTTCGATTTTCAGCACACTGAAGGAAAATTAGTAAAAATTCAAGGAAATTTGGAAAAAATATAGAAAATCTAAATAAATCCCAATTAATCTATAAAACACCTTAGTGACATTTCAAAAAATTTTAAATCCATTTAGGAATTTTGGAAAGTTAAAAACAACAATTAATGAAAATGAACAGGGACACTTTTAGATTTTTATAAAAATTGTAAGCTTGATCATGCTCTGAATTTTAATGGTATCACAAATAGTGCACTAGTACCATGTAGTAAAATTTCTAGAAATATTATACTTCATTTAGTACTCCTAGAAAATAAAAAACTGAAGAGCATACAAATACAATAGCATTGTTAGAATTTTTTAAAAATAGATAGATTTGATCATCATCTAAAAGTTTTATAGAGTCATCATCATTGCCTTAGGACCTCATAATTTTTTTTTATAAATATTAGACTTCATTTAGTGCCCTAGAAAATAAAAAAATAGAAGAGTATATACAAAGACAGTAGCACTGTCAGAATTTTTTTTAAAAAATACAAAAGTCTGATAATCATATGAAATTTTACAGAATCATTAGTATTACCTCAGGACCTCACAAAAAAATTCAAAAATTTTAACACTTATTGATAAAATTTTCTAAAATTTGGAATTGGACCCGTTTGCCAACCAACGCGCTTCTGGTTGGGATGTCCGACCTGGTGAAGGGGATTCAAATAGGCGTGCTACTGGTTGTAGAGATCATAATGATCGTAGTCTCAGAGAGGGCACAAAGGATATGGTAGCCACAGATACAATGCACATCACCGTCGAGGACACCAGAATAGTAATAGTGCCCCTACATCTCTAAAAAGCACTGTAGTTCGCCTCAAGAAAACAGAGAAGCTGAACCAAACAACCCAAAGGAAGCAGATGATACTGTCTCTTTGGTGTTAGAAAATCTTGGATCCATGCTGCCCTCAGATAGGGTGCCGAATGTTGAATCGGATAGCGTAGTGAAGCTTTAGGGCCTGTTTGGCAGAGCTCTAGATTCTGATTATCCAGCTCCAACTCTTGATTATCTATGAAATCGATTCTCTGGTGGAAGTGATTCCTATCTAAGAAATAGTTATAAATTTGGTGGGGAGGTTCATAACTAGGAGGTTGTGAATCAGGTGGGGAGCAGGTTTTTTTGGCTCCCAGGCTGCAAGTCAAAAAACATGAATCACTTCCTCGGATTCCTATGTGAAGCTGGTTGATTTTTTCTTGTTTGGTAGAACTCCTCAGTCTTTTATAGGGAAGTTGAAGCTGGGAGCTCTGCCAAACGCACCCTTAGTTGTCACAGGTGGAAGAAGCTCAGAACAGAAATGTTATGATCCAGCAGGATCTAGCACAAGATGACCCATGTGGTTTATCAAGGACTAGAGACAGTAGGCTCACTTGAAAATCAAGGTAACCCAATGCTGCAGGTATCAGGTGTCCAGGTTGAAGCTAGGAATGGACCATCGCCCAATAACGTGACTGCAAGTGTTGATGTATTTGAAGTTAGCAGCAACAAGATAGCCCAGCAGACGCAAGAGAAATATGAGATGTGCATGGATAATTCAAGCCCTCTAACACAGGGCCCAAAGATTCGTGTTCAAGGTAGCACAGGAAGTCATCATGAAGAAGCTAGGAATCCTTGCCCCAAAAGATCCCAGTTCAAAAGAGGCGATCAAGCGTTACTTAGGGCTTTTCAAGGAGCCGTTGTCCCCAGTGGTCATTCAATCTTTTTTTAGCCCTAGTAGGCTGGATTGATGAAGGAGCAGGAAATATTATGCAAGAGGGAGTTGACATGAAGGCTACCTAGGCGATTGGCTACTTTTCAATCTACTGTTGTGTCTTTGTTATGGCTGTTTTTTTGTTGGTCTTGTTTATGTGCTCGCCTGGCTATGTAGGCTGTGTTTAGCGGCTTGTCATCTTTTTTTATACTTCTTTTGGAGTTGTGTGGTCTGGTCGAACGTTTCAAGGAGCAACATTATGTGGTGTACCTGTTGGAGATATGCCCTAGAGGTGAGATGATTATATTTCCTTAAGTTCATGATTTATTATCGTGTTCCTTGAATAATGTCTATCATAGGTGTGAAAACAAAACACGGGTGAGGGGGTGGACATCAGCCGTTTAACGAGCCCTCATCCATAAGAGTAGTGAAAACTATCAGAGGTGCGGAAGTATTTTGGTGGAAGCAGATACACCGTATCCGTGCTCTGCCTTCGTGTTTAAGTAGGAGATGGCAAAACGCGTCCAGTTTGTTACAGACTCAACAACTAGATAAGGCCAGCCATGAGTTACGTAACAACCTAATACAACATATCTATCTTTGACTAATAATATGCGCAACTTATCTGCTGCCCATTATCTTGAGTTGTTGCATGATTACATTGTACGTTACAGAACTATATACTTATCTAACAGCCCCCCTCAATCACAACCGAGTTAGGTTGAGATTGTTCTTGAAATTTTCCAGCTGTCGCGCAGGAAGAGCTTTAGTGAATCCATCTGCAATTTGATCTCCTGAGGGAACAAAATCAATCTCCAATAATTTCCTTGACACTCGTTCTCGTACAAAATGATAATCAACTTCAATATGTTTGGTTCTAGAATGAAAGACTGGATTTGCAGAAAGATACTTGGCGCCAATGTTATCACACCATAATTTAGCAGCTCGAGGACATTCAATCCCGAGTTCTTGAAGAAGAGTCTGAATCCACATGATCTCTGCTGTTGTATTAGCTACAACTTTATACTCAGCTTTTGTGCTTGATCTAGACACAGTATGCTGCTTACGTGCACTCCATGAGATTAAGTTAGAGCCCAACAACACAACAAAACTTCTGTAGATCTTCTGTCATTAAGGCATCTCGCCCAATCTGCATCTGAGAAACCACTGATTAACAGAGAATTAGACTTACCGATCTTGAGTCCAACTTTAGTTGATTGTTTTAAATATCTCAAAATTCTCTTCACAGCTGCCCAATGAGCCATAGTAGGAGAATGCAAAAACTGACATACTTTGTTGACTGGAAAAGCAATATCTGGCCTTATAAGGGTTAAATATTGAAGTGCACCAACAATGCTTCTATATTGAGTTCATTTGGCCCCAATGGAGTTCCTTCTGATGCCGACAGTTTCTCATTTACCACTAATGGTGTAGATGCTGGTTTACAGTCAGTCATGCCCACCTTTCTTAACAAATCAGAAGCATATTTATCTTGAGTTAGAATTATGCCATCACAAACTTTGTTTACCTCTATGCCCAAGAAATAATGGAGCTCCCCAAATCCTTGAGAGCAAACTCCTGATTGAGTTGACGCAATAAAACCGAAGTAGCATCTTGAGTTGAGCTCGCCACTATTATGTCATCAACATAGATTATCACAAACATAACAACACCACCCTTATTGAGGAAGAACAGAGAGGTGTCGACTTTTGATGAATTAAACCCAAGACTCTGCAGTTTGGTGCTCAACCGAGAATACCAAGCTCTTGGTGCTTGTTTCAAGCCATATAACGCATTATCCAGCTTGCATATGAAATTTGGTTTGGTTTTATCTTCATAACCGGGAGGTTGTTTCATATAAACTTCTTCTTCTAGTAACCCATGAAGAAAAGCATTTTGAACATCTAGTTGACGTAAACTCCATCCCCTTGAGACAGCTAAAGACAGAATAATTCTGATGGTAGCTGACTTGACAACAGGACTAAAAGTATCCTCGTAATCTATACCATATCTTTGCTTAAACCCTTTTGCAACAAGTCTAGCCTTGTATCTATCCAAACTCCCATCAGCTTTGCGTTTAATTTTGTAGACCCACTTACAATCTATTATATTTCCACCCTTCTGAGGTGGAAAAAGATGCCAAGTTTGATTTTTCAACAGGGCATCATATTCAACATCCATTGCATGTTTCCAGTTTTTATCTCCTAGAGCTTCTTCCAAATTTTGTGGTTCACCAGATGAAATAAAGCAACCATATCGAACAGTACCATCTAAATATACCTTGGGCTTTCTGATTCCATCCTGGCGATGAGTTTTTGGTCACTGTGTTGGTGTAGCGACTGGAGGTTCATCACTGGCAGCGACGGGAGGATCATCATTGGCAGGATTATCATCGACACCAGGGAAAGAGCACGGGGAAGACAACGGCGACGTCATTCCACCGGATGCCATGCGACGCGTGTCAGCCCCCCTGTCACGCGCGCCCGTGGACGGAGAGAGCGCGGCAACAGACTGTGGCGTGGCAGCCGCTAGTCCGTCGGTCGGTCAATCAGACCAAGTGGCGGGAAAGTGTTCTGGCATTGTACTTGCAAGAACTAATCCCAGAGCCAATTCAGCGGCAGCTGATTCTACGGCAGAATTTGTTGAGACTCCGGTAGCGCCCTATAAAATATCACCTTCTGGAGAAAATAGATTAGCGATATCAGGAGTATTAGCCAGTGGATAATCTACATTTTCATTCCCAGAAGATGAATGACTAGGAGCAAGCAAAGTTGGAGGAAGGAGAAGAATTTCAAACCGGATCCTTGCGCCAGCATTAGAATGCAATTTTGTGAAAGGAAAGACTCCTTCATCAAATACAACATCACGAGATATATAAATGCGCCCAGTTGCAACATCGAGACACTTGAAACCTTTATGCATGTTGCTGTAACCCAGAAAAACACACTCCTTGGAACGGAATTGAAATTTGCGATGATTATAAGGGCGCAAGTTAGGCCAACATGCACACCCAAAAATTCGCAAGGATGAATATTCTGGTTTAACTTTGAATAAGCGCTCTAGAGGCGTCGCATATGAGATGACTTTGCTAGGAGTACGGTTTATCAAGAAGGTTGCAGCAAGGAAGGCTTCATCCCACAATTTGAGAGGCATGGAGGCATGGGCAAGAAGGGACAGACCAACTTCAACAATGTGCCTGTGTTTTCTTTCCGCAGACTCATTTTGTTGATGTGCATGGGGACATGAAACATGATGGGAAATACTAACTTTGGTAAAAAAGGAGTGAAGCTTTTCATATTCACCACCCCAATCAGTTTGCATAGCAATGATTTTTCGATTAAATAGCCGCTCAACAAGGTTTTGGAAGTCATGAAATTTTTGAAAAACTTCAGACTTGAATTTCAGAAGATAAATCCACGTAAATTTGCTAAAATCATCAATAAAACTCACATAATATTTGTACCTGCCCACAGAATCAGGAGCAGGTCCCCAAACATCTAAAAACACAAGTTCTAAAGGATAACTCGAGACACTAGATGACTTTGGATACGGTAATTGATGACTCTTCACTTTCTGACAAGCATCACACACAGACTCTTTATTGGACTCATCATGACATGGAAGATTAAAGTTGCTAATGACCTTCTGAACAATGGGAGATGCAGGATGACCAAGGCGACTATGCCACCTATCAAAGGATGGTTTGCTAACCCCAAAAACTTGTTTTGTAGATGGTGGCGCAGATGACAAGGGATATAGACCTTTCTGACATCTCCCTTTAAGTAGAATGCTCCTCGTGTCCCGATCCTTTATCAAGAAGAAATTAGGATGAAATTCAAGAAAGACATTGTTGTCTATAGCAAGGCGATGAACTGAAACAAGATTTTTTGTGGCTTGTGGAACGTGTAAGATATTGTTTAGACTAAGATCACGATTCTAAGTATGAATAGTAGATTTACCAACATGACTAATATCCATACCTGATCCACTTGCTGTGTGGATTTGATCATCGCCGTTGTACTTGTAGCGGAAGGACATTTTTCCAACTCACTTGTTATATGATCAGTGGCTCCCGTGTCCGTGTACCAATTTGTGTCCACGGTGTAGGAGTTTGTAGCAGCAGCAGCATACCTAGCATCAGGGACATAATTTTCATCATACCTGTGCCAACACTTGTCTGCAGTGTCGCCAGTTTTGAGACAAACTTGGCATTGAGGGCGATCTGAAGAGTTATTGCTGCTGGTGCGTGCGCCATTATTCCCTTGACGATAATTGCTGTCGTTGAAGCCGTTGCCGCGACCACGTCCTGGAGCACTAGGGCTCCGACCGCTGCGACCGCCACAACTACCTCGCCTAGTGCGCCCAGCCCCTCCACACCCTCGTCGATTTGCCAAATTGGCAGAGGATCCGGAGGACTGGTTGTAGCCGATCAGGTCCATTCTAGTCTCAAATGCAAGCAGTTGAGAATAGAGTTCACTAACTGAAATCGATTCTGTCCTCGCTAGTACTGCAGAAACTATAGGATTGAATTCATAATCCAATCCAGTGAGGATGTACTCCACCATTTCTTCATCCTCGAGAGGTCGTCCTGCAGCAGCCATTTCATCTCCAAGGGAGCGCATCTTCCCTACATACTCGGCCACCGTCATATTTCCCTTCTGAGCAGTGGACAAAGCTATGCGCGTATTGACGGCGCGAGCTCTTGTCTGTGAAGCAAACATGTCTTCGACAGCACGCCAGGCCTCCGCTGCAGTCTTCTTTACCGCGATCTGGGCCAAGGCTTCCTTTGATACGGAAGCCAGGAGAAAGCTCAGGACCTGCTGGTCCGAAGCCATCCATTCTCCATAGGCTGGATTGGGTATCTTGATCTCCTTGTCACCATCCTTGCCGTCAATCTCAACGACAGGCGCCATGGCCTTGCCGGTGAGAAAAACCTCAAGCCGCGCACCCCGCACGGCAGCTAAGATCTGGGCTTTCCATATCGCATGATTATTCTTGGCTAGCTTCTCAGAGATAGGATGGGTAATCAAGGAATTCATGGCAAAACCACAGGAGGAAGAACCGACCATTGTTGGACAATAGATCTATGCCTGTGGCTCTGATACCATGAAAACTATCAAAGGTGCGGAAGTATTTTGGTGGAAGCAGATACACCGTATCCGTGCTCTGCCTTCGTGTTTAAGTAGGAGACGGCAAAACGCGTCCAGTTTGTTACAGACTCAACAACTAGATAAGGCCAGCCATGAGTTACGTAACAACCTAATACAACATATCTATCTTTGACTAATAATATGCGCAACTTATCTGTTGGCCATTATCTTGAGTTGTTGCATGATTACATTGTACGTTACAGAACTATATACTTATCTAACAAGTAGGAATGACGCGAGGGTTTATACAAGTTCAAGGGTCCAAGAGGACTGCCCTACTCCTGTCAGCGAGTTTGCAAGGTAGTCTCTGGAGAGCAGGACCCCAAGGGCTCGCTAGTTTAAGCTTTTCTTTATATTGCTCAAGAGAGCTTCTTTTATAAATGAGAGGGGTATAAGGTATTATGGGCTTTTGGCTTGTACAAAAAAACGAAATACCCCATGAAGCCAACTAGTCTATGAGTACAAATGAGGGGTAAAGTCATCTTTACCAGGCACAGTAGTGATTTTTGGATTTGTAAGTCATACAACCAGTAGCTTTTCAAGTATTCTCCAATACTAGTCCCCTTGCCCCTTGGTGCTAGGAAAAGCGTCTATAGGGGTAGCGTTAAACTGCTGCACATGCTCGCCGAGGTAATGGAAGAAGAGCCAGGCTCGATCCAACTTTTGCACTTGACAGAAATACATCTCAGTCTTAACCAGAGTCTGGACATCTCAACCAAGACGAAGGAGGGTCTTTCTCAGCACGCCCATCCCAATTATAGAGAGAACGAGCAGCTGAGCTAGAACAAATCCCTCTATACATGTGGGCCACGTACTCAGCCATGAACTTGGGCAGGCCCAAATTTGGTGTAGAAAACCTATCTTCTTTCCCTGCCTTTTAAAGGCTATTGCCCTTGTACTAGCTTCCTTTCCTTAATGGACTTGGTCCATATGAGAAGTATGAGCTAGCTCTTGGGGTCTTTAACCCCTTCTCATTTGGTTCCATAGTTTTGATGGGAGGAGCCGGTCCTGGTTCATGCTCATGGGTGAAGGAAGAAACCCATGCCAAGTTACACATGGGAGGCCCCTTGTTTGCACCAAATTTTGGAAGGTACGGAACGATCAACAAATCTGCGGAAGTTTGGATAAAGTACGGTGGATATTTGGAAGCAGAAGACCGTAGCCGACACGGACTCTATTGATGTAATGTAACGAGACTCGGATCGGTTGACGGGTATATAAGATGAACCCAGGCCGTTTGAAGGACATACACAACCAAAATCACATCTGCTAGTTTTTATTGCCCTTTAGCTTTTGGTCTTGTAATACTTTCGTTTGTAAGTCGATTTCGATTAATAAAGTTGCGTATCGCCGATTGTTGGTTGTCTTCGATTTCAACTCAGGTTTGATTCGTTCTGTTTTGTTGCGCATTACCTTCTCAGAGCTAATCTGCCTCTACCCTCTAATTAGCCTTGATCGGCTAATCTGTTTATGTTCTGATCGGCCTTTGGCTGATCCGAGTTTAGTCGATTATTCTTCGATATCGACTTAGAGCAAATTTTACGACTTTTTCCTTATCGATTGCAGGGTCAAATTGATTGGCATGCTTAAACCCGGAGTTCGTCTGGTGTGTTGCAACTAAAAACCCTACTTCAAGTTTTTGGCGTCAGCACCCCTCTACAAAATTTGAGGCAGGGCGTATGAGCAAGGCATCGCTGTAGGGCGCCAGGGGGTGTTGCAGGGTATTGCACGTGGCTGCAGGGTGCCAGCCAAGGGGTGTGGGCACAAGGTGCCCCTCGCGCGATCACTTGGACGAGGGCAGAGGAGCACGGCGCTCCCTACTCGCGTGCAGGCCAAGGGGCACGAGAGTAGAGCGACCTCTGTGTGCGCAAGCCAAGGAGTCATTGGAGAGGGGCAACTCCGGTGTGGGCGCCAGCGTAGGGGCACAAGCACACGTGGGCCAAGGCGTGTGCGAGAGCAGGGTGACCTTTGCGTGGGCACCGGTTGCAGGGGCGTAGGCATGAGGCATGCAGGTGCTTGGCTATGTGGGCGTGGGGCGCCCTTGCAGGGTGCGAGCACAGCGGTAGCCATGGCGCAGGCGCGGGGTGGCCTTACAGAGCGCGATAGCTACAACAGGTCACAGGCACAGGGCGTAGCCAAGCCTAGGCTCAAGGGTGCTAGGCATGTGAGGGCGTTGCGGGTAGGGCGCACGACGCACAAGGGGCGCAAGGCTAGGGGCAGCTGAGCACAAGACTCATGGAGCTGGACTGTACAATGCTTCACCAGGGGCTCGACCGAGCGTAGGGTGCGGGCGCTCAGCTATAGGGCGCCTAGCCGAGCGGAGGGCATCGGGCGTGCGAGGGTGCTATGGGCAGGGATTACTCTTATGCCAAAATCTTAACAACAATTAATGCGTAAGCGATAAACTCGGTTTTGACAATCAAAGCCTAAAATCTCTAGGCTCACTATGTGCACTAACTAATTATGTCTCTAAAAATGAATTGCAATCCTAAGGACAAGTAATCAATCAATTTAATTCTATAAATGTAAATTACTTGAATATAAATAACGAATACAATGCAAGCACAAGAGGCACAATACTTTTTACCGTGGTGTTCGGAGACTTGCCGGTCTCCCCTAATCCACGTTGAGGCTAGCCCAAACGAATTGGACCGGCTTCACAAATTGAGCACCCGCCTCGATTCCACTAGTGGGAGTTTTTCACCCCTTCGGGTAGGCTTAACTCGAACCTTCACAAACTCGCCGGGGCTTCTCACAATTCCTTCGAGAGCTCCCGCGCACGACGCTCTACGCCGTCTAGAAGGCGGCAACCTCCAAGAGTAATAAGCTGAGTCTCCGCTCGAGCTTCATTTAGCACAACACATGCGCTTCCGGAGATCACCTAGTGCAACACATGCACCTAGGCTCCTCAAGTGCAACACATGCACAGGAAACTCTCAACTCACTTCTAATTGCAACATATGCACAGGAGACTCTCAACTCACTTCTAATTGCAACACATGCAATTAGTCTCACTCTTAACTCAAAATTAACTTGCGGGAATGCAACACATGCAAATCACCTCCCAAATACTCACACAAGAGCCAATACACAAATGAGAGCTTCATCACCCAGCAAATGCCCCCCAAGGCCTTCTTATATAGCCCACACAAGAAAACTAGCCGTTGAGGGCAAAATCCTGAAAAACTTGGCGAATCCGGCACTACCGCCCTCTAAGGGCCAGTAGTGCCGGCCTCAACCCCAACGGTCGGCTAACGGCTATATTCCCGGCACTACCGCACGCAAACTCGCGGTAGTGCCGCTTGGGCAGCACTACCGGCCCCTACAGGCGGTAGTGCCGGACTCAGAAAAAACCAAAAACACCCTATTCTGGAAAATAACTACCGCAGACAAAACATCGAGCGGCACTACCGCTCTTTAGGGCGGTAGTGCCGACTTAGCGGCACTACCGCTCTTTAGGGGCGGTAGTGCCATATTTTTCAGATAGAAATGATCATAACTTTTTACTCAGAATTCCGATTTAGGTGATCTTGGACTCTATGCGAAGCTTATCACAAGGGCTACAATCTCCACTCATTTTCAAGATTTAAGCAACCATATATATTTTCCAAAATCACAAAACTCCAAAGACTCTACTGTAGTCATTCAAGTCTAACTTTGATTTTCTTGAAATCCCTTACATAGACTTGATCAAAAGCATGACTACAAGCTAGCAAGGGTCAACAAGATTAAAACTTGAACCATGTGATGATCAACTCATGATCAAAACAATTTGCAAAACACATTTGCAAATACTATTCACATACTTCAAAGAACCGCATGTAACCTCCAAATCTAACTTACTTGAGCATCCTCGTTTTGCAACACATGCAAAACCTCGCTCCAAGTAATTTCAAACAAACTCAAATGAATGAGCTCTCTATTTGCAACACATGCAAATCTTAGCTCCATGCGTATCCCATAAACATAAATTGCTTGAGCCTTCTCCTTTTGCAACACATGCAAAACTTAGCTCCAAACAATTACTTCAAATAAGAAATTGAATTAAAACAAGCATGAGCTATTTTCTTTGCAACACATGCAAGTACATAGCTCATGCAAGAACCAAGCATGAATTCATCATTCGCAATGCATGCAAAATACGAACTTCATGCAAAAGCCAACACATATGCTTATCCCACTTGCAACACATGCAAATCAAAGCCATATGCAAAAACCAAAGCACGAGCTTCACCCATTCGCAACACATGCCAAATGGTTAGCTTCATGCAAAAACCAAACGAGTTGAGCTCACCAACACATGATGAAACTCAAACTAGAAAACTTGACCCCTCTTAATAGTACGGCGATAAAAACTAGACTCAAAGACTAGAAAGTCCTTATCCAATCTAGTTATACCTTCGCCGCCGCACGCGATCCCCTTTGGGGCTTTTAAGATCTTTGATCTTTTTGCATCTCCCGGGATCGTCACCCTTTTTTTCTTCTTTGTACATCATCTCTTGATGAATTTCTTCTCTTCTTTTCTTTGGGATCTCCTCTTGACGCCCATGTTCACTTGATACATCACTGTCTCTTTTCTCATCTCAACCATTTGGACTTAACCTATCTCATTCACAACTCATAAGAATAGTTAGTCAAAGACACATGGTTGTCTCAATCATATATTCACTCTATTAACACATAATGGAAGCCTCTAATATCGATTGAGCACAACCCAAATCAAATTAAATGATATAAATGTGTCTTGAGTGCACTGATGCGACTAATGCTTCATTATACTCAAGAACTATCGATTATCCTTAATCAATCCAAAAGAACACCATCAACACATGATGAAATGTCCTTTGATGATTAAAAGACAACCGACCTCAATTTAAATTTTCATTTAAATTGATATGAGTATATATTAACTACACAAGTTTTCATATACTCATGTTGATTAAAAGTAATGATCCATAATGTGTGGACTATATGGAAATGACCTTTACTCTAAGCCATCAACTATGGAATAAACCCCACATGTATATGTGCATAGCTATAATTGACTTGAAGACAACATGCACATATTTAATTTTGATTACATTGGAGATTATCCTATATTACCATGAGTATACTACAACTAGGCAATTCAAATATATACTCAAGGATTTAGTTTCAATGTCTTGATCCTTATATGTGTCAATAAAGAATAGATCAATACAATGAAACCTTTAAGTTAAATAACGAACTCCCCCTAAATATGTGCATCTATGTAAATAAGGATTGGAGAAACATGATGCACATTTTGTGGTTAATGCAATGGGAAATTCATACTTTAAATTGAATTCAAAGTATGCATTAAAATCATAAACATTAATACAAGACATACCTTGGGTTTTCCATTTTCCATCCAAATATGAGACTACTAAAATTAAGCTCAATTAAACATGTTAGTCTCATAATAATTAGATTTGTCATTAAACAATGATTATCAAAAGAATTAGTCTCAATATTAGATTTGTCATTAATTAACAATTGAGACTAATCAATATTATGATTATCGAAAGAATTAGCCTCAATATTGGATTTATCATTAACACCAAAACCAAATTAATGGAGCTTGAACTTTCAGCCGGGTGCGGGCACTTGCAACTTTTAGGAGGGGTATGTTGGGCACCTGGGGGCTAAGCTTTTTAGCATACAGGAGCTAAGGATTTGAGCATAGCCATTGCAAGTGCAGCCATGGGATGCACATCCGCGTAGAGTGTGTAGATTATTTTAGTCACGACGTATGACTAAGTGTCGCCCCTAACCAACTAAAGGCGTTGGGCATCGACAATCGAGGGGAAGGCTCTGGCCAAGGCCTTGAAGTGCATCCTGTTGTTGTCTTTGCATCCATCCACCCCAAAGGAGCATTCATGTGCCATGGATCTGATTTTTGCATCTCTTCCAACAGACACCTGCCATGACAGCTTGGTGAGCAAGGATCGGAAACCCCCTTTTGCGATGAGGGGAAACCAAGGAGTCGGCAGGCCCTCCCATGGCACCTTGGAGAGCGAGGATTAGAAACCCCCTTTTGCGACGAGGGGAAACCAAGGAGCGGTGGGCCTTATCGTGATGGAGGATCTAGTGAGCGCCGACTTTGAGGAAGTGGTCAAAATCCTTTACGATGACTCAACTAAGGAAACCCTCATGGGAGTTGAACCCACGACCCTCTTTCCATACACTAGGGGCAACCAAGGATCACTCAAGATGACTACCTGGAGATCACACCTCTTTTTGATGACGACTGGGAGTTTATCCATGCTAATTTCGAGATTCGTAAGTGGAGCGGCGTTTAGGACTTGATGGAGGAGATGACACTCATGAATGCCAGCCCCTTGTCTATGGGAAGGATGACTACCAAAGAGTTCACAATGGCAAAGGCAAGCCTAGCTTGGCCATCAATCTTCGCATGTAAACATTCTTGACTCGCGCGCCTAATGCTCTTTTTCTTTTGTACAGTACACACTCTGAGGAAGGTAGTCAAAGAGGCCAACTAGATCCTTAGAGAGATGACTATTACTGAGTATGAGGCTCTCAAGGAGGTGGGTATCACTGATGGCTAGGGGTTCAACAGCATTGCAAGTAGTCTGAAGCTAGTGATGCCCCGTCGAGGCAAGCCCATCCCGGATCCGTCAAAGAGGAAAAAAGCTAAGGCCCCTAGGACTTCCTTTAAAGATCTTCCCTCCAAGAATCAACTGAAAAGGTGCAGGGGTAGCATCCTTCTCTGAATTTAATATGACCACTGTAATATCTTGGAAGGGAATTAGATTTTTGTAATATTGCAGAAAAGAATTGAGAGGGGAATTCTCTGTGGGCTCGGCCAGCATGTCTTTAACTTAGTGGGGAGGGGCATAGCCAACCCTAACTCCCTCCCCCAATTGGTAGCACCCCCTCCCACCACAACCAGCCGCCTCCCCCACCCCTCTCCTCTTTCCTTGCAGCAGCCCCTTCCTCTCCCCATAGCAGTCACCCTCCCATGTTTTCCCCCTCCCAAGCTGCCCCTCCCTTCTCCCTTGGGCTAGCCACCGACCTTCCATGCGCCGCTGTTGTTGCTGCACATGCTGGTGTCAAGGATCACGGGAGTTCTAGGGCAGATCATGCGGAGGAATGAAGAACATTTGATCTGAGGGGAAACACTGACATCACCCTTCCATCGTGTCTTCAGGCGAAGGTATAATCCTTAGACTGAAATTTGAGGTGCCAATGCTGCATTAGGATAGGATTTGGGTGGCCACCTTGCTAGATGTTGTTTTAGTAATCTTCAAGTTGTATTTGGGGGTGAATTCAGAATTCGGGCAGCTCTAGATTAGATCTTCAGTTCATGTTTTGGAGCACTTATGATCAGTTCCATAAGGGTTTGATGTTGTGAAAAATGTAGCTTTTTATCTTAAATTTCATTAGAGATCAAGAACATGAATTTTGATCCAGCGGTTTAAAAGTTATGGCCTTTTAAAGTACTATTGTCCAGAATCTGTGCCAGTTAGCAGCCGCTGCGGTAATTAGCAAATTAGGGCTAATTATAGGCCGCATTAAATTATTTCAATAACTAGAGAAAGCTAGAAAATTTCCTGTAGATTTCAAAAATATCATTATTTCCTTAATTTGGAGTTGTATAAAAATAGTTATGATATTTTGAAGTTTGCTGTCTAGTGAGGCAGCAGTTTGGTTTTCATGGTAGGAAATGAAAGGCTGGATGGTTTAATTGAAAAAGTTGGTTAACTAGAAACTTGTGGGAATTCCTCGGTAGTTTTATTAAGTTCTTGGTTTCCTAAGTTTGGGCACCTAAGGTAGAATTTATGGTATTTTGACCATCGGGACAGCAAGGGATTGGTCTGTCCGGTGAGTGAGGAAGGTTGAAAATCAGATGGCGCGTAGCTGTGAGGTTGTTATGTTGTTTTATGTATTTTTGTTGCATGATATTTTTTGAAATGAATGCGCATATGTGTTTATTGTAGGAGATGTAATTTTGGGAGTGGCTTCAACCTTACGCCACTCCACTCTTTGTGTGGGTAAAGAGGTAAGTGCATGGTAGAATGATAATTTGGTTAAGAATTGTTGTTTAAATTGATTAATGTTACCCTGTTGTTTTATATGATTATGGTTAATCATTGTTATGGTTTATATTTGAGATATTGATATTATCTTGGTGAATGCATATTGAGAAGGAATATTTGGTGATACTGATTCATGATGATTGGTTTTTGAGAAGTGTTGCATCACTTGCATTTATACCATGAAAGTTGCATTTGAGCCAGGCCAGCGAAAGAGTTATATAACTAATCTAGAGTGTATGATCCAGGTCGATGAGAAAGCTATGTGATTTGACCTGAGTGCTCTTGAGTAAGACCTACTTTGGTACACCCCCTCCACAAGGATGGAAGGGAATGAGGTGCGACACCGATAAGTGTGCACTCAAGCTATACCGGTATAAGCTATAAAAGGTGCATATGAGCATGCAAGCATATATGCATTGCATTGCTTCAAGCCCGGTCATATTGAAAGGTTTAACGAGACTCAAAATCCAGATGAGTTCCTCTCGATTTACTACACTGCAATTCTGGCAGCTGGAGGGGATGAGGGAGTTATGGCCAACTTCCTGCCCACGGTCTTGGATGGAGTTGCTCGGATGTGGCTCTTTAATCAGAAGGAGGGGTCGATCCGCTTTGGAGGCAACTCAGTGAAGCACTTCAAGCAAACTTTCAGAGTTACTACATTCGCCCAGGCAAGGAGTGTGACCTCGAGCACCTGATCCAGACCGAGGGAGAGTCCTTGAGGCATTTTGTCTAGAGATTCATCAAGGTAAGGAATTCAATTTTGAGCATTTCAGATGAAGCTGTTGTCCGTGCTTTCAAGTTTGGAGTTCGGGATATTCGCTTCACGCAAGATCTGGAGATCCATCCAGACCTGACGGCCAACGAGTTGTTCCGAATGGCCGACCGATATGCAAATGCCGATGAGTCCAGTGGAAGAAGATGCTGGACGAAGGCAAGCTGCCGCCTCAACCGGGCTTAGAGGGCTCTACGAGCAAGAAGAATCCAGGCTTCGTGGAGAAAAAGATTAAAAAGAAGAAGAGGCTGTCTACGCCGAGCATGGTGGCAGCCATCGAGCATCATCCGCCACGGGCTCCACAGTCATAGTAGCGCGGGAGAGGCAGGGGTTGGCCACCTCAACGGCACAATGACCAAAACCGCAGTGATCAAGTTCACGACGTTCAAGATCATAGTGGCCAAGGTATTCCGCCAAACGATCGCTTTTGTCCACTCCATCAAGCATACGGGCACGACCTTCACAATTGTTGGACCTGGGCATTCCGCCTAGAAAAGTTCTACAATGGCAAAGACCCTATGCCCACACTCCTAGAGAAGGGAGAAGCAGCAAGAGTAAGGGCAAGGGGCCCGCGGATGAGGACGACGAAGACATGGAGTAACAGG
Source organism: Guadua angustifolia (assembly GCA_036346375.1). NCBI lineage: Eukaryota > Viridiplantae > Streptophyta > Magnoliopsida > Poales > Poaceae > Guadua > Guadua angustifolia. The sequence continues at coordinate 5,909,852 of CM070517.1, forward strand.
AGCCCCACAATCATATTGCAGTTATATTCAGGGGCTCCTCAGCCTATAAATCTTGCAGGGATCTGAAGGAGGCAGCACGGGAAGTACACCACGTCACTCAAGGTAAGCCCCTCGTGCAGCAGCTCAGGTGGTCCGAGTTGCCCATCGCTTTCTCTAAGGATGATTGTTCCCTTGGAATGACCAAGCCTCAGAAGCTCTCTTTGGTCATGAATCCGACCATCACCAATACTACGGTGGGGCGAGTCCTTATCGATGGCGGGAGTTTCTTAGACCTCATATCCGCCAAGGTCCTGGATGAGATGCAAGTTCCTTGATCCAAGATCAAGAGCATAGCGGTCCCCTTTTTCAGGATCGTTCTGGGCACCTCAGTCAAGCCCCTTGGCCAAATCGTCTTGCCCGTCACGTTCGGGAGTCCGAGCAACTTCCGAATGGAGATGATCACCTTTGAAGTGGTCGACTTCGAGTCAACCTATAATGCCATCCTCGGCAGGCCGGCTCTTGCCAAATTCATGGCCGCTACGCATCATGCGTACCAATGTTTAAAGGTTCCCGGTCCAAATGGCATGATTACCATAAGAGGGAATCAAAAGGCGGCCCTGAACTGCGATGAAAAGTCACTTGAAATGGTCGTGCAGTTGCCTCAGCGAGGTCCTGATCAAGAGCCGAAGAACTCCTGGCCAAAAGTTGCCCTCCAACCAGGAGGAGAAAAAAAGGCGGTTCCGCTAAGCAGCGTGGATCCGACCAAGGTCGTGCATTTGGGATCTTCCTTAGATCCCAAATAGGAACTCGAGTTCATTACTGATGAATACTCATACCAGGGATACCCCACAACAAAGTATACGTCTATTTCAAGATTGTATTCCTCGCAGACAACTGGGCTCAGAGCCCGGTTGACGACAATGCAGAGTGCCAGAGGGAATACCGCCAAAAAGCCTCCGTCCCTCAAAAATGGGATTATCCCTAAATATCGGCTGGATCGGCAGCCGGGCTATCTCGGGCTTAGCTCCAGGCCCAAGAGGATCCAAAGGATCGCCACCAGGTCGGCTCGTCCAGAAGGCTCGACCAGCTCAGAACTCGGTCCGGTCAAGGCCCAACCAGTGACCAGTGTGACCCATGGACCCGACGTCCATGCTGGGACAGGTGGTTTCTTCCCAAGGTGGCGTAGGAGCCCTTGGGTCAAGCATAAGTCCTTCACCACGCCGAGGGACAAAGGAGTGTACGCAATACATCGCGAAGACAAAGCGACGCCAAAGATCTCGCAAGCGACTGTAAGGCAAAAGCGCACCTTCCAGAAGAAACGACGTCGTTGTGTCTACCAACCCAGCATGGGATGAACAGGGACCCGTCAATCATCGTGACCAAGACCGAACTCCCCAGCGCAAAGATACCCCAACCTTTTTTCTCCAAATCCTCATGTAACCTGCCCCCTCCGACTATATAAAGGGAGGCGGTCCCCGCAAGGGGAACTCCTTGATTTTTCATATCCTATCTCGCTTGCTCTCCGATCCGGACGATCGCTCAAGCTCCCGAGCTTCCTGCTCGGACGAGCGCTTAAGGGCCTGTCCTAGCCCTCGTGTAATCCACCATCCTTTGAGCAACGATATCCACCACCACAAACCGAAGTAGGGACGTTCACCAACCAAGATACATCCGAGGCTTCTTTAGTCTAACCATTCGAGGAGAGGGGGCGCGTGATCCCCTATACTTACAAATTCACTTGTCGGTATACGAAACACCGACAGCTGGCGCGCCAGGTAGGGGAGTTTGCGCGTCATCTTCGTGATCTCCGGATTCCCATTTCCCTCCTCGATGGTCTTCTTCACCAACGACGGCGCGAACTCGACGACGCGTTCGCGCCAGGAGCAGAGCTCGCTTCGCCTTCCTCGACTTCATCTCCCCCCGGAGGGGGGGAGGGGGGGGTTTTGTCCTCTCGTCCTCGCCACTCCTCAGGCTTGCCGCGCGGAGCTTCGGCGATGACGCGAAGCGCTTGAGGCCCCGAAGGCGTGCTTGGCGGACTCCAGATGATTCGAGCAATCGTCGCCCGAGCCAGATGCGCGCTACCGCCCGCGCACGCCGAGTTCACTTCAACCGCCAAGGTCGCGATGGCCCTCCTCGCCTCCCCTGCGATGGTCAGAGTGTTGCTACAGTGGCAGCACTGCTTCGAGGCACCCCTGGGCTAGGGAACCGAGACTGGATCATGCAGGCCTCGGAGCATAATAGCGCCCGCGCGGCAGTATCCGATTGGGGGCCTTCGTCTTCGACCTCTGCGTGCCTTCAGATCGGCTGGGCCCATCGACTTGGCGCCCAACCGAATCATCGGTGCGGCTGCTCCGACCGCCGACCGGATGGACGCGAACCACCGTACGCCATGGAATGCTAAGGAGTTAGGAGGTCTTTATCTCAAATTGCATCCCGATCCTCGTTTTTATCAATGCCCGAGGGGCCTGGCACTTCGTGCGACTAGTTTCTAGTCCTCACGAACGACTCGGGTCGCATCCTCGATACCCACTTGAGGTGGCGTCCCGACCGCCATCGGATCCCTTGCAAATGGTAACCTCTCGACCCGAAGTACTACGGCCTACGCCCTGCTGCTACGGTTATAAGCAGTAATAGTATCGTGGAAGAAGGAAGTGCTCACGAGACAGCCCGTGGTCGACCGGGACACGTTTTTGGCTACTAAATCCCGGTCATCCTTACGCCCTCCTCTAGATACTAACGCCCGACCCACGCTTCGCAACCTCGTGGTTCCTAGAGCTACGGCCGCTGATGAGTGTTCATTACAATAAGAGATGCAAAGTATCTGGCAAAATCCCCCAAAGTTCATAGCATGGACTATGTACACGCATTGCGCCCCCCGGAAGCAAAAAGCAAGCTGCAGGCACCCGGAAGCTTATCCAGCGAAGTCATCGTCGTCCTCGGAGCTGTCGCTGCTCACCTCGACTACGACCAGCCCCGCCACCATCTCAGCCGCCGTCCGCACTCTAGCCCACGCCCGGTCCGCGTCTCCTTCGACCCCGCCAATGGTCACGATCGGGTCAAAGGCGGCATTGCGGCTAGCACATATTCCGCCACGGATACGGCGACCTCCCGTCCCTCGCGAGCTGAACGCTCAGAAGACGTCAAGGTAGGTCGCCAGACGCTAACGCGACGGACAAGCCGAGGGCGAATGTAGCTCGTTGCGCGCCCGACGGCCTCTGCAGCTCCACCCCAAAGGGCTCAAGCTTCGCCATGCTCTCGGCCGGACCGAGCACGTTCATGAGATCATCGCGCAGAGTTCCAGTTCCTCCCCGTGACCTTGGCCAGTTCTTCCTCCGCTGCACCGCCGAACCGCAAAGACCCGCACCTCCTCGCATCTTGGAGAGCTTCCTTCCAGGCTTCTGGATCCAGCCCGCCAGAACATCTCCGCTGGGCGGCGCTCATCCGGTCTGGACGCGTAGGCTTCGGCTTCAGCGTCACCACGGACGGCTCGGCCCGAAAGACCACCCGGGGCGGCCGGAGGAGCATCGGGAGCGGCCCCGGCGGTGCCCGCTTCCCCCGCCAGAGCGGTCATCATGAATGCCACCGACGGACGACCTGATCCAGAGCCAGAGGCCCTGGGATGGAGAAGGAAAAAGCTCGGTGTCAGCAAGATCGGAGCTGAAACCACCTCGACATCAAGCAAAAAGACTCACTCCGCAATGGGGTCCCTAATGCGGAAGGTCGATAAGGCGCAGCGAGCCCCTCTCGCTGCGTGAAGGCGACCGGGCGAGGGAACGGGATCTCTTGGGGTCCGACCTCAGGGGGTCCACCGCCGCTTCCCGTTTTTCGGATCGCCGATCGTCACCCCCGCTCGCCATCATCGCCGAAAGTTTTAACTAACTCTCCTTCTCTGCGTCGCGAAAGGCAAAAGGAGAGTAGGAGGACGAAAGAATAGTCGCAGATGTTTGCTCTTCGCACCATATTTATATGCGCAGGCGGAGCGAGCGAAGCGGACGCCGTCTCGCCGACGCGCGCGCTCGCGCGATAATCGTGACGTCCCGCGACGGACGTGCCTCGCCCACCCTCGCCTCGCATTAAAATGCGACGTGGCGGTTAGGCGAAGGAATGCTGGTCTTGCAGGAAGACGCGATCGACCCTCGATTTCCATTCCATTTAGCCGATCGTTGGCGGTCGGTGCGGCGACGCTGGATGGGCATGGCTGGCCCCGAGTAGATCGGGGGCCCGGTAGCTGAAGCCGCCCCGACGGAAGGCTAAGTAAAGGACCCGACCGCCACAACCCCTCCTGCATCCAAAATGAAAGTTAAGGCAATCTTTTCCTTAAAAATTTCTCCGCATTCATTTTTCCACTTCGAGTCCGAGCGCTGTGAAGCAACCACAAGCTTGGTCCTCACACCCCACTCGGGGGCTTCGAGCTCACACACTTTTTCGGGTCAGGTGACCCGGTCGGCTGTGCGGTCCTCCCTAGTGGTAACCCTCTCGACCCGAAGCACTACGGCCTACGCCCCAGTGGCTACGGTTGCGAAGTAGTGCCTTGCGGAAGAAGGGAGTACCCACGAGGTGCGACTCATAGTTGGTCGAGAACACTCCCCTCCCACGCAAGTGTAGATGAGCGATTTGCGCCTAATTTCCCACACTCACGCGGGTCAGATGACCCGGTCAGCTATCGGGTTCTCCCTTAGCGGTAACCCTTTCGACCCAAACACTGCGGCCTACGCCCCAGTGGCTACGGTTGCGAAGTGGTGCTTTGCGGAAGAAAGAATTACCCGTAACATACAATCCATAGCTGGTCGGGAACACTCTGTCCCGGGTGAGTATAAGCTTAACGTTGGCCCTTAGGTCCCACTCCTATTTCGAGTCACCCTCAAAGGTGTTAACATGACGACCTATGCTTATGTAAACCTTTGTGGTTTCTGAAGCTATGGCCATCGAAATGTTCATCATCTCCGAGGCACGGAAAAAGGAGGGCCTACGGACTAGCCCGACTACTAAAAATGTCGGCTTCATTACAAGATAAAATTATTACAAAAACCAAAATGTTCAACTTTCTTCTTGTTTCCGGTGGAGGATGCTCTCTGGCGGAATCTGGCTGGCGATCACCTCGGCGTGAGGAGCAACCTGGCTCCTGAACCCTTCGACCTCTTCGTCAGACCGGTTCGCCCGCAGAACCCCATCGCGACAACGGCAGGGTCAATGCCGCGATAATGGGAGAGTGCAAAGACCACGCCGAGCAAGCTTCGAAGCTCTATCCCTCGCCACCGAACGCCGACATGCTCGCACGCGGCCGCAGCAGCTGCAAGTGAACTTGAACCCGCTCGAGGTTTCAAGCACTCGGTCGCGATCTCCCGACCGACTTCGTGGAGGGTCGTCACCAGCCGCTCGCCGACAGATCCCGCCCGCTAGCTCCTTCGCGGAGAAGGCCTCCGCCAGGCTGCATTCGCGCATCACGCTCTCCACCGCCGCTCTTCGCGCTTTCACGGCATCAGCTGAGCTCCTCTGCAATGTCAGAGATCAAAGCGATGTCAAAAGAAGGTGGGCAGCTTGCAATCGCAGAAGATCAATTAGGGTTATTCTCGCTTACTACCGCAAGGGTCTTCGGCGCCGAGCTCCACCACGACCTCGGTCCACGCCTTCCGCCGAGTAAGGCGCCCTCCCGGCGAAATCGACTCACCGAGCTTGATCAAGCTCACCTTCGAGCCGCACTTTTGCGGCAACAAGGACGCCCTTGGCGCCAGGCCACCGCCAAAAGTGCCTCGAGCTCAAATATCCTCATCTCCTGGGACTCGGTTGCATCTGACGCCTCTCGGCAGCCTCCTTCGACCCCTTCCGCCTCGCGCTGTTCATGTGCTGAGGCTTCACGAGCCTCACAAGAACTCAGTGCAGCGGTCGCCTCTTCCACGGCAGTCATCTTTTGTTCATGCATAGAGTGGAGAGTCGCCGACATCTCCCCCGACTGAGCTTTCAGTTGCTGCAGAGGCCCGGGCACTTCATTTAGCTTGTGACGGCCAAAGCGAAATTTGAAGGTCAAGTCGAGAATTGGCGGGCTTACTCGGCAAGCCAGCGGGTAACCTCGGCGATGACCTTCGCGCCTCCATCGGTCGAGCCTGTGGCAGCCGCCACTGTCCGAATTTGACTCAGATGAGCCTCCACCGCTGCACGCCCTCTTGAAGGTCCCCACAACTCGACCGCCTCGGCGTCAAATACGAGCCATGGGCTTGTCGGAAGGGTCGTTGTTCGGCCAGTTAGACCAGGCGGCGTATCCCGGTTTGCGGGAGGATATTCACCGCCCCGGTCTGCGTTTCGACGTCAACAACCCCGATCCGGCTATCCTCCGGCGGGTCTCTGGCGGCGACGAGGTCGCGGCAGCGCCAGATTGTGCCACCGGCGCGGCCTGGCGGCGGCACCGAAGCTCTCACGTCTCCTCCGGTCCCCGACCCATCGGGGTGCCGGAGTCTCCTCGCGCCCCAACTCCTTGAGAGCCTCCAGCGCTGGCCCCGATCTCGCTAACGACGGGTTGGCGCCGACGCCGACCATTGCCGGGAGCGGCTCGGTGCCGCTTTCACGTTGGACCACCACCTCGTCAGGAAGCTTTCCACCGCCGAGCGATGGAACGGTAGCAAGATTTCTTCGCTGCCTCCTTGGTGAGGCGTGTCGCCTTCGCTTCCCAGGACGCTCTCTTGGGGATCTCCACCGGGCGCGGCGATAAGCGCCAGATCGGGTACCCGCAGGGTCGCCACCAATCGCTGGGCCGAGGAAGGCCTCATACGGATCGCGGGTTGCCGCCACCGCTGCTTGAGGATCGACACGGATCGGGTCAGATTGACAATGTGGTTACAGAGACGTCCTCGCCGCGCGCAACTTTGGCCATGCGCTCCTTCTTCTTCTCGCTCCTCCATTCCTCTCTCCACTTCTTGCGGGCGGACTCTTTCAGGGCGACCGCCTCACGGACCTGGGCCTTCATTGCTTCTCTCTGGCAAAGAAGCCGCCGACACCATCTTGCCCAGTCCCTGAATGGTGCGAAATCACTAGTTAATTCAGATGTCAAAAAGCTGAGGACATAAAAAGGGGGGAAAAGGAACCGCTCGGCCTACCAGGCTCCGGGGGTTCTCCATTGAAAAAGGCTCGGGGCCGCCACCCGCCGCCGTGATAGCGCCCCCGACCAGCACATTGGCCACCCGGCCTCAAGCTCCGACGTGGCAAGTTCCGTCGCGGCCATCCTCATGGGGTCGGATGCCCCGCCATACAGGAACATGGGGCGCGGCTTGTCCATAAGGGGTTGCACGCGCATCTTCATGAACACGCGTACAATGGCGCTACCAGTCAGGCCCCGCTCCCGCTGAAGCTTGATCCGCTCCAAGATCGGCTCCACTTTCTTTTTCTCCTTCTTGTCGAGGCCCTAGCCCCACTCTTCTCTTGACTCGAGGAGACGGTCGGTGAAGGCTGGGGCGCTGCCTCCCAGGTTCCAAGCATAGAACCACTCAGAGTGCCACCCCCGGTTCGACGTCGGCAGCTTCAAGGGGAGGTACTCCGTCCCACGACCAGAGCGTAGCTGGATGGCCGTGCCTCCCATGGACGCTGTGGCAACCGCCGACTTATCCCTCCACGATCGGGCGTAGAAGAGGTACTTCCACAGCAGCCAGTGGGGCTCAATCCCCAGGAATGCCTCACACAGCGTTATGAAGATCGCTATGTGGAGCACGCCGTTAGGGTTGAGATGATGCACCTCAACCCCGTAATAGTGCAGCATCCCACGGACGAAGGGATGAAGCGGGAGCCCGAACCCGCGCTCGTAGAACCAGGCGGGGATCACGATCTCCCCCTCCTCCGGCACTGGTTCCGTGGCCCCCGTCGGGACCCTCCATTGCGAGGCATCTCGCGGGGGGAGGAACCCCTTCCTCTCCAGACCAAGCACGCGGCTGAACTCGGCGAAAGCTCCGACCACTTACATCTTCAATCCGCGAGCAATCGGGGTCGGAGGAAAAGAATGTGAGCAACTCTCTCCCAACTCCTTTGTTCCTTTTCTCGCCTCAGAGAAACCAAGGAACGAGGAAGGCAAAGCCAAGGGGGCGGCGAAAGCGAAAGCAGGAGTGTGCCCTAACGCCTCCTACACCGCCTCTTATAGGCGTCAAACAGCACCCAACTAAACAGTACCACTAGCGCTGCGGCCGAGGGAGAGCGCCAAATCAGGGGACCTCGATGAAGCGTCGCCACCATCGAGACGGGCGCCACGCCGCATCATTGTAAGACATATCGACCCCAAGCATCTCGTCTCGCATTTAATTCCCGCACGCGCATTAAATACCTGCAGGGACATCGGGAAATCGCTCTGGGCGAAACGCCCCGCGACCTCTTGATCTCGCCTCGGGCGCTTAGATCGCCCGGCGTATGAAAAGTCCATCGGGCATTGGGCTCCTGTGTGGCGAGAACGGTATGGGCATCGAGGGTCTAAATTCCACCAAACGGAACCCTAGCCGCCCCAACGAGTGAGGGCAAGTTCAAGGCGAACCCTCGGTGGGTCTCTAGTTGGGTCGGCGGACGACCCAATCACCTTAGCTCGTGTCCGAGACCATACTTCAAACTCTCCCGCGGTGCCCCCCGAAAGGGCAGCAGCCAGCTGCGCCCCGAGTTACGAACGGCTCGGGGTCCGAGACGGATTGAGTAAAGAAAGGTTTTTTATGGGTCGCCTCAAGGTTAGACGCCCGACGCAGGACACCTTTGCTAGGATCCTTTACGGAGGATCTCCAGGCCCACTTGATGACCCGCTTGTAGCTCCACGAGCACGCAGTTCGGCCGACGTAGGCAAACACGCTGCTCACACCCTCCAGTCCCACACTGCAGACGGGTGTACACGTGGACCGACAATGGCCTCTCTCTCTCGCAGATTGCCTCGCACGACGAGGACTCGGATGGATGCCCTCGCCCGGCTACGGCGTAAAATAGCACTAACTTCGCCCGGCTACTACAGTAAAATAGCACTAACTTCGCCCGACTTGCGGCGTTAAAATAGCACTAACTCGCCCAGCTACGTTAAAATAGCACTAACTCGCCTGGGCGTTAAAATAGCACTAATCGCCACCACGGCGCAAAAATAGCACTAACGCCGTCTAGTCATGCGACGAAAAACTAGCACCGGGAACCGTAACCTCTCGTGAAGGGATCTCGACCTCTCGCCGACCACGGCCGGTTTAGTCAGGATTTAAAAACTAGCACTTCGGAACCGTAACCTCTCGCGAAGGCATCTGGACCTCCCTGCCGACCACGGCCGCGTCTAGCTACGACGAAAAACTAGCACCCGGGAACCAGAACCTCTCGCGAAGGCATCTGGACCTCCCTGCCGACCACGGCCGCGTCTAGCTACGACGAAAAACTAGCACCGGAACCGGAACCTCTCGCGAAGGCATCTGGGCGTCCCACCGACCACCGCGCGCTAGCTACGACAAAAACTAGCACCGAACCGAACCTCTCGCGAGCATCTCGGACCTCCTGCCGACCACGGCGCGTTAAAGAACGACGTAAAACGGCGTTTAAAAAGCTGAAAACCTGCGCCAAGGCGACCGGCGCTTATGCGAGCGGCTCAGCGTCGAGCCAAAGCCCTCCGACCAAGTCGGTCGGACTCATCGACCGGGTAACCCGATCGGCTCTCCCGGCCGGGTTAAAGGGCTACCAGCCGGAATGCCGCTCGCGCACCCGGCCGAATAAAGCAGACCAAACTGGACAGACTCCGCCTCCTGAGGCATCAGCTCGATCCACTCGGGGGCTCAGGCTCGATCAAGTTTGCACTCTTCGCTCAGTCGGATCCTTCGCCGATCGATATGTCCGATCAGCTCCGAGCTCTCCGGGCTTCGGGGTTAAACTTCACCCGGCAGGCTCGCCAAGCACCCATCAAAACCAGACCCGACCGAAGTCGGTCAGCTCAACTAGGCGAAGTAGCCGCCCCAAGAATACCATTGCCTCGCCATGCAACAACAGTCGCTAAGGAGACCATGTGAGCCGAAGACAAAGGGCCCATCCAGGAACGCCTGCGTTTCAGGACGGCCCCGGGGGCTACTGACGAATACTCATACCAGGGATACCCCACAACAAAGTATACGTCTATTTCAAGATTGTATTCCTCGCAGACAACTGGGCTCAGAGCCCGGTTGACGACGATGCAGAGTGCTGGAGGGAATACCGCCAAAAAGCCTCCGTCCCTCAAAAATGGGATTATCCCTAAATATCGGCTGGATCGGCAGCCGAGCTATCTCGGGCTCAGCTCCAGGCCCAAGAGGATCCAAAGGATCACTCACTGGGTCGAACTCGCCAGAAGGCTCAGACCAAGTCCCCGATCGGCGCCTCGAAGGTTCACCCAGAGGAACTCGGTGGGCGCCCAACTGTGTGACGAGTGTGACCCATGGACCCGATGTCCATGCTGGGACAGGTGGTTTCTTCCCAAGGTGGCGTAGGAGCCCTTGGGTCAAGCATCCGTCCCTTCACCACGTCAGGGACAAAGGAGTGTACGCAATACAGCACAGCACAGGCGACGTCAGCATCTGGCAGGCGACCAGAAGGCAGGTGCGCACCTTCCCGAAGAAACGACGTCCGTTGTGTCTACCAACCCAGCATGGGATGAACAGGGACCCGTCAATCATCAGAGACCGAAGACCGAACTCCCAGGCGCAGCATACCCCTACCTTTTTTCTCCAAATCCTCATGTAACCTGCCCCCTCCGACTATATAAAGGGAGGCAGGGTCCCCGGCAACGGGGCGAACTCCCTGATTTTTCATATCCTATCTCGCTTGCTCTCCCGATCCGAACGATCGTTCGAAGCTCCCGAGCTTCCCGTTGACGACGGCGCTAAGGGCCTGTCCTTAGCCCTCGCGTGTAATCCACCATCCTCTGAGCAACGAGATCCACCACCACAAACTGGAAGTGGGGACATTCAGCCCGAACCAGTATACATCTGAGGCTTCTTTAGTCTAACCATTCGAGGAGAGGGGGCGCGTGATCCCCAATACTTACAAATTCACTTGCTAGTATACGAAACACCGACAATTACTTTCCTTCAGAAGAATGCGGACGTGTTCGCCTAGGAGCTGTCCGACAAGCCCGGAGTTCCAAGGGAAGTAATCGAGCACAGGCTAGTTGTTCGGCCTGACAAGAAACTTGTGCGGCAGAAGCTCAAGCGTTTTTCCCCGAAAAAGCAAGCAATTATCCGGGATGAACTCGACAAGCTCCTCAAGACCGGCTTCGTCCGAGAAGTCGAGCATTCGAAATGGCTGGCGAACTCGGTCATCGTCAAGAAGAAAGGGGGCAAGTGGCGCATGTGTGTCGACCACACTGGCTTGAATGCCGCATGTCCCAAGAACAACTTCCCTCTACCGCACATAAAGCAGCTGGTCGATGCAACAGCGGAGTCCCAGGTGATGAGCTTCTTGGATGCCTACTTAGGCTACCATCAAATCAGCATATCACCTGAAGATGAAGAGAAGACTCCCTTCATTACCCTATTCGGCACGTTTTGTTATACGACCATGTCTTTCGGTCTTAGGAACGCTGGAGCGACCTTCTAGCGCCTAATGCAGAAGACCTTCCCAGATCAAATAGGTCAAAATCTGGAGATCTATGTGGATGACATAGTAGTCAAAAGTAAGCTCGTCTCGAGTCATGTATCCGACCTTGAGGAAACCTTTTGTAACCTCAACAGGCATCGAATAAAACTTAATCCAGAAAAGTGTCTTCGGTGTAAGGGCAGGCAAAGTGCTCGGCTACATGATCAGCCCACAAGGTATTGGGCAAGCCCAGAAAAGATTGAAGCCATTGAAAGAATGCGACCACCCAGTTGCGTAAAGGAGGACCAAGCTTTGACCGGATGCATGGCGGCTCTAAGTCATTTCATTTCCTGGTTAGGCGAGCGTGGGCTGCCGTTCTTCAAGGCACTCGCAAGTATGCTGATTTCACATGGACAGAAGAAGCGAATCGCTCTTTTGAAGATCTGAAGCAGTACCTGTCCAGTCGACCTATCTTAACCAAGGCAAGGTCGGGAAACCCTGCTGTTATATCTAGAAGCAACCCCACAGGCCAAAAGCGGTGTTAACAGTCGAAAGAGATGGGGTGCAACGGCCAATTTACTATGTCAGTGAGGTGTTGCATGGACCAAAGGAGCGATACCCCAAGGTCCAGAAGCTCTTGTACTCACTGTTCATGGCCTCTAGAAAGCTGCGCCATTATTTTCAAGCCCATAAGGTCGTAATCCCAACCAACTTTCCACTTAAGAAGATCCTAAGAAATCAAGATGACGGTGGTAGGCAAGTAGGCAACGAAAACTCAATGGCGCTTTACTTGGTTGAATTGAGGAAGATAGAGAAGTACTTTAGGAATTTCGAAGTACTCTACATCCCCAGGAAGGACAATTCTCTAGCCGACCATCTTTCAAAGGTCGGTTCCTCTCAGATATCCGCTCCGGGAGAGTGCTCGTCGAAAGCACTTATACAAGCCCTCCATTCCCTCTGTAGAGGAGGCATCGGAGACATGCGGCAACGTCTCCCTTCTCGAAGCATAGTGCAAATTGGATGACGCCATTCATCCAATATCTTGCACATGGGACACTGCCCGAGAAAGAAGCTTAGTGTTCCCGGCTTATAAGGCGATCCTCTCCCTACAAATTGATCGAGGGCGCCTTGTACCACAAAGGAGCACTAGAAGTCCTCTCTAAGTGCATATCTCAAGAAGAGAGCAAATTCCTTCTTAGAGATATCCATGGAGTGTGCGGAGCCCACTTATCTTTCAGGACACTTGTGAGCAAAACCTTCCGATTGGGTTATTATTGGCTAACGGCCCTAGCCGTTGCTCGGTCAATTGTGAAAACTTGCTGAGCATGCCAATTTCATACTCGCAAGGCACATTAGCCAGCATACGTGCTTCAAACCATCCCTCTGTCATGGCCATTCTCGACTTGGAGAGTCGATATACTTGGACCTTTCCCCCGAGGTCAGAAAGGCTGCAAATTCTTGCTCATGGCTATCGACACTTTCACCAAGTGGATCGAAGCTGAACCCGTGTTGACCATTTCGGCTCAGGCAGCTAGGAAGTTCTTTCGTAGTAACGTGGTGACCCGTTTTGGCATTCCCAATTGCCTCATCACGGATAATGGCACTCAGTTCACTAGTGAACTATTTTAGGCCCATTGCAAAGACATTGGGACAAAGGTCTGTTTCACCTCTGTAGCTCATCCGCAGAGCAATGGAGCGGCCGAGCGAGCAAATGGGAAAATTGTTCAAGGAATCAAAAGAGGATTTTCAAAAACCTCAGCCAGCACGGTCAGTCATGAATGGACGAGCTCCCTTCCGTCCTTTGGTCGGATTCGCTTTCAAGAAAAGCAGACTCTGGTGAAACCCTTTCAAATTAAATATGGTGCAGAGGCCATCTTGCCCGTTGAGATAGTGTTGGGTTCTCTAAGAGTGCACTTGGTCGACAGCATTGACCAGGAGCTCGAGCGTCTCATAGACCTAGACCTCGCTGAGGAGACACGCGAACGGGCTTTGCTGCGATCCGCGGTTTACCTACAGGCTCTTCATAGGCACGCGGCTAAATCAATCCGAACAAGGACCTTGCAAGTTGGCGATCTAGTCCTACGTCGAGTTTAGGACTTGTCAAAGGCCAACAAGCTGTCCCCCAGAAGGGAGGGTCCATTCACGGTCGTCTCGATAGCGCGCCCGGGGGCTATCCGCTTAGCGATGGAGGATGGTTGGGTGCTCGCTAGCTCTTGGAATGTCGATCAGCTACGTAAGTTCATTGTCTAGCTTTTATTTACTGCGTGTTTTACATAAGTTCAGCCGATTCTCTTTCTATAAAATTTGGTTCTTTCGCCCCCGTGATTTCCATTCTTTCCAAGATTTTTGTAACATCCCAAAATTTGGGTTTTCAAAAATATTTTGTGAAGTTTAGCTCCCAAAAAATTCGCGATAATTTTCTCGTTTAATTAAAGCTTAATCTGGAATTTTCTAAAGTCAAAGTAATTTAATTTGACTAATATAAACTTTAATTAAAATAAATTCAGTTTTATTTGGGTTCCTTGTGCTTCTAGGATTTTTTTTATTTTGTTTTAGAATTATTGGAATTTATTTAGAATTATTCGGAATTAATTTAAACTAAACCTTTTACCTAAAGTAATTAAATATTTCAAAAGAGAAAATAAATTTCTTCTGAAAACATTTTATTTGAGTTCCAAAATGTCCCAAAATATTTTCTAAAATTTTTCTAGAATTTTTCTGGTATTTTTATTGCCTCAAAAGAATTAATTTGAATTAAGTCCTTTATGGAATTAATTAAAATTTGGAAAAATTTATATAAAGTTTTGTTGAAAATATTTTATTTGAGTTAAAAATGTCTCAAAATATTTTATAGAATTTTTCTGGAATTTTCCTGATAATTTTTCTATTTTTCTTGAATTAAATGAATTTCTAGAACTAATTCAATTCGGATTCTGTTTTCCACGTGTCTCCTTCTCGCGCTGCCACGTGTCGACTCCTCGTTCGGCCACGTCGCCGAATCGCCACAGCCCTCCGATTCCAATCCGACGCACCAGAAGAGGCCACGTCATCGGTTACTGTAGCGCGTGCGCCAGGTGCTTGATCCGGGTCCTTTTCAATCCGTTTCCTATTCAAACTCCTTCCAAATTTATTTTCCTTACTTGGCACGACTTCCTAGCCTATATAAGAGTCCCTAGACCCTCCACGCAGCCCTAATGTCCAGATCATCCCCAAACCCTATATTTCTTCAGATCAATCTATGCATGCCATCCTGCGTCGGCCGAACTTTGCTTCGCGTTCCCCGTCAACTCGTCGACTATTTTCAAGATCCATCTTCTCCACGGCGTGCTCTATGGTACCCTCTGTTTCCCATCCAAATTTGGTGCAATTTCATCCACGGAATCAAAAGTTACGGCCGCCCAAAGATCAAATCTTGCCAGAGCCCGTTCTCCCTCGTTTTTGCGAGTTTGACCGTGAAATTTTTATGGTAGACTCCTCTTGATGTCCCCTACACGGTGCTCACCCTAACTCATGGTTTTGCTGGTGGGATTTGCGCAGAAAAATCAATCTTCCCCGATCAGACTGCGTTGCGGACGGCTGAAACTTCGTCGCGCGTTCCCCGTTGATCCAGAAGGTAAAACTCAGATCCGTTCGCGTCACTTTGTGCCAAATGATCCCAGATAGCTCTCTGAAAAATTTGGTTAGGTTTCATGCAGTACTTTAATAGTTATGACCGTTTGATCTATTAGCTCCGAGAGCCGTTCATCGGCAGTTTGTGATCAATCTGGTGGGTCGCCGCCAAATCCGCCTATATTGTTGAGTTCGTCTCATCGCGTTCTACGTGGTGCTCACTTTCCCTTTGCTGTTGCATCTATCGAAATTTTTTTTCGTAAATCCGCCGCCGCCGTCGCTGTAGCGCCTTTTTGCCGCCAACCATTTTGGATTGTCGTGACCATGTCACCCTATCCGTAGGTCCATACCCTACTGTTTTGGCCATCCTTGGAGTTCATTTGATCTCCGGTTGCCGTCAAAGCCATAATCTAGTATCTACCCGTCGTCTTTCGGTTTAGTCCTTTGCATCGGTTCGCGTTTCGGTTCGCCATCCTTGATAAACTTTAATCGCAGAGCCAACCCTACCCATCCTACCCTCTGCCAAGTGTATCCATCCTTGAATCGTTTCGCTCAAACCCGGACTTAACCTTTGGTCCAATTTGTCGTTGCATCACGACATGTGTACCCCACAGATCGCAAATCAAACATGAGCCATGTCATGACCTCGCTGCCCTACCATTGTACCGATGGTCGCCACCTTGTAATCTCATAAGTGTTCTGTTAACGCTTCATATTCATCATTAACATTCCACCGTTAACGTTCCGCCGTTAACGTTCCGCCGTTAACGTTCGCCGTTAACGTTCCACCGTTAACGCTCCACCGTTAACGCTTTGCTCTCATCGTATCGCTGTCATCGCATGGGGGCATGCAAGTGAAAGCCCTAACGTGATGTCCTTACCTTTTCTATCGCCTTATTGTGATCTAGCCATCACGTTGAGTTCAGCCTCGTATTCCTGTCATAACCGCCTCATCGTTGTCGAGTTCCGTCCCCGATGTAAGACTAACCTCCGGATCGAACCATAGTGGATGTCGACCCCATCCGTCCTTGTCTTATCCTTGAAATCTAATCTGCCATTAACCTAGAATTCATTTGTGGTCTTGGTCGATAGATCATTAGCCATATGTCATATTCTTGTGCCAGACCTAGTCTATCAGTCTATCTTCCTTTTGGTTGACTGTGCCGTTCGACCAACGAAAGTCAACCTCGAGCATCTGCTTAGTTCATGGCGAACTAACGTAACTTCGTGGACCCGGTCTATAGATCGAGAGTCCATATGACATCGGCTATCCAATCAAGATAATAACTTCGGAAGAAATATTCTTCGGATATTATTCCTTCTTTCTCGATTATTAATCTTTCTCTTGATGTATTTTAAAAGCCGTTCTCTTTTGTCTAATCATCGACCTAATCCATTCAAGTTCCTAATTTCATCTAAGCTGTTGTGACCAATGCTATTCGTTCTTAATTTGGAGTTTACTTGATTTGCCTTTTGAGTTTTGTTGTATTTGTGTTTGTTTATCGTTAGACGCGTTGCTAGAAGTCGCTCGAAGGAGCTGAGAATCAAGCAAGCGGAGATTGAGGATCGAGGATCAAGGATCGAAGATAAAGAGTAAAGAATAATAAAAATTGCAAGGGCCAGGCAAGTTGTGCTTTGACCATATTGATCCCATTTTTAAAATTATTTCGTTTGAAATTATTGCATGCTAGTTTGAAATAAACTGCTTTCAATTAACTGGGATTAGATAATCAACCTACTTGTTATTGCCACCTTGTTGCTATTATTTGTATGCCATGATTCATTTGTCACCCTAGATTGTGGGTTAATAGTTGGACATTAATAATTTGCCAACATGGGTTAATTAGACCGTATGTAGTGTGCTTAGCCCTGCCACGTAGATTTGTCATGATTTTGGAGAAATTAAAGTTAATATTGACTTAATGAGATATGGAACGTGTTTTTGAGAATGTGACATGTGTTATTGAGTTGATGATGGCACGTGGTGCATGGTAAAGGATTGGGGTGGGAAAGTGATTTAGACTGAGGCAAGTGGCAAGATTGTTTTCGGGCCAAGAGTGGCAATTAGGCGTCATTTGGTATTATGACATGTTGATGTGATGAACTTTTGGTTAGTCTTGCCTCGGTCAACTAAGGACTTAACCTTGCGAGCCTTTGACCTGAGTTTTTCATACAACCACAAGTTCCGGAATGGGACGGACCTAGCTGAGTAAACTGTGAAATCTATTCTTTGGTCTTGTGTGGTGGTGTGAGGCCCGGAGAAGCGGAATGAGAACTCACATGGCGCAAGAGGGGGGCCCTGGGTGTGGTAACCAGTCCCTCCAGTGTTGAAACCTTAGCGGGCAGTACTGGGTTTAGACGGATCTTTGGAAAGGCTTTGTTATGATCGCTCATTCGCATACTCTTGTATGGCGATGCACGGCTGACGTGGTGAGTTGATCATATCTTGTGGGTAAAGTGTATAACCTCTGCAGAGTGTAAAAACTATTCGAATAGCCATGCTCACGGTATTGAGCATTGCTCGGGGATTACAGTCAAGGGTTAGATTTTGATAAAACTGAGGTTGGGAATGTGGATAATGTGATATGGAACTTGGTTAAGGATGAGAAATGCTTCACTTGAGAATGATTAAGAAATTTATTATTGGTATTACTTGTTTTATCGCTTATCTATTTAAGATTAATTGTGAATCTTTTTATTGCAAAAGAACCATTCACCATTCCTTTGGAATAAGCCATGCATGTAGTAATAGAACGCATTCATGCATGACTTGTTGAGTACGGTTGTGTACTCACCCTTGCTTTAACAAAATATCACCGCTTGAGGAGAAGTCTTTGTCTTGAAGAAGGAGAAGTTCTGAAGAAGCGATTATCTAGGAGTCGAACCTGTCGATTCCTGTGGTATATTGAAGGGGTTCACCGACGCTCTTCGTTCATGCTACTTATTTGGAGTTGAAGCCGTCAAGGCCTCACATGTGTAAGGTTGACCTTAAGGTCGTTCAATAGTTTATATTTTATAATTGTGTTACTTTTATTATTCCGCTGTGTATGATTGTGATATTCATCTATGTTGAGACTATGTGCACTAGCGTGATCCTGGACTAGTGCAGAATACACAGAGGGTCCGGATTTGCACATTCGGGTCCCGACAATTTTGTGAATGTCTTTGAAGTCCCTACCCGTTAGTAAGCCGACCTAGTCTCGCACAAGGGCACACTCTCCTTCTCACGGTCTTAATGATGGGATGAGTGTGTGCGGGCAAGAACATACGCTTCACTCGCCACCAAAGGTTTTGGTCTTCATAAGCCGATTATTGTCCGCAGTAGTCCTTCACTGCAAGTTCACAATCACATACAGACACCCTCTTAGATGATCCAGAGTCTTAGCTCAGTCCGTGTGTGTTTGGTCGTCATGCTCTTTGTCAGCGACCGCACATTCTTCCTCGTCAAGACTATCCTCGCAACTCAAGGGCATGGATTCGAGACGCTCGTGAAGTTAAAGCCGTGCGCGTTTTCCTTTCTCCCGACCTAACCTATGCTCACAACTCGGAGAAATGGTGGTTAGGTCGTTAAGGGGAGGAGCGCGCAGTTTTTTCTAACTCTCCTGTGAAAGAGCTCGTGCTCGCAACTTAGGTGCATGACCTTCATTCACAGCGGGGGCTTTGTAGGATGAACTATCGTGTTTTTCTAAAACTGCACGCTCTTGTTTTGTTCTACTTATGTTCGTCATCCTTTTTCATGTGCTCGCCATGTTTCGCCTATTTTGTACAGGCACTCATTAGAGGACAAATCACCAAAGATACAAGGCAAGAGTCGTAATAAGGCAAGTCGCAGAGCAAAAGTTATTTTTTCATTCAAACATTAGCAAATTTACATAAATTCAAAAGTCCCAGACAAGGAGCTATTATTTCCCGAGCTTTGCTTCTCTGAGTGCCGAAAGTTTCTCCTTTGCCTCATCAAGCTCAGCTTCAAGGTCGAGGACTCGCCGTCGACCTTCGCGTCCTTCGCGAGCCTCTCGGTGGAGGCGCTTCATCTCCTCCTTGTCTTGGTTGGCAAGTTCGGTGGCCTCCCCCAGCAGATTGGCTCAGCTCGTCCACCTTCGCCTCCAAGGTTTGAGAGCGTTGCTGCTCTTGCTCCAGCTTTAGCTCGAGCTCGCACATCCGCTCTCTATTCCTCGTGGCATTTTCCTCAGCTTGGCGATGTCTCCTGGTCCCAAGCTTTAAGATCAGCAAGCTCTTGCTCAAGCTCCGCTATCTTAGCATTTTGCTCGGTAGAGAGCTTGGCCACGACCTCAGGAGGAATGGTCGCCGCCTTGAAGTCCACCATGGTCGCCTGGAGCACCTACGAGCAAGAAGGTCTTAAGTTTTTTGACAGTTTCCAAAAAAAGAAGGGTTTCAGAAATGAAGTGCCCTTACCCAGCGGAGGCGGTCACTAAGGTTCTCCTGGAAGACCTTGGTGACGTCTTCCTCCCGAAGGTCCGCAAGATCTCCCGCAGTGGACTTCGGTTGGGAGACCTCATCTTCCTCCCGAGCATGCGTTTCGCTCGGGGCCTTCTTATCTTCTTCCCGAGCAAGCATTTCGCTCGGGGGCTTTGCGCCTTCCTTCCGAGCAGGAAGTTCGCTCGGGGGCTTCACGCTTTTCTCCCGAGCAGGTAGTTCACTCGGGGGCTTCGTGCTTTCTCCCGGCAGGCGCTACGCTCGGAGTTACAGGGTCTTCTTCCTCTTCCCGAGCATCCGATATGCTTGAGAGCGCCAACTATACATCCTGGAGGGTTGGTCCCTCCAGGGCTAGAAGCTCCACGGCTTGCTGGTCGGTTTCATCGGCGAGGTCTTCCGCCGTTGTGAGGTCGACAGCCTCTGCCATCACAAGGTCAGCAGCGAGGATGAGCTGCCTCTCTATTGCACGATCAAGGATTTCATCAGCCATTGCCCCAAAATCCAAAATGCCCCTACGAGCTATCACGCCTACATCAATAGAGTGGGGTTAGCTCGGATAAGTAAAGTAGAGCAAAAAAAGGGGAAGAAGGGAAAAGGGGAAAAGTAAAAAGTAAAAATTACCTTGGTTGAGCTCCTTGTTGTCATCTTCGATAGTTTTGGCCACCGCTGCAGCCACAAACTCGGACTTCTCCATGGCAGCGTGGCTGATCCTCGCCATCAAAGGGTCGACCTCTTCCATGTCGACCGCTTCCAGAGTCTTTTTTGGGCACCGAAACTTCAAGGCGAGAGGTGCCGGGTCTTCGTTCTCTGTCGGTGTTTTTCGCTGGACAATTATTATGCCTGGATGGAGTCCGGGGTTCGGTGGAGGGGTTTTCGCGGACGAACACCTACGGGCTCTCCCGAGGGATCCACGCAGACAAAAATCCAAGAACACACCGATATTACCCAGGTTCGGGCCCCCGATGCGGGTAACAGCCCTACATCCTGCTTCTTCTTTTGTTAATGTGTTTTGAGTGTATTACAAACGCTCGATCCTCACTCCATTTCCCTTTCTGCTCTATCTTCTCGAGCTCTCTCTTCTCTGCTCTCTTTCGTTCGATTCCTTTTTTCTCGGTTTGGGTTCTAGGCCCCCCTTCCCATGCACTGAAGCTCCCCTTATATAGGCTGGGCTGGCTCGGGCAGGTGGGAAGGATGACATCATACTGATTACACTCCATTTATTACACCAGTCGTTGTAGCACCATCCCTTGGCCTCATTCTCTGCACCATCGTCCAACTCGCTGGTCCGCCCAGGATGCGACGGGTTAGGTGCAGGACGACAGAGGGATAAGCTATTGTGCCGTCAACAAAGCCATGCGCATTCAATAGTTCTAACACGGTGTGACGGGGGAGAAGACTTCGAGGCGAAGCTCCCCCATCCATTCGACGTACGCCTCCACACCTGACCGACAGCGGACCCTCAAGTACCTTCTGACTCAATCGGCCGACCACACAGCCCGGTCGCCCAGCGCTGGGGCCTGATCACCCACCTGCTCGCGGGCGGCCATGCAGCCCGGTTGCCCGGCGTCGGGGCCTAATCGCCCACTTGCTCGCCGGGGGGCCACGCTTCAGCACTCGTGGTCCCTCCTGACCGAGGCGGAGAGGGTACCCTGGCGTAAAGTACACCGACATCCTCTTCCTCGGACTCTCTCGCCAGAGAACCCGAAGTAGCCCGAGCAAGCTTGGCTTGCAGGGCAGCGATCTCTCCCTTTAGCGCCTTGCGCTCTGAGTCCTTCACCTCCTCAGCCAGCCTCGCCTGCTCCACGAGCTGCTGCAAGCGTGCCATCAGACCCGATTTTCTCTCGGAGTATTCTTTCATCCATGCCTTCAATTCACTTACCTCCATTCTATCGGCGTACTCCAAGTGTCACTGGGGAGGACTCTTGGCGAAGCTACCCACCTCTTTAAGGGATGGGCAGGCGGTGGCGGTGGCGCTGATCATTTCCCCTTCGCCTTCTTGGTCTTGGCGGTAGGGATGGCCCCCCCTTGGTCGAGCGATAGTAGCTTAAGATCGGCCACCGCGGTCTCAATGGCAATTTTCTCTGTCAAAAGCAAAGAAAACGTCAGAGATGCTCGGGATGTGTTCCCTCGAGCATGAATCGCAGAGATACTCACCACTTCACCCCGCTCAAGCACGTTCTTTGGGACTTGTTGCCCATGCTCGAGCTCTTTGCCCTTTGGGGAGCTGAACATCTCGACAACCCGTTTCTCCACCCAATCATTGCTTGGGATTGCAATCAACCAAGAATGAACGTCAGCACGAGCAAAAGTTACGCATAAGGGGCATAAATTACCTATGTAGTTCAGAAGACTTACCAGAGTCATCTTCCTGGGTGAGATCTTGCCACCCGGAGATCTTGAAGAAAGGATGTTCCCTCCTCCTCGCTGGGACACCCGGTTCTTGAGGTAATCCCAAACAATGTCACGACCAGTGAGCCTCATGTTGGTAAGCTCGCTGATCGTCATCAACGTCCACTCCTCCTCGGCTTGCACAGGTGGGCGCGGAGTTTTGACGGCCGGAGTCGTTGCTCCGGAGTAGTAAACAGAGCTTCCCTCCACCTTCTTCAAGTAGAACCAATGGTCGGCCCAGCCCGACACTGAGTCCTTGAGCGTGAAGACGGAGTATTCGTATGGTCGGTTAGGCCGTAGGCGGAAATATATGGAAGCGGTGGGAGAAGCCCCACCGGTGCAAAATAAGGAGTAGAAATGAAAGAAAAGGCTCGTCGTGGGCATGATGCCCATGTATCCCTCGCAAAGATGTGAGAAGATGGCCAGAACAAGAATGGAGTTAGGGTTAAGGTTGGTAATCTCACACTCGCATTGAGTGAGTACAAACTCGAGGAACTCACTCTCGAGCATTCTAAGCCCGTTGATGGTGTAGAGATCGCAGGAGACGATCTTGTCATTGTGCGGCACTGGGGCTCCTTCGCCATCGGGAACTCGCTAGGAGCCCGTGTCCAGATAGCTGAGGTCCTCGAGTATTTGCAATCTCTCCTTGTTAATCTTGCTCGGACTGAACTTCGCTATGAGGAAGGTTGAAGAAGAAAGTGCGAGAATGAAAGGATTTGGGGCTTAGAAGATTTGGAGAGCTTGGTTGTGGACTACGGATGAAGGATTTTTCGTCACTATTCCCGCTGGTATAAATAGGCGGAGAAGTCGAACAGGAGCAACCTTTTAGAAACCAAAAACTGCTCCTGCTTGTTCTTAAACCGACATGCGGCAGCGTGATCTTCGAAACTGTCCAATAAAGGCGCAGCTCCCAAAAAACTGTCCGAACCACTTCCGTAAGGCTTCGCGGGGAAGGAACCGCTGCGACCTCTAGTTTCTTTTTTCCCAAGTTTCCCTCTGGTCAGGTCTTGAGCCAGACGCTCGGTCCTTGACAAGTCATGCTCGTCTGCGAGCTGGTGTTACTCGGATGCTGCAGTAGTGTTTCACTGCAAGGTACCAATCCCTCCTATGAGTCTGTAGGCTCAAGGGGAAGGCCCCACCAAGTAGATTTCCACTTGAGCCTTGGGAGCTAGTTGTTGGGGATTGGATAATTTCCATAAAGACCATTATACCCCGGCAGCCAGTTTTCGGTCGACCATGCATGCCCTCGGATAGTGTCCCCGAGGAAGATCTTCGGATGTGTTGGCTAGAGGGTCCGCCCCGACCATGCTTAAGCTCATCCCCGAGAATGTGACTTAATTCCCTAGCATGCTTTCTCGGGCGCGCGCAGCGGCCAGCCAGGGTCGAGGCAAAATCCCGAGCATGTTCGGCAGGTCGTGCTTGATCCATAAAGACGATGTGGTGGTAATTACGCTGCGGTTTAAAAGACCGTTATGCCATGATCTAAACTTATAATGTTCACGACACAGCATGGCGAGAATCAAGGGAAGTAGTTACAGCCACGTTTGAGCACAGTAATGGCGTGTTGTTCGGTTGTAGTTGCTTTAGTCACCTATAAATACCCTCGCTGTAGATTAGGGGAGGGAGATAGATAGATAAATTACACACAAAACTCCTGTACAATCTCAAGAAATATTAGATTCACTGGACGTAGGGTTGTTATCTCGATCGTGAGAGGCCCGAACAAGTATAAAATTCCTTGTCCATTGTCCTTTCGAGCATAGCATCCTAATAGCATTCTTCGGACGTAAATCCTCCACGAAAAGGGGCCTGGTTGATCCCTCAATCAATAAGTAAGCTCAGCGGGGAACCCGTTTTTCAAACGTCGACAAGATGAATATCACAATCATACAAAGTAAAAACATAACAAAAGATTTTATATATTAAATATAAATCTATTGACTGACTTTATAGTCAACTTACATGACTTTGCCATGTAGGGATAAACTATAAGATATCAAATTAAATTGTAGCGGAAAGATAATTTAGATAACCCCTTAATATACCACGGGCAAATAACAAGGCTCGCACCATCGACGTTCACCTCTTCTAGACATTCCTCTTTCAAAGCTGGTGTAGACTCCTCAACTGGTAACTTGTTGGCAAGGGTGAGTACATAAAACACTCAAGAAGTTGTGCACAAAATACAATTCTAATATAAATATATGCAAGGCTTATTCCAATTGAATGGTTGATATGGCTATTTTGTAATAAAGCAGTATTTACAAATGAATATAATAAATAGATTGAAAAGACGATAAAATAAGTAATAGTAATAATAAATTTCAAGTATTTCTCAACAAAAAACTGGCTCACAGCTCTAAAACCTATTCCAAACCTTAAATGGCCCATTGCCTCCCTTTCCAAGTTTCATTTTATAAGATCTAACACTTGACTGTAATCTCCGAGCATTGCTCAATACCATAAGCATGGCTATTCGAATGGATTTTACACTCTGCATAGGTAATGCAGATTACCCATAAGATACAATCAGCTCACCACGTCTTTTATAACTCACCATATAAAAGTATGTGATTGAGCGATCATAACAAAGCATTTACAATGCTCTGCCTCAACCCAATACTACCGGCTAAAGTTTCAACACTGAAGGGTTACACCACCACAACAGGCCCCTCTTGCCCATGTGAGTTGAACCATATACTCGAGACTCACACCACCACTAGTAGTACTAAAGGTAAGACATTAAAATTAATCAGTTAGGTCTGTCCTATTTCAGACATGTAATTGCATGTTTGACTCAGTTCAATGTCTTGTAAGGTTAAGTCTTGATTGATCAAGGCAAGACTTCCACAACCCAACCATCTCACTGACCCACCTTGGCACCTACCCCTAGTCATTTGCCTTAATCTAAATTATTTACCACCCCAGTTGATTACCATACATTACATGCCATCAATAAGTTAACATCATTGTAAGACAACATGTGTCGTCACAATTCAACATTATTGTGTGACAACACTTGACACACCTTCTCATAAATATGATCCATATTCCTTTAGTCAAGATTGATTTTGATATTCCAAAAGATATGAGTTAACATGGCATGGCTAAGCAAAACTAAGCATGGTCTAACCAACCCACGATAGCTTCACATAGTAACCAACTAGTAATGAATCATCCTAAAGTAACAAATAATCATGGCATACAAATGAAATAATTGTACACATGAAATAACATGCAATAATGTATATCAACATAGCAATTTTATAAACTAAGTTCAACAAGATCAAAGCACAACTTACTTTGAAAAAAATCTTAGTCCTATTTTAGATCTTGGTCTTGGATCAATGATTCTCCCTCGGACGCTCCAAACAAGTTAACGTCTACACGTATCAAGAGAAAACACCAAATAAACATTAAAATAGAAAGAAAATAAACTCTAAAAATTAAATAAAATTTACCATCAAATAGATCTCATTTTTATAAATTTTTAGAAATTTGAATCACCTCAATCGGACCTTGTATGAGAAAGAACGGACTCTGGAAATATTTGATAAATAGAAAAGTACTGAAAAATAGAAAATCAGTAATTTATTGAATTATTTTTTTACTAAAAAAGTTATTTATGATGTCATATTGGCGTCAGCATCTAATAAAATAACTCGAGAAAAATCTCATGCTGACACGTGGCCGGTCTATGAACTGAGTCCACCAACCCTGTCGGTCCATCGTGGACCCAAGCTACTGTATCGTGAAACAACCGTTGCATGCGCTGACATCACGAGGTGATGTCATGCTAACGAGAGCAAGCACGTGCGGTGCTGACATGCGATACGACTCGATGGCAACACGTGGCACAATCCGGCCGTTAACATCATATCAGACGGCTGGAATATGGCGGTGATGGTTGACGTCTACGCGAGGTGAGGATACGTGGCGCACGGAAACGTGGTCTACGTGGTGTGATCATGTCCACTCATGTGAGATCTAATGGTCGAGCTTCAGCGAAGAACGGCGATGATGGTGTGGCGGCGCACTCACTTGAGACAAAGAAGATGAAGAGCCCGGCAGTGTTTCAGCCACTTACCGGCGACGCTATTCCCCAATCTGGTGTGGGCTGACGTGAGCAACACGAGTATGCCTTCGGAGATGGTGGAGACCAATCGACGATGTTGGGTTCTGGAGAGAACCAGGGAAGCTTGCGCTCCAACTCCAGTGAGCAAGATCTGACAAACGACTGTGCCTCAGTCCTCGAGTCCTAGGGCAAAAGCTACGGCCTGCGACAAGGAACCTCATGTGATGATTTGGCTCTTAAATAGCCTAGGCTACCATTCTCTACAAGGAGCTCAAGTCCGTTGCGGCGGTGGAGATGTGACGACCATGGTTTCCGGTGGCGTTTTGGAGAACACCTCTCAGCCATCCACATTTCTTGATCACTGGTAGCGATGCATTCACACATGGGGCAATCCACACCGTGCACGAGATCAACAACAAGATTCCCTATGGTTTCCATTACACACGAATGATCCATTCCCAGCGGTGGATTGAGATCCAGTGACTAAGAAACATTAGGGTTTTGATCCTACCCTAACACTTCTCAATCGTTTAATCAGACGCCAATGGCCACGATCATCCGAGCTAATCAGACCAGGCCACATGCAGATTTGGGTTGGCCTGAGGGTTTGGGCCCATGCCTAGTCTACGATTTTCCTAGCTTTTCGAATAAAGTTAACTTTTTGGAAAATAAACTAATTCAAATAAAGTAGTAAAAATATTAGGAAAATTTCACAAAAATATTTTAAGACATTTAGAACTCAAATAAAATAGTTTAAACAACAGTTTATTTAAAATTCTCACAGAATAAAATAGTATATATATTAAACATAATTCAAAAATACAAAATAAATTTCAAATAAATTCTAGAAAATTCTAAAAATTCAAAAAAATAGAAAATGCACAAATAACATTGTTAAATTATTTTGAACCAAAATTTTGGGATGTTACCACGAAGGCCAACCTAGCTATGGCCCACAAAGAGAGAGAGGTAGTTGGAAGGGAATCGACCTGGCTAGAGTGAGGGCTGAAATTGGCCCAGGGAGGTTTCCAAGATTTTGAGCATTTCTAGAATTTAGGAGGAGAAAGGTTTTTCGGCATAAGGAAAAATTTGAACAAACTAGCAAAGACTATAAGAAACCCAGAAAAACTCAAAGAACAACTCGTGAGTAGGAAGAAAATCTTTTTCGAAAAAAAATCATGTAAATTTTGAAATATTTGGGTTGTCACAGTATCTTTAGGGATTGCATCGTCCAATACATCGCATGATCAAATTTCATTCCGACAACACCATTATTGAGCTCATGTGTCAAGCTACCAAAGCTGAAGGCCGATTGGAAAAGGATGGCAAGCTTGTTCGTTCTACGAACACTCATGGCGTTCTAGTTAGTGAGATCCTATTAGGAACAAAAACGGATCGGATAGTTTCTCATTGATTCAGATAATTTTTAATATAGATTTTGTCGGATCAGATATTTGTCAGGTAGTGTCGGATCGAATGTGGATATGGATTTTTTTGACAGATACGGATACAGGATTTGGTAACTCACTACCAGTTGGATACGGATATGGTTTTGGATAATCCAAATATTGATAGGCTAGATATCTGGATATGCACGTAGGCTGAGCTAAGGTTACTCTTTTGGCCCAAAAAAGTTTGTGAATTTTAAAACCGTTTTCTAATTTATTTAATCTACAAATCAAGTTTCAATTATTAAAATTAGCAAACTAGCTCCAAAAATTACGAAATTTTTTGGGAAAGTTCTTTACATGATCTATCATTTAACAAAAATATTTTCAAGATTTTATCAGATTTTAAATTTTCTCAAAAATTTAAAAACCACTGTCCTTAATAGGAAAATATTTTAAATAAATAGCTAAAAATGCATAAAAACTCATAAATACATAATTTATTATTTTAAACATAGTTCCTCAAAGAATACAAATCTTGGGTCATTACATATTCTTCATGAATATTGAGATCAAATAAACTAGTTTCATATTCATATGTGGACTATCCGTATCCGTATCCATATCTAAAAAAAAATATGAAGACAAATATAATAGAGCTATTATCCGTTCATATCCAATCCGTCACGGCATCATGGGTGGCACCAAAATCTGAGGCAAAATGTGCTGGTTCTACTAACACTTAAATGGCTTCTCTAGGAAAAGGTAGCAAATTAGTTGTTTCAATTGTCATGACCAAGGATCCAAAAACCGGTCGCGGAAAAAACACCAGATCCTGGCCAGTACTGATTAACAGACAGCTTCAATTATCAAATTTAAACTCAAAATTGCTTGTTTTCAGCGGATTACCACCCGATTTGACCTGTTCCCAGCCTCTTACAGCCCGAAATTACTATTCGTCAATTCAAATTCAAAACATAAAACTTTTCATACTGATATTCTTTTACTGATCCTAACAGGTATTTTTCGGTAACCAACTAGTTACCGCTGATATTTTTATCCTTATTCATGACAAAGGGCATAAGATGAGCAAGTTGTCCAAATAAACATACCATTATCGATGATGAATCAAGCGAGTAGAGAGTTACAAAGTGAGAAAGAAGATAGTACAGGCTACGGCTAATTGTGGACGGGCTTTTATAAGCTGGCCCATTTGTTTGCAACCCCGAGAAGCGGGACCACTCAGGACGACTTTTTTTTTCCCCCAGAAACAACTTAGTAGAAGTTTGTGTTCATCGTTTCCAGGAAGAACTTGTGCGTTCTTGTATTCCATAATTCTTGAGAATTCTCTAGGTTTACTTAGATTGTGTGTACTGATTTCATTACTAGAGCTATACTGTGCGTCTATTATGGTCATGAGTTTCAACACAAGATTGCACTAACTTTAGATTGCGTTGCTACCGTAGTTTGTAATTTGTGATGATGTGCAGATTATAGAAGAGATAGACACTACATCTTTTGTCTATTTTTCTAGCATTGGCATCATGATCACCAAATAGGCAACACAAACATTACCTTATTTGATCACCCAATACACAACACAAGCATTACCTTATTTCGAAAGCGTTGGTATATGGCCAACAAAAATATCCATGATCAGCACCTAGAAATGCAGCAACAGGTACACAGTAATTACTCTTTATGGGTTTTGGAGATCGGCATGATCTCCAAAACACAACTTTTACCACTAATTTTCTATTGTAATATATTAATAAATCCCAATAAAATTATAATATTATGAAAGCATTTTTCAAGACAAACGTACACATGATTTTCATGTATCCAATCTAAATATTCTACAAAGATATTGATAACCAAAGTTTCGAAAGTTTGGCTGCATGTATTAAAAAGACATGTTTTTGTGATTAGGAATATTTACACAAGAAATACTTGTATGTTGGGTACAACAAACAAGGCCCACTTTCTGAGGGAACAAAAAATTTCTTACTGCTTTGAAACTGATATCTTTATAAAAACCACAATATGAAGTACCAAAATATAGAGAACAAAAGCAGACCTAAGAATCATCAGCCTTTTCTGGCCTTCTGTTCTAACACCAGATTGGTAGGGTCTCCGAACAGTTTTCGCATCATAATCTTCAAGACCACTCAAAAGACCTCTGCCAAACCGGTTCCGTGCTGCAGACATTTCGTTGGTAGTACTGCAAAGATTTCTACGTAAATTGTTCAACCTTTCCAAATCCTTTTCTTTGGCATGAATATCAGTGACGAGGCTTTCAGCTTGAGCCTAGAAAATAGCAAACCAAAAGTAAGTAGGAGTCACTACTACTGGGTAGTGGGTACTGAGAAATAATATATTGCAGTAGCTAGACTGAAGAATTTAGAACCGACTTGCTTAGCTG
The DNA here is from genome assembly GCA_036346375.1 of Guadua angustifolia. Classification (NCBI taxonomy): domain Eukaryota; kingdom Viridiplantae; phylum Streptophyta; class Magnoliopsida; order Poales; family Poaceae; genus Guadua; species Guadua angustifolia. Next base: position 5,939,673 of record CM070517.1, read on the forward strand.
TCAACTGTTCGATGAGGCTATGTAGTTGTTTCTCAAGGACCTTCTCCCTCTGGGCTGCACATGTGAGACATAGGACAACCAAGATGTTAAGAACGTAAAATCGGTGTTTAACATCACTACAGAGTAAAGACAACCACTTTCCTAGTTGTCCTTTGGCAGTCCATAAGTCTTCATACAGGAGCTAAAGGTATTACCGAATTAGGTAGAACTAAACTTTGTTGAGCTTTTTTATGTCTAGATTGAACGAGAGGGATTTGTTATTTAATAATTATGTTATAGTGAAGTGATGAACTCCCAGCCAATTTATTTGCACAAATGGATCGTCTACTCATCGCCACTTACCAAGGCACTGGCCCTTAAAGGTAACATCACCATTCATGCTTCATGGATTTGGATCAATGGACCTTGCACACAAGATGGGCAGTTGGCCACCTCATAAAGTACAATGCCACAGCAGATAGTGTCAGCCCTGCTATACGAACTAATCTTCAGAAAACAGTATGCCCTAATTCAATTATGGTAGTATACCGTAATTTTACTCCTTTATGACCTCATTCAATTATGGTAGTAATCTTACTCCTCCTCATAAAGTACAATGCCACAGCAGATAGTGTCAGCCCTGCTATACGAACTAATCTTCAGAAAACAGTATGCCCTAATTCAATTATGGTAGTATACCGTAATTTTACTCCTTTATGACCTCATTCAATTATGGTAGTAATCTTACTCCTCCTAAACATGACCTTAGCAAGCAACTGGCACAGCTCATGCAGCGGCAGCAGATGATGATGGGCCATGGCGACCTCAAGAACCAATCTGCAGCGCACAACATTACCATCAGCAAGCTGCAGAGCAGGCAGTCTCAGTCAGTGGCGCAGTAAGGGCATCTTGTCTAGATGACGGTTAGGCCAAGGCTGCCAGCTCCAACAACGCACCGAGGAGCGTCGGGGAGTACCACACTTTCACAAACTGTAACTCCTGATGTTCGATGGCCAAGAAGACCCCCTGCCCTGGTTGAACCGCTGCAAGCGGTTCTGTAGGGGAAGGCGGATGACAGGAAAAGGTGTGGCCTGAATCATATCATCTGATGGACAGCAGTGGTACTATCGGATGGAGCATGACCATGGTGTGCCAACTTGACCTTGCTTTGTCGAGTACATCAACTTTCGGTTCGGGGCACCGATTCAAAAAAAAAAAAACCTTGGGGAGCAGGCCCAGCTACGTTGTACTCGCAAAGCTGACGAGTACCAGGAGCAATACCTGGCTCTCCTTTGTCGATGTGATCCTGATCCTATGACGAAGAAGCAGCAAGCCCAGCTATTTACTGCAGGACTCCTCAGCCCCCTCTGCACTGACATCAAGCTGCAAAACCTGGCAACATTGGAATCTGCCCTGAGCTTGGCTCGAGCTTATGAGAGGACTCAAGTTAGTGAGGCTGAGGAGGTTAAGCCGGTTCCCAAGACTACAACCACCATTAAGTCGACCGTCCCAGCTTGTGCCTCGACACCTATCCTGGTAACTCTACCCAAGAGCTTGCTACAACTGGAGGTGCAGAGGCCCGCGGGCCTCTCACAAGTGACCTTTCAAGTATCTGACAATGACCGAGATGGAGGCACGCAGTGCTGAGGGCCTATGCTACAATTGAGAGGAAAAGTTCCACCGCAACCATAGGTATAAGAATTTATTTTTACTTATCGTGGACAGGCTGGAGCCTAGAGGCGAACATGGACATTGAAACCGACGATGACACTGACAAAACAAAAATTTCCCTGAATGCTCTAACCGGAATCAACTCCGGGAATATGCAGATGCTAGTACAGGTGCACAGGTGTTCATCGCTCTCCTTCTCCTCAACTCTTGGTTCCACAAACAATGTCATCTTCAAGGACATGATGGTACGATCGAGTGCCCACCTCACACGCCAAACCATAGTTACCAGATTCGTTGTAGACCCTAGCGAATTGCGAGCCGGATTCGTCAAATCTGAACCAGTTTAGAGTACAGGGTCCATGTTTGTAGTGGAAATTGGAAGAAACTGTGGTGAGCCACGAACCCAAATCCCCTACTGTGACTCGAACGAACCATGTTTCTGGTAACTATGTGCCAGACTGTGTTGGGCGTGGTAGTGGCCATGACATTGGATGGCAACGGTCCGTACCTCGTCCAACCTCCGTGGACCTGCACCGAGACCAAATTTGACCCGCACCGGACCAAATCGACACGGTCCAAACTCGACCAGACCAGCACTAACGGTACCAGACCAACGGTACCTGCACCGTTGAATCACGATACGCTAGACTCGACTCATGCGATTTTAATTTCTTGGCGACACACTCGACTCGACTCGCGACGCGAATGGATGGACTCGACTGGACGCCCGATGCATGCTTCGACCGGCGTGTCACGTGGGGCTTTTTCTCCGATGCATGCATCATCGCTAATGGCGAATGGATGGCCTGTCCTTTTCTCTTCACACACGCTACATGGCAAGCAGTCGAATGGATGGGCCCTGTACTTTTTCTTTCACACACGCTACATGGAAATGAGCCTACAGCTTGCTACTACCTATGGCGAAAAAAAGGAGCAAAAGAAAGCCAATTTTGAACTGAAACGAAACGAGACTTATCCCTAGCTTACAGACGATAGATGTCAGAGTCGACTTGTCCTCAACTCTAGTAACGGTCCGAGTCTGGTACCCACGGTCCAAATGAGACCGGACCAACCCGACCAAATAATATACCCATGGGTCCAAATTTGGACCCGGACCCATCGGGTCGGTACCATGTACCCGACCCATGGGTATTTTTGCCATCCCTACATGACAAAAGCTTGACTAGAGCAGGGGTATGCCGCAGTATGGAGGTGGCCATCGACTCAAGGGCGTTGCACTTGGAAAGCTACACCATTTCCATGTCTTTATGGTGCTGGGACCACTAGGTCACCTGGCAGGGTCCTAAGTAGAATTATTTGGTTTAGGCATTGTGTCATTTTGAATAATCACATATCATCAGGGATAGGTTATAAAATACTGCAACCAACAGCTTCATCAATCTATATTACTCGCATTTTTCTTCAACTAAATATGAAAAAAATACAAACTGTGAATAAAAATGTTAATGTTCATGTAAAACAATCAAAAGTACCAGGAGTGGGATTCTTTAAAGATTCTTCTTCAACCAAGGACCAATCTTTCTCCAATGTTTGCACCTTGCCTTCCAATAATTTCTGTGAAGAGGAAATAGTTATCAACAAAAAATAAATCCGAATGTCCATTAAAATTCACAAAAGTTCTATGACATGTCATACCAACTCTTCCTTCTTCTCTTCCAAGTCTTTGGACTTAAGACTAATCAATGATTCAGCTTCTAGGAGAGCATTTCCGGTAGTTTCAGAAGCAGCTGTTGATGCTTTATGTTGAGTAGCCTCTTGCTCCTTCATAGCATTGCCAAGCTGTGTCTTTAAATCCTGCTCAGCTATTTCCATTTCCTGTAAACATGATATTCTATTCAGGTGTTGTGCAAGTTCCAATATATTTTTGCTAAAACTGGAAAGGTGTGTTCCAAAAGACAAATATAGATGGTCTAAAATAAGAGATATATTGCTCGAGTTGCAGTACCAAGTGATGCATGTCGCATCTTAGATCAAGAAAAAAAATGCTCCAAACAGGCCAATTAAGACTTAGTGATGTGTTCAAAGCTTGAACATTTTAGAACTGGACAGCACAGATCGCATGCCTTAAATAAGAAACAGGTTTCAGATCCCCCTTCACTAATGAGACAAAAAAGAAATTTTGAAACACAGTGTGCCTGCTTTACTGTTTACTATGCTTAATCATTATTATTCTTAGCATTTCACTACAACAGGCAGGAGGACAAACGTGTTACGTGTGTATTGGGGCAAAGATAAACAACAAACAAAATCCAGATAAAGCACTTGATTTTTGGAGCAGTTTTGATAACAAAAAAGAAACAAGCTCACCATGATCTACTTGTCAAAAGCGATCCACACCCCTTCAACACAAATCGTTTCTCCAATAACATCATTTGATTGCAGAGCATAGTTTATATGTAGTTCTTTCATAATTTGATTTCCTTCTTGTCTACATTATCTTGCATATTCTTAGGGAGTAGCTAACCCACAGTGGGAAAAATGCTACTATGAAGGATAGGTATAACATGAAAAAAATGAAATCTGCACAATGTTCTTAGTAATCTACTATGAATCAAACAACAAAAGAAAGAGAGAAGATGATGTAAGTAAGTACTTAAATGGTACAATGATAGACCTTCAAATTACTCTGAAGCAGACTGGCTTCCATCTGCTTTTCTTCAATTTTCTGTCGACAATTTGATATAGCTTTCTCGTATGCTGCATTTTCTTCTTGAAGTGCTACCTCTCTTTGCTGCGCCTACAGAATGTTTACAAGTTGCATTACAGAAGTCCACACAGGAATGCAAATACCTAACTATCCTGAGCAACAACAGTACCAAAACTACCCTCTTTCTCACACTGTGAGTACAAACCTTGGCCATAAATGTTCAAAGTTACACACGAACAAGAATAGCTGTAATTCGTAACTCGTAAGTCACCTACTGGATAACATTATTAAATTGAACCATTTCTTGCAGGTGAAAAAAAATCTCTTGCCACATTATCATTGTATCAGCAAACCAACTCGGAATTTTCATTGAAGTAGCAAATGTGTACAAATTTAAACAGAGAAAGTACAGCTCAATCGTGTTCTTTCCCATAATCCCATTCATAACAGAATAAACAGATACAGATATCAACACATCGCAAAACGGTCCCTTGAGATGTTCACATATGGATGCAAAAATTGTAGCTAAAAAAATTTCAAGCACCTAGATCCAGATCCACCAATTGCACTTCTTAATCAACTCAAATGGGTTGTGCTAAATTGTATTATTCCCCCATTAAAGATTATTCACATAACACCTATCTATGCAATAGAGGATCAAGAACGCTAAAAAAATCAAAAAAGAACAAAGAGCCATGTGTTACCTGCTCCTTGGTGGAGGAGTGGGCGTTGAGCTGGAGCGCGAGGGCGGCGGACGAAGCTAGGGAGTGAGCGTGCAGGTGCGGCAGGCGCTGCGCGACGTGCGGCGGGGGCACCCGGAGGCGCAGGTCCTGAATCGCGCGCCGCAGCGACGCGGCCCGCGCATCTAGCTCAGCGGCACGGAGCCGCTGCTCCGGGGTCATCGCCGCAGAGGCCGCGGCGCGTGCGTCATCGGCTTCGCCGTCGCTGGCACCGGTCCCGCCGACCACGTCGGCCGCCCACGCCAGGATCCCAGCCATGGCACCGGTCGGCTCCTCTGTTCAGTTGGAGGGGGGATTTTGACGACGCAACACAAAGGCAATTGGGAAAAAAAAATAATACAAGCGTTCCCACTGTCTCCACAGAGCACAGTAGACGTGTCTAAAACAGGTGTCAGCCCAAGCGTCGGGTCATTGGGTCATTGGATTTGTTTTAGCTTTGTCTCTGAATTTTAGCTGTAAAAGTAGAATAAAAAATAAATAGCATGATTAGATCTGTTTGTTTCAGTTTTGGATTCTCTAAAAGTTGATTCTAGATTATAGTTGTAAAGAAACTGATTCTCTAAAAGCATATATGAAATAAATTATATATTCTAATGTATATAGATAAGCTGGATTGTGAGAATCGGATTTTAAAATCATATTGTTTGTTTTTTATTCTGTTTTTGGAGCAAGAATCCAGAATCAAGAGCTAAAATAAACAGGCCATGATCCAACGGCCTTACAGACCATGCCATGCCAGCACATGGCCTTATGGGTTGAGGTCGACCCATTTGATGCTAAAAAATTTCAAAAAAAAAAAAATAGGAAAATTGAAAAATCGTAGAAGTTTGAAAAATATAGAAAGATTGAAAAAAATCTAAAATAATTAGGAAAACTCAAAATAATGTAGAATTTTTTTTAAAGTGTATGTGGATCTAAACGGACCATATCATGTAGCCCAGTCGTAAAATGAGCCGTGCAAAGGTGTCGGCCCAAGAACGGCCCCGCCAGATAGGCCATGCTGGCCTGGCCCATTTATGGTCGAGGCATGCTATGCCTGGGCCATGCCAATAGTGGCGGGCCATGGGTAAGCCCATTTGGCCATCTCTACTCTACAACTGAGCTGGAAGAGGGAACGGTTCTCGAATCCGATGAAAATACGAATTTGGTGCAATTTTATTTCCACTTAGCTTAGAAGTTTCTAGTTTTTTTGGCAAGGAGTTACTAGAATTTTTTTAAAATTACCGTAAGTAAGGACGGTATGTTTAATGCCATTTTCATCCAGCTTAGATGTTTCTAAAAGTTTTTTTAAAAAAAAGTACAAGAAGTAGGGAGGATACATTTTGTCTCTACAAAATTTAATATCAAATCTTGAAAGTTTGACCTGAAGTTTTTTCACTTTTTAGAAACTACTAAGTTAGGTGGAAATGCAATTTTGCACAAAATTTGTATTTTCACTATATATTTCACTAGTGAACAGTACTCTAGAAGAGTGTTTTTTCTGGTTGGGGAGAAATCAATGTGGTGGCTCAATCCAAACAACCAGTCACACGAAAGCAGTTACTTAGGCCCTGTTTAAGAGAGCTTCAGATCCCAGCTCCAGCTCAGATCCGAAACTTATATGCTAAAATAAAGTGAATTAAGTTTATATTTTTAGTCTAAAATGTAAACAAGATGATCTACCTAAACACTCTTAATGTATCCACAGCTCCAGCTCCATAAATTTCTGGAGCTAGAAATACCCTGCTCCACCAACTCTACAGATTTTGGTGGAGTTGGAGCTATCCCAAACACCCCTTAAATAGCCCAATGTAGCTCCACGGTAGCTTTGTAATAGGTTTTTCGGATATAAAAGCTACACGAGCACAACTATAACCGCTAAATTGACCACTATTTCTATTATTTTTGTAGTTGTGACAGTTCCGTTGTGCTATATGTGTCAATTCTATTTGAATTCCAAACATTAATTGTGTTTTTTATGCTCTTCTCCTTTATCATATTTTATAGTACTTAAATTTAATTCATTATGCTCCTAGAAATAATAAATAATAGTTAATATACAAATCCATCTCCTAAATTTATGCAATTATATAGACTCTGAATTTAAATCTAGCTCATTATATATTAATTAACTATACCACGTACTTAAAATACTAAATCGCGATGTGTAGCATAACTTTCACGATAGCCCTCTATAGCCTAATAGGTTTTTCTTATCTCCCGGCGTGATGGATCATGAACCGCAATTTAAATCCTTGCAAGAAATTATAAAATATGGGACACAAGAATATAGGAAAAATTGCAAGGACAACGCTTTTCTTGCGTACGGTATATAAATTTAGTTGGAAGGAAGTCAGATTTGTAACAACAAAAGTGTGAGGAGTCTAGAAAAACACTGGTTTAAAAATTGCAGAGACAATGCTGTATTGAATATTAGCTGGAAAAAGTCTCATTTACCGCTGCTTTCTTTAGTGTACTGGCGGTCGCGTGCTAACCTCGAGCTTTCAAACTCCCAACGCAATCTCACCAGTTTTTCTCACTTTTATGGTATCTCATAATTTGATGTACAAATAGTCAGCCCACACCCGTATATTTATACGGTGAGGAGGTATTGTTTGAAAGCTAAATAATAATATGGGATTAAAGGGTGCTAACGAGCCTTGCTGGCCTATGGGGCAGTTTAGAGTACATTTCCAAAAAACCAAGTGTGAAAAGCCTGTAAAAAGAATAAAGAAAATAGCTCGTGGGATTGGTTATTGTACATGTTGTCTAATTAAAACCTTCAAGTAAGAATATTACTGGAACAAAATTCAATTAAGAGAAAAAATATATAACATATCATCACATTTATGAAGACGGAATATCTTCTCCAAAGGACAAATCCTTTCAGAACCTTTTATTCTAACATTGATCCTCCCAGTAAACTATACACTACACCTTCCCTCAGCGGAGGAGAAGTATAGAATTGGCATACCGTTGGATTGATGTGAGATCGAAGTACACCACATCTACCACCATAACCACAATTACATGTAACCACACTTCCATGTAATTATCTGCCTGAGGTATCACATGTCAAGACATCAGTACTCCTACTTAGTTAGGTCTATCCTATATCAGATATGTAGTTACATGTTTGACTCAGTTCAAAGTCTTCTAAGGTTAAATCCTTAGGTTGACTAAAGCAAGACTTCCACAACCCAGTTGTCTTACTAGCCCACCTTGGCACATAACCCCTTGTCATTTACTTCAATCTAAATTATTTACCACACTAGTTCATTATCATGCACCACGTGTCATCAATAAATCAATATCATTTCATGATACATGCCACTACAACTTAACATCATTGTGTAACAACACCCGACACACCTTTCATAAAACATTTTCCAAAATTCCAAAAGACATGGGTTTATGTGACATGGCTAAGAAACTAAGCACAGTCTAACCAACTCACGTTGATTTCTAATAGCAACCAACTAATAAAAATCTATCTTAGAGTGACAAATAATCATAGTATACAAATGACAAAGGTAAAGTATAATCCAATTGGGTTGAATAATTAGATCCCAAACTAATTTGAAATCAATTCTACACATAAAATAACATGCAATAATTTAGATCAACATAGCAATTTTGTAAAACTAGGTTCGACATGATCAAAGCATAACTTGCCTTAGAAAAGCTTTTGCTCCTATTCTGGATCTTACTCTTGGTTCAACGATTTCTCCTTAGACACTCCAAGCACTTCAATATTTACGTGTATCGAGAAAAAATACCAAATAAATACTAAAACAAAGAAAAAACAAACTCTAAAAATCAAATAAAATTAACCATTAAATATATCTCAATTTTACAAAATTTTAAAAATTCGAATCGCCTCAATCGGAGCTCGTATGAGGGAGAACGGGCTTATAAAAGTTTGAAATGAAAGAAAAAAAGAAAAAGAATAGATCCTAATTATCTGAATTATTTTTTCTAAAGAAAATTTTAATTATTGTGCAATAATCACGTCGTGGCTAATATTAATCTTAGCCAAATTAAATTTCTAAAGAAAACTTAAAATTATGACGTCAATACCGAACTGACCAATCGCCAGCCGACATGTGACCCCTCTGTTCTGTGCACCATGTCCACGGCTCATGTGTGAGTCCACGGTAGACTTGGACCACCAAACCAACCAACGTTGATAGGTGGAACCCTCTGCGCTGACTAGCTCTGCTGACCCGGCGGACACGTGAGCATGACCGAGTGACAACTTAGCGAACATGTCGACCTGATGTCCTATGCGGCACTGACTCAGGAATGACATGGCATCCTCCTGGCTGCCATGCGTCGACCGAAGAGCATGGCCACGTCGCTGTCATTGGCTCGGGACCCATGGTCACCGCCGGTGACTGACGAGGGCACAACTAGGAAGATCTCATGGCCATAAATCTGATGCTCCCCTTACCTTTAGCTGTGATGCACGGGAACGGCTGCAACCACCATTGCAAACTTTAGCAAACTAGGGTTCTGAAGGATCAAGTTGGCCTAGAGGGGGGGTGAATAGGCAACTTCTCGAATTTTTAGGCTTAAGTAAGAAGCTAACAAATATAGAATGGTAGAAAATTAAGCACAAGACAATAATAACAGCAGAAGGTAACACAAAAGCAAGAGTAAGCACAAGAGACACAAATATTTATCCCGTGGTTCGGAGCTACTCTCCTACTCCACGTTAGAGCACTTCTCTCGAAGTATAGCTCCTCTAAAGCTAGTCGTGGTAGCTTTGGTCTCCACTCGGGTAACTCTTTCACCACTCCGGTGAGGTGAGTTCTAAACCTCTTATAACCAAGGTGGCCTTCCACAAGCTCCATTGGACAGGTCACACCTTTACTGCCTCCAAGCCGTCTAGGATCACTAAGATCCAAGAGTAATAGACTATGCACCAGCCCTGTCTCTTGGTTCACTCAGCATAGCACTATTAGACTAAGTTTGGAGGTAAAACACTTAAAAAGTGTTAAGAAATAGGGTTCAAAGATGAAGCACAGTCTCCTTGATGGAATGAATGCTCTAAGAATGCTAAAATGTCAAGGAGATCATAAAGTTCTATGGTAGATGGCTCAGGAAATGCTTATATAGGCATTTGGACTGAAAATAGCCGTTACACCTACCATAGTGACCGTTGAAATGTGTCAGACTGTCAAAAATCAGCTTAACACATTTGCTACGGATTGAGCTTCGATAATGATCCTAATACTCGGACTAATCAAGGATATTTGTCCCGGACTAAAAAACTAGGTCCGTCGTACATAGGATGTTTGAAGGATTTGGTCCAGCGAAGAGATGTGAATTTAATGTGTGCGTCGGACCTAAAAATTTGGTCCGCCGTAGAAGGGTTTTACTAGAGTTAATAGCAACGGACTTTTTGAAATGATATATGAGTTTAACCGAGAGGATTGCTTTTGCACCGGACTGAATTTTATGTTATGGGAATTTGGTCCAGCGTGAATGGTGTGCGCTCAGTTTGCTTTAAACAAAGAATTCTTTTGCCACGGACTTAAGGAATAAAGGGTCTAGCGTAAATGGTTTGCATCGGACTAAAATTTTGATAAGAACTTTTTGGTTCGCCGTGAATAGAAAGCACTCGGTTAGGATTCTGTCTGAGTATGTTTTGGTGCCGAACTAAAAATGGAATGGTCCGGCGAAAATGGATTTTGGCTAAGTTTGCGTCGGATTTAAGGAATGAGCAATGAAGTTTAGTCCGAGGAGACACTTTGACTTTGTATAGAGAGAAAGGTTGATTCAAGGAACAGAATGACTAAAGAATTTTTACTCCAAGTAGTCTAATTTAGTCTTAGCCTTATGAACCAAAATTCTAACTTGTGCACAATCCCCCTTTATAGTACAGCCAAACAAAAATCAAGTCCTAGCTACTTAGCTTGAATCATCTCCCAAGCTAGAATTATCAATAAAGATCCTTAATCTTGACTGTTTAGGAGACTTTTTTAATGCCTTTTCCAACATTCTTTATAGTTTAGAGATTATTGACTCAGTCATCAATACCAAAACTTTATAAATAAATATGAGAAAAGAATTAGGGGGACTAGATACTGTCAATCTCCCCTTTTTTGGTGATTAATGATAACATACCTTTACTAAGTCAATAATATCTCAAACATTCTGCAAAACAAAGTTAGCTTAATAGAGTATAGGCAGTTTTATGCAGAGATTTTAACATTTATGCTCTCCTGAATGAGTGCACGATTTGTTAATGATCAGAGATTTTAGAAAGTATTAGAGCATTAAAATAATCAGAGTTTAAACTGTATTAGAGCATTAGAACTGATTATTAATATACTGGCAAAATGTTAATGTCAGAGCAATATTATTAGAGCAGAATGTTAATATTAGAGCATCAAAATGTATCAAATATACCAGAGTAACAAAGAAACAACTAAGTATCCAGATATAATTAGAATGCTTAAAGTTCAAATCCAGAAACACAAAGAAGCAAAAGAATACATAAGACTTAGGTACACTTAAAGTTCCCCAACACTCCCTTTTACATAAGTAGCCTAAGGAGAACTAACTCTACTATTTCTCCCCCTTTGGCATCAATTGTCAAAAAGGGTACTACTTGCGCTTGGAGAAGGTCCTCTTGAGCTGACTAAAAACTGAGTTTTCTGAGGAGGGGAAACAACCTTCACTTCTTCATCATCTGATTGGTCCTAAGCTTGAGGAGTAGGCACTGGGGCTATTGCTTGAGCATGCCAGCTTGGATAATCTTGATCACCAGGCTAGAGAGGAGGTCTTGGCACTAAGGCCATTGCTTGATCATGCCAGCTGGGGTAGTCCGGATCACCAGGCTGAAGGGACAAGAATTGGAGATCTTGTTGCATCTTGTTCAAGGAGTCATTGATGGCCAAAGTAGAATTAGTGATTTCACACAATTCATCAATAGTGCTTCTCTAAAAATTGTGTTGGCAATCTTCCATCCCCTTGAAAGCATACTCAGTGTAGGTAAAGTGATCGTCCAAATTTTCACTAATCCAATCAAGAGACCTCTGGTTGATCTTGAAGCCATCATCGATTTGACTAGAAAGATTCTTTTGATACTCATCAATCTTCAGATTCATGTCATATAGTCTGTCCTTTAGAAGATTTTGATTCGTACCAATTTTCTCTATCCAGTTTCTCAAGTCTCACTGATTGCTTCTGATATGATCAAATCTTGTATATGTCTCATTTCTAAATTTGATTTGCTCTTCATACTGTTTTCTCAAATGTTCCTGGATTTGTTCATTGTACTGCTGTATGGCCCTCATCTGCTCTTCATGGCTTTGAGCTGTCAATCTCTGATCATCCTCATATCTGGCCTAAAATCCTCTTCGATCATCTCATAAGAAGAGAACCACGCAGGCTGAGTGTCAAACAAATTTTCCTATCCTAGGAAAGTGTCTTATTGTGCATGTTAAGGATGAGTTTTAGGAGGTGGAGGAGAATAAAAGGCTTGCTCAGGTCCTTGAGGCACTCCTGACCCTGCTGCTTCATAATCATTGGCTCCTAGCTTTATACCTTGGTCCTCTATAAACCTTGCAGCTGCAGCCATCTCTTGAAGATGGTGAATTTGTTGTTCCTCAGCATGAGATTGAGCAACTGAACTGGAGACCACCTGAGTAGCAGCATCTTCTTCAAAAGAAAGCTTCCTAGCATTCCAAGAACTGCCTCCATGTACTTCAGTAGGTATACTATCTTGTTGACAGTAGGTTCTTGGTCTTGAAGTTGAATGTTCTGGAATTGGAGCATCTAGCACTGGATAGTGAGCAGACTGTGCATGACTTGAATGTTTACTCTTACTGCCACTGTGACTACCTGCCTTTTTACTCTTCTTAGATCGGCTTGCACTGTGATGGCTACCTTAACTTTGTGAATGATAAGAGTGATGAGAATAGTGACTATAGTTACCACTTCTTGGAGCTATAAAACTCCCACCAAAATGGTTACTTTCATTCTCAGCCTCATTATGAGAACTTGGCTCATTTTCTTCTTCATTTACATATTCTGGGATAATCTCCACACTAGGTTGATTGGCTTCTTCTTCCAAATTAGGTTCTGATGGTTCTTGCACTTCCTCTTCTTCATGTGGCTCATTTTGTTGCAAAGAGTGAAGGAATCCAGACACTCTCAGTGCTTGCCCTGTAGATTGATGCATTGTATACTTCTTGGGAAAACACTTGAAGTCCCTATTCAGCTCTTCCTGAGAAATGATACCTTGTGCCAGCAGCATCTAAGTAATTTGTTGAGCAAAAGGTAGAGGACTTCCCATTTTCCTAAATATGGCCTTTTCCATCTCACCAAAAATGTAATCTACTAGATCAATAAGTTGTCTTGACAAGATTAGATGGAGCAGCCAAGCCAAGTTAGGAGTCACACCTTCCTTATAACCAGACTTAGGGAAAATGGTGTGCCTTAGAAGAAGCAGCAAGACCTTGGCCTCTTCTGATAAGCAGTGAACTCTGTTAGGGTTGAACTTTTCTTCTGAGATATCGCTATAGATGTGAGCAGATACTTGCAAATCTGGCATATCACCAATCTGTCTCCATCTCTATCCAGGAAACATTCTTTCATGTATTCTTGTCCTATTTTGTAAGGGGCTTGATGCACCAATAGCAGCTTCAAACTGAGATGACCTCACCTTTCTGATTTTTCTATCAATAGTGAACATTATATATCTCCTTTGCTTGTTCATTAGGAGAGATGCATAGAACTCTAGGGTTCTGTTGATACTGCATGGAATGGTTCTATTTGACATCATATGAGCTAATCCAGGAGTTGAGTTTACATAGTCAAACAATCTTGTGAAACCAGTAAGAGAGTTCACTTAGTCCCAATCCACATATTGGTGATTTGAAAGGGCTAACAATGGAATTCCCTTTCTATCTCTCCTATTCTTGTATCCAATGTATATATTCTTTTGTACCATTGTGAGGAAATCTTCACCCAAGGGTGGTCTTGAAACAGGAAACCACACCTTCTCATTGACAAGCCTCACTACTCTCAACTTCTTCCCTCCAAGGGTACGTAGCAAGCCTTTCCCAGTTCAATGTGTCCACTTCCTCATCTAATTTAACATTTTCTGAAGATGACTCTCTACCAGGTTCATAATAATTGTCCTCAGATGAAGATGATTCTGACTAGACTATCTGTTTTCCTTTGCCTTTTTGAGGATGAGATGTGACTACTTTTCTATTGACTCTATCGACAATGTGAGTATCTTGCAGGAAAACAGGACCTTGTGGCTGCCTAGATAGAGTAATCCCTGGTGATGAACTAGAGATTTTCTGCTTTTCCCTTTTACTTTTTCAACAATTTTCTCAATCAGTCCCCTTTTGTTAGGATTCTTGGACCTCATATTGAATCTAGCACAACCCTACTGACCTTGTTCAATCTAACTCAAGATGACCTCTGCTAAGCGCAAACTTGACTAGACCTAGGGTAAGACAAGAGGTTTTAGCTACGGATACTATTCTAGGTCTAGGATTTGACAAGAATGTCAGAAAGAAAGGTCCGGGGTGAACTTACTAGGGCTCTGAGAAGGACTTCTTGCGCAGGAGGATAGCAGAGCACCATCGACAATGCCCAAAGAGGGTTTGCTTTGGTGATTGAAAGAAGAGATTCTGTCCTTGAGAAATTTTCGCAAGAGAAAAAGATGAAGGATGGGGAATTTTTGGCTAGGGTGGTAATTACTGCAGTAAATGTGGGAGAGAGAAACAAAAAGGTTTTGGTAACTAGCACCTTTATGACTGGGTGGTTGGAGGAGACAGGCGTCTAGGTATGGTGGAGATGGAACCTCATTAAGTAAACCAGACTTTAATGAGTTAACATGGGTCCCGAAATCAAGGTAGGGTAGCAATAGATGAGACCTAAAGCAATAGATAAGATTTTGAACAAATTTTGAGATGAGATAAGCAAATTTTCAAAAAAGGTTCAAATTTATTTGAATTTAGTTAAGATTTAGACACAAAGATATACAGGAGCATGCTAGGCTAATTTGAAAGAAAAACAGAAGGTTCTCCATTTGGGTCGGACCTAAAATTTTAGTTAGATTACTTTTGCTACGGACTAAGTCACATTTGGTCTGTGGTTAAAGAGTTTTTGTTCTAAATAAATCAGAGACAAAATTTCTTCTGCGTCGGACCAAATAATTTTAGTCCGTTGTCAATAGGTTTTTGCTGCAGATTTGGTTCGTCTCAAATGAATAACTCTCGGTTCTTTTTGATTGATTTAGGTCCGCAGAGCATGAGTATCTCTTTGATTTCAGAAAATAAGAGACATAGCTAAATTCTTTGAGATTTTCAAAGATCCACTTTGAAATAGCCAACCAAAAAAATCAAAAGATGGATCCTGAAAAATCTCTAGATAAAACTTCAATCAAACCAGCAAACACTCAAAACTCAGATGGATTTTGAATTATTTGGAAATGTGTAAGCCTAAGATCCAAATGAGAGTGAGTATGTGAAACTCAAACTCAACTGAAAGACTCAAGTGCTGAATAGAACTATTAGGTTAATTTTTGCAGCAAATCTTTTGAGTGAGAACAGATTTTGCTTATTTTACTACAGTTTAGATGGGATGAGATTGAATCATAGAAAAGAAGAGACTTATAGCAACATTTTTCAATTTTAGTTGTAGACGGTCCTTTTACTTAAAAAATATCCTATTTCAACACTTGGGGTTAATATGTTCACATAATGAGTATCAAGAAATGTATAACAAGCAAACTTGGCTCCCCCTTAATGTGACATTATCAAGCAACATTTGAATAGGCAATAATGTTTAATTCATTTCTCAATTTAGAGAATCTGACCACATCAAGGGGTTTAATAAAAATATCAGCCAATTAGTCCTCAGTTCTTATATAACTAAGCATAATGTCACCCTTAGCAACATGATCATGAATAAAGTGATGTCGGATTTCAATATGCTTAGTTCGAGAGTGTTGAACCAGATTGTTTGCTATTTTCACTGCACTTTCATTATCACATAAAAGAGGCACATTATTAAACTTAATGCCATAATCCAAAAATGTTTGCTTGATAAATAAAATTTGAGCACAACAACTGCCGGTAGCCACATATTCGGCTTTAGCAGTGGAAAGTGCTACTGAGTTTTACTTTTTAGAACACCAGGACACTAAAGATCTTCTAAGCAAATGACAACCCCCTGAGGTGCTTTTATGATCAATCTTGCAACCGATATAGTCGAAATCCGAATAGCCAAGAAACTCAAAAGAAGCACCTTTGGGGTACCATAAACCAACGCAAGGGGTAAACTTTAGATATCTAAATATTCTTTTAACAGCACTAAGATGAATTTCTTTAGGGGCTGCTTGAAATTTAGCACACATACAAACACTAAACATGATATCGAGTCTAGATGCTGTCAAGTAAAGAAGAGACCCTATCATGGACCTATATAGTTTTTGTCAACAGGCTTACCTCCCACATCTTGATCAATATGTGTGTTAGTTGCCATGAGAGTTTTGATTGGCTTGCATTTTTCCATCTTGAAGCGCTAGAGGAGGTCCTTGGTGTACTTTTCTTGTGAAATAAAGGTTCTCTCCTTCAACTGCTTGACTTGAAACTGAGGAAGAATGATAGCTCCCCTATTATAGACATTTCAAACTCTTTTGCCATCATGTCGCCGAATTCCTTGCAAAATGAGAGATTAGTACATCCAAAAATGATATCATCCATATAAATTTGGCAAATTATTAATGCACCATTGATTTCTTTTAGAAATAGTGTTGGATCAACCTTCCCAATTTTAAAGTTCTTTTCTAAGAGGAAATCTCTAAGGCACTCATACCATGCCTTAGGGGCTTGTTTCAATCCATAGAGTGCCTTGGACAACTTATAAACATGGTTAGGCAAATTTAAGTCTTCAAAACTGGGTGGTTGTTCAATATAAATAGTTTCATCAAAGACACCATTAAGAAATGCACTTTTCACATCCATTTGAAAAAGAGTAATATTGAAATGAGAAGCAAAGGCTAGAAGGAACCGTATAGCTTTAAGACGTGCTACAGGGGCGTATGTCTCCCCATAGTCTAATCCTTCTATTTGAGTGAAGCCTTGCGCTACTAGCCTTGCCTTATTGCGTACTACAACTCTGTTTTCATCTTGCTTGTTCCGGAACACCCACTTTGTTCCAATGACATTGTGATCCTTTGGATTTTCCGTCAAGTTCCAGACTTTATTTCTTTCAAAGTTGTTGAGCTCTTCTTCTATGGCTACTATCCAATCAACATCTTCTAGAGCTTCTTCTACAATTTTAGATTCAACACAAGAAATAAACGAGTAATGTTCACAAAAAGAAGCTTGTCTAGAGCGAGTTTGAACACCCTTACTGATTTCACCAATGATTTGGTCCGTGGGGTGATCCTTAGCAATTGTGTGATGGCTCTTGATGAAAGTTGGTCTGTCTTGGTCCTTTTCTTCATCTTCTTCTTGTGTTCCATCATGTGGTTCCATTGATGGTGTAGGCAACTCATCTTTATCTTTCTTGGGTTTTATGTCACCAACTTCCATCTTTCTTATTGCTTGCACCAAGGAATCATCACCTACATCATCTAAATTCTCATACTCACCTTGTGAGCCATTATATTCATCAAAGTTAACATCATAGGTTTCTTCTACTAAGCCAGTTGAATTATTGAATACTCTATAGGCTTTGGACTTAAAAAAATAACCTAACATAATGCCAATATCACATCTAGTTTGAAATTTACCTAGGTGTGTTCTCTTTTTGTAGATATACATTTTATAACCGAATATACGAAAATAAGATATGTTAGGCCGCCTACATACCAATAGCTCATATGGGTTTTCTTAAGAAGTCTATGAAGATACAGACGATTAATTGCATGACAGGTAGTGTTAATAGCTTCAGCCCAAAAAGCATCAGATGTACCATATTCATCTAGCATAGATCTAGCCATTTCAATGAGAGTTCTATTCTTTCTCTCAACCACTCCATTTTGCTGAGGAGTATATAGGTGGCTGAGAGTTCATGTTTTATTCCTAACTCATCACAATATTCAACAATGTTAATATTAACAAACTCGGATCCATTGTCACTTCTTATTTTCTTTATAAGGTAATTAAATTCATTTTGGGCCCTTTTTGCAAATGTTTTGAAAATTTTTCCAACTTCACTTTTATTTGGCAAAAAGAAAACCCAAGTAAATCATGAGTAGTCATCTACTATTACAAGGCAATATGAGTTACCACCAATACTAGCATATGAAGTGGGGCCAAACACATCCATATGCAAGAGCTCTAGTGGCCTAGTGGTGGACATGGTGCTTTTGATAGGATGAGAATTAGCTATTTGCTTGCCGGCTTGATAAACACTACATAGCTTATTCTTTTCAAACTTAACATCTTTTAGACCCACCACTAGCTCATTTTTGAAAAGCTTTTTAAGATTAGACATACCTACAAGCCCAAGACGCCTATACCAAAGCCATCCTAGGGAGACTTTAGCTAATAGGCAAGTCGAGATGCAAGAGGAGTTAGATTTGAAATCAACTAAATAGAGGTTTTGAAATCTAAAGCCTTTGAAAATAAGCTTTTCATTTTTATCAAATATGGTTACCCCATCAATTGAGAAAATACAATGGAATCTGATGAGGACATCTCTACAACGGATACAACCAGCTCTAATTCTACTCACCAGGAGGAACCACCACTTCAAGGACCACTCACTCGAGCCCTTGCGCGTCAACTAAATTATCAGGTGAAGGCGTTCCTAAGTATTCCAATTAATGATACAATGAATGGGATGCTACTTAATTTGTGTGATGATGTGATTGTTCTTAGGAACCATAGGGAAGATCCACAACACACCTGGGAGTTCGCGTCCAGAGGGAAGAGCAAATTGGAATCAGTTTCGGACTCCCAGAGATGGTCAACTTCAAACGGCCATAACTTTTGATCCAGGAGGCTTCTAGTGGTCTATGAGTACAAGAACGAAAGCTCTGGTCGTCCTCTTTCAAACTGATCCAATATCACCTCCAAATTCCTTCCGAGTCGACGGGAATTTGCAAAACAATTCGGACCACTTTTCCAGTCCGAGTCTAATTGGGCTTTAGTCCTTTATTCCGAGTTGTAATCCGTAGGCCCATGTTAAGGCCTAGTGCTGCATGCCTTTGGACTATAAAAAGCCAACCGCCACCATAATTAGGGTTTGGGTTTTGTTTGTTTCAGTTAGCCATTGCTCTTGCTTGTACTTTCGCTGCGTCTTGACTAGGCCGCCCGTCTAATTGTTCATCGGAACCCCAATTTCGAGTGTTCTTGTTCCAGAACCGATCTATATTCATATTTGCAATTGAGTTGCTTGTAATCTCTTGTTTTTGCTGGTTCTTCGATTGCTCGCAGGAACAAAGACCTTCGTGGTCAGGTTGGTCGCGCTTTCCACGGGATCAATAACCTTCAGGAGGGTGGTGTACCGGTTGCTAAGGTGCAACGTCGGGTTCGTTGTAGTCGGGCCGCCAACTTCATCCTCCACCAAATCGACACTACCTCCTCTCATGGAAAGATCGGGACGCCTAGTCCATATCAAGTGGTATCAGAGCTCAAGGTTGTTCGGTGAGAGATCTTCTTTTCCGTTGTTTTTCTTATACCTACAGTCTAGAAAATACCAGAACGAAATGCATCTATAGGCGAGTTGTCACCCTTAATCCAAGACTTTTTGTGCCTTGCTTTTACTGCTTAGTTCTCCGCTCGTTGAATTCACGGTTGCTTCGTCGAGTTGAGTTGCTGGTCTTTAGTTTCTGCCCTTAGAGTTTCGAGTTCGAGTCACGTTTTGGTCACAGTTGCGTTTCGGAATTGAGTCAGAGTCCTTAGTAGATATCAGTTTCAAAAAAAAAGAGAAACAAGAGTACCTTGAAGATCGCCGCCAACCCTGCAGCTTTCGGTCGCCGAAAGTGCTCGCCATCACGTGGATCGCCTGAGTGCTCGCTTCGTCGCGCAGCATTTGTCGCCGAGTGCTCGCCATCGCGTCAAGGCTTTCGCCATCGCGTCTTGATGGTCGCCGAGTGCTCGCCTCGTCGCATCAGAATCGCCGAAAGTGCTCGCTAATCGCAACAAACGACGCCAAGTGCTCGCCGACCGCGTGGGCTGGTCGCCGAGTGATCGCCGACTGCGTATCAGAGAAGAAAAAGGCAAGTGCAATTTTCAAAAGCCTCACTAGATCAATTGCAAACCAAAGTCAAGAAAAAAAAGTGTGTGTGGTGAGTGTTGTTTGGAGTCCTTGAGTCTGTTATTTAGTTTTGGGGCTCTCACAAAAAAAATCAAAAAAAAGGAGGATCCCTAGCTGTTTTGCTTTGTGTTGAGAACGTTTCTGTGGCATCGTTGGTGATTAGGCTCACGTCTCTTGTGTGGTTGAGGCTAGGACCAGCACCATACCGTCGTGGAATATTTATTCAACTTGTGGTGACTATTGTGGTACGAGCTCTCCTTTGTTACAATTGCCAGCCACCTATAGCTCCACAGAAAAACTACAACTTACCAGGCTCTTGCGTTTGGCACCTGTACACCACCTCCCCAGGAGATTTTGACTCGTGGTCACCGACACCTCCTGCTAAGGCTTGGTAAGAACTGGTAAGAGCTTGGTGATACAAGTTGAGAGTTGAGAGACAGTGCCCTTTCCTACAATTGTTTGTTTCTTTTGCTTTCTAACCATGTCAGGAACAGCGAGCAATGATGGACAGCATTCCCCACGCACTCGAGGAATCATTCAACATTTCGAGCGCCAAGTCAAGCTGCATACAGAGGGCCTCGATGGTGATGTGCAGGTGGTAAATGAGCAGCTGGGACAGGTGGAGAAGGCTCAGATTGACACCAACGCCAGTGACAAATTTGAGGTTTCATGGCACCATCAATACCAACTCGACGGAGGTATTGCGGCGCCTTGAGGACATGGGTCGAGTACCTCCTGCGGCACGAGGTAATGGTGTGTTGGGCAGCGAGGTGGATGAGAACGTCGATAACTACGCTGCTGACTCGGAGCTTGAAGAAGACCCTGCACGGCGTCAACTTCACCGCAACCGGCATGGTATGGGTCCTTTGCGCCCTCGGCATGAGGTACGTGACTATGATGATTCTCTTGGTAAGGTTAAGTTCACTATGCCTCTTTTTGATGGTAAATATGATCCGGATGCATACCTCACATGGGAATTAGTTGTCGAACAAAAGTTTGCATGTCATGAGTATCCTGAAAACAAAAGAGTTAGAGCTGCCACTAGCGAGTTCACTGATTTTGCCTCTGTTTGGTGGAGTGAGTTTCGACGTAAGAATCCTGATGCTGCTCAAAACTGGGCTGATCTGAAAAGAATCATGCGAGCTAGATTTGTTCCCTCTTATTACCAGCGTGATTTGTTAAATAAGCTTCAGCTGCTTAGGCAAGATAGTAAGAGTGTAGAGGAATACTATCAGGAATTACAAATGGGCATGTTACGCTGTGGTATAGAGGAGTCTGAGGAGGCTGCTATGGCTAGATTTATGGGTGGGTTGAACCGTGAGATTTATGATATTCTTAGTTACAAGGAATATAATTCAATCACTCGCTTGTTTCATCTTGCTTGCCATGCTGAAAGAGAAGTGCAGGGACAACACAAATGGTCTAGCACGATGTAGGGTCGAGGATGCGCCTAGAGGGGGGTGAATAGGTGTTTTACAAATTCGATCGCTCACTAAACAATCGCTCTAATCAACCCCTATGTCAAAACCTAATCAATTATAATGCGGAAGCGATAAACTCGGTTTTGACAATTAAGGCCTAAATCAACTAGGCTCACTATGTGCACTA
This sequence comes from Guadua angustifolia, assembly GCA_036346375.1. Taxonomy (NCBI): domain Eukaryota; kingdom Viridiplantae; phylum Streptophyta; class Magnoliopsida; order Poales; family Poaceae; genus Guadua; species Guadua angustifolia. The sequence continues at coordinate 5,961,564 of CM070517.1, forward strand.
ACTAAATTATATCTCTATGTATAAATTGCTAAATTGATCAAACCATTAATACTAAGCAATTCTCAATCAAGCAATCAATAATATGCAAAAGGTAAATACTTGAATGTAAAGAGACAAGGGACAACCGATGTTTTTCCGTGGTGTTCGGAGACTTGCCGGTCTCCCTAGTCCACGTTGAGGCAAGCCCACACTTGGACCGGCTCCCGCCGAGCACCGCCTCTTTCCACTAGTCGTGGTTTTTCACGCTATGCGTAGGCTCAACCCGAACCTTCACAAACTTGCGGGGCTTCTCACACCTCGAGAGCTCCCGCAAGACGACGCCCACGCCGCCTAGAGTCGGCAACCTCCAAGAGTAACAAGCCGCTCCTTCACTTGAACCTCACCGAGCACAACGAATCGCTCTCGGTGATCACCAAGTGCAACACATGCACAAGGCCTCACTCAAGTGCAACACATGCACAAGAGGCTCTCAAATCACTTCCTAATTGCAACACATGCAATTAGTCTCACTCTTAAGCTCGGGAGGCAAATGGAGAAGAGCAACACATGCACACAACTCCCACACACAAAGAACAACACCAAAGAACGTTTGCCCCAAGCCCCCAAGGGGTATTTATAGCCCCACAAGAAAACTAGCCGCTTGGAGGCAAAATGGTAATCAGCCTTTTATGGTACTACCGCCCTCTAAGGGCTGTAGTACCGCCTCAGAGTCTCAACGGCCGGCTAATGGCCATTTACCCACTCTATCGCCTCTAAGGGCCTAGTACCGACTTTTATGATACTACCGCTCCCACTGAGCGGTAGTGCTTGGCCTCACCGAGCCAACAAACATCAAAGATCAGAAAATAGCTACCGGCTAATACCGTAGTACCGCGACTTACGTACTACGCCCTCAAGCCCCCGAGTACCGCCAACACTTAACATCAAAAACAACCTTCGCCAAAAAGCTACGGCGGCTTAGGCCCTAGTAGTATCAAGACTTATGGTACTACCGCCTTGCCTCTTCTCATAGTGCTTACCACAGAGAAAAAAGCTGATTCGACTCCGAAATCCATTTCTCCAAAAACCGAAACCCATTCTTTGAGCCTCTAGATGATCAACACATGATCAAACACACGTGCAAAACACATTTGCACCAACTTAGCTCATGCTCAAAGTATTTCAACCAAATTGCAAAAACGCATTTCGCAATCAACTCAAAGACTATTTGCAAAACGTATTAAGCAAATCAAACTCGAGTTTATGAGATTAATCCCCCTAGCCATGTGAAGGTCAACACGAGACCCAGTCAACTTGCCAACACCCGTTGCAAGCCCTACTCACATGCTCTCGGAATTCCGGACTCATAAACCTCAGTTTATTCGCACAACGAACTTGCAAATAACACAATAAAACCATTTTATGCTTGAGCACTATTCTTTGCAACACATGCAAAAGTCTAGCTCCAAGCAACATCAAATCAAGATGCATGAACTCTCTAATTGCAACACATGCAATTCTCTAGTTCAATGCAACACCAAAACCAAATCTCAAGTATGAGCTCTTTACTCGCAACACATGCAAGCCTCTAGCTCCATACAAACACACAAATACCAAATCAACCATATGTGCTCTCTACTCACAACACATGCGAGCCTCTAGCACATACACAACCATAAACACCAAAACCAAGCTTGAGCTCTCTCCTTTTGCAACACATGCAAAACTTAGCTCCAAGCAAACACAAGTTTTAGAAAGATTGTTTTGCGAAACCAAAACATGAAGCTTCAACTAATGCAACTCATGCAAAAATGAACTTCACGCAAAAGCCAACGCACTAGCTTATCACTTCTTGCACCACATGCAAATCAAAGCATTATGCGAAAACCAAATGCAACCAAGCATAAGTTTAACCCATTCGCAACACATGCCAAATGGTTAAACCAAATGCAAAAACCAAATCCAAATGGTTTGAGCTCGAGTGAACGCGGAATGAGATCACCAACACATGATGAAGCTCAAGCAAAAGAGACAACCCCTCTAAATAGCACGGCGATTAAAACCTTAGACTCAAAGACTACAAAGTCCTTAGCCTATCTAATTATACCTTTGCCGCCGCGCACAAGCAATCCCCTTTGGGGTCTTTATGATCATCACTTTGATACTCCCCTGGGATCGTTACCCTTCTTTATCTTCGGGATCCATTCTTGACGCCCATCAACTCATGATGCCGTCCTTGTCCCGTTCTCATCATCTCATCTATCTTTGGACCTAACTCAATCACAACTCATACAAATAGTTAGTCCAAGATGCATGGTTGTCTCAATTATCTCTTGCACTCCATTAACACATAATGGATGCCTCTAGATCAATTGAGCACAACCCTAAATCAATAGAAATGATTTAAGTGTGTCTTAAGTACAATAATGCAACTCATGCTTTGTTATACTTAAGAACTATTCATTTGTCCTCAATTAATCACGGAACACCATCAACACATGATGAAGTGTTCGTTAATAATTAATTAAGACAAATGAACTCAATTTAAATTATCATTTAAATTAATATGAGTATATATTAACTACACAAGTTTTCATATACTCATGTTGATGAAAAGTAATGATCCATTATATGTAAATTGTATGGAAATGATCATTACCCTAAGTCATCAACTATAGAATAAGCTCCACATGTATATGTGCATAGATATAATTTACTTGGACATAATATGCACATATCCAATTTGATCGTATTGGAGTATATCCTATATTACCATGAGTATACTTGTAACTAGGCAATTCAAACATATACTCAAGGATTTAGTTTCTTTGTCTTGATCCTTATATGTGTCAATAAAGAATAGATCAATACAAAGAGACTTTCAAGTTAAACTACAAACTCCCCCTAAATATGTGCATCCATGTAATATATAGATTGAGAAACATGATGCACATTTTGTGGTTAATATAATGGGGACATTCATACTTTAACTTGAATCCAAAGTATGTAATTAATACTATAATGAATATGCATACATACCTCGGGTTTTCCATTTTTCAATGCGATGAGACTAATCAAAGATATTCTAGATAAACATGTTAGTCTCGATATAAGATTGTCATTAATAACACTATCGCATTAGGGGATAAACTCAATATTGGATTTGTCATTAACACAAGATTAGATTTGTCATTAACACCAAAACCATAACTAATGAAGGTTGAACTTACACACGAGAACTCATGTTTCTGCAGGTCGTGCTAACACTTGGTCAACACAAGCTACATCTACAACCACAAGGCAACCGACTGCACCGTCCTCCAACAACAACAAGAATCGACCTCCATCTGCCGCGCCGACTTCCAAGGCTTCGGAGGTAACAAAAACTGCTGCACCAGAGACCGCCAAGAGCTCTACTTCGGTTGCTTCAACTGGGAGGACAAGGGATGTGCAATGCCATCAATGCAAGGGGTATGGTCACCTGAGGAGTCAATGTCCGAAAGCAAGCATGTCTTGATTGTGAGACAATGGTGAGTTTTCTTCCGCTAGTGATTTGGATGAAGAAACATATGCTATGCTTGCAGCTGACAATGCAGGGAGCGAAGATGACCATGACCACGAAGACCACATTGAGGCCAACCATGCTGACCATTATGAGAGCCTCATTGTACAGCGTGCATTGAGTGTCCAGATTGGAAAGACCGACCAAAATCAGCGCCACAACCTGTTCCAAACCAAGTGTGTCGTCAAGGAACGAGCATGTCGTGTGATCATTGACGGAGGAAGTTGCAACAACCTCGCAAGCTTGGACATGGTGGAGAAGCTTTCGTTGGAGACAAGACCACATCCCCAGCCCTACTATGTTCAATGGTTCAACAACATTGGTAAGGTTAAGGTTACACGCTTGGTGAGAGTACAATTTGCTATTGGTTCCTATCATGATTTTGCTGAATGTGATGTCGTACCTATGCAAGCATGTTCTATATTGTTAGGTAGACCTTGGCAATATGATAAAAGTTCTAGGCATGATGGTAGAACCAACCAGTATTCTTTTGTGCATAAGGGAAAGAAGATTGTATTGCATCCTATGACCCCTGATTCCATTCTTAAAGAGGACATTGCTAGAGCTAGTAAGCAAAAGATTGATGAGAATGCTAAAAAGAAAAGTTCTAGTTCTACTTGTGAAAACAAAAATGAGATTAAGTTGAAAGGTGCATGCTTTTTCGCTACCAAATCTGATGTGAAGGAACTGGATGTTACTGAATCTGTTTGCTATGCCTTGGTGTGCAAGGATGCCTTGTTCTCATTTGAGGAGATACCCGCTGTTTTGCCTCCTGCTGTGACTAACCTTTTGCAGGAGTATGTTGATGTTTTTCCCAAGGACGTTCCTCCAGGCTTGCCACCAATTCGAGGGATTGAACATCAGATTGACCTCATTCCTGGAGCATCGTTGCCCAATCGAGCGCCATATAGGACTAATCCGGAAGAAACTAAGGAGATACAACGCCAAGTGCAAGAACTGCTTGACAAAGGGTACGTGCGTGAATCTCTTAGTCCTTGTGCTGTTCCAGTCCTTTTAGTTCCTAAGAAGGATGGATCATGGCGCATGTGTGTGGATTGTAGAGCAATCAATAACATTACCATTAGATATCGTCATCCTATTCCTAGGTTAGATGATATGCTTGATGAATTAAGTGGCTCTCTTGTGTTCTCTAAGGTTGATTTATGAGTGGTTACCACCAAATCCGCATGAAATTAGGAGATGAATGGAAAACAGCTTTCAAAACTAAATTCGGTCTATATGAGTGGTTAGTGATGCCTTTTGGATTGACTAACGCACCTAGCACTTTCATGAGACTAATGAATGAAATTTTGCGTGCTTTCATTGGTAGATTTGTGGTACTATACTTTGATGATATCTTGATCTATAGCAAATCATTAGAAGAACATCTTGCTCATTTGTGTGCTGTTTTTGATGCCTTACGAGATGCACGATTATTTGGTAACCTTGAGAAGTGCACATTTTGCACCGATCGAGATGCTTTTCTTGGCTATGTTGTTACTCCACAGGGAATCGAAGTTGATCAAGCAAAGGTGGAGGCAATTCAGAGTTGGCCGACTCCTCAAACGGTCACACAGGTGCGGAGTTTCCTTGGACTTGCAGGATTCTATCGTCGCTTTGTGAAAGATTTCAGTACAATTGCTGCACCGCTGAATGAGTTGTCCAAGAAAGGCGTGGTTTTCCAATGGGGCAAGCCACATGAAGATGCCTTTAACCTATTGAAGGAGAAGCTGACTCATGCACCACTGCTCCAACTCCCAGACTTTGGTAAGACTTTTGAACTAGAGTGTGATGCTAGTGGCATTGGGATTGGAGGCGTGCTGATCCAAGAAGGTAAGCCAGTTGCGTATTTCAATGAGAAATTATCTGTGCCTCGTTTGAACTATTCAACTTATGATAAGGAATTATATGCACTAGTTCGGACATTAGAGACTTGGCAACATTATTTGTGGCCCAAAGAGTTTGTTATACATTTTGATCATGAATCCTTGAAACACATTCGTAGTCAAAATAAGTTGAACCGTAGGCATGCAACATGGGTAGAATTCATTGAATCTTTTCCTTATGTCATCAAACACAAAAAGGGAAAGGATAATGTCATTGCTGATGCCTTATCTCGACGCTATACCATGCTTTCACAACTAGACTCTAAAATCTTTGGCTTGGAAACGATTAAAGAGCAATATGCGCTTGATGTTGACTTTAAAGATGTTTTGCAAAATTGTAAGGAAGGAAGAGTTTGGAATAAGTTCATTGTTGATGACGGGTTTGTGTTTCGTTCTAACAAGCTATGCATTCTAGCTAGATCTGTTCGTTTGTTGTTACTTCAGGAAGCACATGGAGGAGGACTGATGGGCCACTTTGGTGTGAAGAAGACAGAGGATGTGTTGGCCAACCATTTTTATTGGCCAAAGATGAGGCTTGATGTGGAGCGCTATGTCTCTCGCTGTTCTACTTGCAATAAAGCTAAGTCACGACTGAACCCACATGGTTTATATATGCCTCTTCCTGTTCCTAGTGTTCCTTGGGAGGATATTTCAATGGACTTTGTTTTAGGCCTACCTAGGACAAAGAGGGGGAGGGATAGCATATTTGTTGTCGTGGATAGGTTTTCTAAGATGGCACATTTTATACCTTGTCATAAGAGCGATGATGCTACAAACATTGCTAATTTATTTTTCAGGGAGATAGTTCGCCTACATGGAGTGCCTTCCACAATTGTGTCAGATCGGGATGCAAAATTTTTGAGTCATTTTTGGCGGACGCTTTGGAAGAAACTGGGTACCAAGCTCTTGTTTTCTACTACATGTCACCCTCAAACTGATGACCAGACTGAAGTCGTCAACAGAACGTTGTCTACAATGTTGAGAGCCATTTTGAATAAAAATTTGAAGATGTGGGAAGAGTGCCTACCTCATGTGGAGTTTGCCTACAACCGCTCATTGCATTCTACTACCAAGATGACTTCTTTTCAGGTGGTATATAGTTTCAATCCTCGTGCACCTATTGATATTTTACCATTACCATGTTCTGAAAAAGTAAACTTAGATGCTGCTAAACGAGCTGATTTTATGCTAAAATTACATGAGACTACTAAAGAAAACATTGAGCGCATGAATGCTAAATATAGAGCTGCTGGTAATCAGGGTAGGAAGGAATTAACTTTTGAACCTGAAGATCTTGTTTGGTTGCATTTGAGAAAGGATAGGTTTCCTGATTTGCGGCCTAGAGCTGATGGTCCTTTTAAAGTGATTGCTAAGATAAATGATAATGCATACAAGCTTGATTTGCCTGCAGACTACGGTGTAAGCAATTCTTTCAATGTTGCTGACCTGAAGCCGTACATGGGTGCTGAAGATGAGCTAGAGTCGAGGACGATTCCATTTTAAGAGGGGGAGGATGATGAGGACATCTCCACATCGGATACAACCAGCTCTAACTCTACTCACCAGGAGGAACCACCACTTCAAGGACCACTCACTCGAGCCCGTGCGCGTCAACTAAATTATCAAAGTATATGCTCCTAAGTATTCTAATTAATGATACAATGAATGGGATGCTACTTAATTTGTGTGATGATGTGATTGTTCTTAGGAACCATGGGGAAGACCCACAACACACATGGGAGTTCGCGTCCAGAGGGAAGAGCAAATTGGAATCAGTTTCGGACTCCCAGAGATGGTCAACTTCAAACGGCCATAACTTTTGATCCAGGAGGCTTTTGGTGGTCTATGAGTACAAGAACGAAAGCTCTGGTCGTCCTCTTTCAAACCAATCCAATATCACCTCCAAATTCCTTCCGAGTCGACATGAATCTGCAAAACAATTCGGACCACTTTTCCAGTCCGAGTCTAATTGGGCTTTAGTCCTTTATTCCGAGTTGTAATCCGTAGGCCCATGTTAAGGCCTAGTGCTGCATGCCTTTGGACTATAAAAAGCCAGCCGCCACCATAATTAGGGTTTGGGTTTTGTTTGTTTCAGTTAGCCATTGCTACTGCTTGTACTCGCGCGTGCCGACTAGGCCGCCCGTCTACTTGTTCATCGGAACCCCAAATTCGAGTGTTCTTGTTCCAGAACCGATCTATATTCATATTTGCAATTGAGTTGCTTGTAATCTCTTGTTCTTGCTGGTTCTTCGATTGTTTGCAGGAACAAAAACCTTCGTGGTTAGGTTGGTCGCGCTTTTCGCGGGATCAATAACCTTCAGGAGGGTGGTGTACCGGTTGCTAAGGCGCAACATCGGGTTCGTTGTAGTCGAGCCGCCAACTTCATCCTCCACCAAATCGACACTACCTCCTCTCATCGAAAGATCGGGACGCCTAGTCCATATCAGAATCCATGATCACATAATTGAGCAACTGAAAGTAAATTGAAATTTAAGAATTCAACAAGAAGAACATTGTCAATTGAATGATCATTTGATATAGCAATCTTACCAAACCCTTTTACCTTTCGTTTGCTATTATCCCCAAAAGTGATTTTGTGACTTGGATCATTTTCTCCTTCAATTGAGGTGAACATTCTTGAGGTCCCGGTCATGTGTTGAGTGCATCCACTGTCAATCACCCAATGCCGGCCTCCACTCTTATAGTTCACCTAGACAAACAAATTTATTTCTTGACTTTAGATACCCAAATGCTTTTGGGTCCTTGGTGTTAGTTTTAACAATTTTGGGGCCAAAAGGATTTAGAAGTAAGGACTTAGACACCCAAACAGCTCAAAGTTTCTTATCAAGATTAGAGGGACCCACATATTTCACATTCATTTTACCCCTAAAATCCTTAAAAAGCATATAATGAGCATCTACCATGCAGCTTCTTTTTACTTTAGCATAAGGAGCACTAGCAAAGTGACAGTTTTTAGAAGCGTGATTTGATTTATGACAATAATAGCATTGAGTGCCCTTCTTGACAAAAATCTGTTCAGGTTTGATCCATCCATTTTTCTTAAGCAAGACTTTAGGCTTATATTCTAAAACCCTTTTTGCCCAAATTGACCCTCTATTCAACTAGTATTTTGTCAAGAGTAGCACTACCAAGATAGCATTTTTCTAATCCCTTATCAAATTTTGCTATCTTAGTTTTCAGTTCTTCATTTTCAATCTTAATCTCCCTAGCACATAATGCATTTTTGCAATTTTCATTATAGGTATTAGATGAGCTAGAAGCTACATTTTCATCATTAAGCAAATCACAAGCAATTGATACATCACATGAAAAACCACATTGGATTTGCAAGCAAGCATTTCATTTTCAATTTGTAGCTCACAATGTCTATTTAGCAAATCTTCGTGATTCTTAACAAGTAGATCATGATCAGCAACTATATTATTATAAGTTTGCACAAGTTTTTCATGATCATTAGCAAACTCATCACATTTGTTTTGAAGCAACTTTTGTTCATTATTTAAGCTAGCAACGGTTTTCTTTAGAGCTTTTACTGAATTTGTTTTAGCATGCAAGGCATTGTTAAGCTTCTCTATTATCTCTACTAGCTCATCATATGAAGAAGAGTCATTTACCTTATCCTCATCATTTCTCGCCATAAGACATAGAGGAAATGAAGGTGGAGGAGGGGTCGACTCATCCAAAGTAAGCCCAGCTAATCCTTTTATTCTTGTATCTTCTTCACCCGAGGAAGATTCTTCGCTTGAGCTTTCTTCGTCAGTGATCCACTCCCCAATGTGCGCCTCCCCCTTTCCTTTCCTTGAGTATTTCTTTGTGTAGCCCTCCTTGAAATACTTCTTTTTGTGCTTGTCATGGGGCTTCTCCTCTTTTTCATCATCTTTGCCCTTGTTATTGCTCTTCTCTTACTTTTGTTAGGGCATCGAGCAGCTATGTGGTCTTTTTCATTACACTCAAAGCAAATAACATTAGAGAAAGGGTTTTTCTTTGAGTAGTATGAAATAGACCTTCCTTTGTCTTTAGTGTTACCCTTCTCATGATTTTGTTTGCTTTTCTCATGAGCAGGGCCAACTTCTTCACATCCTCATCTTCATCATCACTTGACTCCTCACCATCTTCATCTTCTGAGGAGTCTTGTATTTTCTCCTTAGCTTTGAGAGCGATTGATTTCTTCTTTGGAGCATCCTCTTCGGCCAAGGTGAGCTCATAAGTTGATATTTTGCCCAAAAGCTCGGTAGGAGTTAGTCTCTTGATATCACCACTATTGGATAAGTAGGTGATCAGACTATGGTACGCTCTTGGTAGCACTCTTATCATTTTCCTGCAAACCTCAACATTAGAAATTTTAGTCCCTAGGCCTTTAAATTCATTAACAATAGGATTGAGCCTATAGAACATATCATTAGCATTCTCATGAGGGAGCATTTTAAACTGATCAAACTTTTCTCTAATCACAAAATATTTTTCTTCTTTTACATCAGAGGTTCCTTCATGAATTTCTTACAACGTTGTCCAGATATCATAAGTAGAGGGAAGGTCACCTACTCTATCAAAAACTTCCATGCTAAGACAAGAGAATATAACATTTCTAGCCTAAGCATCAAACTATAAGTTTTGGATCTCACCAGGAGTAGGATCCCCATAAACAGTTTGCCCTATGAGCATAACTCGTGGAGGCAAATGTTTTTCTGTAACCCTCCACACATCATACCCGACTGCCTCTAAATAACATCTCATTCTAATTTTCCAGTAAGCATAATTAGTACCATCAAAAAGTGGTACTCTTCCTACACTAACAATTGCGAATCCATTTCCCTCGGCCATTACCTAAGCTGGTTAAGTTTATCAAGGTAAACCTTGCTCTGATACCACTTGAAGGATCAAGTTGGCATAGAGGGGGGTGAATAGGCAACTTTTCGAATTTTTAGGCTTAAGTAAGAAGCTAACAAATACAGAATGGTAGAAAATTAAGCACAAGACAATAATAACAACGAAGGTAACACAAAAGCAAGAGTAAGCACAAGAGACACAAATATTTACCCCGTGGTTCGGAGCCACTCTCCTACTCCACGTTAGAGCAATTCTTTCGAAGTATAGCTCCTCCAAAGTTAGTCACGGTAGCTTTGGTCTCCACTCGGGAAACTCTTTCACCACTCCGGTGAGGTGAGTTCCAAAGCTCTCACAACCAAGGTGGCCTTTCACAAGCTCCTTTGGACATATCACACCTTTATTGCATTCAAGCCATCTAGGATCACTAAGATCCAAGAGTAATAGACTATGCACCAGCCCTGTCTCTTGGTTCACTCAGCATAACACTCTAGACTAAGCTTGGAACTAAAACACTTAGAAAGTGTTAAGAATTAGGGTTCAAAGATGAAACACAGTCTCCTTGGTGGAATGAATGCTCTAAGGATGCTAAAATATCAAGGAGATTATAAAGTTCTATGGTAGATGGCTCAGGAAATGCTTATATAGGCATTTGGACTGAAAATACCCGCTACACCTACCACAGTGACTGTTGAAATGTGCCAGACAGTCAAAAATCAGCTTAACACATTTGCTACGGACTGAGCTTTGATACTAATCCTAATTCTCCAGAGTAATCAAGGATATTTGTCCCCGACTGAAAAACTTGATTCGTCGTACATAGGATGTTTGAAGGATTTGGTCCGGCGAAGAGATGTGACTTTAATGTGTGAGCCGGACAAAAATTTTGGTCCGCTGTAGAAGGGTTTTACTGGAGTTAACAGCAACGGACTTTTTGAAATGATATATGAGTTTAACCGAGAGGATTGCTTTTGCGCCGGACTGAATTTTGTGTTAGGGGAATTTGGTTCGGCGTGAATGGTGTGCGTTCGGTTTGCTTTAAACAAAGAATTCTTTTGCCATGGACTTAAAGAATAAAGGGTCCGGTGTAAATGGTTTGCACCGGACTAAAATTTTGATAAGAACTTTTTTGGTCCGGTTAGGATTCTGTTTGAGTATGTTTTGGCGCCGGACTAAAAATGGAATAGTCTGGCGAAAATGGATTTTGGCTAAGTTTGCGCCGGACTTAAGGAATGAACAATGAAGTTTAGTCCGGGGAGACACTTTGACTTTGTATAGGGAGAAAGGTTGATTCAAGGAACAGAATGACTAAAGAATTTTTACTCCAAGCAGTCTAATCTAGTCTTAGCCTTATGAACCAAAATTCTAACTTGTGCATAATCCCCCTTTATAGTACAGGCAAACAAAAATCAAGTCCTAGCTACTTAGCTTGAATCATCTCCCAAGCTAGAATTATCAATAAAGATCCTTAATCTTGACTGTTTAGGAGACTTCTTTGATGCTTCTTCCAACATTCTTTAGAGATTATTGACTCAGTCACAACATCAAAACCATATAAATAAATATGAGAAAAAAATTAGGAGAACTAGATGCTATTAGGTTCCACGCTTGACGGGGTTCCGGTGAGCTTCTATTGAATATGAGGTGCTTACTAGTTAGACCAAGTGACGATGATCACAACTCTACTATTCTTGAACCTTGAGCTTCATGGTTGACAACGAATCTTATGAAAATCCTCTGCGATGGCTCACAAAAGAACTTACAAAATCTGGCACAACGACTGCTTGATCCCCACGATTATCTCAGTGATTCGGTTGATGAAGTCTTTGTGCACTGTATGCTCGCCTTATCCTCCCCTAATTAAAGTTCGCAAGGTTCCGGCTCAGGGAGCCTGTCCACGTGCCCACCTTGGAAACTTTAAAAAAACCCCCGTGCTTTTTGGAATTACTGGATAGGTCCCTCAGAATTACGAATAGGTCCTTCGCGATTTTTTATGAGAGGAAGATTTTCTTTTCTAAATCGTGATTTGGGTCCTCGTGCGCCGCTTTCGGAAAAACCTTTCGTTAAATTCAAATCGCTAATAAGCCCTTTTCTAATTTTTCAGATAGCAGATAGGTCCAAAAACGAGCATTCTGTGTCCTTACTTTACATTTAGGTCCTTTCTCCGCTTTTCTCAGAAAAATGTTTTCGCCACCGAAAAATATGTTCACTTCTATCTCTAGACTTTTTCCTCCGCTCTTTCCGTAAAAAATATTTTCTTGCTCGCTTTTTCCAAAAAAATGTTTTCGTGGTCCGCTTTTCCCAAAAAAAATTGTGGTCCGTTTTTCTCCGAGAAAACACAAATTTGTTTTTCGTTCACGCATGACGACGCGCCGCGTTAGTCCTTTCTCCATTTTTGCGAAAAAGATATTTTCGTGTTCGCTTTTCCTCGCTTCCAAAAAAATCCGTGGTCCGTTTTTCTCTCGAGAAAACACAAATTTGTTTTTCGCTCACGCACACGTAAAATTTGTTTTCGTGATCCGTTTTTCTCCGAAAAAACATAAATTTGTTTTCCGTTCACGGGCGCGGCGTGCCGCCGCGCTTCCTTTTCTAGTATTGGCCGAAGAATCCTCGATGAAGCCAGCACAGAGTGATGTCCACGGCAGACACATAACTCTGCTCTGAGCCCATCCTAGAGATGACGACCGTTGTCTGTCCACACATCACGATGGATGGACTTGATTGCCTGGACGTGGCTCAATCCAATCCAAACACGAAATCTAATGGTCACAACTGGCTAGAGTTGTTATCTGACACCCGAGTGATCTCCACTGCACATCCATGATCCAATAGCCAGCGTGCACTATGGTTTCTATTACCCCAATAAACCCCAACAATTTGATCGCCATTCAACGGTCAATGACCTAGGCTACAGAATTGGGCCATGCAGTTGGTTGAACCAGGCCGACGTGGGTTGGGCCACATAGAGCTTCGGCCTGTTACTGTTTAAATGATTATTCCCTGGATTTTTTTCTTTTCAAATAAGTACAAAAAATATTTTAAGCCAAATAAAATAGAAAAATATCAGAAAAATTCCCAAAAATACTTGGAGACATTTGTAACCCAAATAAAATATTTTTGAGAAATTTTTATTTAAACTTTTTATATAATATAATAATATCTATATTTAAGCATAATTCAAAAATACAAAATAAATTTCAAAAAAATTCCAGAAATTCCCAAAATCCAAAAAATTCACAAAATGCATAGGTAACAATATTAAAATAATTTAAGCTAAATTTTAGGATGTTACAACCTTGAAAATAAAAACCAAATGTCAGACACCATAGAATGCTGGAGAGCTAGGTTGGTCCGTTATCATGAAAACTAGACCCGGCGTCGCCTGCACACCCACCACACGCGGTGGCCACGGTCTCCACCCTCCGACGGCGACGCCAACTGTAACGGACCGCCATTTTCAAGGGGTGCGTATAAATACTTTCATAGCTATCCAGAATTTTAATTGTAGGTAACCAAGTGTACATTGCTAGACATAAAAGCAAATGCGAGTATTTTATAGAGGAAATAGGGCCTAACGGCCAGAGTTTTATAAAAGGTGCGGCTGGCACCGAATACATTACAGAACACCCACAAGAAAGGCTTGAACAAATAGATCAAGACCTTCAAAACCAAATATCATTGCCATCTACGGTCTTCTGGAACTCGTCAGCTTCATTGAAATCTAAAGGGGGATTGGGAGCAAGGGTGAGTACACAACCGTACTCAACAAGCCACACGAAAATTCTGAATATTACATGCAGGGATAAACGAAAGGTAGGCACATGTTTTAAGTATTGTGGATGCAAGTTGTAAACATCAGTTTTATTTTACATTTGAAACACAAACCATAAATAAGGTAATACCATGGGGGGTTTATTTGCAAAGTTCAAAATTTACGACAAATTCTATTTATGAAAGCTACAGGGGCGCAGTTATAGGAATCACCCTAAATTAACTTAGCTTCATTAACCGGAAGCACGACGTATTCGAATACCATTGATATCACTCTGCAGAGATGCTCAGCTTTACCCACAAGATATCTTCGACCGTTAGTGCCACACGTGCACAACATGCAACTTAAATGCATGTGGCTGGGCCGGAATAATCATAGCCTTTTTTTGAACTTCCCTTCTTTAGCTCCTACCCAGTAGGTTACGTGGATCCACAGTCTCTAGGATCCCACGGGCCAATGCGGGAGACATGATCTGATCACTGTGGATACTTACTGTTGTGAGAACCGGTGAATGGCCACTCCATTCCCGTTCCATCCTAGTCGCTACGCGATCCATTCCTCCTACTAGAAATGGTAGCTACCTCCTATAGGTATTCCAAAGGGAAGTATAATGTACTGAGCTATGTTGGAACAGGTCATTAAGGCAGATCGGCCCAACTTGTGGTTGAGCGGGAACTGAAATTATTTACTTTGCCCAAGACATCGGTCCTTAAATGCCAAAGACTCAGCCAATGACATACCACAAACCATTGGTACCCACTATGCCACCACCATACTACATCCTGGCTTTATCAACGGTTGGGGGTTGGGCCAACATCCACCTTCCAGGGTCCGCCCAACGCTGTCCCCCTAACCATAGCAATTTTTGAAAATCACCCGAACCATCTCTCGAGATTTTTAAGCAAATTAACTAAAGGTGAAATTATATTTATTGCTATTCTATGGTGGTTCAATATTTTATAGCCTAAGGTTAAAGGAATTAGGGCATTACAACGGGTTTAATATTGGGTTGTATCTATTCATGTCATTCGAAACTATCTTCTTTTCTAGTTTTCTAAAATACTGAAAAATAATGCAGTACAGAAAATGTACATATTACTGTAATGGAATTGGGTTCAACATGTTCAAGGAGTGTGGCTTGCCTTGTGAGGTTAGAGTTTCGCCTAGGGAGAAATGGTTGACGTCGTGTTTGGTCCCGAACGGTTTCTGCTCCTTGTACGTCTCTAAAGACTGCTCCTGCTCCAGGCTTTGTGCCAAGGGTCGCTCGACATCGAATCTAGCGTGAGAAGACGCAACCAATAAACAAACGAATAAAAACAAATGAAAGAAAAACAAAAAAGGGAATCGAAGAGAAAAATTGCTGGAATAGGGTTCAGGGGTATTTCGGGAATTTTTCGAACTTGGTTTGGTGGAAACGGAGGTCATTTTTGGACTCAGCGGTTTGAACTGGTCAAGAAGATATATTTTTGGGCATTTTTGGATTTCTGGGAATGTTTGGGATTTTTATGGTATTTCTGGGAATTTTTCTAAATTTTTAAATCAATTTTCGGATTTGTTTGGAATTTAAAATCCGAAAACCAAAATAAAAAGAAAAATCAATTTTTGGGTGGGCTGCATAGTGCTCCGGGCTCGCGGTCCAAGCAGCCTGGCCGACCCACGGCACACACAGACGCGCCCATGCGTGCGAAAGTAGTCAGCCCAGGCGCATGGCCCACTCGCTTAAAACCAAATTTCAACACAGGAGAGAGGCACAGCTAACGTGCGGCCTAGGGCTAGTAGAGGCTGGCATGCGGGGCGGGGTTGGCAATGAGATAGGGCGGGTGAGGCAAGCGGCGACGGGAGTTCACCGGAGATGAGGAAGATGAGGCAAGAATGGCAAAAAGAGTGCCGGAGCAAGGGAATGGAATGGAAAAACGAGAGGAGAAGCTTGCAGGGGGGAGATAGGAGGCCTACCGGCTCGGTTGGGGAAGGAATTG
This sequence comes from Guadua angustifolia, assembly GCA_036346375.1. NCBI lineage: Eukaryota > Viridiplantae > Streptophyta > Magnoliopsida > Poales > Poaceae > Guadua > Guadua angustifolia. The sequence goes on from CM070517.1 coordinate 5,977,584, forward strand.
GGGCTCAGCATGGGCTTTTATAGCGCGCGGAGGTAGGGGAGAGAAAGAGAGACTTTGGCAAGGTTCTAGGTGCGGCGAGGAGCTCGCGGCTGGCCGAGGAGTTGACTTCTGCTCACGGCGCAACGTGACGGGGAGCAATGGCGATGGGATGGGTGGCGCAAAAGGAGGAATGGCGATAAGACTATAGCTCACCAGCGGTGTCGGTAGCATGAGCAAAAAAAGGAGAGAAGACGACATTGCTTATGGAGTCAAATGCGAAGCTGAAGGAGCTGGGCCGAGAGCGCTGGTGCTGAGGAAAAAGGAAAATGGGTCGGAGAGGGGAAAGGTTGGGCCGCGTGCGCAAAAAAGAAATGGGCCAGAAGGAAGAGGCGCATTTCCGAAATGGGAAAGCGGATTGGAGCAACGGCCAAAAAGGGAAAGGGCTCAAAAATGGGTCAAATAAATTCGAGAAAATTCAGCAAAAATTCAAATAAATCCAATAAAATCAGACAAAACCAGTTTTGAAATTTTGGGGTGTTTCACTGTAGGATCGAAAATATACTAATGTAGCAATCAGAGGGGGGTGAATGATTACGCGGAAGCTAAAATCAAATTTTTAATAATTTTTGAAACACCCCAATTTAAACTCAAATTGCTTGGAAACCAGTTTACGCAGCCGGGAGACTAGTATAGCAGTTGGGAGACCAGTTTACGTAGTTGGGAGACTCAGATCGAGCGACCAAGAGACCAACAAAGCGACCAAGATAGCGATCAAGCGATCAAGAGAGTACTTGGGCGACCAGTAGAGCATTTGGGCAACCAGTAGAGCACTTAGACGACCAGTTTAGGCACTTGGGCGATCAGTTTGGGCGACCATGCAAGCAGTCGGGCGACCAGGCGAGTAGACTGGTGACCAGTTCACAAAAATAGAAATTCCTAGAGATCCAACCGTTGGATTAATGTGAAATTTTAAATGTATGAACTAGATTCAATTTTGAAGCTAACAAAAGAAGAATCAGGTCGATTAGATCTATAGATCTTGAGATATTACCTTTGCAAGATGATACCTTTGCAAGAAACCGAACTCCGTGATGAACTTTGTGACTGCTGCGACAGACAAAACTTCTAGCGATCGATCAATTATGCCGGAACCAAGAGCAAAACAAAAAATCGCCAGCCGCTGGAAATGCAAGAAAGATTTTTTATTTTTGATCTGGTTACAGTACTCAAACAAAAGAGTACAAACCCTAAAACCTGGCTCTCTACATAAACAGGAGACACATCCCCCTATTTATACAGAGCAAACATAACGAGATTGAATACAACTCCACTTCCAACATGGAAAGAGTCTGTATACATCTCAACCTAGCCCAACATGGCCAAAACACAACTCTTGCACGTATGTACATCCCACATGCTGTAATTACGTGACTAACCAGTCTTCATGTGCATGTTCTCTACCCCGAACGTCCCGCATGGCATCCTTGACCACCAAGACCTCGATTCCTCCCTGAATCTAGTCTCGATTCTCAGTTCCTCCATGAACCTAGTTCCGGTCCTGTCATCGACCACGTTCGCCCTCGAGCAACACCTGCACATGAATAAACAACAAACAATTCCGAGCACAAGTCCACGACTTGACTCAAGGTCAATCCATGCAACCACTCACACGAGCGCGTTGCATCAAGCAAAACCATCATCATGCTATCACCAGCTGATGAGGACATCTTCCCTATTGACACAACCACGCCAAGTGATTCTTCTCAAGCACAACAAGTTTTACAAGGACCTACTACTCGTGCTCGAGAATGTCTACTCAATTATCAGGTGAATTCGTTCCTAAGTTTTTTCACAGAATCGAATGCTATTTAATTCTTGTGATGATCTTATTGTCCTTAGGAACCATGGAGAAGAACCTTCAAATGCCAAGCATAAAGCACCATCATCATATGCGCAAGTTGGACATGGAATCAGCAAATTCGCGGGTTCGGCCTCCGCGACAGCATCAACTTCAAACGACCATAACTTTTGTTCCAGAAGGCTTCTAGAGGTCTATGAGTACAAGAACGAAAGCCCTGGTCGTCCTCTTTCAAACGGATCTGAGATCACCTCAAAATTCCCTTCGAGTCAGCGGGAAAACGCAAAATAATCCAGAACACTTTTTCAGTCCGAGTTCGAGTCCAATTCGAACTCAGAAACAGCACTGACTTTAAAGTGCCATAACTTTTGATTCCGGAGGAGTCTGGAGGCCCATGAGTACACGTTTGAAAGATCTCGGATTCTACTTTCCAAAGGATCCGGCCTCACCTCAAAATTCCTTCAGATGCGTCCGGAAACTGCCTAAAACCACACGTTGCTTTTCCAGTCCGAGTCAAACTCGAGTCAAAGAAGACTTGGTGTTTTGGATTTGAGTTGTATTAGATTTCCTTTACTATGGAAGGCCCCTCCTGTTCCTCTAGTATAATGACCACCCAAACCCACATCTAGGACTTGGGTTTTGTTTATTTGATAGTTTAGTCATTGCTACTATTTTGAGTCTTTCAGACGTGCTCAACAAATTACCTAAAGCTCCTTGTTTCAGAACCCCACCTTATCAATCTTTCATTCATATTCGCAATTTCAGATTGCTTTACCATTGTTCTTGCTTGTTCTTCGTTGCATGCAGGAATCGAACCTCGTGTTCAGGTTGATCGTGCTAACAGTAAGATCAATAATCATTCGGAGTTGGTTTAGCGATTGCTAAGACGCATCGTTGTCGTACGTTGTAGTGGGATCGTTAAAATCAATTCCACCAAATTGAAGTTATCACTCTCATCGAAAGATCGGGACCCAAAGTCACATCGTGGTATCGAGCGCCATGTTGCTCGGTGAGAGATTCAAGACCCTAGATTAGTTTTTGTTTTCTGTCCAAAATTGAAAATCCTCCACAAAAATTCAACCTTTAGATTCAATCTGGTATTTTAGTGAGTTTTGTTAGGTTTTGATCCATTAGAGTCCTTGTTTTAGTTGTTGATCGCTTTTCCTTCGCGTAGCTTTTATTTCAATCTATCCAGTTCTTTGTTTTGTTCATAACTTTTGCATACGAGCTCCGATTCAAGTGTTTTGCACTTTCCTGAAACCTTGGGACAAGCTCCACAAAAACCTAGTTGGGCACGAAATCTAATTCTATCTAAAAGGTTGTTTAATCTTGACATCAAATTCGGGAAGCAAATTGCAATTGCAATCCAGATTGGTTCGGTATTTTGATCATAACTCTCACATCCGAACTCCGATTGAGATGTTTTTATACTTTCCTGAATCCTTGAAGAGTCCTCTACAAAAACGTTTTTGGGTGTCCTTCGTGATTCGGACTCCTTAAAACCGAATTTGACTCGGATTCGGATTTGGTCAGATCGGCTGAATTTTGTTGAATCTGTGCACCTTAGTGTTTTGGCCATAACTTCTACATATGAGCTCCAAATTGTGTGTTTGAATACTTGTTTTAAAGCTTAGAATAGTGCCATCATTTTGTTACATTGTGAGCAAGCTTGATTCGGTCATTCTCAAACCTTAATTCCAGCAACAACCTTATTGCATAGTTCTGGCCGAATTTGGGGTTTGTTTCTTCAATTTGTGTTCTAGCTTTGTTCCTTTGAGTTGGTTGAGTCCAGTAGCATCTACAACCATAAAAGTTCCAAAATATCAGTGTACATACCTTTGGGAACCAATTCATCCTTTGCTGAATACTTTGATCCCAATTGAGACTAGCAATTTGAAATTGCTTGGGTCTGCTTCCTTATGATACGTTGCACTATCATAACTCTTGTGATATCAAGTTAGGGATTCCAAAACTTTGCTCATACTAGTGTTGGCCAAAGTCACTAAAAAAAGAAAGAAAGAGCCAAAAGGCCAAAAAGAAAAAAAGAGAGAAAAGAAAAGAGAATAGTGGCGGCAGACTACATTGATCAAAACCCTAATTTGTGTTTGTCATTTTCAGATTGTGCAATTGTATTAAGTAGTGAGCAATCTTGTGCCCTTTACCTTTTCTCTGAAGCAATTTGCTAGCGTCTCTCCATAACTTTTGCAACACGAGTTTTGGTGCTGAAATTATTCTTATTTTTGCTCATTCCATTGGTTGCATTAAGTTGCATTATCTTTGCGTGTGTGTTGCCTTGAAATTCACTTATATCTTTGAGATCGGCAACAAGGGCTTGTGATTTCTAGTTTGGATCATTACTTATCATTATATTAACTAGAATTATCAGATTGCATAGGAAATTAACATAGCCTACCAAGCTCCACATATTCTACCTCGTACGTTTGTTCGGTCCCTTGGCAATCGCTTTATCCAAGCTTAAGGAGAATTTTTGACATCGCTAATGGCCGCAACTCCTGCTGCATCGGTAAGAACTTGTAAGAGCTTTGGTTAAAGTTTGAGAGTTGAGCGACTTTTCGCACATCCTACGTAGTGATAGGAACATTATACTTGTGATTTTGTTTCTCGCCTTCCCTAACAATGGTAGGTTCTCAACATCGTGGCGCTTGGGCCATGAAAGATTCTAAGAGAAGCGATAGTTCACACTCCGAGATACAGAGAACGACGAGCATAACTTCAACACCACGGAAGGTACAATCGCATAGCACATGTTCCATAAATAAGTTTACTGCTCCCAATTTTAGTGGTAAATATGATCCCGAAGGTTATCTTACTTGGGAATTAGCTGTCGAACAATTATTTGATAAACATGAAATTCCTGAGCATGATAAGGTTAGGGTTGTTACAAATGGATTCTCTGAATTTGCTGCTCTTTGGTGGAATGATTACATGAGTAAAAATCGTGACATTCCTAGCACATGGAAAAAATTAAAGAAAATTATGAGAGCTACTTTTGTCCCTTCATATGTTGCTCGTCAATTACAAAATGAATTGCAACATCTAACACAAGGTAGCAAAACAGTGGATGAGTACTACCAAGAATTTCAGCATAGATCTTTGCTTACGAGTTAGAAGAGACCGAAAAGACTCGCGTGAATAACTTTTATTTTGGACTAGATTTCACATTCAGATCATGATATCTAGTAAAGAATTCAATTCTTTGTCATGTTTACTTAATCTTTCACGAGAAGCTGAAAGAAAGATACAGAGAAGACAATCAACTAAAATTCAAGCTCCCACAAAGTTAAATGCTACTCCTTTTGCATGCATTTTGCACCGAACCTGAATGAAAGCATACACACCGGGCATGTGGAAGAAATACAAGAAAATTTGAGAGAAGTAGAGGATAGCACATGTGAGGATGATTCTACTAACACAATCCAATCTATTTCGATTAGTTCTGTTTACGCTATTCCATGCGCTTATTCAGGTTACTTCAAGAAGGAAGCAACAAGCGTGAATACCAAAGATTATCAATTGAAAGTTTTGATGTTCCTACTTGGAGGACGAGGCTAATGACCAGGGTACAGATCTGATTTTACAAGCAAGAAATGGATCAAATTTGTGAGTATATGCCTTCTCTACATAATTCTTGTGATCTACCACCTTGTGCCACAATTGTAGAACCATATGACTAATTGCATGCTTATAATTTTGATCATGTGGTGCTGATTACGCATGAGGAGGTGATAGCTACAATATCACCTACCACTGTTTTGTGCTATATCATGTTGAATGAGCTCATTAGTTTGACTTGTGCTATGGACAAGATTTCCAAATTTCATCTCTTAAGTCTTTGTCTAGCACCCTTGCCTATTGTTTTAAATTCAATTTATTTGGTGAATATGGCATAGATGGCAAGTTTCTTGTTTACGTAATATGCATAACTTGTGATAAACTTGCTGAATTGAAGCTTGCTATTTTGGGCAATTTTAGTTGTAAGCAACAACTTGTTTCCTTTTATGCTCCATCAAATTTTCCCGATATGTGTGATACCCATAGCTTGTCGCCACATTGTTCGAATTTTAGTACATTAACTTGTTTTACAAATAAGCATGTCGTAGTTGATGCATGGAAGCCCATTAAAATTGTGTCACCGTTATTGGAATTGTTTGATATTGCTTACATACAATTTGATGATATGAATTATACATGCTTGATGCCGGGACTTGTAGTTTTGCCCACAAAACATGTTATTGAACGCGACTCACAAAACATGAGTTTTCTTTATCGAAGTCGTGATGGATATGTGCTTTACTTATATTTGCAAATCAAGTTGCAAACTAAATCATGTTAATTTTGATGCTATATGCTTCACTTATAACCACGAATCAACTTGCGTAATTGTGAGGAAAGGTTATTTGCTTAAATTTGATTTCTTCTTTTGTTGTTATGAAAATAGCCCCGCATGAATCCAAAAGAACAATGAAATATGGGACATATACATATATGTTGTGTACACACTCTTCTTTTTGTTAGTTGTTTCTTTTCTAGCTTTCCCAAAACCGAGAATGGTTTTCCTTCGAGGAGGGAGGAAGCGTCAAGAGTGTTTCCGATCATCAAGCCATTATATCTTTGGAAAGAAGTCTTGAGCTATATCGATAATTATCGGTGAATCCTTTCAACATTTTTCTTGTATTTAAAATATATCAAGAGGCGGAGCTACTATTTTATTTAAATAAATGCAGGATCTATATGAGAATGTTCTCAGGTTTGAAGACGAGTTAGCAGGTGAGCTTGAGTCGAGGACGACTCAAATTCAAGAAGGGAGGATGATGAGGACATCACTACTATGGATATGTCCACACCAAGTTGGACCAACTCCATCACGTCAACCATAGCCCAAGAAGAGGAAGAGCTTGAGTCGAGGACAACTCAAATGGAAGAAGGGGAGGATGATGAGGACATCTTCCCTATTGACACAACCACGCCAAGTGATTCTTCTCAAGCACAACAAGTTTTACAAGGACCTACTACTCGTGCTCGAGAATGTCTACTCAATTATCGGTGAATTGCTCCTAAGTTTTTTTCACAGAATCGAATGCTATTTAATTCTTGTGATGATCTTATTGTCCTTAGGAACCATGGAGAAGAACCTTCAAATGCCAAGCATAAAGCACCATCATCATATGCGCAAGTTGGACATGGAATCAGCAAATTCGCGGGTTCGGCCTCCGCGACAGCATCAACTTCAAACGACCATAACTTTTGTTCCAGAAGGCTTCTAGAGGTCTATGAGTACAAGAACGAAAGCCCTGGTCGTCCTCTTTCAAACGGATCTGAGATCACCTCAAAATTCCCTTCGAGTCAGCGGAAAACGCAAAATAATCCAGAACACTTTTTCAGTCCGAGTTCGAGTCCAATTCGAACTCAGAAACAGCACTGACTTTAAAGTGCCATAACTTTTGATTCCGGAGGAGTCTGGAGGCCCATGAGTACACGTTTGAAAGATCTCGGATTCTACTTTCCAAAGGATCCGGCCTCACCTCAAAATTCCTTTAGATGCGTCCGGAAACTGCCTAAAACCACACGTTGCTTTTCCAGTCCGAGTCAAACTCGAGTCAAAGAAGACTTGGTGTTTTGGATTTGAGTTGTATTAGATTTCCTTTACTATGGAAGGCCCCCTCCTGTTCCTCTAGTATAAATAACCACCCAAACCCACATCTAGGACTTGGGTTTTGTTTATTTGATAGTTTAGCCATTGCTACTATTTTGAGTCTTTCAGACGTGCTCAACAGCCGCCTAAGAAGCTCCTTGTTTCAGAACCCCACCTTATCAATCTTTCATTCATATTCGCAATTTCAGATTGCTTTACCATTGTTCTTGCTTGTTCTTCGGTTGCATGTAGGAATCGAACCTCGTGTTCAGGTTGATCGTGCCAACGGTAAGATCAATAACCCTCTGGAGTTGGTTTAGCGATTGCTAAGGCGCATCGTCATCGTACGTTGTAGTCGGGTCGTCAAAGTCAATTCCTCCAAATCGAAGTTATCACTCTCATCGAAAGATCGGGACCCAAAGTCACATCACCAGCATATCAAATAAATCCGATCACAAGTCCACGACTTGACTCAAAGTCAATCCATGTAACCACTCACACGAGCGCGTTGCATTAAGCAAAACCATCATCATGCTATCACCAACATATCAAATCAACATCTCAAACAACACATGCACAAGCACCACACATGCCATAATCACAACCACTTTGCAATGCCAATTTCATTACTCAGTCAATTTTTCAGCATATGATTTCACATTCACCAAACCCCATCCTCTTCTTCTCCTCTTTCAAGAGATGCCAGTGAATAGGCTTGCAGTCTCATAGGCTGGAAGAGGAAGACACCGGCGTCGACCGCCGGTGCAATATCAAATAGGACGGATTCACGAGGACCACCTAATGCGTTGCGGTGGCCGATTCTCTTGTGTTTCTATTTATTTATCCTCTGAGCGGACCACCTCCTTTGCTTTAGTTCATTAACTTTGGCGAAATACAAGAAAGCAGTGTGGCCTGCAATATACTAGGTAGGGTTGCGCATTACGTTGCGCCGGGTGGATTTTGCTAAAGCGAAAAATGGTTCGGTTTGGAGCTGGATGCAAATATATGGAACATTTTTTTTGCGGAATAAGGCAGTACTACAACAAAAAAATGCAATCTACACATGCTAGCACAATTTTTAAAACATATCTCTATACATGCTAGCACAATTTTTAAAACAAAATATAGAGGATGGTGCATTGTTTCACTCGAGTGTATTGGACAAAAGTATTGAAAGATCATATATTGGTCAGTAAAGAATCACTTAGTTCACGTTGAGCTTGCACAACATCTCCATGCAAGGTATGGGATCCAGCAATCAAACCAGAGAGCTTCGACGCAGATTATTTTGTCTTGGTAAAAATAATGGTCTGGACTCCGCTGAACCCCACAAAAAAGATTTAGTAAAAATGGATGAAAATCACACTATTATCATAAATGAGGACCATTTGGTGAGAGTACATATCGGCTATAGTATCAGATGATGTCTGGAATAACCTTACCCTCACGCCACGAGTCCCGTCTACTAAACATACCACTATATGAGGGCCATTGAGCAAACATAGAAAAAGGGATTGGGCAATTAGTGCTGCAAAAGTTGTTTCGATAAACTGGGATGGTAGTAGAAATACGACAGAGTAGGTAACAGCATAATAACACAACAAAAAGATGTCTTATGAAAAACATAAGGCATATGCGTACAACATAATCATTTCATTGGAGAGTATATCCATACGTACTACTCCTAAGCACTTTAATTAATCTTGGCATTTGGCAATCTATAGACATAAGATAAAAAAATAAAAAAACTTAAACAAATCCTTGAATCTAAGATGATGGTACATGGAATTCTTCTAAACATATAGACCAAACTATTCAACTATAGGGTAAATTATGGTTCATCAGAACGCGTCTTTGCAAAAATTAATTTTACTTTAACAAGAATAGTCATGACAGATGCAAGCAAAGAATACTAATCAGGCGTGTATAATCACCACGGGGAAAAAAATTAAAATTCCTTAGTAGCTATTGAATCTATATAGAAAACTATGAAGTAGTTAATAAGATTATAATGTCAAAGGTCGGAGTTGGAACTCACCTAGGGTCATAAGATATGGTAAATGGGCTAGTGTTGGCAGCAGCATGGGCTGCTGCAGCAAGGACCCCTGTGTGCATACTGCCGCCTGAAAGTACTAAAGATGGCATGTTAGTGGGTTGTCAGCTTGCATGCCTGATTCCTAGTAGAAGTTGTTGTTTTTCATTCCTAAAAGATAACATGATAGCAAAACAAAAAGTGGCATTTAATTCTCCAATCATGTTCTTTATTTCAATTATTGGTTGTCTGATTCCTAGCAGAAGTTGTTGTTTTTCATTCCTAAAAGATAACATGATAGCAAAACAAAAGGTGGCACTTAATTCTCCAATTTTGTTCTCTATTTCAATTATCGGTTGCTAAAATTTGAAACTCTAGGAAGAACCAGGATAAGCTTTCACAAGATGGAAGGAAGCATGAAATTTACCTAACAAAGATGTTAGAATCACCAGCAAATAGCCTCTTGCCACTCATGAGAAGGCTCCAATTAGTACTAAGTAAATGTCTTCTTGGCTAACCTGATTATAACAAAGCATGACAATAATTAACCGTCTTCAAACTTGCATATACACGCCGAGGACATCCAATAGCGCTAAGTAACAGTAGTAGCAAACTACAAAATGTTATCTAGAACATAAATGAACTCGAAGTGCGAAGAGTTTTATTTATTGTGCCATCTTGTAGCAGAAGAAAGTTGTACTAAACGCTACATTTTGCACACTTCAATATATATGTCGAAATGTCCATATATATTGTCATGAATATCCCAGGCTTGTAAATCTTGAGATCAAGGCTGCATAGAGAAGTCCTACAGGGAAGAGTAAGAAAACCACAATGGTACTATATTACTGATACTATAATCACTAGTTGAAGAATCGTTTATGCATACACTTTGTTAGTAGCTGGGCCTGCCTGAGAAATAAAGAGAAACATTTTTAAAATTGGTGATTGCAAGTGTGCCCATCAGAGGAAGATGGTAGAGGTAAAATAAGACAGAGCCTAAATATAGGTTTGTAAACCTATTGTAACACGAGTAGCTTGAAGATACCTGCCGATAGCAAGTGATGGTACCAGTGTGAGATATGCAGCTCGGTGCAAGAATTCTTTAACAAGAGAATAATTTATCAGTTTGCTAGTCTTGTAATATAGGTTGTACGTAAATAGCAAATGAGCGAAAAATAACTTATAATCAGGAAGGCCAAGTACATGCTCCCGCAGCACTGATCAAGAAACATCCTAAACTATGTTTTTATAACTCCTACGTTCTTATCTGGAGGCCATCGACCAGAAGTCGAAGATACAAGTTGACGCAAGTGCAAACCAGCTAATGAAAGCCATTGCAGTGGTAGGGTCGAAATTTGCATAGTGTTTGTGTGCGCACATGTTTAGATCATTAGAATAGTGATGTTTGCCGATGCACATGCTACACCCAAGGTTAGTGTTCCTGTGATCTACAAAAAAATGAACATCAAGGTTGTTAGCTAGGTACTTCGTGTATGCAAAAAAAATCTATTAGAAAAGGGGGCTCTTTTTTAGCGGAAAGAAACAAGGGAATAATTTGCGTTGCAGCGATACTTCAAAAAATATAGTCCTTATCTCAGACTTGACCGATACTTCAAAAAGATGACCCTTATTCTGCGTAATCGATACTTATCAGATATGAATACGGTATGGATACTCGCCAACATATACATCCTGCATATATCGGAGAAATTCCGTTTTTTCAAAGAAAAGGTATCCTACTCATTTATCATTGGCTATATAGCAACCGAAACTTCTCACGCAATTTGTTAGTTCTTCTACTACAGCATCAAGTCCTATAAAGAGACACCCAACACCTACTTCTCTTCATTCTTAACTCTTCATTTGGTTGCGTAGGTAATTCCATGTCTGCTTATCCCAGAACTCAACCTTCCTTGGAATTGCACATTAGCATTCTCATAACTAAAACTAAATAGCTGCTAGAAAGAGTCACAAGGTACAAATGACATACAGAATCGAGTTAGAAAGTACTAATATGTACCGATATACCAGCAGACTAACATGACTATGTCACACTCTGGTAGAAAGAACGGCGAGAGGCTCATCGGCAAAAGCATATCAGCTTGAACTAACAATCTTAAATTGTCATTATCACGCAGCCGCGGCGATATCCGAAAGGAAAAGGGAATCTGTTGTTGCAGTGGCTTTGGCGGAAGCTAGGGAATCTGTAGTTGCAGTGGCTTTGGCGGAAGCTAGGGAATCTGTAGTTGCAGTGGCTATGGCGGAAGCTACCCAACACCATATAGTTTTGGGAAAAAAACTTTGACTTTGTTTGTTTCAAATATGATGCACAAAGCCAAGAAAACAATTCTTAAGCAACACAAGAACCCACCAGCTCTTGTGAAGTTGAGCAGCGCCGTCTTGCTGGAGTCCCGCGATGCCAAGCCCTCCAAGCCATCGAGTTCTACCAAAATCAAAATCCCATAAGCATAGAACCAATCGCATAACGCAACAAGAAAACAGGAATCCTCTAACGGCGAGAAAGGAAGGGAGGAACCGAACCTGTGCAGATGACGGATAGGGTCCAGAACTTTCTCTAGGGTTTGAGGTTGAAGAGCAAGAACACCGAGGAAGCAGCGGTGTCACCGATCTTGCGTGTCCAGGTCCCTGGTGCGGACTCGGGCACCTCCGAGGATGAGAGAAAGAGCAAACCAATAGAGCATCAAGAGGCCAAAAGGTGGCGAAATGACCATATCTAACCAGAGATCAAGGTTTGAGTGATATCAGGCTACCAGAGAGAGAAGAAGCAGGAGAAGGCCAAAGATGAGGGGGAGGAAACGCCACCGGAAGTGGTTAATCTCGCTGGCCAGGGCGCAAATCTGGCCAAAAATCATGGTGGCGTGGAGCGTGGGGGCGAGGGAGAGCGACGACGGTGGTGGAGGCGAAGGGGATGCAATGGCACGGAGGCGGAGGAGTAATCACCGAAAAAGCAAAGGCAGAAGAGGAGGGGAACGGAACGAAGGAGGCGACGATGGACCGAAGCGCAAGAACTGAGCAGAGCAAGCCGAAGACAAGTGCAACAGGGCCGAGGGAACGGAGGGGGAAACAACGAGCCTTCGACGCGAAGAAGACGTCGACCGGGTAAAGCGACACGAAAGTGGACGTCGGGAGGCGGCGGAACTCGCAAGGAAGAACAAACGAAAGGGCGAGGGGAAGGTGGTGACAAATCGAGAAGAGGCGTCGCCGACGCCCGCGCAACAGGCACGCTTGGAAGAAGACGGCAACAAGGTTGAGCCGACGCGGATCTAGGCGCTGGGCGTCGACGGAGGCCGCGAGGGGGAACAAAGGAGACGGACGCAGAAACGAAGATGAAGCCCGAGCTTTCTCGAAGAGGTAGGCAAAACCGCGAAACGGATTTCAGGAGACGCTACCAGCTATAACCGCGACGCAGCGAGACACCAGGCGCGACAACGGGACGGTCCGTGTGTGGCGAACGAATGTATGACGAGCACCGTCTTGGGATCAGACGGCAATACCGAGGCCTCGAGCCCAGGCGCTATTATATAGTAAATATTCTCTCTTCCGTATTTAAGCTGAAAGAAACATATACCTTACCTACTAGAATTGTTCATACTAATACTGCCAGCGGTCATTTTTTTCATAAATTTTTTTTCGGTGTTCTATTTTTAAATCGGCAAAATAATGAGCTAAAATTACCGAAGAACACAAAATTTTTCAAGGCATAACATGTCATACAGCGTCTTTTTTTTCGTTGAAATTTTGCGTTTTATTTTTTAAATCGTCGAAATAATGAACGAAACGGATGAAAGGACAAAAAAAAATTTCCGCGACGTAACACGCCGCGCGTGTCATTTTTCGTAGAAAAAATTTCTTTTTTTTCGGCGACGTTTTTTTTTAAATCGTCGAAATGGGGGAAAAATAGAGAGATAGAGTTGTAGAAATATCTCCTTCGACGAATTATCTGGAAAACATTGGAGACCGAGCTGGAAAACCGCGGTGGGAAAAAAGTCTAGAGGGAAAATGGTGAAAAATTATTAGAGATGATAATCTTCTTTTGTCGAGCTCAACACTCTACGCGTTCGCGGAGTAATAATACATGTTTTAAAAAATATAAGAGATCGACGCGTTCGCGGAGTAATAATACATGTTTGAAAAATATCAGAGATCGAGGTGGGAAATTGAGCTGGGAAAAAAGTCTAGAGATAGAGCTGCACAAATATTTCTAGCGACGAAAACGTTTTTTTTCCGAGAAAACGGAGAAAGGACATGTTTTAAAAAATATTAGAGACCGACACGTTCGTAGAGTAATAATATATGCTTTAAAAAATATTAGAGTTCGAGATGGGAAATCGAGGTGGGGAAAAAGTCTAGAGACAGAGCTGCACACGTATTTCTAGTGACAAAAACATTTTTTCCGGGAAAAACGGAGAAAGGACCTAGACGTAAAGAGTAATGACCTAAATGTTACGTTTTTGGATCTGTCCGCTATCCTGAAAAATTAGAAAAGGGCTTGTTCGTGATATAAATCTAACGGGAGGTTCTTTTCGTAAAATGGCATACGAGGGACCTGAACGCGAATTTAGAGGAAAAAATCTTCCTCTCTCAAAAAATCACGAAGAACCTGTTCATAATTTCCAAAAAGACTAAATCGCGAAAAAAAAATTTGAGACGAGCCGGCCGGCCGGCTCGAGCCGAGCGGCGGCTCGACTCAAATGAACGTGGTGGCGTGAACTCTTCCACTAATATGGAAGGTAGTATACCTTACCTTTAGTCATGATAATGCACTTTGTTTATCCTCTAATCCGAACAGCACCTTTGCTTTAGTCGGTTGACTTTGGCGAAAGAAGGGTGCAGCTTGGCCTGTAATTCTGCCTTCCTATACTTTAGTCATGATAATGCACTTTATTTGTCCTCTAATCGGAACAGCACCTTTGCTTTAGTCGGTTGACTTTGGCGAAAGAAGGCAGCAGCTTGGCCTGTAATTCTGCCTGCCGTATAGGAACCGAAAGAAACACAGCAAGATTTATAACAACTAGCCAGAATAACGCGCTACGCCGCGTTGCGCACGACGATGTAATGTGAAAATTTTGAGAAATTTGGTCGTATTTTCAGTTTTCATATTTTTTTCAAAAAAATGGGTCAGTAGGACCCATCGATGAATCAATGAGCTATTATAAATCTTTGACGAATCCGTATTTTTTTTTACAAAACCGCGGTTAGAACCCGTCGGCAAATCTATGGGCTTCTATAAACCTTCAACGAATCTGTGTTTTTTTCTAGAAAACCGCGGTTACAACCCGTTGGCAAATCTATGGGTTGCTATAAACCTTCGACGAATCTATGTTTTTTTAATTGTAGAGTGACCTAAAGTATTTTTTTCGGGGTCTGTTCCACTAAAAAGCACCAGGAGGATCTAAATGTAAACCGCGGAGGGACCTAAACATAATTTTAATATTTTTTGGGTCTATTTTACTAAAAGAACCGCCGAAAAGAACTAATCGCGATTTTCAACTTTTCAAAGGGGCTTTCCGTGAGGGGGGAGGGGTGAGGTGGCATAGCTTAATGCTCTTCAATCCCATCCACTTTAATATATAGTACTAGGGAGGGTTATGCGCTACGCCACGTCGTATAGTATGAGACAACCAATATACAGTAAGGCAGGCGCCGTTTGTGTTCAGTTGGTAATCACAAAGATAAGAGCATTAGCAAGGTATGGTGCACACAAGAGAGAGACAAATGTGAGCGGTGGCCGACTGGTTGTATAACAGATACTACTATTTTTCTTCGAATGGCATTATAGAGCTGAGCTAAAAGATACTAATTCTATTAGTGAGTGATAATTACAGCAGCATATGTGAAAGGTCATACCATGCGCTCAGTACGACATATGGAATAGATTGGCGATTGCCTAACTTGCTGAAGCTAGAAACTAAAATACTTGCAGAAAAGTTGTCAGTATGCACCGCAAAATAAAAGTAAGAATGGAGTCTCACCATCCGAACATCATAGAGATCTAGGTAGAGCGGCTTATCATCCCGTATCCCAGCAATGTAAGTTGATGTTCCAAGTTTCATACCTAAACTGTTCAAGCTTTGAGGAAATGCGAATATCTCCTTTAGTAATGGGATGTACCTAATAATAAGTCTAACGCCAGGAATTGTTGGAAACTTCAAATAGTCCTAGATTGGTTGTACTCACTCAAGCATGGCTCACTTCAAACCCTATGGGAAAGATTGCTTGAGCTTACTCCAAGCTAAGCATGAGGTGCTCTCCCAACCTTGTATATAAACTAAGCCAAGCTCAAAGTGCTAAAAGAAGGCTAAAGTGCAGCTTGGTTAGGCTTACTTAATTTCAAATAACTTCCAAGTCCAAAACGGTTATGGAAGACCATAAGGTAGTTGCATCTAACCATCTTAGTGAAGATAACGGTAAAGTCAATCGCTAGCCATTACCTACTTGACCATGAGCAACAATAAAAGAAACATTCAAACCAAATTAAAATCCCAAACAGTAGTAGGAATTTGTTTAAAAAATTTTAAAAACATTATCGAGCATGCATCATTAGCATCCATATTATCGTATTATAAGTCGTATGGAAGTAACCAGAACAATCAGAGACTAAACCCATAGCTCAAGACATACCTGTAAATTCTATAGCATGACTGCTGATTTCTAGCCTAAACCAATTGTTGAGCTACATCATGCGGAAGTGGTAATATTCTTGGGGTAATTAGTGTCAGAGAAAACAACAGTTTCCATGTTTTTGGATGGATGCTCAGAGTGTGCAGAATTTCTTCTATCTTCTTCAGGGTCACCTTTTGATGCCCATTGAGGCTTAGGAAGGCAATCAAATTAGTGATTGGGCTCAATAGGTTTGCTGAAAGAACAGGTACATAGAAGAATTAATAAATAATCATTGATAGAGGTCCACTGAATGCAACAACTATTACTCAAGCAATATATAAGGAAGCAAGATGATAAGGGTTCAGGAGTGGATGTACAATGCAAATTATACCTGTATGTGGTCATCAACTGCCTGAATTCTTCCTTAATCTTCAAAGCAGACTTAGATAACAATTGCTGACACTATTCAGAACTCCTTCACTATTGTTGAAGTTCCTGTTTGAGAAAATGAAGTGAACAGTGGACAGTGGCTTTCAGTAGATCCATAGCTTCCAGGTAGCTCTCCAGATCCTCATGTGCACCCCTCAATATCGTAGCTTCAACCTGAAGGTGAAAAAGACAGCATGTACATAAATTTAGGGAATAAACCAAATCTTTTGTTCAAATTGTGTTGATATAAAACCTAAAAAACAACTGTAGTCGCAAAATTTCAATCCAATCTAAAAGTGCAAACCTATCTTAAAAAATAGCAGCCTCTGCACAAGAAAATGATATAATCATAAGTGCTAAGCCTACGCTAATTCTCTAATTATCTAACAGTGCTACAGAAATTAATCATTGTGTCTACCGAAAACTGATGAAGCACTTAATTAACAAAATTTAGAAAGTAATTGTCGGGGACTGATAAATTTCTGACAAGTCAACACACGGTCAACAGGGTACACGGCTCGGGGCAATCCAGCAAAGGCCTTCGACCTCGACCTAGGCGACGTTGGACCCCGCGCAACTTCGAGCTTGAGCGGTGAGAGGCCCCATCTCCGCTCGATCTCGACTTTGGCTCGAGGGCGTGCGTTCACCCGGCGGTTACTAAGACCCAAGTAATGGCGCTAAGGCGTATGGGCGGCATTTAGAGAGCGATAAACCCACCTTCAATGCGCACGAAGCCACTCCCCCGGGAATCTCTCCCGTCCATTGCAGGCAGCATTCGGGAGTATATAAAACCACGCAAGGCGTATGTACAGGGGATCAACTCACTAGCCATAGACCAGCATACTCAAACAGAGCACCCAGGCTCGAGCTATAATCATCTCATTGTACGCACAGTTAGTGAATCCCTCCACCTCCGAAAAAGACTGGACGTAGAGCTGTTACCCTCGCGGGGCTCGAACCAGTATAATTTCCTGTCTCTTGCTCGCTAACGCCGCACACCGACCAACGTCTACGCCATTGTTGAGTGAAGCGCTTTCTGGGTCCCCTATTCACACTGATCTCCTTTTCACTCTTGCGGTCAGGCGATCCCGATTGTCGACAGTAATCATTCATGCTATTAGCTTAAGTAGTAGCAAAGATCCTTGCAAAAATATATAAAATTAGACGGGTTTCTTGTACCTTTCATAGTTTCAATAAAAGCTAGACAATGCCTTTTGTTTAAAATCTTTGTATAAGTTCTAGAATAGGTACCTGAAAGATCTATTGTCAATGTTTAAAATAATAACAGACAGTCAAATCTTGCTATACCAGAGCACACCTTGCCTGATCACACTATTGATACATCCAATTTGAACACCATTCGTTTAACACTGATGCATTGGTTCGCTCCAGAATTTCAGAATCAATGGATGAAAAAGGCCAAGTGTCGACGTTTGTTACCGACAATAATGAAAAGGGGGCTACGCGCTGGACCCAAACTCGATGGTAGCACAAGAACACCCGATGTATCTGAGTTCGCTCTCACGGTGGAGATAATACCTAGTCCCATGCTCGAATTATATGTGGCTAGCGATTGCCGATGAGATGTTCTGTTGTGTTATGATTCTCCTCCTTCTCCCCACCCCCTTTATATAGCGGAGGAGGCGGTTGCAAGGAGAGTCCTAATCGCCATACAAGGTGGAGATTATATCTCTTTCCTTATCCGCTTAATATGATAGCGGATAGGATTACAATTGTATCCTCCCTAAGCGAGGTCGGTTTCTATCTTCGGGTTTCCTTGCTCGATGGCACTGCCTCTTGGGCAATACCTATCTTCATGTATTATCCCTCGGGTGGCCCTCACATCCTGCCATGCAGATACCCGGGGTCCATATACTCCACACCAAGCTTCAATGGGTAGCTCTGTGTTAAGATCTCTTTAGTCTGTGCATAGCTCATAATCAGAAATACTCCGATAGTAACCAAGAATCATATTACAGAAAACCATGGCAATTTGCAGGGATATATATGGGGGCAGAAGAAGGGTAAATATTGTGCACCAAGTAGATAATTCTCAACTTTCCATCATTGTTATAATCCAGCACTAAAAATCTAAATCTCCTAATGTCCTTCAATAAACCTGCAGAACATCTGAAAAAGTGCAAATTTAGATCTGATTAACAGAAGACATTAACTTTGCAAATCTGACTCCACCAAACCCTAAAAAATGGTAAGAGTCAAGCTCTCAGAGGTGTATTCTCAATGGCATTGAATTTTTCCTAATAAATATCGATGAAACATGAAAAGTATCAGATGGAGTTACATTTTAAAGAATTCACTCCACTGGAACTCAAGAACAAAGAGAAAAGCACAACCAGACCTAGACTGACTTTGTTCAAAGCATAACCACACATAAGCTCTTTTCTGATTGTCTTGAAGGTATTCTTTGTCATACTGGACCCACAAAACTCCGGTGGAATACAAGGCATCACTATGGCCACCACTTGAAATATTCACTGAGTAGCATACAGATATGCAGGATAAAACAAAACTATAGTGTGAATTATGGACTGACTGACAATTTCTAAGACTCTAATTCCCTGTATGACCACACACAAAGAGCAAATGTAAAATGACCAAAACTTTTCCATCATCTATTGGCCAACATATAGGGCTTAACCAAATTTTTTAGCCTATTCCTACAATAAAGTTTCTTAGGACAAACATGGCTTTCCAGCAAAACTTACCAAATAACAGTAGGAGCATGCAACATAATTGTAACTACAGAACATGAGCAGGATCTTGGCAGCCACCATACGGTTATATCACAACCTAAACTACATACCTCACAAATTATCAATCAAACACAAGAGATGCTTTCATTATATGAACGGAGATCTGTTGGACTGCTATTTACACTAATCTTGATCGATAGCATGGGCAGGTTCAATGTAAAATACCATGGATAATCGCTATTTTCCATCCAAGCTATGCCATGATAGCGATCTTAACATGTCAGGTCTGACGAATCTTAAGTCACTAAAAACTTTTAGGTGTAAAACTGAACTGAAAGCAGTCCATCGTTTGCTAGACCGATCTGGCAAGAACTACAACCCAAGACTCACAAAACAGATTCATTTTGTAAAACCTAACCACCATGGCATTCCTCATCAGACATGCTAGAAACATTATCCAACACAGTTTTGATAGTAAAAGGCCAACAATAACCGAACGGTACAGCAACAGCTAAATATATTTCTGTATGGGGCAAGGTCTAGGTCATGTATATATCACCTGAGCTAAAATCCGTTAGCCGCGGGCCTTGAGGTCAACATGGCAACGAGATAGGCCATCCTCGTCGACCGTCTCCTTGTCCAACACCAGCTCCTTGCCGGGATCGAGCCCGTCCGTACAGGTCTTCGCCTTCGGTGGCCAGGAGGCTACGATGATGGCGGAGGCGAGGGAGTGGGAGGAGTCCGCGACACCAACGAAGGCTTCGGAGAGTGGGAAGTCGGCAGGCCTAGGCTTTAGGTGCGACGACGGGAGCGCGGTAGAGGGAGGCGGAATGACACGGGCATGTCCGAAGCGGCGCGGAAGCGCGATGGGGGTGGTGAGGCTTGCACAGGGTTGCTTCTTGGGGTGGGCGGAGGCGACGACGACGGAGACATTGGCCGCCTTGCGGCGGAGAGGTGGCGAGGGCAGCGGGGGCGAAGGGGACGCATGCGTAGGGAGGAGGGGATCGCGCTGGGAAACGGGGAACACGGAAGAGGTTTGTCGAGGGCTCACAGCTCAGCGCGGCTGGATTTTTTTGGTGATGGATGAGCTTGCCTCGGGGGCACGTGGATGGTTAGATCATACACACGCAAGGGATGAGTGGCACGAAAAAAACAAGCGACGTGGTCTGGCTGAGAGTTCGCGGATTCCTTTGGCTGGATTTTTTGGTGATGGACGAGCCTGCCTTGGGGGCATGTGGACAGTCAGATCATACGCACGCAAGGGATGAGTGGCACCAAAAAAACAAGTGACGTGGTCTGGCTAAGAGTTCGCGGATTCCTTTCGCTTTCATAGATAAGTTATTATACATCATGTAAAACCGGACGGCACGTACTAGTTTCAAACAATTATTATGAATAGTGAGGCTGAAAGTGCATTGGGAAAAATCAAACTGCAACAACTCGAAAGTGGAGAGCCAAGCGTAGCTCCTGGTCTAATTTAGCGTAGCTTAGTCAGGGATTACAAAACCCAATTTTGAAATTCACGTCAAAATTCGCGGTACGGTTTTCGTAAAAACCGCGCGAAAAACCGCTCGAAAACCGTCAAAAACCAAAAGGTTTAAAAATAAAAAAATTTGAAAAAATCGAAAACCTTTAAGTTTTTGATTTTCGAAACCGAATGGTTTTCGATTTTTCAATTTTTTCAATTTTAAACCTTTCGCTTTTGACTTTTCAAATCGCCTTGAAAAATTTTTGACGAAAATCGGCCTGGCCATTTGAATGTTCTTCGAAAACGGTTTTGAGGTTTTTCACGAAAAACCGCTCACATAAATTTTTTCAAAATTTTTATTTTTTTTAAAAATTTAATTATAACGGTTTACCGAGCGGTTTTGGGTTTCGAACCAGAGCGGTGAGGGCGAAAACCGCAGTTTTCGTCATTTTTTTTGAACCATGAGCTCAGTTGCTCACTCCTCTTTAATGAATATCAGACCTTCCGGTCTATGTTTTTTAAAAACAATAACTTGGAAGCAAGGTTGAAAAATCGATGAAATTTCAAAAATTTTACCCAAGATTTGGATTTTGGCCAGGAACGAGATTCTAAATCTCAGCTGAATAAAAAAATTAAAAATGTAAATTGCTACAATAATTTTAGAATTTTTTGACAAATTTTACCCAAATCTTGGTAATTTTGACCAGATCTTAACCTTTTGGACGGGATTTGGGTTAATACCCCTTAAGAATGTCATTTTTCATTAAAATATTTGAAAAAAATAATTTTTGAGATGTTTTATAAAAATAATAGAAACACTATTAGATTTTTATAAAAATGTAAAAGCTTGATCACGCTTTCAAAAATTTATGGTACCATTCATAGCAATCTAGGATCATACAAAATTTTTTCAAAATAATTAAACTTTATTTATTATCTTTAAAAAAATAAAAACAAAAGAAACATAAATGATCATGATCCAAATTTTTTTTAGGGAGTTTAAGCATTAACTCAGAACCATTTTATAAAAGTTCCAAAAATTGTAAACCTTTTTTAAATTGCTCAATCAAATATATAGAAGCAATCTATATACTCAGCTAGGCTTTTATTACGATAGCAGCACTGATAAATTTTTTTAAAATTCCTCAGATTTGATTATTATCTGAAATTTTATAGAAATATTAGTGATTTGTCAAGACCATCCATAGAAATTTTATAACATGGTATGAACCAATTTTTATCCGGTTGTAATTTACCAGTAAGGCCTTTTCAGGATAGTACCGTTGTTAGAATTTTTAAAATTCGTCATATAAAAATTATTGGGAATATTAGTGATATATCAAATCATCTATAAAATTTTTAAAATTTTCTAACGTGGTTTAAACATTTTTTGTTTCGTTCAAATTTACCAAGATTTCGATAATTTTGGTCTAAAAATTTTGGATTTGAATTTTGCTTTTAAAATTTTAACCGAATTTTGTCTAAAATTCTCGTCCAAATTTGATTCGAAAACGAAATTAGAAACATGGCAACTGGATAAGAAATGACGGTGGTGTCAGAAGGTCAGTGAATCCAAGTCTGCGCAAGGTCGGTTCCAGCAACCAGCAGGCAATGCTTCTCCTACATAGATCCCTTCCCTTCCGTCTGCCCCCTTCACGCCGTCCTTCCAAATCCTTCTTCCTCCCCTCGTCTTGCCCCCGCCGCTTCCCCCTTCTCCCACGCGCCGCCATGGGCTCTGTCACCGGGGACACCGCTCGCCTCTCCTACCCGCCGGCCCGCCGCGACGAGTCCGTCGTCGACACCTACCATGGCGTCCAGATCCCCGACCCCTACCGCTGGTACGCGTGCTCGAGCCCCGCTGCCCGTCCTCTGGTCTCCCCTGTTTCTTTAGGTTTGTTTGGTTATGTTTTTCGCGGCGCAGGCTGGAGGACCCAGACTCGGAGGAGACGAAGGAATTCGTGGCCAGGCAGGCGGAGCTGGCGGAGTCGGTGCTCGCGGGGTGCTCCGAGAGGGAGAGCCTGCGCCGCGAGGTCACTCGGCTGTTCGACCACCCGCGCCACGCGGCCCCGTTCCGCCGCGGGGACAAGTACTTCTACTTCCACAACTCCGGCCTCCAGGCCCATAGCGTGCTCTACGTGCAGGTACGTCACGAAAATTCACTGGAAGCGGAACACCGCGCGGCAGATCTGAGGTTTGGTGCTATGGGGGATATATTAGCTGGAAGACGGGAAAGTAATTAGCGACAGGAATTTAGTTTTCCTCAAAATAAATCTTTTCATTAGAAATTATACCGTGCTGTGCTTGGCTCACTTGTTAGATGTATGCACACTTTTGTGATTATTTTAATTCCTAAGGAAATAGCCAAGAGTAACGTGACATACGTATTAGGCATAATAGAAACTACTATCAGTAGCATGATCGCACAATATATTACGCCTATGTCAAACATATGCATAAACATGATAGAATATATGGCCAAAAATACCACTAACCAAGAAATGGATCACACGTAGTATGGGATATAATTCTATTTAAATGGACTACAATTTACAGATGATTCGTTCCAACAAAACTTGTGGTAGAGTTTGATGCAATGAAGAAGATGCACAACAGATCGAGTGAGGAAGCCGTGAACAGTCACGCGAACGCTTCCCAAAAACCTGATTCACCCTAACCCCTGCAGGACCAAAAGGGATGGTGGTTTTGGAGACATTGTTCTCCCCTCACATGGTGCACGCTGAGTGCAGCGATGAGGTAGTTGAGGAAGCGCAGTGTAGTGGAACAACAGGACATGATTCTTAGTAGATGAGAATGTGCTTTAGGAATGTCTCCTTCATTCATCTCATATCCCTCATTCATCTCATATAGAGACCAGGTGAACGGAAAAAGGTAACAACACGTCAAATGGAAACCATTGAATAAAAAAAATCAACAAGCTAATGGGTATGTGTTGAAATCTCAAGGTCAAGTTCCATCTGACTTTGATCACAACCACCTTAAGTCGCTATAAGATAGAAGAACCTATATCAAAACAACTGAGTGATAAAAACTATAACATTGAAAGTTTCCAACAGGAAAGCTTTAAACCTGGTATCTCCAATTTTTATCCTAGAAACAATTGTAGGCAACCAAGATACAGTTAGAGTGTACTTTTAGTAATATGGAAACAACTCTGGAGGGTATTTTTCCTTGATGTGTATATGGTAGTGGAAGAGGAGTGAAAAAGGGATTTGACTTGTTGAGGAGATTGTGGTGAGTCATTTAGTCTGCTTAGTTTTGTTTTCAGTTGCACAACAAAACATTTCTGTAGGAAGTCAGATAGGGGTAGAATAACATTCATGAACACTGTTTGTTCACTTGTTGTATAAGGATGAGGTTGAATGGGATGGGATGGTTCCTGTATTGTATGGTTCAATTGTTTTTGGTGAATGGGATAGGTCAATATCTAGAGGGAATATTCATCAAATTTGTATTCCACCATTCATGATGGAATGGTTCAGTTCAAGCAACAAAACACATGAATAACTTTTTTATTGAACCATTCTATGCACGTACCACTTGATACAAGCAACCAAGACACACCCTAACTTGTATAATATGCTGCATCTTTTTCTTTTTTCTGTCACATTCATGATCCTAATTGGTGATAGGATGATTTGGTTTCAAAGATTTGTGATACTTCTGATAAAAAATGTGTCCACATAATCCTAATTGATAGACATATGAATGAAGTACTTTGAATATGGCATGTGCTTTTGCGGTGGCATTGCAGGATGATTTGGACGGGGAGGCAGAGGTTCTTTTGGATCCAAATGCTCTAAGCAAGGATGGGACAATTGCTCTTTCAACATATTCTATTAGCGAGGATGGCAAGTACATTGCTTATGGGCTAAGTGAAAGTGGCAGCGATTGGGTCACAATTCGTGTGATGAGCATTGCTGACAGGCAGCCTATGTCCGACAAATTGTCCTGGGTAAGTAGGTGCAACTGGCCACACACCTAACTTTTGTGTGTGCAAATGGTAGTGCTTAGCTGTTGGTTCTCTTAATCAAATCCTACATATGTCTATCAATCTATGCAGGTGAAGTTCTCATCTATTAGTTGGACTCATGATGGGAAAGGATTTTTCTATGGCCGATATCCTGCACCTCGGTTGGTCAACAGACTTTCCATTTTTTTAATGTAGTAGTAGAACCTGCTGCTTAGTTTGTGTTATTCCTTTTGTTAGAGGAGTGGAATTGGATGCTGGAACTGAGACAAATATCAATCTTAATCATGAGATATATTACCATGTCATGGGATCTGATCAGTCAGAGGATATATTATGCTGGAAAGATCCAGAACACCCTAAGCATTCCTTTGGTGCGTCAGTCACTGAAGATGGGAAGGTAACAATCTTTCTCTCTCTTTCTCTGTAAAATCATATCAATGTGCCTGTTTGGTTCTTCATTCATCTTTTGGATGAGTCTACATCAAGGGTGTCAAAATCTCGATTCAAGTCTTAAAGCCTTTAAGATTGTAGATTCAGCAGAAAGGTTTGATCCTAGGTAGAATCTTACTATCATTATGATTCTAGTGAAAATGTTGTAGGATCTTGATCATAATTTACATATGATCCTACCTGATTCTACCGATTTTAGTAAGTATTCCTTTTAGTTATAAATTTTCACCTTTTATTCATTCGTATATGGTTATTATTTGCACAAACGCCAAAATGATCTTTCACTTGCACTATATTTTTGTAGATAAAAGCTTTGAAAGTATAAGTTAAAACATAATATTATACTATGTACACAAAAATATGCATTATATAGCCAACCTGTGTCAATTTTGTAATAGCCAACTGATACGGATCGGCCGCGGCAGAAGCCTACTAGGCATTGGTGGCCATGTGTATGTGCGCCCAAGCCAGCTGGGACCAGCTAGCAATGTTATTTAAAGATATGGATTAGGAGATTAGGAAGTTTCAGTTTATCCCTTAAGAGTTGTTAGATGATAAGTTAGTTATATCTCCAAGGATTTTTATCTCCTGTTAGTTCCAATCTATTGGGACTCTTATTCCTAGTAGTTTAAATCTCTTGGGACTCTTATCCCTAGTAGCTGCAGCTAGTCCTATATAAAGGAAGCTGCATACTGTAATAGTTTCTTAAGCAATCAATAAACTAGAATTTAGTTAGCAGGCGGCAGGTTTCACGATATGAAACCCGGTGGTCGCTTCCGGCTAAGCGACAAGTTATCCGCCATCTCAGCATCCTCAACCAATCCCCCTAATTTGCAATCCTCTAGACCTATCACCCGTTCTTACGCCTGACGGCCTGAGCACGCAACATCTTGGTACCAAAGCACGATGCTCCTGGTATCATGGGTGACAACCATGTCTCCACGCTGGAATTCACTAAATTCAAGAAAGCAACCGAAGAGAAGTTCGCAAGCTCCGAAGAGAAGATCATCAACATGCAAACTTCAATCAACGAAGTGAAGAGTTTGCTGGCACAGATCGCATCTGTCCTGCCTGTCTAACCACCCAACGCAATCCGGGCAGCAGCTATTGATGCTAGGGATCGGTCATGGC
Organism: Guadua angustifolia; assembly: GCA_036346375.1. Taxonomy (NCBI): domain Eukaryota; kingdom Viridiplantae; phylum Streptophyta; class Magnoliopsida; order Poales; family Poaceae; genus Guadua; species Guadua angustifolia. The sequence goes on from CM070517.1 coordinate 6,003,916, forward strand.
TCCTCCACGCTGCCGACAGCAGGAACAGGGCAGCAGTATTGGGGCATGGGCTAGTGGACATCTCCCAGATTCCTGAAGCCAGTTATAGCGACGAGTCACCGTTCTGTGTCCCTAACTTGATATCCTCTGACAGCAGCAATATCCTGCGATCAGTGAAAGTGGGAAAATACACTGAGTGGTTTCATGATGTTTCCGATTGTGAGATCTCAAATACATGTGAGGATGCACTTAACCTTCTTTCCAGCTTCTTCTTTCCAGCTTCTTCGGATGTCAGATAGAAGGTATTAATATTACCAGAACTTGAGGAGATGCGTACTGCTCATGTTGTCTCAATTGGCCAAGAGGTACGAAGGGATCGATGCCCTTCCCTTAGTACCGCCATGCGGCTAAGGAAGCAGAGAGCTGGCAACAAGCATGGATTTTGGCAGCAGCATTATGACACCCATCATTGCGACGTAAATTTTAAGATAGGACAGTGGGCATGGCTTCAGTTGAAGCATCATCGCCAACAATCTCTGTGCTCTAAAGCTCCCCACAAGTTTACAGCATGCTTGTTTGGGCCCTTCAAGATAGTTGCCAAGATTGGCCTTGTGGCTTATCGCTTGGCTTGCATCCATGATGACTTTCATGTGTCCATGCTGAAGCTGAACCGGCAACAACTCTGGCCCCCCCAAGCAATACTGCGCACTCTCGTCGTTCATGACCAGCAGGAATTTTTGGTGCACTGGAAGGAGGAATCAATGGAGGATGCTACATAGATGGCTGCTTCCACCGTTCAACGCATCTATCCTCAGTCCGAGCTTGTGGACAAGCTTGTTTTGGAGGGAGGGAGTGATGATATGGATCGGCAGTGGCAGCAGCCTACTAGGCTTTGGTGGCCATGTGTATGTGCGCCCAAGCTAGCAATATTATTTAAAGATATAGATTAGGAGATTAGGAAGTTTCAGTTCATCCCTTACGAGTTGTTAGATGATAAGTTAGTTATATCTCCTAGGATTCTTATCTCCTGTTAGTTCCAATCTATTGGGACTGTTATTCATAGTAGTTAAATCTCTTGGGACTCTTATCCCTAGTAGCTGCGGCTAGTCCTATATAAAGGAAGTCACATACTGTAATAGGTTCCTTAAGCAGTCAATAAACTAGAATTTAGTTAGCAGGCGGCAGGTTTCCCTATCTGAAACCGTTGGTCGCTTATAGCTAAGCGACAAGTTATCTGCCATCTCGGCATCCTCAACCAATCCCCCTACTTTGCAATCCTCTAGACCCATTAGGCCATTACCTGTTATTACGCCCGACGGCCCGAGCACGTAACATCAACCTTGACAACATAAATACGCACATCACTATTGAGAAAATAAACTGTCTGGTAGAATCATGTAGTTTCTGAAATTATACAATTCGATCTTACGATTCGATGCTTTTTTTTTTTGTTTGAAACCTACGATTTGGTACTGTTCGATTATCTCGGATTTGATTTAGGATCTCGATACTGACATTCTTGGTCCCTCTACTTTATTCTGCGTAACTTCAAAGGATGAAAACTCCACATATATAGGTGTCCCGAACAATGAGGCAAACGGACTACTATGTAAGCTAATAGATAACCAACTGCTAGATAAGCTAATAGATATATATTTGACTAAACCAGGCAACAGATCTTACCTAATTGCACTTGCTGCCCAGTGCCCACTAATGGGCCGTGATAGGAACACAGTTAAATGGCGAAAGGGTGTTCATTTCCACCCTAATGCTTATGTCATATTTCAGCAGCACCAAATATAAAGTTTTAATAATAAAATAGGATTAAAATGCAAAAGTACAGTGCCTGAAACCACTTTCAGGATGGTTGCTGCACCAATATTTTAAGGGGGAATTCAGGATAAACCACTCCATTCGTTGTCACTACAGGAAATGCCACTCTGTCTCAATGATATGTGGGTTTTCTTGAAGTGCCAACGAATGGGGTGGTATATCCTGAATTTTTTCATATTTTAATTAGAGGGTGTAATTTGCATGTTAAAGTCGTGGTTGTATTTTGCACCAATGTTAAAAAACAGAGAGACTAAATATAGACTTATCTCTTCACACCTTTCAATTGTGAAATGTGTTATAGTCTTTCTATTGCGTACAAAAAAATATAATTCTCTTAACCTCATGTTTTGTTGGCAGTACATCATACTGGGCATCTATGAAGGTTGTGATCCCGTCAATAAGCTATACTATTGCGAAATTTCTTCTCTTCCTCAAGGAATAGAGGGGTTCAAGGAGACAAAGGAAATGCTTCCATTTGTCAAGCTTATAGACAACTTTGATGCTCAATATCATGTTGTGGCAAATGATGGTAATGAATTTACATTTTTGACCAACAAAAATGCTCCTAAGAATAAGCTGGTAAGGGTAAACATCAAGAAGCCAGAGTTGTGGACTGATGTTCTTCCTGAGCATGAAAGAGATGTGCTTGAGTCAGCTGATGTGGCTACCGGTAACCAGCTGTTGGTGTGTTATATGTCAGATGTTAAGCATATTCTACAGATAAGAGACCTTATAACTGGAAATTTGCTTCATCAGTTGCCTCTAGAGATTGGTACTGTTTCAGAGATCTCTTGTAGGCGGGAAGACAAGGAAGTCTTTATTGGATTCACAAGCTTTCTTTCTCCGGGTATTATTTATAGGTGTAACTTGGCATCTACAATCCCTGAAATGGAGGTGTTTCGAGAAATTTCAGTTCCTGGATTTGATCGCACGAGTTTTGAGGTTAAGCAGGTAGATATCATGCCTGCCCTAATTTGTTATACGATTTTCTACAAGAAAAATATCCAGTAGAGACCAACGAACTAACTAAATGGTCATTACAAACTTGGTTCACAAGCCAAAAAAAAAGGGTCAGGATGTAGCTTTTAGAATTTGAACTAATTTACTAATTCTTAAAATATCAACTCAAAACCGATAATTGGTGCAGTGAGATGAAAAGGAAGTTTGTTTTGAATGCTAAACTTCTATCTTTTGCTTTTTGAAAATTTTTATTTCTCATAGTCATCTGAGTTTGAATTTAAGATTTAACTTGTTATAGATCACTCAACAAACTTCCTAGAATTTTCTTTTGTCACGAGTAGAATTGGTGGTTTTCACTAATTATGTCTTGTGTAAAAATTGAGTTCTAAAAAAATATGGATAGTTCTATGCAAGTCTAATAGAACTGGGTTGAGAAAAAGTCCAGACCTTGGCCAGAAGGTGAGAGCCGGCCATATTATGGTTTTTTTTCGGTACGACATTGTTATTTTTTTTTTTTTTTCTGGTACGACATTGTTATTTTGTTTTCTTTTTATTTTCTCAAGGCTTGAAGTTCCCCCTGTTTTTTAAACCTATGCAATCCATATCAAACAACATAGGACCACCACATGCCCAAAGTTTAGCTCCCACCACTTACCAGGAATTCCTGCATCTGGCTGTTTACAACCAAAATTGTGAACCCTGGTCCGATGTGGTGATAACTTCCATTTTCACTAGAAGAATATTCTAAATGGTTTTACTTTTATGCTCGTACCCTCTTCTTTAACCGGTCTTAAAATAATATTGTTTTCTATAAGTGATATTTTGTAGTTACTATGACTTTTATTCTTGCTAACTACTTTTCAATTTTCAGATTTTTGTTCCGAGTAAGGATAGAACCAAGATTCCCATGTTCATAATGTCGAAGAAAGATATCAAACTTGATGGATCACATCCAACTTTGCTATATGGTTATGGTGGATTCAACATAAGCCTTACCCCTTCTTTCAGTGTTAGTCGTGTTGTTCTATGCAAGAACATGGATTTTGTTGTCTGTGTTGCAAACATCCGGGGTGGTGGAGAATATGGAGAAGAGTGGCACAAAGCTGGAGCACTTGAAATGAAACAAAATTGTTTTGATGACTTTATTGCTTGTGCTGAACTCCTCATTTCTGCTGGTTATACCAGTTCCAGGCAATTATGTGTTGAAGGTGGAAGCAATGGTGGTCTTCTAATTGCTGCTTGCATTAACCAGGTCATAGAGTAAACTCTCATTTCACTTACAACGCTTCATGAATTTGTATCTTATAATTATATCAGCATACAGTGTGTGTGATGTCATGCATATGTTTAATTTGTACTTTGTTGCAGCGGCCTGATCTCTTTGGTTGTGCTCTTGCTCATGTTGGTGTTATGGACATGCTACGTTTTCACAAGTTTACAATTGGTATTTATTTTTTTTCTGTTGTGGATTGGCTATGCTTTTCCTGTATATTGATAAAGCTTATGATTTATGACTAGGCGTTTAATGTTTTCTATAGGTCATGCCTGGACTACAGACTATGGTTGTTCAGATAAGGAAGAAGAGTTCCGCTGGCTTATCAAGTATGGGAGTTTCTGTTTGTCCCAACACCAAAAGCACACTAGAATTTCTGTTTTTGAGTCATTACATTACACATTATACAGTCATTACTGCATTGATTGCTGGGCCACATAGAATATCTTTATGCCACATTATTTTATTGAAGTTTTGAAAATTATAATTTTCAGAGTTGAGGGGTATCTGTGCAGCTCTGCTAATTAAGGAATCCCATAGTACCTTCCGTATTACATGTTAATTTCTTCGTGATTCCTTATTAGTCTGAATGTTCCTAGAGTAAATCTTGTGTATTGTGTTGTAGACTCCAGTATATGGTTAAACTGATGCTCACCAATCCACTATATCATATTTATGGTGATACTACTTTTCTTTCCAATTTTCTTGTATGGTAGAAAAGGGCATGCAGCATGCCAAACAACATCCTTTTTTGTCCTTTGATGAGATAATCAGAGGGGTAGCCTGCTATTATTTTTGTGGTTGAGCTATTGTTATGTTTCCTAAGTTACAATGCATGTTTCCCTCGTCATTCTTAGATTTAATCCGGTAACTTATTCTTCATTTTTTTCACCTTGTGTGCTGTACTGGTGGACATGTACTAGATATTCTCCCCTTCATAACGTGAGGAGACCTTGGGAGCAAAGCTTTGGTAACAACTGTCAGTATCCACCAACCATGCTGTTAACAGCTGATCATGATGATCGTGTCGTGCCATTGCACTCATTGAAGTTATTAGCAGTAAGTTCATTTCTGTATTCCATTCCCCTGTCTTTTCTTTCAAACTAAACTAGAATCAGTGTTCAATTACCACTCAGCATTCTATTTATTAGTTGAAATTGATGGCATAAATATGTTGTATAGGAATACATTGTAACAAATATTCTGTAAATGTGGACAATCTTGCATTTACCTCTCTATTTGGGAAGGTGTACATTATGTTAATTTTGTTTGAATGATTTTCACATGAGGCCATCATATATAATTCATGTAACAGTATTTTATTTTTTGTCCTTTGCTTTTTTATTATGTCCTGAATCTGAACTGTACTGTTGTTCATTATCCAAATACTTCAATAGTATAATTCAATATTTAGTGCACAAGCACCATTTGATGTACATGTGCACAAAAAATATAGTTTTTGCATCACATCAACGTAAAAAAAAATCTAGATGTAATCTATGGTGTTTTGTATCACCCTGTAAAATTTGAAGTTCAAACTCAAGTATATTAGATGAAACAAAAAGATAAGTTTACTGTGAATAGTTACATATGCCTTTTTCTTTTTTCCCTTTGCTTTTGATTTATCATTTGTCAGAAATTTCTGATGTTTGGTACTCTCAATGTGGAATGAGCTTGAACTTTGAATTTTGTATATAAGTAGAGTAATTTGAGAAGCACATATACATTTTTTTCCCCAGAAATTTTTATGCTAATTTGATGCCCAAACTATAAGTTTTTGCATATGCGCACCAAATGGTGCTTGTGCACTAGATATCTTCCCAAACATAACCACGTATAAACAGCAAAGTGATGAAACCCAAAACCATAGCTAGCTTGTTGGCAGACATCTCTTTCTTTAACTGTATTTCATAATGTGAAACCATGTCCTAATCCATCCAGTTTATCCATCCAAAACTGGAAATTTGAGATTTAACTTTAAGACCACCTTTTCAGCCTTCCAGACTCGTGAGCATTCATTGAGTTCATGGGATAAGTATCAACTTTTTTTTAATGAACTGGATAATGGTAACTAGCAGTGACCACCAACCAAATCTTGCTTGTTTTGCACTAATCAAATCTTGCTGTTAGGCTTGCAATAAATTGGCCATAATATTCATTCTTGTAGAGTGAGAGAGTGAGGCAGGCATGTTCAAATCAAATAGTGTGGAGAGCTTAGGCATGTTCAAATCAGATAGTGCGGAGAGGTTAGGCATGTTCAAATCAGATAGTGTGGAGAGGTTAACTTTGTTCTTTTTTCTTTGGACCACAGGTCTTGCACAAAATAATTAACTAGATTTTTCATAAGTTAGCAATGAAAAATTTATAAGTAGCTGTTTTCTGGGTAACTCCCAGTGAAACCATTGTTTCCTCAGTTCTGCATCGGTTAGCATTGTTAATTTACTAGAGACCTATTTGAAAGAAATGGAATAGGGCATGTGGCTGGTTCACTTCTTGTAAACTGGGTCTCAGATACCAACTGATATATCAGACATTGCATCTTTACTATCACTTGTTTTTCTTGAAATTTTGGGTGTGTTAACAGTTACGACTCATTACAGATGATGTCACTAGCAATTTTTGAAGAAATGTAGATATCTGTTTGATTGTGATGTGGGCTCGTCTTATGCGTAGATTATATGGGTGGTTCACTGGTGGCTGGAGCTGTTGGTGACAGTTCAGAGCTGTGGTTGGTGTGCTTCCGAATGGTAGCGGAGGATAGATGAGAGAAATGGTGAGGGGTTGGACTAGAGTTGGGGAAGAGGAAGTTTTATCACTTTCTAAAAGATTGCATCGACTCCCCTTTTATAGAGCTCCCCCTAAGATAAGGGCTCCTAACAAGGTGCTGATCCAATCTTTATTCTATTCCTAACTCCTTCCTCCCATCCGACTCCTATTCCTCCCGCTGAACCAGCTCTTCAACGTGCTGCTCCTGCGTCTCTTTTGAGCCCAACATCTTTATGCTCCTATTCCTCCCGCTGAACCTGCTGTGGTTCAGCGTGCTGCTCCTGCGTCTCTTTTGAGCCCTACATCTTTATGCCTTCTCTGATATAGCCAAGCCCAAATGAGTCCACAACAGATTGTATTATTGTGTTGACATTTTAACAAGAATAGTTAACAGTTCAAACAAAAATTAAATTGCTGTGGTTTTGCTTATGTCATTTATGAATCAGTTTTACAACCATTGCCCTTATGGTGTGTGTCAAACTGTCAATGATAAATTTGGTTTGTTGTTGCATGGAACTAGACTGTCAACCAATATATCAGGTGCTACTGTTACTGAAAACCATGGTCGGACTCTGACTATAAAATTTGTTACATTTTGAACCTTGAATTGCATGCTTTGCTGTATGATGTCTTTCGTAGGACGTCATAAGTATCTTGATTGTCAATGATTAGCTGTTCGATTTCCATAATGTGTTTCCCCACCTATTTACTTTTATGTTCTTACACCTTGCTTCACTTGTCATTCATAAACATTGCATACGTCTTGTGCCCTAGCATTGAGGACACCCCACCTTTTTACTTTCATGTTCTTACACCTTGCTTCACTTGTTATTCATAGACATTGCAGTACGTCTTGTGCCCTAGCATTGAGGACACCCCACAGATCAACCCATTAATCGGTCGCATTGACCGCAAGTCAGGGCATGGAGCTGGCAGGCCAACTAAAAAAATGGTTTGTGCAACCGCTTCTACTAGTCCTGTTAATAGCTCCATAGTCATTTATTTCTGATATACGCTGCGTTCAATTCCAGATTGACGAGGCCGCCGACCGATATAGCTTTATGGCAAAGATGTTAGGCGCTTCATGGACTGAATAATTCATGTTGTCCAGCTTTGGAGATGGCGAGCACTGAGCACACCCAAAGGTGCAAGACCCTTTTGAGGGAGAGAAGAGCCATTGCTTTTGTTTTACATGGTGAGCTGCCGAATGGTTAGAATTTATGTTTGAAATGTCACAGCTGTTTGAAGCTTAAATGTTTTCTTGAATACGTCTCTGCATTGAAACGGAGGCTTGTTTGAGCAGTTGTATTTTATTTAGACTAGTCAAATGCCCGTACGTTGTAGTGGAAACATATTTTTAACTAAATAATCAAATCATATCATATATTTTCAAAAATAAAATTGCACTCTTGAGTTGTCACGGAGAGAGAGATTTGGGTATTTGCCACTTCAAATATGTGGCTTCGCAAATTTGCCACTGGATTCATATTTCATTGACTCAGATGGTCCTATATGTCATTAGCGCAAGTGGCATCATAATTCAAAGGGTCAATCTTTAAAGTGGCAAATAACCAATTTTTACGCCGGAGAGAGTGGATGTGGGTGGAAAGATATATGTGGTTGGTTTCTTTTTTATTCATGAGAGTTAGAGGATCGTGTCATGGTCTATGGTACATATGTGGGCGTGTTGTTTTTCTTAAAGAGAAGAAGAGGATGACGGATGATCGTCACTAACTTGTACTTGTAGTTATATATTAGTAAAGATAGTGACATGCCTTAGAGGTAATTATGGAGATTGATGCATCGCTTTTATGTTTATGAACTTTTTGACATGTTATCCCATCTCTGGAATAAACAACCATTCATACTGATAAGCAAATATGTAGCTTTTCTAAATGATCCTTGATCTTATATCATTGCGTGGAACACTTATGATTCATATATTTGCAACTGTATTAATTATTGATCACGTTTTGTGGATCATACATGTAACATCTCAATTTTTGTGTTTTTTGAAAGAAAAAAACTTTTATTCAAAATAGGTTTACAAGACCAAGAGAATATCTTTTATGTTAATATCTTGACAGTAAGAATAATTAGTGTGTGTTTACTAAATGTTGAAGAGATAGAGAGATGGACAAAAGAGATAAAGGACCATTAAATTCACATGCGCATCTTATATTTCGGAACAAGATTGCAAAATCTTAAATGATTTATATTTTGATACGACGGGGTACATACGAATATTAGTACCATGTCATCCAATCAATTACTCCAATTCGTATCTTTCCTGCTCACCTACACGTCTAAGTAGTTGCAAAGTTCCATGATATTTGTTGCTTGTTTGTTTGGTCGATCAACTTCTCACTTCAAACGTCAGGAATGCTTTGATTAAATTCAACCAATATGATAACTTTCTACTCCAAATTATAAATAGTCTTTCCACTACAATAGCTGTTGAGGATACGATCATTTAATGTTTTTACAATTTTCCGGTGATTATTTGTGAATGGCAGGCGGTTATTGGACTTCTCAAGTATTTTTCTGCACCGCTATAGAATATGTGTTTACTGTCGGGTCCACATCGGCATCACTGCCGGATATGAATCCGATACTACCTAAATGGTAGTGATAGTCGAGGATTATCACTGTCGGATGTAAATCAACAGTGATAATCACTATCAAATCGGTTCATACTGTACAGCCGGTAGTGATAATATCACTGTCGATTATCTGTCATAACCGGCAGTGATAAGTAACTATCACTACCATATTTTCATCAATAACCGGTAGTGATAAGTAGTATCACTGCTACTTTTCCCTCGGCAACCAGCAGTGATAACTCTCTGCCCTATTTTCATCCAAAACTGGCAGTGATGGGTTTTTTAAACCTTTTTTTTATATATATTTGTTGCATGATATATGTATTATGTATATATATATATATATATATATATATATATATATATATATATATATATATATATATATTTATATACGGTATGTATTTTGTACGTTATGCACAATATTAACGAAACATCGCTAAAGGGCAATTCAAATACATTGAAGCATCATAATATTTAATTATTACATTGTTCATTCACAATCGTTGACATCTCACTTAAGCTACAAATGCTCGTAAAACTCGCCCTTTGGGTTGATAACTTCTTGAACGATGAATTCGGCTAGCTGCTCTTGAAGGGCTTCAATTTTGTTGTCGAGTAGGCCGCTGGTGCCCAACTTCACGCGCTGTCATAGGAGAAATTGAAATATTAATTAGTGTCATTGTTTTTATAAAGAAAAGTATGTGTCAACTTACCATCTTGCCGTTGTAGTCCGTACTGTCAGTGACGAACGCGTACATATGTGTCATTGCGTAGTATCTACATAAATTATTCCCTTGGACCTGTCTCCGGCACGAAAAATCGTTTTTTATTCTGAACCTTTTCGTGAATGGACGACACCGCTAGCTCTTCTTGTGGTATTTTGTGTACATCCTGTGCATGGTTTCGAGTAGTCATTAAAATTAATTAGGTGCAATGGGATGGAAGATTACTAGAGCAATAATGCAACGACCGAGTTTACCTGTCTAGAAACTCTATTAATTCTTTGTAATCGGTTGCCGGTTTCCTCATTGAGTCCAAGACAGTGATGTTGCCTTCGTCTAACATAATGACGAGAAGGATCCAGTGAAAGCTGCAGAAGTCAATTAGTCGTCACATAGTGTTGCGCATCAAATATGTGAGACTAGTAGGCAGGGAAACCCATATCGAAAGTTGTAGGGTAAAAGTACGTAGGTCTTGTCTTGTAGCTTTAGCAGCGCCTTGAGTACGTACTCCTCAATATCTTTTATCATTCTTGGATCTAGAATAAGTTTGCAGTTGACAAGGCCCAGGTCGAGGAATCATGCCCTTTCATTTAAGTCCACTCTAAGTGTCATTGTCTCCATTCTATATAAAAAAGAAGTCAGTCCCTCAGTTTAAGGGTATGTGAATGTACAACATAAAGTATACAAAAGACTTACAGAGTCCACATTCTTAATATAGACACGTTCAGGGTGTCTCGTTGATATAACTGGTATAGTTCCATGTGTTCTACCCAGAAAACCATAAAACGCCGTCCATGTTGTGAAAATCCACATCTTTGTATCTGACGGGGAAAGCATCATTATTTGTCTCTTGGACATACTGCCGATATTATTGATGTAGACGCCGTAACTGTGTTGTCAGTATGGGCTCCTCATTTGGATCCACCAAAGCTTCCCCGTTAACGAATGGCCACCTTAGAGGGGTCTCCTGCCCTTTAGCATTACTTTGGCCTCTAGCAACAACTGCTTTACCACCATCTCCTTCAGATTTTTTTCTAGAGATGCGCTCGTAGTCTGATCGTTGGTTAAGTTGAGGAGATTCAGTTGCCCATCCTGTCTATTTAACCGTCGCTAAGCCCACGAAGAAATCCCTTTTGGCAGCTTCGATTATAAACTTCTTAGGTGGTGGCGTCTTTTTGAAGTGAGCTGTTACGCTGGCGTCTACTTCCCTTCTAGTTTCTTCTTCAGTTAGGTCATATGCTCGTTTCTTGCTAAGAGTTTATGCTGGCTTCACAAATGAGGAACTTTTCCCCCCTGACCGTGTAGAATGTTGAGATCACGGTGCTATTTGATTACTGTCTTATGGCGCTAGAGCAGGAGAAGGACCTTTCTTGGGTGACGCCGGAGGAGGACTTTTCCTGGGTGGAGAGTCCGCCTCGTTATCATTATTACGATCATCATCGTCGTCATCATCCAAGCCAAACTTTATGTAGCGCTTGCGCCACGCGATGAATGTGCCCAGGCTTTGTCCGAGATTATTTTTCCCCTCCTCGCCCGGGATCTCAACCTCAACTTTGCGGTATCTATCAACCACGCTGTCAACTGATACTCTGGCGTATCTCTGAGGAATTAGGTGGTTATGCAACATCTGCCCTCGGTGCATGGCCAAGCCACCCCTTCAGCTACCTTGATGGTAATGTTCACTACGGCGGTGCATCGCAGCGGCGTGTCGGTTTCTCGATTTTGTCCACGGAAAACTACATGCCGAAGTTCTCTCAGAGGGCCCATGGATGCTTGGCTGATTTTACGAGCACCGGCGGGACTCTAGAGCTGGTGGCCGACATCATGTGACTGACGTTCGCTAAAGACGTTCGCTAACATTTCTTGCATCCTTTGCATCTTTTCTTCAAATTTGATTTCCCTTTTGTGCATTCGGTCTACTATTTCTCATACACATTCATCCAACTGTTCTTGTCTGGATTTCTTTGGTTGTTTATAAATTTTGGCATCCTTTGGGAATGCTGCTTTCCAGGGCACCAAGCCAAACCCTCTAGTGCGACCAGGGTGCTCTTTATTACCCAAGGCGCGTGTTAGCTCGTCGTTCTCCTTTCTTGGCTGGAAGGAGCCCTGAGTAGCTTGGGAGTAGGCATCTGCGATTTTCTTCGAGATTTCCTCGTCTTTCTCGCTTCTGAAGCTTAAACTACTATTATCCAACAGAGTAGCTCCCCTTGCAAGCAGCCAGTACTTTGATCTTGAGGCCATCTTGGACGTCGCAGTAATAACTCCACTATGAGTTAGCTCTTCTTCCTGTGCATCCCACTTGGGTACTTTCCTCACGTAGCCATCGGTGCCTAGCATATGGGGTAAATGTTCTTGTCTGAATTTACTTTGTTCTGTTGGCTGATAGCCTGTGCTTCATCAGAATTCTTATACTACACAAATTCATCCTAGAATTGCTCTAACCTTGGGTATCTATTAAAATCCGACGTTTGATCCTTCTTGACATACTCCTTATTCAGCTTTGTCTTCCAATTCTTCCATGCGGATCTCATGATGGTTAGTGCACGTTTCTTCGCAAGCTCCAACTGATCTTCGGGAAACTGAAACTTGGCTGTCAACTCTGTCCACAATGTTTCCTTGATGTCATCGGGAACATACGATGGGCAATCGCCACGGTGTGTCCATGATTTATAGATGATGGGCACATTATCTCTAGCTAAGACCTCGTATGCTGTCCGATATGGTCCAAGCAATGATGCGGGTATAGCTGGTTTCCTGACTACATTAAGCTCCACAATCACCTTTCATTCACCTATGCGCATCTTGCTGGGACCTCGGCCACGATGCTATGTGAAGAATTTCATCGGGAAACACATCCTACTAAAGAATTACGGTGCGTACATTTGTTGCCTCGGGTTGCTCTTGGTTGAGGAATCTTGTCGGGCTTTGCTCCGGACTTTGGTTCAAGGGCTCAGCGCCATTCGGCACTTGTCCCTGGTTAGAGGCCATGTACAGTAAGTTTATCTAGAATTTTAAATTAACAAAGTCATGAGATGAATCTTCGTATAACTTGAATGACTATTTTGTTGTGTGTTAGAGTTACTAATATCAATGTTTTCCATATATAAGGCGTAATCACCATTTTGTCATTCTTTAGAGTTGCTAATATCAATGTTTTGCATATATAGAGCGTAATCGCCTGACTATACAAAGGTAATCGTGGAACATGCATATATGAAATGATAAATAAAGCAAGATAGACATGAAATATAAATCATATACATCGAAGGCACCACTATACATCAAAGGCACCATTATACATCCATGGTACCATTAAACATACATACATATAAATTAATTACATGCATACACCAGTAAACGCAAGAACACATACATACAGTGCTACTAAAACAAAACTAAAGCTTCATGAATTTGTTTCTCCAATGCCTGCACATGTGAGAATGATCATATGAATTGCACACAACAAATCAACAACTTGAATTAGGCGCAGAAGGTATTTAAAACTCAAATTTCCATAAATGCAGATATCAATGTGTCTGCAAGCTCCTGTAACATCCCAAAATTTGATGCCAGTAATATATATTTTTTAAATTATTTTTGTTTTGTATTTTAGTTTGAATACTTTCCCGAATTTTCTGGATTTTCTAAGATTTCCAAAAACATATCAAATAACCCAAATGCGGGTTGTAAAATGTTAAACTCAAAATTCTAAATTACAACAAACTCTGGAATAAATTGTTTAAACCCTAAATGCTCTCAAATTCACCTCTGAAAAGTCTCACAAAAACTTTAACTCATTTATTAGTTAATACGAAATAAAAACCAGTAAATTAAAATCTATCTCAGAATTCTATAAAAATAATTAAACAATAACTTAGCATGAAAATTTTACAGTAATACCCTCAATACCCCATAATCACTCAGTAAAAATTTTAGAATATTTAGATGTCATTTTCTGCCTCTATAAAATCAAAAACCAAAAGGCCAATAATCAGACCATTAGATTGTCAGAATTTTATAAAATTCTTTGAGTCGGATTGTAAGCTAAAAATTTTATGGTAAATCAAATAGCTCATCATGATCTGCTCCAAAAAGTTTCAAAAATATATAAATTGATTTACATGCAAATTAAACCTGAAACAGAAATGCTGCCAAGTCTCTTCAATCAATTAGCTAGTTCATTCCTTAACGCGAAACAAAAATATATAAATTGATTGGCAATGTCCAGTGTTGTTTTTTCCACTAGGTCCGAACCCAAGGGATCCAAAAACCCAAATCTCTTCAATCAATTAGCTAGTTCCTTCCTTGACACGAAAGATAGCAACATTACAACAACTATAGCTAGGGCAATCCATGAAATCGCGTTAAAACACAAAAAGACAGTAACAACAACCACAAGTGGGGCGGTTTCGGAGAGGGGGAGGCACCGTAGGGGGAGACGCCGGGGAGGGGTGACACGAGGAGGGCTGGTGTGAGGAGGGTCGACGCGGGGACACGGAGTGGTCGCGGTGGTTAGGGCGGCACAGACGAAGGATGACAGGAATTACAAATGGGATGCAAAATGGCTAAGTGCGGGAAAGAGGATGTTTATATAGGGAGGATTATTACTGCCAGTTCAACCAAATAACCCAGCACTGATGTATTATCTCTACCGATTTGTTTTAGAACCGGTAGTGATGTAAAACTATTAGTGCCGGTTCATTTATGAACCGACAGTAATAATATAACAACATTAGTGCCGATTGAAATATAACCCGTCAGTGATATGGAACTATCAGTGCCGGTTGAGACATGACCCAACACTGATGTGTTACATTAGTGTCGAGTGTCTTACGTCAACCGGCACCGATGTTTCACTATCAGTGCCAGGTGGGGTATGACCTGGCACTGTTGTGTCATATCACTGCCGGGTATTGTATATTAACGGGCACTGATGTTCACCATCTATGCCGTGTTACCAATGAATCGACAGTGATAGTCCCTGCCCCCCAGTTGTAACATCCCAAAATTTGGGTTTTCAAAAATATTTTGTGAAGTTTAGCTCCCCAAAAATTCGCGATAATTTTCTCGCTTAAATAAAGCTTAAACTGGAATTTTCTAAAGCCAAGATGATTTAATTTGACTAATATAAACTTCAATTAAAAGAAATTCAGTTTTATTTGGGTTCCTTGTGCTTCTGGGATTATTTTTGTATTTTGTTTTAGAATTGTTGGAATTTATTTGGAATTATTCGGAATTAATTTAAACTAAGCCTTTTACTTAAAGTAATTAAATATTTCAAAAAGAAAATAAAGTTATTCTGAAAATATTTTATTTGAGTTCCAAAGTGTCCCAAAATATTTTCTATAATTTTTCTGGTATTTTTATTGCCTCAAAAAGAATTAATTTGAATTAAGTCCTTTATGGAATTAATTAAAATTTGGAAAAACTTATATAAAGTTTTATTGAAAATATTTTATTTGAGTTCAAAATGTCTCAAAATATTTTATATAATTTTTCTGGAATTTTCCTGATAATATTTCTATTTTTCTTGAATTAAATGAATTTCTAGAACTCTTCTCGCGCTGCCACGTGTCGGCTCCTAGTTCGGCCACGTCGCCGAACCGCCAATGCCCTCCGATTCCGATCCGACGCCCAGCAATGCGCCACGTCGCCCGCTCGGGTTTCCTGTGCGCCAAGTCCGGTTTTAAGCCCGTTTCTCCTCCAAAAAAATTATTTCCTTGACCTAGCCGCCACCCCAAGCCATAGTAGACCTCCCATGGCCTCTCCCACGTCCTCCCAACCTCAGATGAATTTTTCCAAACCCTAAAACCACCGTCGAGAGCTCCGCACCGCCAAGACATCGGCTGAACTTTGAGGCGCGTCCCCCGTCAACTCGTCGACTCTTTTCAAGATCCGTCTTCGCCATGGCGTGCTCCATGGTACCCTCTGTCTTCCATCCAAAGTTACGGCCGCCCAAAGATCAAATCTTGTCAGAGCCCGTTCTCCCTCGTTTTTGTGAGTTTGACCGTGAAATTTTTATGGTAGGCTCCTCTTGATGTCCCCTACACGGTGCTCACCCTAACTCATGGTTTTGCTGGTGGGATTTGCACAGAAAAATCAATCTTCCCCGATCAGACAGCGTTGCGGACGGCTGAAACTTCGTCGCGCGTTCCCGTTGATCCAGAAGGTAAAACTCAGATCCGTTCGCGTCATATTGTGCCAAATGATCCCAGATAGCTCTCTGAAAAATTTGGTTAGGTTTCATGCAGTACTTTAATAGTTATGACCGTTTGATCTATTAGCTCCGAGAGCCGTTCATCGGCAGTTTGTGATCAATCCGGTGGGTCGCCGCCAAATCCGCCTATACCATTGAGTTAAGTGTCGCGCGTTCTCGTGGTGCTCACTTTCCTTTGCTGTTGCATCTATCGAAATTTTTTTATTAAATGACGCCGCCTTTACGCCGCCGCTGCGTCGTCTTTTGCCGCCAACCATCTTTGATTGTCGTGACCATGTCACCCTGTCCGGTAGGTCCATACCCTACTGTTCTGGCCATCCTTGGAGTTTAGTTGATCTCCGGTTGCCGTCAAAGCTATAATCTAATATCTACCGTCGTCTTCGGTTTAGTCCTTTGCATCGGTTCGCGTTTGGTTCGCCATCCTTGATAAACTTTAATCGCAGAGCCAACCCTACCCATCCTTCCTCTCGCCAAGTGTATCCATCCTTGAATCGTTTAAGCTTAAACCCGGACTTAACCTTTGGTCCAATTTGTCTTTGCATCACGACATGTGTACCCCACGGATCGCAAATTAAACATGAGCCATGTCATGACCTCGCTGCCCTACCATTATACCGATGGTCGCCACCTTGTAATCTCCTAAGTGTTCATTAGCGCTTCATATTCATCGTTAACGTTCCACCGTTAACGTTCCGCCGTTAACGTTCCACCGTTAACGCTTTGCTCTCATCGTATCACACATCGCATGGGTGCATGCAAGTGAAAGCCCTAATGTGATGTCCTTACCTTTTCTATCGCCTTATTGTGATCTAGCCCATCACGTTGAGTTCAGCCTCGTATTCGGTCATAACCGCCTCATCGTTGTCGAGTTCGCCCGATGTAAGACTAATCTCCGGATCGAACCATAGTGGATGTCGATCCCATCCGTCCTTGTCTTATCCTTAAAATCTAATCGCCATTAACGAGAATTCATTACGTGGTCTTGGTCGATAGACCATTAGCCATATGACATATTCTTGTGCTAGACTTAGTCTATCGGTCTATCTTCCTTTTGGTTGGTCGGCTGTTCGATCAACAAAATCAACCTCAAGCATCTGCTTAGTTCATGGCGAACTAACGTAACCGTGGACCCGGTCTATAGATCGAGAGTCCATATGACATCGCTATCAATCAAGATAATAACCGGAGGAAATATTCTTCGGATATTATTCCTTCTTTCAATGTTATTAATCTTTCTCTTGTGTATTTTCCGAAAGCCGTTCTCTTTTGTCTAATCATCGACCTAATCCATTCAAGTTCCTAATTTCATCTAAGCCAAGTTGTGCCCAATGCTATTCGTTCTTAATTTGGAGTTTACTTGATTTGCCTTTTGAGTTTTGTTGTATTTGTGTTTGTTTATCGTTAGACGCAGCGTTGCGGAAGTCGCTCTAAGGAGCTAAGAATCAAGCAAGCGGAGATTGAAGATCGAGTATCAAGGATCGAAGATAAAAGAGTAAAGAATAATAAAATTGCAAGGGCCAGGCAAGTTGTGCTTTGACCATATTGATCCCATGTTTTAAAATTATTTCGTTTGAAATTATTGCATGCTAGTTTGAAATAAACTGATTTCAATTAATCTGGGATTAGATAATCAACCTACTTGTTATTGCCACCTTGTCTCTATTATTTGTATGCCATGATTCATTTGTCACTCTAGATTGTGGGTTAATAGTTGGACATTAATAATTTGCCAACATGGGTTAATTAGACCGTATGTAGTGTGCTTAGCCCTGCCACGTAGATTTGTCATGATTTTGGAAAAATTAAAGTTAATATTGACTTAATGAGATATGGAACGTGTTTCTGAGAATGTGACATGTGTTATTGAGTTGATGATAGCACGTGGTGCAAGGTAAAGGACTGGGGTGGGAAAGTGATTTAGACTGAGGCAAGTGGCAAGATTGTTTCCGTGGGCCAAGAGTGGCAATTGGGTGGTCGCATTTGGTATTATGACATGTTGATGTGATGAACTTTTGATTAGTCTTGCCTCGGTCAACTAAGGACTTAACCTTGCGAGCCTTTGACTGAGTCTTTCATACAACCACAAGTTAGGAATGGGACGGACCTAGCCGAGTAAACTGTGAAATCTATTCTTTGGTACCGTCGTGGTGGTGTGAGGCAGGAGAAGGGAATGAGAACTCACATGGCGCAAGAGGGGGCCCCGGTGTGGTAACCATCCCTCCTGTTGAAACCTTAGCGGCAAGATCGAGTTTAGATGAAACTTTGGAAAGGCTTTGTTATGATCGCTCATTCGCATACTCTTGTATGGCGATTCACGGTGACGTGGTGAGTTGATTATATCTTGTGGGTAAAGTGTATAACCTCTGAGAGTGTAAAACTATTGAATAGCCGTGCTCACGGTATTGAGCATTGCTCGGGATTACTGATTAAGGGTTAGATTTTGATAAAAATGAGGTTGGGAATGTGGATAACGTGATATGGAACTTGGTTAAGGATGAGAAATGCTTCACTTGAGAATGATTGCGAAATTTATTATTGGTATTACTTGTTTTATCGCTTATCTATTTATGATTAATTGTGAATCTTTGCTTTATTGCAAAAGAACCATTCACCATTCCTTTGGAATAAGCCATGCATGTAGTAATAGAACGCATTCATGCATGACTTGTTGAGTACGGTTGTGTACTCACCCTTGCTTTAACAAAACATCACCAGTTGAGGAGAAGTCTTTGTCTTGAAGAAGGAGAAGTTCTGCAAGAAGGCGATTATCTAGGTGTCGAACCCTGTCAGATGCCTGTGGTATATTGAAGGGGTTCACCGACGTTCTTCGTTCCGCTACTACTTATTTGGAGTTGAAGCCGTCAAGGCCTCACATGTGTAAGGTTGACCTTAAGGTCGTCCAATAGTTTATATTTTATAATTGTGTTACTTTTATTATTCATTGTGTATGATTGTGATATTCATCTATGTTGAGACTATGTGCACTAGCGTGATCCTGGACTAGTGAAGAATACACACAGGGTCCGGATTTGCACATTCGGGTCCCCACAGAGGTGGTATCAGAGCCATACTGACTGTAGGTCTTGACCCTAGATAGATTGGTCGTTCTTTAGGAACTTCAAAATTATTTTCTAAAAGAAAATTTTAACTTGAAAAAAATGATAAGTTCTTGACTTGTCTTATTCTTCTATTCTTTTCTCCTTGCTGAAAAAATTCAATCTTTCCCCGTTGTTTTAAATGAAGATCTTATCTGAGTTATTCCAAATAGTTATCGTTGTTTCACACTTAGGGAGAAAGCGCTTGGTGTCGCTGCGAATCCTGAAGATCGTGAAGACAGGAATCGTCGAACTCAAGAAAGGTGGATCGATGAAGTGTTCCAGAAGCTAGAAGAACCAGTGCTTTCAGAGCAGCTGAGACTCATGTGAGAGTCGCGTCTGCCTAAGATAAAGTGTTACCCTCTTATATGGTAGATTATTGTGTGTTCAGGTTAATTTGGTTTTCCTTGTTTGTTTGAGTGTGCGTTATCGTTCTGCGAGCTTTTAGGCTTGGATAAGCAACCATACCAAGTTATTAATAATGTTTGTATAAGTTTTTGGGTTAAACTTGTTCCCTGCACTTGGATTCATGAAACTCATCTATGCTATTCCTCTTACCTAAACCACAGGTGGTCATGATTGGAAAGGATCGACCGCAGCAGAGACTCAGGGCGATTCACGTTAGTTCGATTTCCACCATCGGTGTCGATGCTAAAGCAGATAGTGACCAGCTGAATTGCTCTTCGTACCAACCGTGACAATTCAAAACTTGGATCAGTTGTTCACCGCTTAGACTCTGCTTATGTAGACAATGATGCAATAGATGAATGTTATTAGTACCAACATCAATCCCTCCCCAACAGAAGTCGCAACCTCCTGTTCACAGTCAAAGATTACCTTGTTCATGAAGACCAAACCACCCACGTTTGATGGATCAGCCACTCTCAGAGATGCAGAAATTTGGCTTCGCATCATAGAAGAGAAGCTGACTTTGGTGCAATGTGAAGATAAAGAGAAAGTTCCCTACGCTACGTGCCAGTTAGAAGGAAATGCATTAGTCTGGTGGAAGAGTTTCTACGCCACCTCTAAGGATGAACATACCATCACTTGGTTAGAGTTTACCACCACCTTTAAATCGGCTCTTCACATCATCAGAAGATAGTGAAACCACAGTAAGACAAGGAAGAATGGTATCTCCACATTCGATACCATACCAGGATGTTGTTCTTTGAAGTGTTGTCAACCAAACCAATTAGAAGACCGTACATGCATCCGTTGTGGTGAAATAGGACACATTGTTGATGATCATGCAATCAACTATTCCATTTGTGAAGGAAGTCATTTACGGAGAATGTCCTATAAACAACATCACCGCTATCATTGTGAAGGCCAAGATCATTGTCGACTCACATGTCCCTGGATCCAATAGTGATTCTTTGTGACTAGGCATCGCGAGAGAAATTTCGGCGATCATTGCTCAAGAGTTAGCGAAAAGAAGGATTGCCATCCGTACTTGCTATGCCACGTGAAGAAGCGAAGAAGAAACATGTCAACCCTATCGGTCTACCTTAGGAAATCGGTGAGACTTGGTCACCACTTTAATCTGTTTCTTGTGTGATAAATGAGGACACTGGGCTAGAGAATGCCCCACAACTCCAAAGACGATGACCAAAACATTTATGGTACAAGCTGTGGTGAGTTAGGTTATTTTGTTAAGGAATGCCCACAGAAAAGATCAAACAATTTAAAAAGCCATGATCATTCCGAAATTTCTTTGGTTAAGTTTATAACCCCAAGAGTGAGTGATAAGACTACGGTGCAACTTGCTCCAGAGTCGAGTTGAAGCAAGAGTAATTGGTTAACAAGACCCTTGATCTAGAAGATGAGTGCAAGGAATTGGAGGACAACATAAGCGTCGAAAGCTCGTCAAGAAGGATCACCGCAATAGCGAGTAAGGAGTGCCCTCAACAACTCAGTTGCCGTACTGCTTAGCCTTTGTTCGGGACACCTTCACCGTGCTTCGCCCTGATGGTCAGAGTTTCCATAACACCACCCTAGTGAAAAGTCCGCAAGGAAGAAGCTTATTGTCTAGAATTTGCTTTGCTTATGCGCCACCAGACATCTCGCTAATAATTGCTCTCGGAAGAAAGTGATCATCTGCGGATCGCATCAATCTCAAATTTCTCTACCCCTACCAAGATTAAGGCTATGTCAAGAGGAAGCCAGCAGATGTCGGTCAGCGTTGCTTGAGATGCAATGAGCGGGATACTTTGCCAATAGTTGTCCCAGAAAAAAAAGGTGTTATACCTACCCACTTAAACCTTAGTCCTCCACCTACCGAGACATTTGCGCTAGAAAGTGAATTGTGAAGCAGTTCAAGATGAAGCCATGCCGCAAGTGCCAGTAACAGAATGCTGATGGTTAATTTGTCCATTGTTAAGACCAAGTTTTTAATAAAGCTTATCATATTGGAAATCAATGCTTGAGATGTTTATGCAGGAGTTAAATTAGTTACCCATGTGCAAGGTAGTTTGGGTCCATGGCGAGATGTAATCGATTAAGAGGAGCTAGAGTGTTCTGAGATAAAGTTGTGATCGAGTTAACTTTAGTTTGTTGGAGACACGAGGACCTGTCTATTCCATTATGGTTGAGTCAAGAAGGTGGATGCGCCATCACATCAGAAGGAATAGTTGTTGTGTATGTTTAATAACTACACAAGATAATTATCTTCTGAAGAATTACTCTAGCTACCGCAGATGTATGCCGACAAACCAATACCATTACATCAAGAATAGTTGAAGCTTGAGTCAATGTGAAGGAATACCCGGTTGAAATAGAGTTCAAGCCAATACGCGAGAGTCAAGCCGACAAAAATAGTGCAAGACAAACCGAATCTTTGTTCAAGTCTCGTTCAAGACAGCGAAATTTCAAGTAAGTTTAGGCGTCGGATGCGATTTATTCGGT
This sequence comes from Guadua angustifolia, assembly GCA_036346375.1. Lineage (NCBI taxonomy): Eukaryota > Viridiplantae > Streptophyta > Magnoliopsida > Poales > Poaceae > Guadua > Guadua angustifolia. The sequence goes on from CM070517.1 coordinate 6,026,271, forward strand.
TCTGCGGGAAGCGTAAAATCTAGTATCAACGAGCAAAAGCAAGGATGCTTGTTAGTGAAGTTTCCAAGAGATGTCAGCATAGGTGTGTAATGCCTTTCAAGAATCTCAGTAGAAGAAGTGCTTTCGAGTGTTAGAAAATCAGACCCTATGGGAGTCAGTTGAATTGCAAAAGGATTTTCTTACGAAGAGCAGCCTACAAATTTTGGATGTTATCAAGCGTTTGCTCAGAAGTAACCTTGTCCAGTGTGTAGTTGCTTGGAAGTTCGAGGAAGTCTCAAGAGTTGAGTTCTCTAACCTATTTCTATAGTCAGCCTTGAATCTCGGGGACGAGATTCTGTTAAGGGGGGGAGGTTTGTAACATCCCAAAATTTGGGTTTTCAAAAATATTTTGTGAAGTTTAGCTCCCCAAAAATTCGCGATAATTTTCTCGCTTAAATAAAGCTTAAACTGGAATTTTCTAAAGCCAAGATGATTTAATTTGACTAATATAAACTTCAATTAAAAGAAATTCAGTTTTATTTGGGTTCCTTGTGCTTCTGGGATTATTTTTGTATTTTGTTTTAGAATTGTTGGAATTTATTTGGAATTATTCGGAATTAATTTAAATTAAGCCTTTTACTTAAAGTAATTAAATATTTCAAAAAGAAAATAAAGTTATTCTGAAAATATTTTATTTGAGTTCCAAAGTGTCCCAAAATATTTTCTATAATTTTTCTGGTATTTTATTGCCTCAAAAGAATTAATTTGAATTAAGTCCTTTATGGAATTAATTAAAAATTTGGAAAAACTTATATAAAGTTTTATTGAAAATATTTTATTTGAGTTCAAAATGTCTCAAAATATTTTATATAATTTTTCTGGAATTTTCCTGATAATATTTCTATTTTTCTTGAATTAAATGAATTTCTAGAACTCTTCTCGCGCTGCCACGTGTCGGCTCCTCGTTCGGCCACGTCGCCGAACCGCCAATGCCCTCCGATTCCGATCCGACGCCCAGCAATGCGCCACGTCGCCCGCTCGGGTTTCCTGTGCGCCAAGTCCGGTTTTAAGCCCGTTTCTCCTCCAAAAAAATTATTTCCTTGACCTAGCCGCCACCCCAAGCCATAGTAGACCTCCCATGGCCTCTCCCACGTCCTCCCAACCTCAGATGAATTTTTCCAAACCCTAAAACCACCGTCGAGAGCTCCGAAGCACCGCCGCACATCGGCTGAACTTTGAGGCGCGTCCCCCGTCAACTCGTCGACTCTTTTCAAGATCCGTCTTCGCCATGGCGTGCTCTATGGTACCCTCTGTCTTCCATCCAAATTTGGTGCAATTTCATCCACGGGATCAAAAGTTACGGCCGCCCAAAGATCAAATCTTGCCGGAGCCCGTTCTCCCTCGTTTTTGTGAGTTTGACCGTGAAATTTTTATGGTAGGCTCCTCTTGATGTCCCCTACACGGTGCTCACCCTAACTCATGGTTTTGCTGGTGGGATTTGCACAGAAAAATCAATCTTCCCCGATCAGACTGCGTTGCGGACGGCTGAAACTTCGTCGCGCGTTCCCCGTTGATCCAGAAGGTAAAACTCAGATCCGTTCGCGTCATATTGTGCCAAATGATCCCAGATAGCTCTCTGAAAAATTTGGTTAGGTTTCATGCAGTACTTTAATAGTTATGACCGTTTGATCTATTAGCTCCGAGAGCCGTTCATCGGCAGTTTGTGATCAATCCGGTGGGTCGCCGCCAAATCCGCCTATACCATTGAGTTCGTGTCGCCGCGTTCTACGTGGTGCTCACTTTCCTTTGCTGTTGCATCTATCGAAATTTTTTTATTAAATGACGCCGCCTTTCGCCGCTGGCCGCCTTTTTGCCGCCAACCATCTTTGATTGTCGTGACCATGTCACCTGTCCGGTAGGTCCATACCCTACTGTTCTGGCCATCCTTGGAGTTTAGTTGATCTCCGGTTGCCGTCAAAGCTATAATCTAGTATCTACCGTCGTCTTTGGTTTAGTCCTTTGCATCGGTTCGCGCTTTGGTTCGCCATCCTTGATAAACTTTAATCGCAGAGCCAACCCTACCCATCCTTCCCTCGCCAAGTGTATCCATCCTTGAATCGCTTTAAGCTTAAACCGGACTTAACCTTTGGTCAATTTGTCTTTGCATCACGACATGTGTACCCACGATCGCAAATTAAACATGAGCCATGTCATGACCTCGCTGCCCTACCATTATACCGATGGTCGCCACCTTGTAATCTCCTAAGTGTTCTGTTAACGCTTCATATTCATCGTTAACGTTCCACCGTTAACGTTCCGCCGTTAACGTTCCACCGTTAACGCTTTGCTCTCATCGTATCGCTGTCATCGCATGGGTGCATGCAAGTGAAAGCCCTAATGTGATGTCCTTACCTTTTCTATCGCCTTATTGTGATCTAGCCCATCACGTTGAGTTCAGCCTCGTATTCCGGTCATAACCGCCTCATCGTTGTCGAGTTCCGTCCCCGATGTAAGACTAATCTCCGGATCGAACCATAGTGGATGTCGATCCCATCCGTCCTTGTCTTATCCTTAAAATCTAATCTGCCATTAACGTAGAATTCATTCGTGGTCTTGGTCGATAGACCATTAGCCATATGACATATTCTTGTGCTAGACTTAGTCTATCAGTCTATCTTCCTTTTGGTTGACTGTGCCGTTCGATCAACAAAAATCAACCTCAAGCATCTGCTTAGTTCATGGCGAACTAACGTAACCCGTGGACCGGTCTATAGATCGAGAGTCCATATGACATCGGCTATCAATCAAGATAATAACCCGGAGAAATATTCTTGGGATATTATTCCTTCTTTCAATGTTATTAATCTTTCTCTTGATGTATTTTCCAAAGCCGTTCTCTTTTGTCTAATCATCGACCTAATCCATTCAAGTTCCTAATTTCATCTAAGCCGTTGTGCCCAATGCTATTCGTTCTTAATTTGGAGTTTACTTGATTTGCCTTTTGAGTTTTGTTGTATTTGTGTTTGTTTATCGTTAGGCGCGTTGCGGAAGTCGCTCTAAGGAGCTAAGAATCAAGCAAGCGGAGATTGAAGATCGAGTATCAAGGATCGAAGATAAAAGAGTAAAGAATAATAAAAATTGCAAGGGCCAGGCAAGTTGTGCTTTGACCATATTGATCCCATGTTTTAAAATTATTTCGTTTGAAATTATTGCATGCTAGTTTGAAATAAACCGATTTCAATTAATCTGGATTAGATAATCAACCTACTTGTTATTGCCACCTTGTCTCTATTATTTGTATGCCATGATTCATTTGTCACTCTAGATTGTGGGTTAATAGTTGGACATTAATAATTTGCCAACATGGGTTAATTAGACCGTATGTAGTGTGCTTAGCCCTGCCACGTAGATTTGTCATGATTTTGGAAAATTAAAGTTAATATTGACTTAATGAGATATGGAGCGTGTTTACGAGAATGTGACATGTGTTATTGAGTTGATGATAGCACGTGGTGCAAGGTAAAGGACTGGGGTGGGAAAGTGATTTAGACGAGGCAAGTGGCAAGATTGTTTCGGTGGGCCAAGAGTGGCAATTGGGCGATGCGATTTGGTATTATGACATGTTGATGTGATGAACTTTTGATTAGTCTTGCCTCGGTCAACTAAGGACTTACCTTGCGAGCCTTTGACTGAGTCTTTCATACAACCACAAGTTAGAATGGGACGGACCTAGCTGAGTAAAGCTGTGAAATCTATTCTTTAGTACTGTCGTGGTGGTGTGAGGCCGGAGAAGGAATGAGAACTCACATGGCGCAAGAGGGGGCCAGGTGTGGTAACCAGTCCCTCCAGTGTTGAAACCTTAGCGAGCGATCTTGAGTTTAGATGAAACTTTGTAAAGGCTTTGTTATGATCGCTCATTCGCATACTCTTGTATGGCGATTCACGGTGACGTGGTGAGTTGATTATATCTTGTGGGTAAAGTGTATAACCTCTGCGAGTGTAAAAACTATTGAATAGCCGTGCTCACCAGATTGAGCATTGCTCGGGATTACTGATCAAGGGTTAGATTTTGATAAAAATGAGGTTGGGAATGTGGATAACGTGATATGGAACTTGGTTAAGGATGAGAAATGCTTCACTTGAGAATGATTATGTAAATTTATTATTGGTATTACTTGTTTCTTCGCTTTTCTATCTATTTATGATTAATTGTGAATCTTTGCTTTATTGCAAAAGAACCATTCACCATTCCTTTGGAATAAGCCATGCATGTAGTAATAGAAGCGATTACATGCATGACTTGTTGAGTACGGTTGTGTACTCACCCTTGCTTTAACAAAACATCACCGATTGAGGAGAAGTCTTTGTCTTGAAGAAAGAGAAGTTACGCAAGAAGCGATTATCTAGGAGTCGAACCCTGTCAGATGCCTGTGGTATATTGAAGGGGTTCACCGACGTTCTTCGTTCCGCTGCTACTTATTTGGAGTTGAAGCCGTCAAGGCCTCACATGTGTAAGGTTGACCTTAAGGTCGTCCAATAGTTTATATTTTATAATTGTGTTACTTTTATTATTCCGCTGTGTATGATTGTGATATTCATCTATGTTGAGACTGTGTGCACTAGCGTGATCCTGGACTAGTGAAGAATACACACAGGGTCCGGATTTGCACATTCGGGTCCCGACACCAGTGCATGCCAAGTGCTGGTGTGGCAGAAATAGTGGTGGAAATTACTGCTGCGGCAAGGATTGGGTAGCCGCTCGGACACATGTGCGAAGGCGAGGAAGAGGGGCCCACATGGCAGAGGAAGGAGGGTAAAAGAAAAGGAGTTTTCTGATTTCTGGACAGCCATACGGATTTATATTTAATTGAACATCCAAACTGAGGTGAAAATTTTTGAAACTTTTTGAGGAGGATACTGATGAGCTGATGATGTTTTTGTAAAATGTTTGGCTTGAGATTTGACCTGAGGAGGTTTGTAAAATTCTGATAAGCTGACTAATTGACTATTGATTTCTCTGTTATTTATTTTCTACAGGTATCAAACAATATCGAAATATTCTAAAAATTTTTCTGAATGATTACAATAATCAATACCCCATACATTACAAATTGAAGCATGTCCTTCGTACAAAATGTTTATATGACAAATTGAAACTTAACCTTCATACAAAATATAGCATATCCTTAATTATACAACTAAATTACGATCCGACCTTCGTTATGATCACGCCGTATGTATGTAGCTTCCTCTGTCTTCCATGAGACCTAGGTTGATGTTCTCATCGACTACATTCTCAACTCCCACAATCCTTTTTCCTTGAAGAACCACGCGACGTTCCTTATCAGCCGGATCCCTTACAAAGAAAATTTGTGTAACGACATTAGCAAGTACGAATGGTTCTTCTTTATATCCAACGTGTTTGAAGTCCACGTTAGTGATACCGTACTTGTCGATGTTCACGCCTCTAGGTAACCTGACCCACTAGCACCGAAAGAGAGGGACCTTGAAAGGCCCATAGTCAAACTCCCAAATCTCTTGTATGAATCCATAATACATCTGCATATTGCCATTGCTATCATAAGCATTTATACGGACTCCGCTGTTCTGGTTGGTGCTCTTGTTATCTTGTGCTTTCGTATAAAATGTATATCCATTGATGTCGTATCCTTCAAATATCAAAATTGTATATGACGGTCTCTTAGCCAACGCTCTCAATTGAGCACACTATCTGCGTATGCATCATATGTTTAAACAACCAATCTCCAATGCATCATATGTTTAAGCAACCAATCTCCAAAGTTATCTCTGTGCTCTCTCGCGATCCAAACCTCAGACTTAAATGGGTTTTTTGTTCGTAGCATGTTGACATACGAGGCCACTACAACTGATTGGTGCAGAACTGTAAAATGTGCTTGCGTGAATGAAGCACGATCGTTAGTACGGATCAATTTCTGACCTAGTGTCCCTTTCCCTTGTAGCCTCCCTTCATGGCGAGATACAGGAACACCAATCGGTTTGGGATCCATGTAATCGATGCAGAACTCGATGACCTCCTTGGTTCCCCAACCTTCGGCAATGCACCCTTCCAGCCGATGTCGATTACGAACATATTTCTTCACAACCCCTATGAACCTCTCGAAAGGGTACATCTGATGTAGAAACACAGGGCCAAGAAACTGTATCTCTTTCACAATATGAACAATGAGGGTACATCTGATGTGGATCATGTCTTGCTACAGCTTATCCAGTTTCAATGGATCGATCACCATTTGTGAAATTGCGTTGAAGAATGAACACAACTTTATAATTGGGTCTCGTACTTTCTCTGACAGAACACCCCTAATTGCAACAGGAAATCTGTGTCATCATCACGTGGCAATCATGAGACTTCATGCCAATTAATTTCAAGTCTTTATTGAGACTAGCTTTTTTATATTGGCAGAATAACCAGATGGAACTTTGACTCCGTGCAAGCACTCACACACGCTAATTTTCTCATTCTTGCTTAGAGTGTAGCAAACTACGGGAAGGTACTTTTTGCCTTTACCCAGGTCTTCATGATGCAGCTCCTTCCTGAGTTTCATATCTTTCAGGTTCATTCGTGCGTTTAGTGTATCTTTTGTTTTGCCAGGTATGTCTAGTAAAATACCAAGCAAGCTGTCACACACGTTCTTTTCTATATGCATGACATCGATCGCATGTCGAACATCCAGGTGCTGCCGATAAGGTAAGTCCATAAATACTGATATCTTTTTCCACAAAGGAGCTGTATTACCGAAACTCGGGACTGATGTATTTTCGGCCCCCTTTCCATGGATAATTTTAATATCCTTTATGGCTGCAAATATCTCTTTGCCGTTGCTTTGTTGAGGAGCTAAAGCAGTCTCCTTTGTACCGTCAAAAGTTCTCTTGTTGTTGCGATACGGGTGGTCTTTGCGAAGGAACCTACGATGCTGCATGTAACATATTTTTCGGCGGTATTTCAGCCATCGGCTACCTGTATCACCCATGCAATGGATGCATCCATTGAATCCTTTTATAGTCTGGCCCGAAAGATTGCCAAGAGTAGGGTAATCATTGATGGTTACGAACAACAACGTTTGTAGCATGAAGTTCTCTCTTTTATACTCATCCCATACCTTACATCGTCGTTCCACAATACCAGAAGATCTTCAACCAGTGGTTTGAGAAACACATCAATATTGTTGCCAGGTTGCCTCGGCCCTTGGATCCGTAGCGGCATCATAATGTACTTCCGCTTCATACAAAGCCAAGGAGGAGGTTGTAGATACATAAAGTCACTGGCCAAGTGCTATGACGACTACTTATATTACCAAAAAGATTCATCCCATCCGTACTAAGCCCAAACCTTACATTCCTCATATCATATGCAAAATATTTCTTGTATTTTCTATCGATGTTCCTCTACTGCGCAGAGTTAGCAGGGTGTCTAAGCATTCCATCCTTCTTACGCTCTTTAGCGTGTCATCGCAGCAATTGAGCATGCCTTTTGTTCGCAAACAGACACTTCAAACGGGGGATTATAGGGAAATACCACACCACCTTAGCTGGGGGTCTTTTCTTCTTACGCTACACCTTGATGTCGTCATCGTCACGCTTATACCGAGATGCCTTGCAAACGGGACACATATCTAAATTTGCAAACTCATTGTGATACAATATGCAATCGTTTGGACATTTGTGTATTTTCTGCACTTCTAGTCCCAACGGGCAAACAACCTACTTGGCCTGATACGTGATTGTTGGCAACACGTTACCCTCTGGAAGGACATTTCTGAAAAAACCTAACAGCTCTGTGAAATTCTTATCGGACCAATCATTGTTTGCCTTCAACTGCAATAGCGCAAGCACAACATGCAGATTTTTGAGCTCCTCCTTACAGCCCGGGTACAAGGGTGTTGTAGAATCATCTACCATACGCTGAAACTTCTGAAAATCCCTTTCACTCGTGCGGTCCTCCCCATCATGCAACATCTGTTCTAGATCATCTTCATAATTATCGATGATCGTGTCTTCATGGGTGTCGACGAACGTATCTTCGACTACAGTCGAGTCATTGTCTTTATCATCATCAATCAGATGCCATTTACGTACAATCTTATCTTCACCGTTTCGGTCCAACAGGTATAGGCAGGCTTGAAACCCCTTCGAAGTAAGTGTGCACAGATCGCCTCAAGGTTAGAAAATTACTTCTCATTCTTGCAATCGACGCACGGACAACAAATATAGTCCATGAGCGTATTTGACTTGTATGTTGTAGCCACGCTTAGAAAACTAGTCACACCGTTAAAGTACTCTCTATCGTGATGGTCCACTTCATACATCCATTTTCGGTCCATCTACAAATATTTATAACAAATAAAATATCAGTAAATCAATAAGTGGTCACAAATTGTTTTATTCATTTAATTTGTTATGTAGTGCTAATTAATCTAGAAATTTTCATTAATTATAAATCTATATCCAAATCTCGATTGTAAAATCAATTAAATAATTGCTATTAGTTATATATAATGATCATCCAACAAATTTACATTACTTACGTAGTATTAAATTAACATACGAAATAAAGAAACAATTTTAAGTAATTAGATTAAACAATAGTTAATTATGAAGTGCTACCACATTTAAATTCAATCAATGTATTAAATGCAATCACTAATTTAGTCCTCTAAATACTTAAATTCAACCTACATCATAATCTCACCAATCACTATACATATAAAAGTTGGTAATTGCAAATCTAGCTTTTAGATTAAAGCTCTAATTGTGCTCACTATGCAATCAATAATTCTCACAATCTACAACAATATAAAACGTAATATCCAACTAAATAAACTACCAATGAAATGTACATTAAGATACAAACCTTAGATCATGAATTAAAAACGCATTTCACTAAATTTGAGAGCAAAAATTTGCCCCCTCTCTACCCCAACCGAGTAAGAACAGAGCTCCTCTCTGTTCTGGACAGGTTGGGGAAGGAAGCTGGGATATATATAGTACCACATTATCATTGCCGGCTTTTGCTCTAAAACCGATAGTAATATATCACTACCACTTCTATCTTTAAATCCGGCAGTGATATCGCTGCCGTTCGCGCGGGAAATCACGTTATCACTGCCGGTTATATTGTTGAACCGGCAGTAATACATCATTGCCGGTTCTATCTCTAAATCCGGCAGTGATATTACTGCCGTTCGCACGGGAAAAATATACTATTCTTATCACTGCCCGTTGAATTTAGAACCGACAGTGATAAGATTATCACTGCTGGCTCGGACCCGCCTGGCAGTGATGGGGGTCATGGATGAACCAGTCTGTAGTAGTGCTGATCACTTAGGGTGCGTTTGGTTGCCTGTACAAGGTTGGATGGATATGGCCATCCAATCTGGATAGGATGGAGTCATCCAGGTGGCTGTTTGGTTGGGTGGATAAGAATGGACCAATTTTTTGTTTGGTTGGATGTATGAGAATAGATGGGATGAGCCAATTTTTTGTTTGGTTGGATAAATGATGAGGATAGACGGTTTGTTAATTCTAACAGAGAGAAAAAATCTTTTTAAAAATTTTGGAATGAAAAAAATGAACCGATTGTAGCTTTAAAATTTTGAAATTTATTAAAAAAACAAAAATTCCGCGCACACCGTAGATGCTATAGTACTTCGCGGGGGCTGGATTCGAACGCAAGACCTCTAGAACGAGCCCAAAGCTTCAAACCAACTGCGCTAAGCTGATGCTTATGAAAAATAAAGGCTAATAAATACATAAACCAAGCATATGGTGATACCTGGATGGGCTCATCCGGCCAAATTCCTGGGATCCCTTCATCCAGCATATCTAAAGAATATTCTCTTTTTTTGATGCCCTTATCCACCTTGCCATCCAACCAAATAAATGAACGAGTAAAAAAATCAGAAATGGAACCATTCCGTCCACTTTTGTCCTTGAACCAAATACTACCTTAGTGGATGGTGTTTATAGTGTAGTATGAATATTTGCTGATATTAAGTATAAATCACCGACGGCAAAATTGCGGACAAATTATAGCCAACAAGATGATGGCAGGTTGTAAAAAATATTACCAAAGGGTTATCATCGTCGGCAGTATCCTAAGAGCTTTCGGTGAGAAGTTAAAAATCTTGTATCACATGACCAAAGAACAGCAAATTCGTCAATGTCCAATGCCCTGCGCACAAGCACATCATGGATTTCCGATCATCCGATGCATGGTTGCTTCAGAGCCATCTCATAATACTAATTCGTTCTTTTTCATCGACCATTCTATTCGCATCCAGCTTTCGCCCTCTAGATAATACTCCGTGCTCCATTATAATCCTATTAACGCGAATCCACAAAGTGACGACATAGACTAAGGTCCTGTTTGGGAGAGCTCTAGATTCTAGTTCCAGCTCAGATCTGAAACTTATAGGCTAAAATAAAGTGAATTAAGTTTATATTTTTAATCTAAAATGTAAATAAGATGATCTACCTAAACACTCTTAATGTACTCACAGCTCCAGCTCCATAAATTTTTGGAGCTAGACTGGAGCTGTTCCAAACACCCCCTAATTGGCGACGTCAAGTGACGAATCATTCGATGCTAATGTGACAGGCTGTGCACCACTTCCTCAGCATGTGAGGCTTTGGGAGGCAATTAAGGTAGAATGATCTCAAAAGGTCAGGCGACGTACGTATAGCATGTATCTCTTCTCAGCCAGATATCAGGTTGATGGCTGATCAAGTTTCAGAAAGAAAAAAAAGGCAGATGGCTGATCAAGACCCACAATCATAAGAAAACAGGAATGATCCATGAAGCAACTAATATGCCTGGGAAATCCGTTCGGTTTGTCGTTTTTATTTTCTTTCAGAACGAGAGATTACGTGTAGCATGAACGGAGAAACACATGAGGGTCCAATCAAGAGCAGCGAAATAATAAATTAATATATATGTACAAAGAAAATTACAGTACTGATTAAAATCCTGTCCATATTAACCTGCGTTATTGTTGACGTCAAAAACGTGAAGAGGGTTTCTGGTTCACAACACACCGCATTTAACACGGGTTCAGTTTTGCTGGCGTGCTGTCGATTTGACCTCGCAATCGAGTATGGCGAGACACGAAGCCTTGGTCGTGACCCGACCATCGGCAATACGCGGTCAAGCGGCGTCATGGTTGGCAGCGGCTCTCTTAACTATTGCGGGCGATGCGCAATAGGATCTGATTCCCGGTCGAAGGTCAGAACATCGCCATACCCTTCTTCCGGGATCGTACACAGGAGCTCGCGGTCCCACAGGGGCGGTGGTCTTGCCGTTACAGCCGGCCTTTCGGACAACTTCATGGTAGGTCACCTTCGGGTGGTCGAGGACCCAGTACCGCGCCATCCTCGGTAAGCTGCCTTGGTCAAGTTTATGGCGGCCAACCATTATAGCCATCGGTATAATTTGCCTTCTTGGCATCATCACCGTGCGAGGCGTCTGCGGCACATGGATGTGAGACCAAGGCCTTGGCTCTTGCGAGCGTCTTGCCCTAAGCGGTCCGGAGGCGGCGAAGAATACTGCGGAAAGCGGCGATCGGCCAGATGGGCGGCGAAGGCGTGCCGCTCGAGGAAGGCGACGACCAATTGCATCACGTCTCGGCGGTGGTTCCCAATAGAACTTCGAGCTCGTCACCTTCGCCGTGCCAACAAAGGTATATTAGCCCAGGAGCCAGCGGACATGCGGCGTTCGAGGTGATCGAGCACAAGAGATGCGGTGAGATCCAGCTCGACACATGCGCGAAGGCTGCCTCGCTTCTCCGGAGAAAATTCGCGATCATCAAGAACCTTGACAAGCTATTGAAGGCGGTTTCATCGTGAGATTGACTACTCGAATGGTAGCCAACGGTCATCGTCTCGAGAAGAAAGGAGAAAGTGGAGAATAAATGCGACCATACGGGTTGAACTTCGGCTTGCAGAAGGACAACTTCCGCTTCCTTGTCGACCGTCGTCGACTCCGCCGCAATGCTAAGATCTTTGAGCTTCTTGGATGCTTACTCGGGATACCACTAGATCAAGTGGCGGCGGCGAGCAAAGACATCCTTCATCCGATTCGGCACCTATTGCTATCGACCATATCGTTTGAGTACTGCGCAATCGGGGCCCGCGTTTGATGTCGATGACCAGACATTGAACCTCGGATCGGTAAACCTTGAGGTCTCGTGGGCATCATCGTCAGAGCCCCTCCGGCGACCACGTTATAACCTTGAAACGCCGCCAACTGAGCAGGCACAAGATCAAGCTCAATTCGAGAAGTGCGTGTTGGCGGCGTCGGTGCTTCGGCTACATGATCGAGGCTCGAGGTGCGACCGAACGAGGAGATCGAAGCGATCGAGAAGATGGCGCCCTGACCTCGATCAAGCGGTGCGAGCCTCGCGGCGCATAGCGCCCCTCAGCAATTCATATCGAGGCTCGTGGCGTGGGCTTCCATTCTTCCACCTCTCATAACCGCGGGGCTTGAGTGGACTCGAGCCCTTGTGATCGCCCGGCGACTTGAAGTATACTGTCATCACCCCTTCTTACAGCGCCATAACTTTGGCGAGATGTTAGCTTGCTTTACCTGGCGGCCACCGCCGTCGATCTTTGATTACGTGGCGGAGCAGAAGTCTCGTGACCTGCCAATTTATTCGTCGGTAGTCTTACCCGGCAGAAGGCGCCTTTGCCGAGGTCTGTTGTATGCTCTCCTCGGCAGCGCAGCTTTGGCACTATTTCCAAGCGCTGCCAATGTCGTCGAGCAACTTTACGCTCGGGACATCTGAACGAGAGGGTGGTAGGAATCGCCAAATGGGCCATGGAAGTGGCGTTCGACATCGGTCGTGGCTCGAATGACCATAAAGTCATAGTGCTTTCGCCGACCTTTGTCGTGACGTCAGCCAGCTCCCGTTTCCGGAGTCGAGGAAAGCCACAGGTCATGTTCTTCGGCGGCTCTAGGTCCTTAGCGCTCGAAGTTGGGATCCTTATCCTTACAGCGGCGACGATTAAAATGCGTGGTTCGTTTCGGGTTCAGCGACCAACAATGTGGCGAGTATGAAGCCCATGCGGCGGGCTTCGAGCTTGCAAGGCATTAGGCGTCTTGGTATTTGGTCGTGAAGGCGACTCGGCTAAGTCATCAACAGTTCAACAAGGACTACCGATGCTCGAGTACCTGCGTGAGTCGCAAGATGGAAGTGGTTCGAGAACTTGGAGCTCAAGCATCCCAGCGGGACAACTCCGGTCTTGGACTTCCTCTCAGCTCGGCTCCTCGGCGATGATATCCCCACGGCGTCATCACAGAGCGGCTGGCGATCGATCTCGATCAAGAGGGTCATGCTCGGCGTGGTCAAAGGTATCCCCTCTTGGGCGACATCCACAATTTCCTTGCAGGGCGACACATGCGGACCCTCTTGAGAGGAGCGAGGATTAGGCGACAGGCGACTTGTACACTAAGTGGGCGGCATGCTCTACTGGTGGAATGTTTAGGCGTCTGACGTGGTGCATCTCTGCGGAGGAGGTAAAGTATCTGTTGAGCGACATTCACTCGGGCCTTTGTGGGCGCACTCTTCATACGGAAATGATAGTCGGCAAGGCCTTCCGCATGGAGTATTACTGGCCGCGACACCGAGATGCTCGTGATATCGTCCTTTGCCGAGCATGCCAATTCCACGCCCGGAAGTCGCATCGGCCGCCCTCTGGCGCTCAGACCATCGCTCGCTTGGCCCTTCTCGACATGGGGTTGGATATCCTCGGCCCTTTCCTCGAACCTTCGGAAGAAGTTCTGATTAAATGCTGTTGATACCTTCACCAAGTGGATGAATCGGTCTAGACCATAGCGCTCGGGCGGCGTTCATTTTTAAACTTGTTCGTGGTCACAGTGCGGGGTTCCATACCGATTATCGCGACAGCGGTACTCGGTTTACGGTGAGTTGTTCGAGGAGTTTTCATCAAGTATCTTGGCATCAAAGTGTCACCCCAAAACAGCAGCGGCGGAGCAGCAGCGAGCAAATCGTCGGGCGTCAAGAAGCGAGTTGCTGGATGAGCTCGAGCAGCTGAAAGCGGGCGGAACGGGCCGACTTTCCGGGTCCTATGGTCTGTCGTTGCCGACAAGCCGAAACCACGAGGTCCACACCCTTCGGCTGGGTGTTGATGCCGGCGATCACTCGAGGTCTGTTGGGCTCTGCGAGGTCGCAGTGCGACCAAGTCGACTTGACCACAGCGGTCTCGATCTTACCCTCGCAGAAGAAGTAAGATGCGTGCCTTTGCTACGATCAGCGCACTACGCAAGCTCTTCGCCGACATCGTCTCGGTTGATGCGACCTGGGAAGCTCCTTGTTGGGGACCTAGCCTGGCGGATTGGGGGCTCGTCAACACCAACAAGTTATCCTCAGTGGGAGGGCCCTATAGAGTCGTTTCAGCGGATCGCCGCGAGGCTTACGGCTAGTGATGCGGTGAAGGCTCTCTAGCTCGTGGAACATAGATCAACCGAAGTTTTATGTGTAACCTCTATACCTTACATTTCAATAAAAAATTTGTTCTTCCATTCTGCGCCTTTTATGTCTACTTGTGTTGCTACTATTCTTTTTGCGACTCCTTGACACGACCAAATGCATGGCGCATTTGCTCTTGGTCTAAATATGTCGCGAGTTTGGCGTTCACCCAGTGGACTGAGCTAAGCGTAAGCGAACCTCCATAATCTAGCTCTCCTGTGCGGGCTGGTGAGAGCCTCGCCACTTTGGCCAGATTGAGCAATGCGCATGGTGCGTGTGTGGTCGGCGTTATCAGGTGTGACCATCTTCTTGCGGGCTGCGCTTTTTGTCCTCTCCCCTTGTGGACCTTTCCTCCACTCTGCGGTCGTGGCGTCCATATCTCGTCTTGTGCCCAAAACAGCGTCGCTCAACCTCGAGGCCCCAGAGGTGGATAAAACTATCTATGGCGCCACGACCAAAAAGCCTGGCGTGGCAAGCAATGGCGGATGGACTCAAGTATCTCGTATAATTCGATCGAGGCGAGGTTTTTCCAAAAGCGATCTGTTTCTATTAGAGCATTCCTTGCTTTCTAACATTTTTTATAGGTGGCCATCTCACGGGCAAGCTTCTCTTGCTCGGCTCGGCAACTTGGCCCTCAAGGCCGACATCTCGCTCACAGTTACAGAGGCTACGTGGAGGCATCATGACTCGCGCCGTTAGCCTTGAGTTGGGCCATGGCGCTCAAGTCGCAGCCACTCGTGCTCAAGCCTCCCGAGCTCGAGATCTTGGCCTTGAGCTCGAGCGCCGGTGAGAAGATGTCGGTCGGCGGCCTTCTCCGGCACGCCTCGACCTTCGGCTTCAAGCGCCTCGGTGGCGCTCGACTTCAAGCTCGCGGATTTTGGCCTCGGCTCGGGGGACACCTTCATGTGGAGGTGCTTGCTCATGGCGGCCTTCTCAGCAACCGACCTTGGCCCTTCGGCCTCGACCACCTCGTTGGCTTAGGAAACCTCTTTGAGCTCAGGACCTTGGCCTCAAGCTCGGGGACACCTTCGCCCGGGGGGCTTGCTCCTCGGCAGCCTTCTCGGTAACCGACCTTGGCGCTGCTTCGACGCAGCGCCGCCAGCGTTCGTGCGCTTCGTACTCCTGAGCGAAGCCATGCCGCGCTCGGAGGTCCTAATGCACTCGAGCTTCGGCGCGTGGGCTACCTCTGCGCCCTCATCGTTTGGCGAATCGACAAAGCTCCCGACTTCTGCTCGAGCTCGCTGATAAACCTCGATGGTCTGATGAGCCTCGGCGCTCGGCCTCCGATGCCTCCACGCGTTGAAGGCCCCTCGGCACATCGGCGTGCTCTTGAAGGCCTTGCGGCCCCAAGGAGCATGGTCGGTCGCCTTCACGATAGAAAGTGTGGCCGAATTAAGAAAAACAAAAACTTCGAGGCTAACAAGCTCGGGGTGCGGAGGGGCCTTACCATAGTCGATTCTCGGTATTCTTCGCGATCGTCGATTCGTCTTGATTTCGTTGCCTTTAGCCAGGATGAGGTCGACCGTAGCCCCTCGATTGCCTTTGGGGCAGGATCTTTAGGCTCGCGGGCTGGGATTCCGTCACCCCCTCGGGGCTCTATTCGCCGGGCGGGGGCGGCAACAACGGCAGCCCCTACCTCGGTGGTCGGAACTCAGCTCGTCCGGCTCAGAGACGATGATCGGCTCATGACACGGGATGCCATGACCTCGGTGCTCGGCGGCGGCAGCGACTCTTGTGCTGCGGCAGCCCTGCCGGCAGTGCCATCTCCGGTGGCGGTGGCGTCACGACACCGGGCGCCCGTCGGCGTGGTCGGGTGAGCTGGGCGACCGGTGGCAAGTACTCTAGGTACCCGCGTTGACCTCGGGGAAGTCGGCGGCGCGCTCGCCTGCCGGTGCTTATCGGGACGAATTTGCAAATCAGGACCCTCGTGTATCTTGCACTAGTCGAGGATCACGCTGTAGTGCACAAGCTCAACATTAGTGAATATCACAATCATTACAGCGTATATAAGATAAAGACATAATATATTAAATATTACGGTTGTATGACCTTATGGTCAACCTTAACAATGCCTCATAAAGAACAACCAATTGAGCTGCGGCGGAATGAAGGCGTAGGTAACCTTAGTATACCACGAACAATGACAAGGCTCGCACCCTAAACATTAGTCTCTCCATGGTACTCCTTCTTACCCGGCCGATGTTTTGTAGGCAAGGTGAGTATACAACATACTCAACAAGTTGTGCCTGAGAATGCAATCCTATCATAGCTATATGCGAGCTCATTCAAAGGCTAACAATGATTATTTGCAACTAGCGACATTTATAAACAAGTGCGATATAGATTGAAATAATGATAAAACAAATAACAGTAATAGATAGATTCGGTATTTCTCAAGTAAGCAAGTTTTCTCATCCTAAGTCAAGATTCAACTTTCCGCAGCAGCACATATGCCCCACCAAGTTTTATTTTGCAAAGTTAACCCAATTTGTAATCTGAGCATTGCTCATCTAGGTGAAACACGGCTATCCGAATAGTTTGTACACTCTGCTGAGGTTATGCACTTTACCCATGCGACATGATAATCTCTTTGATGCAAGCTATTAGCACACTTCCTTTGGTATGCGGAGAATCATGACAAAGCCTTTACAATGCTCTGTAACTTCGGTACTACGCTAAGGTTTCAACGGAGAGGAACCTTTGTTCAGCGGGGGCCCCTCTTGCGCCATCTGGGTTCAATCAAAGGTGAACCACACCACCAAGATAGTACTAAAGCCAAGACTTTGCAAATTAGTCGGCTAGGTTGCCCCATAACAACATGTGGTTGCATGATTGACTGAGTCAAAGGCGCGCAAAGTTAAGTCCTTGTTAGTTGACCGAGGCAAGACTAACCAAAAGTATGTCATAAAACCGTCGACTTAATTGCCACTCTTGGCCACAAACAAAATCTGACCGCCCAATTGCCACTCTTGGCCCACAAAAATAAAACCAATCGTTACGCCCGATTGCCACTCTTGGCCCACGAGAAACAATCTTGCCACTTGCGGTCTAAATCATTTTCCCACAGTTGATTACCAAACACCACGTGCTCTTCACAAATCAACATCGTTGCGTGACTTCATTGTCACAACAACTCAATCTCTTTGTGCGACCACACATGCCCAAATTATCATCATAGTTCCATATTCCATTAGTCAAGATTAATGAGCATGTGATGGCGTGGCATGACTAAGCATCTCTAATTCGGTTTAACCACCCATGTTGATTTTCTATTAACCAACTATAATTAACCAACCTAGGGTGACAAGTGGATCATAGCATACAATTAGCAAGGTAGGGTATAATTCAAAGATGCGATAGCTAATCCCACATTTAGGTTGAAATCATTTATACACATAAAATAACATGTGATAAGGTAAATCAAAATAGCATGTAATCTAGTTTATGGGTGCAACATGATCAAAAGCACAACTTGCCTTAGCTCTGGTCTTGGTTTGAATATGATTCTGAGTTGTGAATTCTTTCTCGACTTCGCACAATTCAGCGTCTCAGTCGAGAAGAAATAGCAAATAAACACAAAACCAAAGAACAAATGAACTCAAAATTCAAATAAAAGCCACCATTGGAAGATCTCAATTTTACAAATTTTTAGGAATTTGAATCACCTCAATCGGAGTTAGTATGAGGAAACGAGCTCTCGGAAGATTAAAATCTAGAAATTCAAAATTGGAAAATCAATATTAACGAATTATCTTTGTAAAGAAAATTAGCTTTATGGCGTGGCGTGGCGTCATCACGATCTGGGCGATCGATGGACGTGCCATGGACTTGGTTCACGAGACTCCTCGGTTCTGGCGCATCCCATCTACAAGACCGATCCCGACAAGTGGGACCCGAGACCATCTTGACTCACTGGCGATGCAAATGCTCACGTTAGCGCCACCTCGGCGACCGTCACTAGATGCATCCGCGGAGTTGCCGTCGTCGGCAGTGCGAACCCGCGTCGGACGTGCGATTCTATGATCGCCGCCCGTGATCGGGACATTACCTCAGGTTCATCTCGGCATTGCGAAGTCGATGGCGGTTGGATCCCCTCTTGGTCACCGGAGCAGCGGTGGCGCGGCTTCTTCTTCCGGTGGCGGTGGCCCTGGCGATCTCCCCGCCGGGTGGTGCTCTGGCGAGCGAAGTGCGTGCGGTTTTGACCACAGTCGTCATGTCGGTGACGATAAACCCGGTGGTGGCTAGCGGCGATGGCAAGCGGCGGCGTCACGGAGAACCTTCAATTGCGGCGGTTGTCGTGAGTTTCGTCGGCGTGTAGGGCTTCTTGCTTGGAAAATTCACCGATGCTTCCTTATATAGTGCGATGATAATAGAGTATGGCTAGCTGGGCGAGAAGTTCTTGATGGCGGTAGAAGCGGTGGAAGCGATGGCCGTCGGTTTTCTGATCAGCGTCGCCCGACGCCAAGGCGCTCTGCTCCTTCCTTTGGAATCAAAGCGAAATCACCGAGCTCGATCTCGACCTCACGATGAAGATCCTCGGCCCACTAAGCGATCTTCAAAACTTGGGCCATGTACTTTCTTTGGAATAGTCAGTGGCGCCTCATTATGCGCTAATCAACCCTCTGTTTTTTTCCTTTTAAATTAAATCTTGAAATTAGTTTTGATTTATTTGAGCAATTAAAACTCGGGAAAATCCAAGAAAAGAATATCAAAAATACTTTGAGACATCTTGGACCTAAACAAAATATTTTTGGCAAAACTTTATTTCAAAATTTTCTTTTTATCATTACTTCTAAACAAAAGGCAATATATTTTAATTCAAAATAATTCATTAAATATCGAAAATCCAAATAAATTTAGAAAATTCACAAAAATCATAATTTGCAATTAAATAATATTAAATAATTAAGATAAAAATTTGGGATATTCTGAGTCTTTGTAATCCTCCTTTGCGTGGTGGTTTCCTCCTCGTCCAATTAAATGACCCTTGTAGAAACTTCGCTAGTGGGGCGGGCTTGGCGGCCCCGAGTCGTGTCGAGTAGCAGCTCGTGGGACCAACTCGAAGACATTCTCCTCTTCCCGGGACTCGGACTCATACAGGACAACGACCTTCGTCCAAGCAGGAGTTTAGAGCTCGGTGCTCAAATCTGCGATCAAAACATACACTAAAGCGAATCACGGAGGGGCAGTGCAGTCCAAGAAGTTACAGGTCTCATCCTCATCCTCCGGCCCGAGTCGTGAAGTCTTGCCCAGTAGCAGGCACCGCTTGCGTGTCCTCCCGACACAGGGTCTCGAAGTCGAGCGGCTCCGCATCGCCGCGAGTGGCGAGGTAGAAACTCGGGGCGAAAGGGAGGAGCTCGAGACCTAGCGGCGGCGTTCGCTCTCTTTGCTACAAGGAGGAAAATTCATCAACCATCGAGGCACCACGAGCACGGGCTCGGGGGCTCGACAGCCAGGATCCTTACCATAGCAGTCACCCGCTTTCGGCATGAGTTTCTTACGCCTCTGGCGGTCGCTTCGAGAGGCCTCTTCTTCCTTTGCTCTTGCCCCAGGCGGGGAACATCCGCTGGCCGTGTCGAGCAGCTCGATGGTCTGCGCGCCATGAAAGTGGTATGCCCTTGGTGGCCGTATTTATTTTTCTTGTAACAACATGTCGAATATCTTGATGCGCACTTGGACACGTCGAAAAGCGTATTTAACTTCGGACTTACTCCTAGTCGGCAGGCCATGAAACAGAGACAAGTGGTTTTTAGAACCCTTTATCCATTTGGCTATATTCACGTCTGCTTCATCTTGAAGTTTCACTTGAACTATATTCAACCATGTTTATTTTAGCTTTATCTTTCCCATTGCCATTTAATCTAATTTTATCCTTGAATTCTTTACTCAAATATCGGCTTTCTGTCTTGAGACCTACGATGGAGTAGGTGACTTAAATCGGTGAACTCTGTCAAGCAAGTTTTTTTTCGAGTGGGAACTAACCCTTGAAAAGGCTAAATCGGCTAGTTGGTTATCGAGCAATACTACTGCTTGGAAGCAACGATTTACGCACTTCTCTAAATCTCTAATGTAATCCGGCCGATTCACCAAATTTTTGACGGGCGGCTTTTCAGTCTGAAATTCTCAACTCTAAGCTCTGGGAGAAAAAGTATTCATGAAATCGATCTTCTAAATCGTTCCAAAAATGGACCGAATTTGGAAGCGATTAGTAAACCAAGTGAAAGCGATCCCTGATAGAGATAAGGGAAAAAGCCTAATCTTTAGTCCATCGGACTGAGCTGCTTCGCCACATTGAGCGATAAATCTTCCAACATGCTCTAAAGTGGTGACTGAATCATCCCCTGAAAACCTTGCAAAATCGGGAATCCTAAAGTTATGGGGATATGGCATGCGGTCAATGTAATCTGGGTATGGTTTTCTATAGCCGATTGTCTTTCCTTTGGGCTGTAAGCCAAATTGATCTCTCAAGACTATGGAAATTTGATCAGTCCAATTAATATTGTTAGCCGATGAAACACTAGGGTTTGGCTAATTATTTTGGGTAGTATCTTGCCCCGAGTGTAAGCTTCGGCGATTAAACTTTCTGGCCGATGGATCTTCTTTGTTGCCATGATTCGTATCCATCGGCTCGCGTAGTAACCTCGAGTAATGGAACAAGCGGCTCGTATGCGTGACTACTTTATATGGGCAGGTTTCTAACTTGGGTTAGTCCTTGAGGTTTATAACTTCCATTTAATTCAATCGGTGAGAAGCCGTCATGCGTAGTGAGTCCTTGACGTGATGGATCAACTTTGCGGCGTCGGTATATGCATGAACATGAGTGCTTGGACTCGGGTGGGGATTTGGTGGAGCCAACACGGTGGGCTAGGTCGGCATTAGTGAGGTCTTTGGTGCGGCCTTTGACCGTGTTCTTTGTTTGAAACCACATAATATCTGAGAATGCGTTAGGGAGTGGGCGCAATGGGTTCATCAATCCCCGGGCGTAGCCAACTCTTGTGCAATTGTTTTCGCGCTATTCTCTATCGCCGGCTTTAAAGTCATGACCAAAGCCGATGATTGATTAATAATGCATGATGCAGTTGTTCAATCATAGCGGATAACTTCGGCTTGGTGGCATGTATCGACTTCACGGAGTTGATGTGGCGCCGGCCGTAGCGGATTCCGATGTTGGAAGTGCCATCTTCTGCGTGACTCCCGTCGGGTTTTTGATAGCAACCCAACATTAATTCCTCCAAAGGCAGCTTTCGATCTTCAATCTCCTTGCGCTGCTCACGGAGTTAAATCGTCAAAGTGGGGGCGATTATGGCTTCGATGTTCGTCGGATGGTGCGGCAGATTTACTGCTGTCATCTTGTCGATCGTGTCCCCGGGCGTGCCAAAAATGTGTTGGCGTCAAAAAGCGTGAAGAGGGTTACGGTTCACAACACAAGGCCGAGCGCGGGTTGATTTTTGTCTTGGCGTGCTGTCGATTTGACCTGTCGATAAGGAACGAGTTATAAGATGCAATCAAGCCGATCCTCTGGGTGAATCGGCTAAAATCGAAATCAGCGAAAGCGATTAGAAGGTAACTAGATTAGCGATTAAGACTAATCAGGGTAAAAACGGTCGATTACGAAAAGCGATCTTGTGACAAGGCGAGAAAAATCAAACTTGAAAAAGCCAATGGCGATCAAACAATGGCGATCGTAACTTTATTTGATCGATGTCGACTTACGGAGGAAAGATTACAATGCTAAAAGACTAAGAACTACGGAAAGCAAAAATGGTAGATGTGTTAATTCTTGTGGATGCCCCTCCAAGCAGACCCTAAGCGGCGCCTATATATATCCGCTAGCGATCCGAGTCTGATCCAACACGGCGATGCAATCCGAATAAACCGTGGTTTCCTATTTGGACTCTGTTTCCAAATATTATCCGTACATCATCCAAATCCTTATGAGGCATTCCGTATTGTATCCAAACTTATTTTTTCTGTCGATTCTTCTCGTTGTTTCCAAAAATTGGTGCAAACAGTTATCATGTCAGCATGGACATGCGTGAATCATGATAGATTTTTTTCCACCAGCATAAATTAAAAATTTATCTTCTTCAATAGCTGGCTATTCACTTCTTACAAAACTTTTCTCCTTCAATGTCTGCCTTTTACATTCAAGAGTGACCGACAACATGTAAATGATCGATATTCGATCATGATGTTAATTCACATGTCTACCAGAGCTCATATTAACTTCTCTTAGCATCAACCTTCTGCTATATTTCTGTCTTTTACTAGTTGCTTGCGACTTGGGACTATAGTGTGATGAGACCTGCATGGACGGGTGAGTGCAATCCTCCATGTGTTTTTTTCCCTTTGCGCACATCCATAGACTTTTGGAATGAGAGGCCTATGAAATGCTCAAATGCTTCTTCTGCCATCTCACATTGACTCCTCTCTCATGAAATCGGGAATTTAGGCGAGGTCGTCAGTCTAAAATACACCAAAGGAAACAGGCGTAGAAACATCACAGGCGTCGCGAGAGGTGCATTGTAAGGTGGGCATCGTGCCTTGCTGGCCGGTCCGGTACAGGTCTATCGTGCTTCGTGTTTAAACCGTGCCGAGTCGCAACGGCCTGTCGTGCCCGTTGTACCATGCCGTGCCGGTCTGGCTCACTTTTGGCGAGCTCAGGCACAACCCATTTGTTCTTCGTGCCTATTTCGTGCCTTGCTGACCCAAATTCGGTCCATTATACTATTGCGACGATAGGAAATGAGCCGGAAACGCATGTAGTTAAGGTAGTGGACATATTATTGAAAAAGAACTAAAATTTATTTATTCTTAAACAATTACAGAGAGCGAGGAGAATGTGTTAAACACAGGCGAGAGAGAGGATAATGGATGAGAAAGAGAGAGGAAGATAGGCGAGATAAATTGAGAGAGACAGGTGAGAGAGGAAGAGATTGAGAGAGACAGGTGAGAGAGAGAGAGAGTTGAGATAGATTCTCTCCCCTCTTGCTAGTCTCTCTTAGGTGTCGGTGGCGGGGTGACGTCTATATTGTTGGGTGTATCTATGACGCTCATACTCCGCGGGTCGATGATCTTCATTCCGGGCTTTTTTCTCATGCTCTAGGTCATCGAGCCTGATACAACCTGTGCTAAAGTGTCATGCTAGACCGTGCCGCCCATCGTGCCTGGTTCTCGTGTCCAGCACTACCTGTGCTACAGTGTTGCGCAGGCACGACATTACTCACTTCGTGCTGAGCCGAGCTTTGGATCAGTCCGTGGTTTTGAGCCAGTCCTAAAAAGTCTGGCTCAAGTGCCTACCTCTACGTGCACATGACTACTAGTAAGTTTTACTAGCGGACATTTTTTACAATCTTTGGAATGTAAAACCGAATTATTCATAAACTCTTATTACTTCTGGATACTTTCACCCTTTAAACTTTTAGGACCTTTAGTGCTAGTTCAATAAATAGCTTAGTACCAATTAAAAATGGTAAAACATCTCTTACTAAACATATATGTCGAAGATTTATTTCCTCACCAACTTATATTTGTCTCTTTCTGTATGACTTCTTGCCTAGGTTCACATCTGTCCTCATATGTATACATAAAAATGTAAACCCTTTCAGCTGCTTACAACATACATAATTTTTTTCTAGTGATATATAGCGGCCCTCCCAGTGCTAATACTTTCACCCTTTAAACTTTTAGGACCTTTAGTGCTAGTTCAATAAATAGCTTAGTACCAATTAAAAATGGTAAAACATCTCTTACTAAACATATATGTCGAAGATTTATTTCCTCACCAACTTATATTTGTCTCTTTCTGTATGACTTCTTGCCTAGGTTCACATCTGTCCTCATATGTATACATAAAAATGTAAACCCTTTCAGCTGCTTACAACATACATAATTTTTTTCTAGTGATATATAGCGGCCCTCCCAGTGCTAACTCACACGTCTACCAGGCAAGGGTTGAAATCGTGGTTGGCAGTCCGTCATGGTGAAATATATTAAAAAACTATTATAGCTATAGCGGACTATTATAGAAACTATGCTATACTTCGTGGCTTACTACAATATACATTTTTTTACTATTTCAAGTAGATGGTATTGATAATTTATATATAATGAACTATATTTAAATTTGAAGTACGTGATGATTCTTATATATTATTAGTACAATGTGTAACGAAAACAATCTATATAATTATGTAAATTTAAGAGATGAATTTGGATTTTAACTAATAGTTATTAATTCTAAGAGCCAAATTAATTCAATTTAAACATAACAAATATGATAAATTAAGAAGATCATGAACAAAACAAAATCAATGTTTAGAAATATAAAGAGAATTAAGACATGTAGTATAGCGGAGCTACGACGGCTACATTAATAGCGGAAATAACGGTCAATATAACAACTATAGCAGTTGTAGCTAAGTTCGCAGAATTTTAATCTATTGTATAGTGTCTTATATCTGAAAAAGCTATAGTGGGCTATTTAAATCACTGCTATCAAGTCATACTATGATATTCACTTCTCTTCATATCTCTCATACTTTATTTACATATCTCAACCTCTCCTGAAATCCATGCGGAAGATCCACCGGTCATATGGACTCAAGAGGTACCAAGGCTTAGCACACTACTAAAAAACGACTTATATTAGACCCTTTATCACTGACGTTTTTTACAAAAACAGTTAGTGATGAGTTCTATACTCATCACAGATGGTTTTTGGCTAAAACCATCTATGATCACGTGGGTTGCAATAGCGATCAGGCCAAACGTACCAAGCATGGTGGTGGTCATCATGAAGTCCGTCCCCGTGGTGGTACATTGGCGAACTAAGCGCCCTTGGCCGGCCAGCCTTGCGGTCAATGGACCCCCAAGCCGGGAGGCCTCGACCACGACACAGGCGTATCTTGAACGCTTCGACCTAGGCGCCTTGGACCGGAACTGCGGCCCGCCACGACCTCGGGCTCGGATCGGCTCTCGTTGAAGCGGAGTCCACCTTGGATCTCGGATCGTGCATTTGACCGGCGGTTGCCAAAAGCTTGGTCGTGGGGATAAGCAGTGCGTGTATCAAGTCGGAGCGATTCTTGCCAGCCCCTCAAGGTGCATGAAGGCCACTTCAGGGAATCTCTCCCGTCCGATTCGCTGCCAGAAGGAGGTATAAGACCAAGGATGTGCGGTCTCTCAAGGGACACGAGGACAACACGCCATAGCACGAGCTTAGACATAGCCATCGTCGAACGGTACAACACACCCTTGTACTCGAAAGCGATTAAGAATCTTCTGCGCAAGGCCTTTGAGTAAACTATTACCTTCCGAGGGCTCGAACGGTATAAACCTCATCTCACGCTTCGTTGTCGTGCGCTCCGACCCATCGTCGCGCCCACTCCATTCCTCCGTTCAAGCGACCCCATCTCATTTCTTGCGGTTGGAGATCCCGATCGTCGGCAGTGGCGCCGTGGGGCCGATTGCCGCTCATTAGAGAGCGACATCAAGATCCCGAGAGCATGGCGCGCCGTCCGGTGGACTTTCCTCGAGCATGGATTGAGGCGCGGACTCGACTCGCGTCCTGTTTTTCGCCTTCGCGCCACGGCGGCGCGTTACGATGGCGAGCGATCATGGCGGAGAGCGGATGGCGTGATCCGCGACCCACGAAGGCGCTTCGCGGATGGTGCATGTCGCCATCAACCAAGCCATAACCGCCCTTGGCGGAGGACCAGAGAAGGCGGGCGTCTTACGGGCGCCCAGCTCCCTCTCTCTGGGGCACCTCCGCGCTATCGCCGGGTCATGGTGATCCCGATAGGGCGGTCGGAACTCTTTGGCGAGCCCTAGCCGAAGAGCTCGATCGGGCTGCGACCGAGGCCATACCTCCGCAGCACCGAAGTCAACACTCGGGGACCCACTCCCAGAAAAGTGATGACAACTTGTCTCGCCGTCGCCCAGCGCACCGTCAGGACGCCTCCGCGCGAGGCGCCCTCTCACCGGCCAGCGGGCTCGGGGCGAGGCTTTGGCAGTTCTTGTGCCTATCTGTGGAGCACCACGTACCAAGCGGTCGGGCCAAACCAAGCCGCCTGAGACTCGAGTCGGCCGGCAGCGGTCTGCGGGCCTCTCCCGACGACGCCTAAGCGCCGTGGGGTCGGGACGCTTGCGTTACCTACCGGGTGACTCCCGCGCCCGGCATCGTGGTCGTTCCCACCGAAGGTCGGACGCCGAGTAGCCTCGACTCGAATCCGGCGGCGGTGGGGACCTTGGCGGCGACCACACCGGCCTTGGTGTCCCGACCTATGGGCTGCGTGGCGTATTCCGATGGCCTGCGCCACGTGCGGTGGTCGGCTCGGTTCAAGCTTCTGCGTCGGCGTTTAGCGGGACCGAGAACCCGATGAGTTCTGTCTATCTATTCGACCGCAATCTGGCGGCCGGGCGGCAAACTTGTCATGGCCAATTACCTCCGCGGCCGTCTGGGCGGTGCCAGCGACTGGCTCTTTAACTAGCTTTGGTTCCTTGGTCGTGGCGCCAAATCGAGCGCCCTCGCTCCAACTTCGAGAGTTATTCTGGCGGGAGGAGAAAGACACGGACCGCGTCATCGGGGCAAGGCGAGCCGCTCCGCGACTTTGTCGCGATTCATCCGCCACGAGGAACGATCGAGCATCTCGCGGCATCATCAAAAGCCTTCAAGTTGGTCGCGATCGGCGCCTCACGAAGACACGGAGATCGCCTCACGCCTCGGCGTCAACAAAATGTTCGTATGGCGGAACGATCTGTGAATCTGCGGATAGCCGATCCACTGGAAGCGATTACGATCAAGATAAGCTTGGTCTAGGTCCCCGAGAGGCCGGCCGTCCAACTCCAAGCGGCGCGCAAACCACGCGCCGCCCAAAGCGGAAGTCGTCGCGGGCGGCGGTGCGCATGATGATCGTTTGGCGAGATGGCGGTATGAAATCCTTGAGTCGAGATCAAGCTCGGGAGGATCAAACCTCGCCAAGGTCGGCCTCGACCTCGCCGGTATGAAACCGGCCCAGCGGGAGGGCGGCGACCGAGCCTGGCGAATCGATGCTCTTCGGCATGGTAGGCGCTGGGATATAGAAGTAAAGTTACACTTGTTTCATAGGGCAGCGGCCCACGACTGCGGACTGCGAGGCTTAGCGAGCAAGCTGAGAGTCTTCTATGATGGGCGAGATGAGATGCCGTGCTCCGAAGGGCGGCGACCAACGGACGGGGAACGTGAGCGAAGCGCGAACACGGCGACCTCGATCTGGAATTCCGGCGAGGCGGCCGGATCGGCGTCATCTTCGGTGGCTCGTCGACTTACATCGGCGCGAGGTCAAAGGCGCCGCCTGAGACATCTACGGTCACATTGGGAAGCCATCGGCGACCACGCAAGTGGTTTGGGGCCACCATCACCTTCTCTCCGAAGAGCGCTCTCAGGTATGGCTCGAGACACGAAGACCGCCTTGGTCGTGACCCGACCATCGGCAATACCGCGGTCGGTAGCGTCATGGTTGGCGGCGGCTCTCTTAACTTCTTTGCGGCGGGGAGGCGCTTGACGGATCACGATTCCCGGTCGAAGGTCAAGAACATCGCCATACCCTTCTTCGGGATCGTGCACAGGGCTCGGCGTCCCCACAGGGCGGTGGTCTTGCCCGTTACCTTGGCAACTCGGACAACTTCCGCGTCGAAGCTGGTCACCTTGAGGTGGTCGAGGAGACCTTCCGTTACAGCGCCATCCTCGGCGGGCTGCCTTGGTCAAGTTTATGGCAGCCAACCATTATAGCCATCATTGTATGGTACTGCGCTAGCGGCATCATCACCGTGCGAGGCGTCTGCGAGCGGCACATGGATGTGAGACCAAGGCCTTGGCTCTTGCGGCGTCTGCCCATATGATCCGGGGCGGCGAAGAATGCCGCTAGAAGGCAGCGATCCGGCCGATGGGCGGACGAAGGCCGTCTTGCTCGAGGAGGCGACCGACCAAGTGCATCACGTCTCGGCGGTGAGTTCCAAATAGGAACTCGAGCTCGTCACCTTCCTTCGTGCCAACAAGGGTATATTAAGCAGGAGCCAGCGGACATGCGGCGTTCGAGGTGATCGAGCACAAGTTCGGTGAGATCCAGGCTCTCGACTGTGCGCCCGAAGCGCGTCGCTTCTCCCGAGAGAAGGTCGCGATCATCAAGAAGAACCTTGACAAGCTATTGAAGGCGGTTTCATCCGCGAGATTGACTACTCGAATGGTCCAAGCCAACGGTCATCGTCGCGAAGAAAGGAGGAAGTGGAGAATGCGTGCGACCATCTGA
The DNA here is from genome assembly GCA_036346375.1 of Guadua angustifolia. NCBI lineage: Eukaryota > Viridiplantae > Streptophyta > Magnoliopsida > Poales > Poaceae > Guadua > Guadua angustifolia. The sequence continues at coordinate 6,055,060 of CM070517.1, forward strand.
GGGGTTGAACTCGGCTTGCGAAGGACAACTTCCGCTTCGCGCACATCGACCAAATCGTCGACTCCACTTAAATGCCAAGATCTTTGAGCTTCTTGGATGCTTACTCGGGATACCACTAGATCAAGGCGGTGGTCGACGGCGAAAGCAAGACATCCTTCATCCGCCGTTCGGCACCTATTGCTATCTGACCATATCGTTTAGTACTGCGCAATCTGGGGCCCGCGTTTGATGTCGATGACCAAGACATTGAACCTCGGATCGGGCGAAACCTTGAGGTCTCGTGGATGACATCATCGTCAAGAGCCCCTCCGAGGCGACCACGTTAAGAACCTTGAAAAACCTTCGCCAACCTGAGCAGGCACAAGATCAAGCTCAATTCCGAGAAGTCGTGGTGGTCGGCGTCGGGGAAGGTGCTTTCGGCTACATGATCGGGGCTCGAGGGTCGGCGAACCCGAGAAGATCGGCGATCGAGAAGATGGCGCCCGACCTCGATCAAGCGGTCGCGAGCCTCCACCGCGCATAGCGCCCTCGGCAGATTCATATCGAGGCTCGGGCGTGGGCTTCCATTCTTCCACACTCGCACAAGCATCGCAGGGGCTTAGTGGACTCGAGCTAGCGTGATCGCCGACGACTTGAAGGTATACTGTCATCCCCCCCTTCTTACAACGCCATAACTTTGCGAGATGTTCTTTGCTTTACCTGGCCACCACCCGCACGCGTCGATCTTTGTTACGGTGGCGGAATGGGGTCTCGGAAGACCCAATTTATTACGTCAGCGAGGTCTTACCTGACGGCCGGAGCGCTACCCAAGTCTGAAGGCTGTTGTATGCTCTCCTCATGGCCAGCGCAAGCTTTGGCACTATTTCGGCGCCATCTAGTATGTGCGTCGAGCAACTTTACGCTCGGGGACATCTGAGAACCGGAGGGTGGCGGTGAATCGCCAAATGGGCCATGGAAGTCGGGGCGTTCGACATCCGAGTCGTGGCTCGGACGGCCATAAAATCGCAAAGTGCTTTCGCCGACCGTTGTCGGCGAGCGTCGCAACCAGCTCGAACTTGGTCGAGGAGGAAAGCCCTAGGTCATGTTCTTGACGGCTCTAGGTCCTTCAGCGCTCGGTGGGATCCTATCCTTACCCAGCGGCGACGGATTAAAATGCGTGGTTCGTTTGGGTTTCCGGCGACCAACAATGTGGCGAGTATGAAGCCCTTGGCGGGCTTACGAGCTTGCAAGGCATTGGGCGTCGGCGCTGAGTCGTGAAGGCGACTCGGCTCGTCATCAACGAGTTCAACAAGGACTACCGATTGCTCGGGAGTACCTCGCCGAGAGTCGCAAGATGGAGAAGTGGTTCGAACTTGGAGCTCAAGCACATCCCAGGCGGGACAACTCCGGTCGCGGGCGTCCTCTCCAAGCTCGGCTCCTCCGACGATGATATCCCCCGGCGTCATCACAGACGCGGCGGCCCCATCGATCTCCGATCAAGAGGTCATGCTCGTTGTGGTCAAAGGTATCCCTCTTGGGCGAGCCCATCCACAATTTCCTTGCAAGGCGACCGCCACCCGACCCTACTGAGAGGAAGCAGGATCGGCGGCAGGCGAGCTTGTACACACTCGTGGGCGGCATGCTCTGGCGGAATGTTTAGGCATCTGACGTGGTGCATCTCTCGGAGGAGGTAAGTATCTGTTGAGCGACATTCACTCGGGCCTTTGTGGGCGCACTCTTCATACTGAATGATAGTCGGCAAGGCCTTCCGCATAGGGTATTCGCCAACATGACGCCGGGATGCTCGTGATATCGTCACTTTGCCGAGCATGCCAATTCCACGCGGAAGTCGCATCGGCCGCCTCGCGCTCCGGACCATCCGCTCGCTTGGCCCTTCTCGACATGGGGGTTGGATATCCTCGGCCATTTTCCTCAGGCGACTGGAGGAAGGAAGTTCCTGTTCGTCGCTGTTGATACCTTCACCAAGTGGATAGAAGCTGAATCGGTCTCGACCATAACTGCTCGGGCGGCCGTTCATTTTTTCGCTTGTTCGTGGTCACCAGGTACGGGGTTCCATGCAAGATTATCACGACAACGGTACTCGGTTTACCGATGAGTTGTTCGGGAGTTTTGCGAGAACTTCGGCATCAAAGTATGCTTCGCTTCAAAGGCTCACCCCAAAGCAGCGGGCGGAACGCGCATGCGCGAACCGTCGTCGGGCGTCAAGAAGCGAGTTGCAGATGAGCTCGAGCAGCTGCGGCAAGACTCGGGTGGGCGAACTTCCCAGTCATATGGTCTATTAGCGTACCCACGACAAGCCGAACCACGAGGTCCACACCCTTCCATTCGTGTTGATCGCAGAAGCAAATCCCGCCTCGAGGGATTCTGTTGGGCTCGCCGAGGTCAGCTTGTCGACCAAGTCGACTTGAGCACGCAGCGGTCTCTCGACCTTACCCTCGCGAGAAGAAGTAAGATGCTGCCTTTGCTACGATCAACGCACTACACTGCAAGCTCTTCGCAGACATGCGTCTCGGTCGATGCGACCTAGGAAGCTCCTTGTTGGGGACCCTAGCCCCGAGGCGGATTCGAGGGCTCGTCCAACACCAACAAGTTATCCCTGATGGGAGGGCCCTATAGAGTCGTTTCAGCGGATCGCCACGGGCTTACCGGCTAGTGATGCCCGGTGGCAGAGAGCTCTCTAGCTCGTGGAACATAGATCAGCTTCAGAAGTTTTATGTGTAACCTCTATACCTTACATTTCAATAAAGCTGTTCTTCCATTCTCGCCTTTTATGTCTACTTGTGTTGCTACTATTCTTTTTCTGCGACTCCTTCGGGCACGACCTTCGTTCGCAGCGCATTTGCTCTTGGTCTAAGTGTCGCGAGTTTGACGTTCACCCCGGTGGGCGAGCTAAGCGTAATTGAACCTCTTGCAATCTAGCTCTCCCACGTGCGGGCCCAGCCGAGCCTCGCCACTTTGACCAGATTGAGCAATGCGCATGGTCGCGTGGTAATCGGCGTTAACTGGTGTGACCATCTTCTTAATGGGCTCGCTTTTGTCACTCTCCTTGCGGACCTTTCCTCCACTCTGCGGGTCGTGGCGCTCGTCCGTATCTCGTCTTGTGCCCAAGGCACGCGTCGCTCAACCTCGGGCCCAGAGGGGCTGGATAAAACTATCCTATCGGCGCCACGACCAAAAAACCTGGCGTGGCAAGCGAGCGGCCGGATGGACTCGAGTTTCCTCGACTATGAATTTCGATCAGGAACGAGGTTTTCCAAAAACGATCTGTTTCTATTAGAGCATTCCTTGCTTTCTAACATTTTTTATAGGTCGGCCATCTCACGGGCAAGCTTCTCTTGCTCGAGCTCGGCAACTTTGGCCCTGAAGGCCGACATCTCGCTCTGGTTCTGGAGGGCTACCGTGGAGGCATCCGCAGCTCGGCGCCGTTCGCCTTGGAGTTGGGCCATGGCGCTCGTCGCCGCCCTTTTTGCGTGCTCAAGCCTCCCTTCGAGCTCCGAGATCTTGGCCTTGAGCTCGGGCGCCACGAGGAAGGCGTCCGGTCGCGGCGGCCTTCTCCGGCACCTCGACCTTGGCCCGCTTCGGCTTCAAGCGCTCGGTGGCGCTCGAGCTTCCCTTCAAGCTCGCGGATTTTGGCCTCGGCTCGGGGACACCTTCGATGTGGAGGTGCTTGCTCCACGGCCTTCTCCAGCGCTTGACCTTGGCCGCTCGGCCTCGACCGCCTCGTTAGCAAGCCCGAGCCTCTCTTTGAGCTCCAGGACCTTGGCCTCAAGCTCGGGGACACCTTCGCCCGAGGAGGGCGCTTGCTCCTCGGCAACCTTCTCCGGTAACCGACCTTGGCTCGCTTGCGGCCTTGCGCCTTGGCGTCGCGTGCGCTCGTACTCCACGGCCTTGAAGCCATGCTCGCGCTCGGAGGTCTGATGCGCTTTCGAGCTTCGGCGCGTGGGCTACCTCCTGCGCCCTCATCGTTTGGCGAAGATCGACAAGCTCCCGGCTTTTGCTCGAGCTCACTTTGATCGACCTCGATGGTCTGATGAGCCTCGGCGCTCGGCCTCCCGCGCCTCCACCGCGTTCAGAAGGCCCCTCAGCACATCGGCGTGCTCTTGAAGGCCTTGCAGCCCCAAGGAGACATGGTCGATCGCCTTCACGATAGAAAGTGTGGCCCGAATTAAGAAAGAAAACAAGAAACTCAGGCTAACAAGCTACGGGGTGCGCGGAGGGGCCCTTACCCCGCGGAGTCGATTCTCCAGGCGCGAGCGGGTGTATTCTTCGCGATCGTCGATGCGGCGTGAGGATTTCCTCCTCGTCGCCCTATACTTCGATGAGGTGGACCGCAGCCCCATCGGTGCTTCGGGGCGGGATCTTTAGGCTCAGCGGGCGCGACACAGGATTCCGTCACCCCCCCCGGAGGCTCTATTCCGGCCCGGAGGGAGCGGCAACGCCGCCCTACCTCCGTGGTCGAGGCTCATCGCTCGCCTCGGCCCGAGGGAGCGATGATCGGCTCAGCGGCAAGGCCTCTGGCGTGGGCGATCTCCGCGACTGGGATGCCACGACCTCGGTGCTCGGCGGCGCAACGTCTGCCTTGGTCTGCGACGCCCTGCGGCGGTGCCATCTTCGGTGGCGGTGGCGTCACGACACGGATGCCCGTCTGGCCGTGGTCGGGTGAGCTGAAGCGACCAGCGGTGGCGGCCGTGGCACTCTAGGTGCCCACCCGCGTTGACCTCGGGAGGGTCGGCGGTAGTGGCGGCTCCGCCTCGCCGGCTTGTCGGGACCCGAATTTACAAATCCGGACCCTCTGTGTATCTTGCACTAGTCGAGGATCACGCTAGTGCACAGAGCTCAACATTAGTGAATATCACAATCATACACAACGATATAAGATAAAAGACATAATATATTAAATATTACGGTTGTATGACCTTATGGTCAACTTACTTAACAATGCCTCATAAAATTTGAACAACCAATTGAGCTGCAATGAATGAAGGCGTAGGTAACCCCTCGGTATACCACAGTAACCCGACAAGGCTCGCACCCTAAACATTCGCTCTCCACGGTACTCCTTCTTCAGACTCGATGATGTTTGTAGGCAAGGGTGAGTATACAACATACTCAACAAGTTGTGCACAGAATGCAATCCTATCATAGCTATATGCGTGCTCATTCCAAAGGAAAGGCTAACAATGATTATTTGCAACTAAGCAGCATTTATAAACAAGTACATTATATAGATTGAAATATGATAAAACAAATAACAATAATAGATAGATTGATTATTTCTCAAGTAAACCAAGTTTTCTCATCCTAAGTCAAGATTCAACTTTCCATGGCAACTCGCCATCCAACCCACCCAAGTTTTATTTTGCAAAGTCTAACCCTTGATCTGTAATCCCGAGCATTGCTCATCTAGTGAAAGCACGGCTATCCTAATAGTTTGTACACTCTGCAGAGGTTATGCACTTTACCCACGACTTGATAATCTCTTTGATGCCAAGCTATTAGCACACTTCCTTTGGTATGCTTGGAGAATCATGACAAAGCCTTTACAATGCTCTGTCTTAACTCAGTACTACCCGCTAAGGTTTCAACACTGAAGGAACAACCTGTTCCAGCAGGGCCCCCCTCTTGCGCCATCTGGGTTCAATCAAAGGTGAACCACACCACCAAGATAGTACTAAAGCCAAGACTTTGCAAATTAGTCAGCTAGGTTGCCCCATAACAATATGTGGTTGCATGATTGACTCAGGTCAAAGGCTCGCAAGGTTAAGTCCTTAGTTGACCGAGGCAAGACTAACCAAAAGTATGTCATAAAACCAAATCGACGCCCAATTGCCACTCTTGGCCCACCAAACAAAATCTGACCGCCCAATTGCCACTCTTGGCCCACCAAAAATATTAAAACCAAATCGAGCGCCAGTTGCCACTCTTGGCCCACGAAACAATCTTGCCACTTGCCCCAGTCTAAATCATTTTCCCACCTCAGCTTGATTACCAAACACCACGTGCTCTTCACAAATCAACATCGTTGCGTGACTCATTGTCACAACAACTCAATCTCTTTGTGCGACCACACATGGCCCACAAATTATCATCATAGTTCCATATTCCATTAGTCAAGATTAATAAACAATATTCCATGAGCATGTGATGACGTGGCATGACTAAGCATCTCTAATTCGGTCTAACCACCCATGTTGATTTTCTATTAACCAACTATAATTAACCAACCTAGGGTGACAAGTGGATCATGGCATACAATTAGCAAGGTAGGGTATAATTCAAAGGGTACGATAGCTAATCCCACATTTAGGTTGAAATCATTTATACACATAAAATAACATGTGATAAGGTAAATCAAAATAGCATGTAATCTAGTTTATGGGTGTAACATGATCAAAGCACAACTTGCCTTGCTTAAGCTCCTGGTCTTGGTCTGAATATGATTCCTGAGTTGTGAATTCTTTCTTCGAAACTTCGCACAATTCAGCGTCTACGCGAATCGAGAAGAAATAGCAAATAAACACCAAAACCAAAGAACAAATGAACTCAAAAATTCAAATAAAAGCCACCATTGGAAAGATCTCAATTTTACAAATTTTTAGGAATTTGAATCACCTCAATCGGAGTTCGTATGAGGGAGAACGAGCTCTCGGAAGATTAAAATCTAGAAATTCCTGAAAATTGGAAAATCAATATTAACCCGAATTATCTTTGTAAAGAAAATTAGCTTTATGACGTAGGCGTGACGTCATCCCTGATCTGGGCCAGTCGTGCGCTGACACGTGCCATGGACTTGGTTCACGAGACTCCTCAGTTTACGGCGCATCCAGTCTACAAGACCCGATCCCTCTAACAAGTGGGACCCAGACCATGCTGACTCACTGCTGATGCAAATGCTCACGTTGACGCCACCTCAGCGACACGTCACCAGATGCATCCACAGGGCTGCCGTGCGTCGACGAGGTACCAGGCCACGTCGGACGGCGGCGCGCGCGATTCTATGATCATCGCCGACGGTCGGGACTGTTACCTACGGATTCATCTCGGCATTGCGAAGTCGATGACGCGGTTGGATCCCCCTCTTGGTCACCGGAATGGCGGTGGCGCGGCTTCTTCTTCGGCGGCGGTGGCCCTTTCGGCGATCTCCCCCTTCGGGTGGTGCTCCTGGCGAACGAAGGTGCGTACCAGAGGCGTTTTGACACGACGGTCACGATGCGCCAATCGGTGACTTCGATAAACCCCCGGTGGTGGCTAAACGGCGATGGCAAGCTCGCGGCGGCGCTCACGGAGAACCTTCAATTGCGGCAGTTGTGCGGCGAGAGTTTCGTCGAGCGTGTAGGGCTTCTGCTGCTTGGAAAATTTCGCACCCGATGCTTCCCCTTATATAGCGCACGATGACCGAGTATGGCTAGACTCGGCGAGAAGTTCTTGGCGCAACGGCAAAGCTTAGCGAGTCCGCCGAACACGTGGAAGCGATGACGCCGGCCGTCCGTTTTCCGATCAGCGACGAAGTCGCCTGACGAAGACGCTCTGCTCCTTCCTTTGGAATCCGACAGAAATCACCCGAGCTCGATCTCAACCTCACGATGAAGATCCTACGGCCACTAAGCGATCTTCCAAAACTTGGGCCATCACAGCGCCCTGCTGGACTGCACAGTAGCGGTGGCGCACAAATAGTGTTGGGCCTCGGCCCAACACTGCTAATTATTTTTCCTGTTTTTTTTCTTTTTAAATTAAATACTGAAATTAGTTTTGATTTATTTGAGCAATTAAAACTCCAGGAAAAATCCAAGAAAATTATCAAAAATACTTTGAGACATCTTGGACCTAAACAAAATATTTTTGGCAAAACTTTATTTCAAAATTTTCTTTTTATCATTACTTCTAAACAAAAGGCAATATATTTTAATTCAAAATAATTCCAGTAAATATCAGAAAATCCAAATAAATTTAGAAAATTCACAAAAATCATAATTTGCAATTAAATAATATTAAATAATTAAGATAAAAAATTTGGGATGTTACAGTGCTGTAATCCTCCTTTGATGCATGGCCGGTTTTCCTCCTCGTCGTGTCGTCGACCCTTAGTAGAACTTCGCCCGATGGGGCGGGCTTGGCGGCCCCGAAGGGTCCGTGTCGGGCGCGAAGCTCGGCGTGGGACCAACTCGAAGACATTCTCCTCTTCCCCGGACTCGGACTCGCTACTGACAATGACCTTCGTCCAAAGCGGGCAAGTTTCGAGCTCGGGTGCTCAAATCTGTGATAAAAACATACACTAAGCCGAAAGATCACGGAGGGGCGGTGCAGTCCAAGAAGCCGAGATTTACTGGTCTCCAGCCTCCGCCTCGCTGAGGGTCGGCGAAGGTCTTGTTGCCCCGAAGCCAACGGGGCACTTCGCTTGCGTGTCCACACGACCTGGGGTCTCGAAGTCCGAGCCCGCTCGCATCGCCCGCCGTGGCGGTCAGCTCGAGCCCGGGGCCGGGAGAGGGCTCGAGGACCTAGCGGCGGCCGTTGCGCTCTACTGCTACAAGGAGGAAAAATTCATCAACCATCAAGGCACATGAGCACGGGCTCGGGGGCTCGACCAGCGGGATCCTTACCATGGCACGGTCACCCCACTCAGCATGAGGTTTCTTCGCCTCCTGGCGGTCCGCTTCGGCCGGGGAGGCCTCTTCTTCCCTTTTTTGCTCTTGCCCCCCCGGGCAGCGGGAGCATCCGCCTGGTCGTATCGAACAGCTCCTGATGGTCCTGCATACATGAAAGGATCAAGGAGGGCCCCAGGGTTGCTCAGATCGAGCCATTGGGTGGGATGGCTTACCTCGGCCTTCGGCGAACACGTTCTTGACGCAGTCGTCCATGGAGTAGTTGTCGCCGGCTTCCGAACATCTCGTTCATCTGGCGGCAACCCAAGACTCGCCGGCGCAAAGGGAGCGACCCTCGAGAGAAGATCGAGGGCAGGCTCGAGCAAGACCACGAGGCGGGGGAGGCATACGGGCGTACCCTCACGGGTGGTCGATCGCCCTTGGATCTCAGAGAACGGGAAAGGCCCTAGAGAGCAGTCGTCGCCTCCGCAGGGGGGACACCCGATTCCGCAGGAAGTCGACAGCGATCGCCTGCCCGGTGAGACCGCGCTCGGTGCAGAGATGAATGGCGGCGATGGCCTCTTCGTCGGCCTCGAGATCGTCCGCCTCTGGGGTCTCCTTCTTCCCGCCGATGGGCTTTCCCTCGTATGACAGCGTGCCGAGTTCCCCTTTCTTCAGGTAGAACCACCGCTCGGACCATGGCCCGAGGGAGTCCCGAGATTGGATCTTGGGGAAGGACCACTTGAGCCCTGTCCGCTGTCGGAAATAGAGGCATCCGACCACGGGGTCCTTCCCAGAGCGGAAGAGGCTGAAGTACCGAAAGAAGAGCGAGGGGTTGGGAAGGATTCCTAGGAACCCCTCGCACAGGTGGGAGAAGATGGCGAGAGTAAGAATGGAGTTTGGCACCTGATGAGGACATCACTTCCATGGATACAACCACATCTACACATCAATTTGAACCCGCTGCTATTATACAAGGACTGGTTACTCGAGCTCGCGCCGCGACAGTTTAGTTATCAGTGAATCGTTCCAAAGCCTTCCCATTAGTGATAATATGAATGGAATGCTATTTAATACTTGTCATGATTTTATTATTCTTAGGAACCTTGGGGAAGACTTGCAAACCACAAGGAGTTCGCGTCCGGAGGGAAGAGCAAATTGGAATCAGCTTCGGACTCCCGAGAGAGAGTCAACTTCAAATGACCATAACTTTTGTTCCAGAAGGCTTCTAGAGGTCTATGAGTACAAGAACGAAAGCCCTGGTCGTCCTCTTTCAAACGGATCTGAGATCACCTCAAAATTCCCTTCGAGTCAGCAGGAAAACGCAAAACAATCCAGAACACTTTTTCAGTCCGAGTTCGAGTCCAATTCGAACTCAGAAACAGCACTGACTTTAAAGTGCCATAACTTTTGATTCCGGAGGAGTCTGGAGGCCCATGAGTACACGTTTGAAAGATCTCGGAGTCTACTTTCCAAAGGATCCGGCCTCACCTCAAAATTCCTTCAGATGCATCCGAAACTGCCTAAAACCACACGTTGCTTTTCCAGTCCGAGTCAAACTCGAGTCAAAGACTTGGTGTTTTGGATTTGAGTTGTATTAGATTTCCTTTACTATGGAAGGCCCCTCCTGCTCCTCTAGTATAAATAACCACCCAAACCCTCATCTAGGACTTGGGTTTTGTTTATTTGATAGTTTAGCCATTGCTACTATTTTGAGTCTTCCAGGCGTGCTCAACGACCGCCTAAAGCTCCTTGTTTCAGAACCCCACCTTATCAATCTTTCATTCATATTCGCAATTTCAGATTGCTTTACCATTGTTCTTGCTTGTTCTTCGGTTGCATACGAGAATCGAACCTCGTGTTCAGGTTGATCGTGCTAGCGGCAAGATCAATAACCCTCTGAGTTGGTTTAGCGATTGCTAAGGCGCATCGTCGTCAGACGTTGTAGTCGGATCGTCAAAGTCAATTCCTCCAAACCGAAGTTATCACTCTCATCGAAGATCGGGACCCAAAGTCACATCGTGGTATCGAGCGCCAAGTTGCTCGGTGAGAGATTCGATACCCTAGATTAGTTTTTGTTTTCTGTCCAAAATTGAAAATCCTCCACAAAATTCAACCTTTAGATTCAATCTGGTATTTTAGTGAGTTTTGTTAGGTTTTGATCCATTATAGTCCTTGTTTTGAGTTCTCGATCGTTTTTCCTTCGGCGTAGCTTTTATTCCAATCTGTCCAGTTCATTGTTTTGTTCATAACTTTTGCATACGAGCTCCGATTCAAGTGTTTTGCACTTTCCTGAAACCGTGGGACAAGCTCCACAAAAACCTAGTTGGGCACGAAATCTCATTCTATATAAAAGGTTGTTTAATCTTGACATCAAATTCGGGAAGCAAGTTGCAATTGTAATCCAGATTGGTTCGGTATTTTGATCATAACTCTCACATCGAACTCCGATTGAGAAGTTTTTATACTTTCTTGAATCCTTGAAGAGTCCTCTACAAAAACGTTTTTGGGTGTCCTTCGTGATTCGGACTCCTTCAAACCAAATATGACTCGGATTCGGATTTGGTCAGATCGGCTGAATTTTGTTGAATCTGTGCACCTTTGTGTTTTGGCCATAACTTCTACATATGAGCTCTAAATTGTGTGTTTGAATACTTGTTTTAAAGCTTAGAACAGTGGCATCATTTGGTTACATTGTGAGAAAGCTTGATTCGGTCATTTCAAGCCTTAATTGCAGCAACAACCTTATTGCATAGTTCTGGCGAATTTGGGTTTGTTTCTTCAATTTGTGTTCAAGTTTTGTTCCTTTGAGTTGGTTGAGTCCAGTAGCATCTACAACCATAAAAGTTCCAAAATATCAGTGTACATACCTTTGGGAACCAATTCATCCTTCTTGAATACTTTGATCCCAATTGAGACTAGCAATTTGACATTGCTTGGGGCTGCTCCTTTTGATCGTTGCACTATCATAACTCTTGTGATATCAAGTTAGGGATTCCAAAACTTTGCTCATACCAGTGTTGGCGAAAGTCACTAAAAAAGAGAAAGAAAGAGCCAAAAGGCCAAAAGAAAAAAAAAAGAAAAAAAAAAGAGAATAGTGGCGGCGGCACTACATTGATCAAAACCCTAATTTGTGTTTGTCATTTTCAGATTGTGCAATTGTATTATGTAGTGAGCAATCTTGTGCCCTTATACCTTTTACTGAAGCAATTAGCTAGCGTCTCTCCATAACTTATGCAACACGAGTTTTAGTGCTGAAATTATTCTTATTTAGCTCATTCCATTGGTTGCATTAAGTTGCATTATCTTTAGTGTGTGTTGCCTTGAAATTCACTTATATCTTTGAGATCGGCAACTAGGGCTTGTGAATTCTAGTTTGGATCATTACTTATCATTACAAAATCTAGAATTATCAGATTGCATAGAAATTAACATAGCCTACCAAGCTCCACATATTCTACCTCGTCACGTTTGTTCGGTCCTTGGCAATCGCTTTATCCAAGCTTGGTAGAACTTTTGATACATGCAACGCCGACAACTCCTGCTGCATGGTAAGAACTTGTAAGAGCTTTGGTTAAAGTTTGAGAGTTGAGCGACTTTTGTCCACATCCTATGTAGTGATAGAACATTATACTTGTGATTTTGTTTCTTGTCTTCACTAACAATGGCGGGTTCTCAACGTCGTGGCGCTTGGGCCAACACATCCTAGGAGAAGAGATAGTTCACACTCCAAGATACTGAGAACGTGCGACCATACCTTCAACACCACGGAAGGTACAACGGCATCGCACATGTACCAAAAATAAGTTTACCGTACCTATTTTAGTGATAAATATGATCTGAAGGTTATCTTACATGGGAATTAGTCTGTCGAACAATCATTTGATAAACATGAAATTCTGAGCATGATAAGGTTAGGGTTGTTACTAGTGGATTCTCTGGATTTGCTGCTATTTGGTGGAATGATTATATGAGTAAAAATCAGGACATTCCTAGCACATGGACAAAAGCGAAAAAATTTCGAGAGCTAGATTTGTCCCTTCATATGTTGCCCAATCAATTCTGAAATGAATTGCAACATCTAAAACAAGGTAGTAAAACAGGTGGATGAGTACTACCAAGAATTTCAACATAGATCTTTGCGTTAGGGGTTAGAAGAGACCGAAAAGACTCGCATGAATAACTTTTATTTTGGACTAGATTTCAACATTCAGATCATGATATCTTCTAAAGAATTCAATTCTTTGTCATGTTTACTTAATCTTTCACGAAAGCGAAAGAAAGATCTGAGAGAAGACAATCAACCAAAATTCAAGCTAACACAAAGTTAAATGCTACTCTTGTGGCATGCACTTGCACCAAACCTGAATGAGAGCATACACCTGAGAATGTGAAAGAAATACAAGAAAATTTGAGTGAAGTAGAGGATAGCATATGTGACGATGATTCTACTAACACAATCCAATCTATTTCGGTTAGTTCTACATTCTTTGTTGTTCCATCGCTATTCAGGTTACTTTTGAAGAAGGGCGCAACAAGCGAAATACCAACATTATCGGTGAAAGTTTTGATATTTCTACTTCGAGGAGGAAACTAATGACCATGGTACAGATCTGCTTTTACAGCAAGAAAAGGATCAAATTGGTGAGTATATTCCTTCTATGCATAACTCTTGTGAACTACCACCTTGTGCCACAATTGTAGAACCATATGACTAATTGCATGCTTATAATTTTGCTCATGTGGTGCTGATTACATAAGAAGGTGATAGCTACAATATCACCTACCACCGTTTTGTGCTATATCATGTTGAATAAGCTGTTAGTTTGACTTGTGCTATGGACAAGATTTCTGAAATTTCATCTCTTAAGTCTTTATCTAGCACCTATGCCTCTGTTTTAAATTCAATTTATTTGGTGAATATGGCATAGATGGCAAGTTTCTTGTTTACGAATATGCATAACTTGTGATAAACTTGATGAATTGAAGCTTGCTATTTTGGGCAATTCTAGTTGTAAGCAACAACTTGTTTCATTTGAGGCTCCATCAAATTTTCCTAATAAGTGTGATACCCATAGTTTGCTGCCACATTGTTGAATTTTAGTACATTAACTTGTATTACAAATCAACATGTAAGTAGTTGATGCGTGGAAGCCAATTAAAATTGTGTCACCATTATTGGAATGGTTTGATTTTGCTTATTTACAATTTGATAACATGAATGAGCCATACTTGATGCGAGAACTTGTTGTTTTGCCCACAAAACATGTTATTGAATCGACTCACAAAACATGAGTATTCTTTATCAAAGGTCAGAATAGATATGTGCTTTACTTATATTTGCAAATCAAGTTGCAAACTAAATCATGCTAATATTGATGTTATATGCTTCACTTATAACCACAAATCGATTAGCGAATTGCGAGGAAAGGTGCTTTGCTTAAATCTGATTTCCTCATGTGTTGTTTTGAAAATAACCCACCGCTAATCCAAAAGAACAATGAAATATGGGATATATACATCTCGCCGTGTACCACGTTCTTTTTGTTGGTTGCTTCGTTTCGGCTTGTCTAAAACCGAGAACGGTTTTCCTTCAAAGAGGGAGAAAGCATCAAAGAGTGCTAGCAGTCATCAAACCATAATATCTGGAAAGAAGTGTTGAGCTATGTGGATAATTATCGGTGAATCCTCTAAATGTTTTTATGTCTTAAAAAATATAAAGAGGCGGAGCTACCATTTTATTTAAATAAATGCAGGACCTATATGAGAATATTTTGTGCTGAAGATGAGCAAAAAGGTGAGCATGAGTCGAGGACGACTCAAATGCAAGAAGGGGAGGATGATGAGGACATCACTTCCATGGATACAACCACATCTACACATCAATTTGAACCCGCTGCTATTATACAAGGACTGGTTACTCGAGCTCGCGCACGACAGTTTAGTTATCAGGTGAATGCGTTCCAAAGCCTTCCCATTAGTGATAATATGAATGGAATGCTATTTAATACTTGTCATGATTTTATTATTCTTAGGAACCTTGGGGAAGACTTGCAAACCACAAGGGAGTTCGCGTCCGGAGGGAAGAGCAAATTGGAATCAGCTTCGGACTCCCAGAGAGAGTCAACTTCAAATGACCATAACTTTTGTTCCAGAAGGCTTCTAGAGGTCTATGAGTACAAGAACGAAAGCCCTGGTCGTCCTCTTTCAAACGGATCTGAGATCACCTCAAAATTCCCTTCGAGTCAGTAGGAAAACGCAAAACAATCCAGAACACTTTTTCAGTCCGAGTTCGAGTCAATTCGAACTCAGAAACAGCACTGACTTTAAAGTGCCATAACTTTTGATTCCGGAGGAGTCTGGAGGCCCATGAGTACACGTTTGAAAGATCTCGGAGTCTACTTTCCAAAGGATCCGGCCTCACCTCAAAATTCCTTCAGATGCGTCCGAAACTGCCTAAAACCACACGTTGCTTTTCCAGTCCGAGTCAAACTCGAGTCAAAGAAGACTTGGTGTTTTGGATTTGAGTTGTATTAGATTTCCTTTACTATGGAAGGCCCCCTCCTGCTCCTCTAGTATAAATAACCACCCAAACCCTCATCTAGGACTTGGGTTTTGTTTATTTGATAGTTTAGCCATTGCTACTATTTTGAGTCTTCGGGACGTGCTCAACAAATGACCGCCTAAGCTCCTTGTTTCAGAACCCCACCTTATCAATCTTTCATTCATATTCGCAATTTCAGATTGCTTTACCATTGTTCTTGCTTGTTCTTGGTTGCATACAGGAATCGAACCTCGTGTTCAGGTTGATCGTGCTAGCGGCAAGATCAATAACCCTCTGAGTTGGTTTAGCGATTGCTAAAGGCGCGTCGTCGTAAATGCGTTGTAGTCGGATCGTCAAAGTCAATTCCTCCAAACCGAAGTTATCACTCTCATCGAAAGATCGGGACCCAAAGTCACATCAGGCACCAGGTTTATGAGCTTGATCTCACAACTGGTGAGGACCACAGAGAGGAACTCGCTCTCCGGGGTCCGTAGGCCGAAGAGGACGTAGTGCTCGGTGCAAACGATCTCGTCGTCCCTGGGGCGTGGCTCGGTCTCGTTGCCCGGCAACCGCCATGTGAATGGATCAAGCAGCCCCAGGGTCTCGAGTTCCTTCATCCTTGCAGGCGACAACGTGCTCCTCCCTAACTTGGCCATGGCGATCGCGGCGATTCTGGTCGAAGGTGGGGGAGGAGGTTTTTTGCTTGGGCACGGAGGCTTGGAGGGCGAGGCGCTGTTGGGAAGTTCCTCAACATCGCGGCGGTTTTGAGTTTATAGGCGCCTTGTCACCAAATCCGATCATGATTAGCGAAGGGCGCTTGCAAGCCCGATTTGGCAGTGCAATTAAGGCTGAGGCTCTTTGTAATAGCCCAATTTTCATTAATCCAAGAAGTGAGGCTTGTCGCGCTAACATCTTCCATAATCTCGCTGCATCCTCCTTAATTATAATCATACGAGTGTTAGGACATTCATCTTACATAAAAGAGGGAGTTGCAAAACCCTGAACATCATTTTTCAAACTGCACACATGTTATTTTGCCTTAGTCATTGACATGTGGGCCATATGAACAAGAGAGAGGAGTGAAGGCTGCACATACCTACCCTACTAGTTGCTACATTACTCACCCCTACCTATGTACATGACAAGTCAATGACACATGGGACCTACCATTGCATAGAAAATTGTGGACTGCACATCCCTTCCATGACTTTTCTCACTCAAACCACCCATACCCACCCTTTTACCTACTCTATGACATGTGGGACCTAGCCCCACATGTAAGGCATGAGTGGGCAGCCTATATAAGGCCTAAACCTTGGTTTCTCCTCCTTTTTCTGCTCATTTGCACAGCCCCAACCCAGAAAACAGCAAGAGTGTTCTTCCTCACCTCTTGCCATTTCTCCCCACAAATCCCTCCAAACTTGAGTTTTGGTTTGTGCATGCTATACCATCTTGTAGCCAAGGTCAAGAGCTTCACATCCATCCAAATGGATTCTTGAAGCACTAAGTTTTGGGTGTGTGGCAATCGATTTTTCATTCCTCCTTGTTCTGAAATTTCTGCTCTTGTGACTCATTTCTTGCCTTTCCATGGAATCCATCATCAATCCTTGATTCGGGTCGTGCATGTCCTTTGGAAGTTTGAAGAGGAAGGCTAGGCGTCGTTGCAAGCACGAGCAAAGGAGGCATTGTCGCTCTCGTGAGCTAGGAGGAGGTGAACCGTGAAGAACCGGCATTGCGACGTTTTCATCATCCACTCGCCGAAACCAACATCCACCTTGTGCAAAGGCAACCTTGTAGTGGTAAGTTTCTACCTTAGTCCATTCCATTAGAGCCCTAGTCCATCCCCGTGAAACCCTAGCTCATTGCTTGGAAGTGTAGAGGATAATAGACAAACCAGTTGTTCTGAAACAGAAACGCTCAGCTCGGACAGTCCGAGATTTTACTCGGACATTCCGAACACCTTCGGATACTCCGAATGAAGTTCCGGATAGTCCGACTAGGAGTTAGCTTGACGGCTGCATTGGCTAACCGAGAAGGTCTGCTCGGACATTCCGAGGTACCACTCGGATACTCCGAACCTACCTTCGGATACTCCGAATCATATTTCGGACAGTCCGAAAGGAATTTCAACTTCATACCGAGAGGGTCAGTTCGGACAGTCCGAATGACACTCGGATAGTCCGAACCATTCGGACATTCCGAATGAAACTTCGGATAGTCCGAACATAATTTCAATTCAGACCGAGAGGGTCCGCTCGGATAGTCCGAAGTGAAACTCGGATACTCCGAACATAATTCAATAAAAGCTTTAAGACTTGAACTTTTAACGCAAAAACTCAATTAGTACTTTCATATTATGACTAGTACTACACATCATGAGCATGAGCATTTCATGCATCTTTTAATCATGTGCATCATTTGAATTCTTGATTTGGTGTTTATGGATTTGGATTTTCTCGTTAGGTGTTGACGTTTCGGAAGGCACCCCCGAGTACGACTACGCCTTCGAAATCAAGAACGAGCAGCAAGGCACTACTTTATTCCTTGACCACGATTG
Organism: Guadua angustifolia; assembly: GCA_036346375.1. NCBI lineage: Eukaryota > Viridiplantae > Streptophyta > Magnoliopsida > Poales > Poaceae > Guadua > Guadua angustifolia. Next base: position 6,072,740 of record CM070517.1, read on the forward strand.
CTCCTACTATTTTGACAATTACATCTTGAATTATTTTACCGAATGCATGCTTACTTTCAATTACAATTATGTTTGGGTAGAAATTCGTAGCTATTACCACCTTGTGATGCCATCCCCTTATCATATTCTTTCCATGTTCCATTGTCGCCCTAGATGGTTGGTTTATTATTATTATATGGGTTCGTGCGAATTGCTTAGCCATGCTTAGAACATCGTTAGAAACCACGATAGATGGACTTAATCCATCGGTCGCAATGATTGAGAATTATTATGATGATGTTGATTTTAATTGTTGATTAATGAGTAGAGATATTGGTTAAGGACCCTAAGGATTAAATCCTGGTGACGTCTTTTTGAGTAACTATCGTGCGAACCACACGCCGTTTATGGGACCGGCGTAACCAAGTACTTGTGTATGACTAGGGTATGTAAACCATATGCACTCGAATTCCTTGAGCTTAGTAGGCGTCAAGTAATGTCATACGGAATTCCACAGGCTTAGTGGAGTGCCGGGAATGTCCTCGGAGTCCCTCGAACTTTGTTGAGTTGGGGATCTCCAACAACGGGTACTCCTTGATCCACACACACGAGCAATTTGGCACGCGGGATCGAGGGTCACGATCATCCGGATGGTTTAGATAAGCTACCATGCATCTTGGAAAATGGTTTGTCACGTTCACCTCGGCCGGCACATCAAAGGAAATGTGTTAATAGCTTGGCTTCTGGCGTGGCGTGTCGTGTGGGTAAAGTCGTACCTCTGCAGAGTTTAAACTATTGAATAGCCGCGTCCATGGTTAAGGGCGATCTCTTGAATTGTCGATCCTTTGGGCGAGTATTAAGGACTTAGTAAGAATGGGATGGGAGTGGGAAAATAGACACAAGTATTGAAGTACTTGTGTGTGTGTAATTGAACATGAGCGATGGAACTCATGGTTCGGAGAATGCTTGAAGGCATGATATGAATTAATTGAACATGAGCGATGGAACTCATGGTTAGGAGAATGCTTGAAGGCATGATATGAATGTGATTATGATGATGTTATATTATGTACTAGACTTTGCAAATGTTTACTAAATGCAAATCTTTCAATCTATACTTGCTTATGATTTATCTCAAATGTTGCTTTATGCTGAAATTGCCATTATGCCTTCCTTTGATGTAGCAACCACATGTAGTTAGAAATCAACATGCAATGTATATTATTGTCTTGATACACTCTTTGTACTCAATCGGATTGTCCACTTGCTGCGGTGAGGATGAGGCAGCCTTTGCTTGAGGACTTTTACGGGCAGATTTACAATGCTAACGTTTAGTCGCCGTTCTTGCCCCAGTTGGTTGCCTGAGGGTTTGGGGGCATGCCATGCTGGCCCTTTTGTCGTTTATCTTATAATTTCCGCTGCTACTTGATGTAATAACTCTAAATATGTCGTTGAGGACAGCAGTCCTACTTTTGGTAATGTAATGATGTTTATGCTTCCGCTTATTGTGTATGTGTTGTGATGTCAACTGTTGGATGAGAATACACGTGTTGGCAAACTTTCCTGGGACCAACACGGGTATGATCGCGGGACGCCCGAGGTTCCCTTGATTCACTTGAGATGCTCCGTGCATTTGAGTGAATCAGTGGAGTCCCGGGGACGGTTCCCCACAGCTGCGGTTTCGAGACATAGCAGGTGTCCACCAAGCGTTTGCATCCGTACCAGGGTTCCGGAGATCAAGAGGCGCCAGGTGTCGTCTCATCACGGCCTGGCGTTACGTTTTCCGCCCGACCTCGACCTCGAGCTCAAAGGTTCCGGAAATTAAACCCGATTGCAGAGGCTCAAGGTCGGACCGTGTTCCTGCCACGACCTTAAGCCTCGGGGGCTAGCTGACGAGGGCTGGGCGCCCCTTGACCGCCAACCTTGATCATCGCGGACCCCCAAGCCCGGGAGGCCGCGACCATGACCTGGGCGTATGCCGAGACGCTCGACCTAGAGCGCGCTGGACCCGAGCACGGCCCCGCACGACCTCGGGCTCGGATCGGCTCTCGTTCGAAGCCGGGGTCCACCCTTGGATCTTGGATCGTGCATTTGACCGGCGGTTGCCAAAACGTGGGTCGTGGGGATGAAGCAGGTGCGTGCATCAAGTCCGGAGTGGTTACTGCCAGCCCTCAAGGTGCATGAAGGCCACTTCCCGGGAATCTCTCCCGTCTGTTGCGCGCAGAGGAGGTATAAGACCAAGGATGCGCAGTCTCTCAAGGGACACGAGGACAACACGCCATAGCACGAGCTTAGACATAGCCATCGTCGAACTTGAGCTGTAACACACCCCACGTACTCGAAGCGATTAAGAATCTTGCCGCAAAGGCGGCGGAATAGAGCTATTACCTTCACAGGGGCTCGAACCAGTATAAACCTCTGTCTCACGCTCGTTGTCGTCTGGCTCCGACCATCGTCGCGCCCACTCCATTCCTCCGTTCGAGCGAAGCACAGCTCGGGTCCCATACCACACTGACCCCCCATCTCATTTCTTGCGGTTGGCGATCTCGATCGTCGACATACCTTGTAACCGAATTCGATTGCCTTGATGATTGAATTCTATTACTTTGTCTTTCCGGTGACAAGTCATAGGGCTATGGTCTCTTAACCAATCCATGCCAAAATGGCATCATATGCTCCCAAATCAATACTCTTAAGTCGGTTCTAAAAATATGTCCCTGTGCCCACTACTCAAATTGTGGCATCCAACTGTCACAGTATGACATTTCACCATTAGTAACTCTCACTTTAATTAGTTTTTTTTTGTTCTGATACTCCACTGATTCTGTGCAAAAACTCCACATCTATAAAACTATGTGAGCTCCCTGAGTCCAATAAGAATAGCATGACCTGGTTTTTAACAAGTACTAGGATGCGCATAGTTTCCACTTGTTCAGTATCTGCCAGTGCATTAGTGATAGATTATAACGTTCCTCTTGATCTATCTCCAATGCTTCTAACATATTGAGTACCCCATCTGACAGTATTTCTCCTTGTTCCTCCACTGTCATAACTTGCAATTGCCCTTGTCCTGCTTTCTTGCACTGAAAAAAGGAGAGGATTATTTTGATACTTATTCTCCTGTCGCCAGATTAACCACCAATAGAGTGCTCATTGCATTAGCTGCTTCCCATGGTCAACACATCCATCAAATGGATGTAAAGACAGCTTTTCTTAATGGAGAGTTAGAGGAAGAAATCTATATGGAGCAACCAGATGGATATGTGATTACTGGACAGGAAAATAAAGTGTGCAAATTATTAAAATCCTTATATGGTCTAAAGCAAGCACCTAAGCAATGGCACAAAAAGTTTGATAAAACTTTGACATCTGCTGGTTTTACTGTTAATGAGGCAGATAAGTGTGTATACTATCATTTTGGTGAGGGTCAAGGCGTTATTTTGTGTTTATATGTTGATGATATACTTATATGTGGGACAAACACTATTGTAATTGACGAGGTCAAAACTTTTTTATCTCGATGCTTTGATATGAAAGACTTGGGAGAGGTAGATGTTATTCTAAATATTAAATTGATTAAGAATGAGGATGGGATCATTTTGCACCAATCCCATTATGCTAACAAAATATTGAGTCAATTCGGCTTTGAGAATTGCAAAATTTCCCTAACACCTTATGATCCAAGTGTTAAGCTTTGAAAAAAATCAAGTGTTAGGGAAAGATCAATTGAGATATTCACAAATTATTGGGTCTCTTATGTATCTAGCTGGTGCCACATGACCTGATATCTCATTTGCTGTGAGCAAATTAAGCCGATTTACATCCAACCTAGGAGATGATCATTGGGAGGCACTTGAAAGAGTGTTGCGCTACTTGAGAGGCACATCATCTTATGGAATTCACTATACAGGGTATACATTTGTTTTAGAAGGATATAGTGATTTCAATTGGATCTCTGATGCGGATGAGATCAAAGCTATAAGTGGTTATGTTTTTACCTTAGTTGGTGCTGCAGTTTCATGGAGATCTTGCAAACAGACTATATTGACAAGATCAACCATGGAAGCTAAACTTGTAGCACTAGACACAACCACTGTTTTGGCTGAATGGCTTAGAGAGCTATTGTTGGACTTACCACTGGTTGAGAAACCAATACCGCCGATCCTAATGTATTGTGATAACCAAATAGTGTTGACTAAGGTTATGAGTACTAAGGATAACATGAAGTCCTCCAGACATATGAAACGTAGGCTCAAAACTATCAAAAAATTAAGAAACTCCAGAGTTATTGCTGTGAATTATATTCGTACTAAGAAAAAGCTGGCAGATCCTTACAAAAGGACTTGCAAGGAAGGCGATTTCCATTGCGTTTATAGACATGGGCATGAGGCCCACTTGAGTTACACTACAATGGTAACCCCTTTCTTCCTGATCGGAGATCTCGTGAATTGAGAAATGGGAAAAAACAAGTTGTTGTTGTAACATGAGAGTACATATTATTAAATTGTACCCATGTCCTAATAGAGAAAGTACTCTCCACTGTATAGAAGGTTGGCTTAAACCTTTAATGTATTCTAAAGTTAGAGGATATAAAAAAAGGTATTAGCCTACGGGATACCTATAATGAATACACATACTTGAGCATAACTGTGTGGTCGTAGTTCATGAGGATTGGGCATTCTCTAGAAAGCTCATGAGTAGATAAGGGAGCATGACCATATAACGCTCCGTTTAGACGTGGTTTATTGGTAGCCTAGTATCAGTTGTGATTTTCAAGTGAAGTCTGATCACGAAAAGCTATGAATTCAAGGCATAGTCCATTCATCAGCTATGAGAGGATGAACCTTGCTAATCTAGGTGCAAGTTCAACCCGTACGGGACTTACACCTAAAGACTGGTATATTAACATCACTTCAGTACAGTGATCTTTATTATCTTTTCTGTTGTTTGCTTTGGAATTGGTGGGGGATTGTTAGAAATTGGCCCATGGTGGCCCATTTCCTTTAATTCCAAAGCATGCAGGTTTAGTACCATATTGCTTAGCCAAGTGGAGGTTAGACAACTTAAAAGGTGGAGTTCTTTCCACCTCTTGAATAATGACACTTGACAAGAGAATGGCATAGGGTGGACAGTGGCTAAACACACACATGCACGCGTGCGCGCATTCACGTATTTTCGTGTGAAAATTCACGTGACTTGCGACGGCGAACCGCGCCGCGTCGTAGTGTGTCTCTTGGCACCTGCACTTTAAATTCACCTTTTGTTTTGCTGAACCTTGCAATTATCTCTCCATTCAATCTATTTAAATGAGATTTAAACATCTATTTTAATTCGGTGTTATTATGCAGTCAGTTACTAGTGAGTTAATTGACATTATGCGATCGATTACTAATCGCCGCATTCAAATTGTCAGTTACTAGTAACTGTCATATTTAACTGACATAATATGGTCAGCTAGTAGTGCGCGTCTATATAAACTCCTAGAGATGTCCAGGACGGGGACACTGAATTCTCCTCCATTCTTCTTCCTCTCTGAATTGCTGTACTGTTGAGTTGAACTGTTGAGCCTCGCCGGCTTTCCTCCTCGGCGTGCACCGTGAAGGAGGGTGAGTGGTATCTCCGAGCCATTGCCGCAAAGTTTACCTGCGCGGGGCGTCAATAAGGTTTTTGGGCAGCGCATCAGCGTGACCGCTCTGCTTCTTCCGCGACATTGACTACTTCCATGTCCGCGTCTACGTTGCGCTGCCTTCTGTTCTTCAGCAGGCCCGATAGTAAGTAGTTCATTGGTTTAATTGACTCCATTAAAATACTATTCTTGAGATATTCTGAAGTACAATGTGTTGTCTATTGTTTTATCTATATCTAGTCTTTTGTTATCTTTGCCTCAAAATAAAATTTGGAATAAAAATATTGTGCATATTTCCAACAGTTTGTTTACATATGCAAATTGATTTGTATTCTTTTGGTAATAGGGAGCTATACAGCAACACCATAAGTGGTCCTGGTACCACAAAGCTTCGGGGTTTGCAGCAACAGTGGTGGAGAAACAGTGATGTGAGGGTTAGGAGGCAATAATAGTGGTGGAGAAACAACAGAGGTGGTGCATGCCAATGCTATGGAAGTTGTTGTGGTTGCAACTGACCATGGCAAGAAGACGGAGCATGTTGTTGTGGTCAAGCATGGAAAGAAGGTGAAGAATATTGCTATTGCTATTGTCAACCGACGTCCTATGAAACTACATCGACTAGAGGATCTTCAAGTAATGCAGCCATTCACTTCTAGCAAAGACGCCACAACCTGCACTGGCAAGGGTAAGGGCAAGGCTGTGATAACATCCTCAAATAGCAACAAGACATGTGGAACCCCTATGAGCAAGTTCATGGCATCCACATTGAAAGTACCGGCCTCGAGCAAGGCTATAGTGTCTTCAACAAAGCCATTCAATGGTATATATAATATATGTGATCTTTACATACATTCATGAACTCAAATTTTAATTCATAAAATTAATGTATATGTAGCTTTACAACCCCAATGTACAAGTGCACATCTTGAACTGAGCGAAGGAAAGGAAGAAGCAAACCCCAAACTTGGAAAGAAGCTCACTTCCTTTGTGTGGCAATATTTCACAAAGTTTGTGAAGGAGGTGACAAAGGATGATGGTTCAATCATCAAGGAGCAATGGTGTAAATGCAACAACTGCTCACATACAGCTAGGGCTGAAAGCTCAAATGGTACAAAGGCTTTCAGTTATCATTTGAAGTTTAAGCACAATGTGGTGAAAGGTCAATAACTCATAAATCAGAATATGGATGGCATTGCAACATATCGGTATGATCAAAATGATAGCTTAAGAAAATTTTATTATGCCATCATTATACATGAGTATCCATTTAATATCTCTTAGCATGAGTATCTTGTTGATTTTATCAAGTCCTTGCAACCTAGTTTTCCTATGAAATCTTACATTACTATTCGTAAAGAAATCGTAGATCTCTATAGAGAGGAAAAGAATAAGTTGTGTGAACACTTCAAATCACTCTCATGTCGTTTTAGCTTTGCTATGGACATGTGGACATCAATTCAAAACAAAACATACATGTGTGTCACAGCGCACTAGGTTGATGACAATTGGAACATGCAAAAAAGGATTATCAATTTTATCCATGTAGAAGGCAGTCATTCAGGGCTCAAATTGGGTGACACATATTTTTCTAATTTATTGAATTGGAACCTTGATAACAAATTGTTTGCTCTTTCATTAGACAATGCTTCTCCAAACAAAGTTGCGGTTGATGTTGTTATTGAAAATGCTATAGGCTTCCTTGTATGTAGTGGCAAATTCTTTCATGTGAGATATGCAAATCATATATTGAATCTTGTTGCTAGAGACGGGTTACAAATAATTGAAGATTCTATTAGAAATATTGGAGAGTTCATAACAATGGTAAAAAGATCACCCCAACAATGGGAGGCATTTAAAAAGTGTGCTAAAGAATGTGATTTGGACACTAAAAGCTCTTTCCTTGGATGTTGCCACAAGATGAAATTCTACATATATGATGATAAGAGATGCTATTTACTACAAGGATGCTTTTGGTCGTCTTGCTCTTAAAGATAAGGCTAGGTATGCACATGTCACCCCTTCAAGTGATGATTGGTTGAATGCAACAAATATTTATAGATGTTTGAAAAAGTTTTATGATGTCATTTTACTCTTCTCTGGCACATCTTATCCTACTGCAAATTATTTCTATCGGAAATTTTATGAGATCAAGGTTTCTATTAGAATATGGTGTGAGCATAGTGATATCATAATTTCTAACTTGGCCGAAGCTATGAAAGAAAATTTTGAAAAGTATTGGGACATGAGCAATATGGCTTTGGCAGTGACAGCCTTTCTTGATCCTATGTACAAATACAAGATGTTTGAGTTGTACTTATCTAAAATATATCACCATGAGATGGCTGAGTTAGATAAGGTGAAATTTATGAATGTGATCAATGAGTTATTTGCATTTTATTCATCTAGCATCAATAAGCCATCTACTTCGTAAGAGTGTGATTTGGCTTTTAACTCAAAGAATCACAAATTAGATGATGAGAATGATGATGAAGTTGACATTGATGTGTTGTATTACACCACTGACAATGAAAGCAACATGTCTGAATTAGATGTCTACATGAGTGAAGAACTATTGAAGTTCAATGATGGTGATGGTGCATTTGATGTGCTATCATGGTGGAAGGGGCAAATGACAACTTTTCTTATTCTTTCTTGCCTTACTCGTGATGTGTTATCTATGCAAGTGTCTACGGTTGCTTCAGAGTCAGCATTTAGCATCCGTGGACGTGTTATTGATCCATTTCATAGTCGTCTTGATGCTGAAATTATTGAGGCCTTAGTTTGTACAAAGGATTGAGTTTGTACAAAGGATTGGATGATTGCTTCACGAAATGGTAAATTATTATCTTGCATATGTGGCTTATGTATTATGTATGTCTTTGTTCATAATTACTAATTTGTTATTTATCAATTTCAGATTCAAAGGGTAAAAAGAAACCTTAATTAAAGATATGATGCTATGGGGATGAAGGACGATGTTGAAACTTGAGAATTGAGACATTCATGCATGCATGATGAACTTTATTTTGTTTGTTAATTATACTCTATATGTTGAACTGTATGTTTGAATTGAACTTTATATGTGCCGAAGTCTCTGTGTGAATTGCACTGCATGTGTTGGATTATGTGTGTTAATTGGACTTTATGTTGAACTATGCTTGTTTGTTGGCCTTTATGTGTTGAATTATGTAATAATTAGACTCTATGTTGGACTACGCGTGTTTATTGGACTCTATGTGTTAGATTATATATTAATTAGACTCTATGTTGGACTACGCGTGTTTATTGGACTGTGTGTTTGAATTCAACTCTGTGTTGTCTTATATCTTAATTTAGCTTTATGTGTTCAATTATGTGTGATAATTGGACCATGTATGTTAGTGAAATTATTTTTATCACATACTTTGATCTTAAGTAGTTTGTGTACTATTTGACTAATTACCTGTTATCCGTATTGTACCTATCCATATAATATCCGGTATTCGTTTTCTACCCATTCCTTAAATACCCGATATCTGTATCCGTATCTTACCCGATTTTCACTATTTGTACCCGTATCTGTATCCAAAAAAATAATTAAGGTAGGATACAGGATGATCTACTACCCGACCGTATCTAACCCGTTTTCACCTGTAACTTTCAGCTTATTAGTTTCAGGATAAAGTAACATTTCTGTAGAATGCTTGTTTTTTTTGTTGCTCATTTGTTTATCTCAAACACATTCATTTGACTTCAAGTAAATTTGAATGATGTGCACTTCCTATTCAGAGATTTAAAATGGGCACAACTCATAGCAAAAACAAGGATGCATCAAGACTTAGGTTTTAAGAGGGGCAACGTATCCTGTGCACACAAATATTTTGTGAAAACCTGGTGCACACCAACTAAGAAAAGTTTCAAAAAATTCTGAAAAAAATCATGGATGTACATATCAACTTACCCCATCTACATATAAAATTTCATGATCAAATTCATCCTATACTAGAAGTTACAAAAAAACAAACTTGATCATGAGCAGGAACTATTCTATTCATGATCAAGTTTGTCTTTATACATTAGCACAGGACGATTTGATCATGGCTTATGAAACTTTTTGAAACTTAGTTGAACCATGTGCACCAGGTTTTCACAAAATATTTAAATGCATACGCTGCCTTTAAAGAACAACGGTAGAACACCTCTTGGCATTTCGCTTGGTTTCTTGTCAAATCAAATCATAGCCATGAGTTATGTGCTTGACCAGAAAAAAAGTACTATTCAATTTTGTTGCTTCATGATAAACATAAAAGGTAGCATTTAACAATTCTTACATTCTAGTGACAACATCCACCTGCTGAGTATGTAGAAGCTTCCAACTTTTTTTAATGGTCTGAAAGGAACAATATATTTGCTATTGTTAGATTAATTTGTCTTATGCTACTAAATTCTTACTGCAGCATAACAATTGCAAACACATTTCGTCTCTGCAGTAACATCATTCTTACTCTTCTATCACTATCCAATATGTGCCCTCACATTGCAGATGCAAGATTCGGGTGGTCAACTGTTGCTGTTTAGAGGGGAAAATTGCAAGATTGGAAGTCATGGGATACAATGCTATGCAATCTCTTAAGAGTATATTAAACCCAGTTAGCAAGTAAGTTCTTTTTTTTTCCTGTCAAAACAATGATGTCCACACATGCCAATTTATGTTTTTTAATGAATGCAGTTCAAGTATAATCAACAGTGTACTTAGTACAAGCAAATTGTCAACATCAGCTGATCCTCCTCTGGATTCCTCTACTGGCTCTCAACTTTCGAAAGCATCTGTCGTTGATCATGCTGAGATTCTTCAGTCTGGTGCTATACTATCTATGGTAGTTCGTGATCCTAGGGAAGTTTCAGCCCAGGGAATAGAGTCTTCTAAAATAGTCTCACCGAACAGGCCAGGAGAACAAACTCTTGGAGGAAGATCTAGTTCCAAATGCTGACTGGGCACCATTAGAGGAGAAAAACATATATATTGTCATCAATGTGGATGCAACCTGGAAGGTATGATTTGTTCCTTTCAGACTGTAGAGAACTGTGGAATTCCGGCCATAAGATAAATCCTCCTGTGGCGAAGGAGATTCTTTGTATAGAGAAACACCATAGACATAAAGTTTTTCTGCTTGGATTCTGGAAATGATCAAGGACAAGCAACTCAAGATAAGGATTGCTTCGGTCGATCTTGTCCTGTTGTTCTTCTAAAACATGCCAAAGAAGGAGTGATACAATATTTTTCCTTGAAGATGTTACATACTTACATTGGTTGTCCTGCTTGCCGGAGCATATGACTAAAATGTTGACTTCTATGGTAGCTTTTAGATGGTTCCATCAAAATATATAAAGCCCTACTAACATTAGAACCTAAACCTACCTCATGCCAATTTCAGATCTAATAAGTTATTTCAGCTTTTGTTTCTTAGAAGAAACATAATTGAATATCAATTATGACGAATTTTGCTGGATTCGTTTTTGAGTTTGGCTGAAAATGACATGTCTTGTTTCTGGGTCGCGGTCACGCAAGTCACAAATAACGCGATATGTGATATAAAGTCACAGGTCATGTGATCCAATAAATTATATTAGCTATTATTTATTTATACTACCTCGATACACTACAGTAATCTCGCAAATTAACATCGGCCAAATGCCGACGTTAATTAGCAATTTGCCGACGTTAATAGTAATTAACGTCGGCAAACACCAATAAACGTCGGCATTTGGCCCGATAGTTAATCGACGTTAATTAACTTAATTAACGTCATTACTAGACGTTAATTACTAATTAACGTCGGCACGGTGCTGTACCGACGTTAATTAATGCCATGACGCGCCAATTATCGTCCGGCTTAGACTGCCGAGCGTTAATTAGCGGTGTTTTGTCGGAGATTTGTCCGGACGAAAGCAGTGCGTTAGGGTTACTAATTAACGTCGGTGACCCACCTCGCGGCGTTAATTAGTAATTCGAGGGCAACTTTTACCCTATTTTCATGTTTCGCCACAATTCAATACATAATATAATCAACATTGACGATAATTCACACATCAACACATATAATTCACGAATATAAACAATCCACCTGAACGAACATGCATATAATCAAGTTATCGATCCATCAT